>JARHVA010002051.1:1267500-2007500 GCA_037957365.1 Torreya grandis
TTTAAAATGAATGTTAGGATATTATTGAAACTTACGAAAATATAACATGTTTATATGTTGTTATTATAAAACATGTGAATAATTCATGTATGATTTTTTTGTATTTGATTAATGTGGTGTTAATATATAAATCCATATGAGAAAACCATGGATTTTTGTATAATATTTAATTAGTAAATTCTAGTATTAATGACATTAAGAAATTAATTACATGATAAGGATTTCATGTGCATACTTAGAGTCATTAATAAATAAAATAAATCAAATCTGATTGAGTGTGTGTGTGAATATGATTGATCTGTGTGATCTATAAACTATATGAAAACTTTGGCCAAAGGAAAGGAATCATTTATGATATGTTGCATGTGATGTTTATCTTACAACACACGAGTTCTAGTTGACTTCTCAATACCTACACTATTATCATCTTCTCATCCATGAAGGGAGGTATATTCCCTAGTTGGGATACTATACAAGGGATCTATGGTTTGTGGTTGATATATAAAATCACTTTGATGATGTTCTCTCTCTCCTCCAATAGTCAACCGATAGAGAATTTTACTCAAGATTGCATTTTATATATTGGAGAGTTTGTGGATACTTATTTGTTTTGTGAAATAATGTATAGACGTATATACACACTTTGATGTATAAACTTTGTATTTTTTTACTATTATTATAGTTTAATACTCAGTAGATGATTGTTTATATTGTATAAATTAATTATGTAACTTTCAATAGTTGTCTAAGATAATATACAACAGATTTATAATTTGTGATGAATTAGTTATGTAATTATTCTTGTTGTTAATTTTATCATTATCTAAATGAATCAAAACCATGTATTAATTTTATATGTACTTATTTAATGATCAAATATCTTAACCTTAGTTAAGATTAATATAGTTTAGATTAGAAAAAAAATACCTGACTCAGGTTAAACCTACTGGGGTTCTAACACCAATAGGAGCTACACCTTATTCACCTATTTATGGTATTGAGGCCATTCTTCCCATTGAGGTTGATTTGCATTCTCTCTTAAAGAACATCATCGACAATGAAGACTATAAAGTATCTTACTTGTAGGAGCTAGACTTACTCGATGGAAAATTTTTGGCCACATTGAATAATATTCAGGCATATAAGAATTAACGAAAAAGCCAATAAAATAGGCATGTTAAGTATAATGAATTCAATCTTGGTGAAATTTTGTTAAATGAAAATCTATAAAAATTTAAATTATGAAATTAAGAAAAAGGAAAGTTCCAAATGAACTAGTTGGGGCCCTATGTAGTTAGTTATCACCAACTATGGTTCTAGAGCATACAGGCTCACTACACCAAAGGGAGATGAACTTGATGAACCAAAAAAACATAATGCACCTCAAAAAAATTTACACTTGAGGGACTCAAATTATTTCCTAAAAAGATAATCTAAGTTATGCCACATTATACCTATTCTTTATACTATACCCCTTACCATTATACCATACCCTTAACCCTTTGTCAACCAATTATTTTTACCTAACCCCACCTACCACATTTGGCCTTGGTTTATATTCATTTTTACTTCAGGCACATTCAGTGGTTGATGGAAGATTAAATTTCATAAGTTGTTTCAAAATTTCATGTTTGAATGGAAGTATATGAAAGCAGTATGATAGTGGTCTTGGTAATGCATCTTTCATTTATTGTAATGGTTCCACCTCATGCTACTATTTATAACTGCATATGGGAAAATTAGTACCACTAAACCTTTTTAGTTTCTCCCTAATTCTAACTACCTATGGGAAAATTAAGAGTAACACCTATACCATGCATTACCTCATCACTTTTACATAATGTTACCATTTACCTTGCCATTTTCATTTTATCTAAACTGTTTGGTACTTAGTCATACACCTTTGGTGAATGGAGAAGTGTAGTGACTTGAGGTCTCATTTGTGACTATAGAGGTAGTGCTCAATTTACATTGAGGCCAACTCAATCACCCATTTTCCTTACACTGTCACTATTTTATGAGTTTGGACCATGTTGTATCTCATAATTCTTGATTGAATTGAGACACTAAAAAAACCAAAAACATTGGAAGTAATGCACCACCTTCATCATTAAAGGTATAACTATAGTGACATGAGGTCATATAGGACTATGTAGGCAGTGATCAATTTACATTGAGGCTAACTCAATCACCCCTTTGCCATGATCTCACCATTTTACAGGCAACCTAAGCCATGCTCTCACTATTTTTAAAGTTATACCATTCTATATCTCATAATTATTGATTGAGTTAAGATGCTTAGAAAAATCCAAAAACATTTGAAATATTTTAAAAACCCTTAAACATTTACAAAGACCTATGAAAATATAAAAAATCTAAAAATCACAAAAATTGTGTTAGAATTTCCATGTGAGATATAAACCCATCAAAATTTTATGGGATGGGTCATCTTATTTGTTTAGTTTATTTCTAAACCACCTTGGTCTTTCTCCTCCCATTTTTTGGAGAACTACATCAACCTAAGGTTTGGAAAAACTATGTAGGTAGAACTTAGATACATGAGGTATCTCAAGTTAGCTTGATCACACTTTCCTTTTTTTCACCATTTATTTACCTTAATTATCTTGGGACCCCTAAATATTTCATGATTAACCACTTGTCATTTAGTTTTCCCATCCTTACTAGCCTTAAGTCATATGCTCTCACCATTTTATGAGTTCATGTTGTGAGCATTATGTATTCAATTTTGATACACTAATGACCACTTGGATTTACTTATGCTCTCATCATTTTATGAGTAATTTCTAATTGAATGATCTTGTTATTTTTTGAGTAATTTTGAACTCTCTCACCATTTTACAAGCAATTTCATCTTATGCTCTCACCATTTTGTGAGCTTATTCTCATTCCAAGCCTTAGATGTAGTAGACACTATGAATTACTAATTTTGTTCATTAGTGGATACTCATCTCTTATCTTTTATTGTGGTTTTAACCTAAACCATACTCTCATGTTTATGGGATTTGTTTGTGTTAACATTTTCATGATTGTGAAATGTCATCCCCTCTTTTCTCATGCACTCATTATTTTACAAGACCATATTATTTTCATCTACAACTCAATAATGTTTTTTTATCATTAATTTTATTCTATCTCATATCCTAGGAGAACTACATTTGGATATAAATTCATGTTGGATCTTATATCCATGGAATTATGTAGGTAGTGTCCACTTGCCTAGTGCATCTAGAGTTAACTCAGCTACCCCTTCCTTTTTTTTTATTCCCCCCTATTTTATTTATTTGTGTTGTTGTCTCCTATATCCTAGGGGAAATGTTATCATCTCATTTGTGTTTTTATTTACCTATAACCTAGGGGAAACTTTGTGCCTTTTGTACATGTATTGTTTTATCAGTATCATTTCTACCTAACTTAGGGTTCACCCTATCACCAAGAGTAACACCTCTATTACACACACACACACACACACACACACACACACACACACACACACACACACACACACACACACACACACACACATGAATAATTTGTTTTCTATTTGAACTAACATTGTGATTAACCATTGTTTCTGTATTGTTGTCTATTTATCTTTGTTTGTTTATTTTTGTGTGTTTAGAATGGTTTGTTTACTACACTTTTATTTAATTTGGATTGTTTAATTGTTTTGATTATTTTGTTCACTTTGTTTATTTCATTATTTTATTTTTTGGTTTGTTTTATTTGTTTCTCTATTTTTTTGTAGCGTGTTAGGTAATTTTATTTTATTTTTATTAGTGTTTTGTTTATTTATTAATATTTTGTTGTTAATTGTTTGTGTTTATTTAGTTTTTTGTTCATGTGTTATTTTATTTATTTATTAGTATTTTATTTATTGGTTTTTTTCTTTTGTTTATTGGTGTTTTATTGTATTTTGTTTATTATTATGTTCTAATTTTATTTTGTTTGTGTTTGATTTATTCATGTTTTGTTATTTGTTTGTATAGTTTGTTTATTTTATTTATTTTGTCAGTTTTATTTGTTTGCTTGTATAGTTTTTTTATAGTATGTTTTTTATTCATTTTTGTTTGTTTGTATGGTGTTAATTTGATTGTGTTTTGTTTGTTTGTTTGTGTTTTGTTTTGTTTATTTTTATTTGTTCATTTGTTTTGTTTATTTTTATCTATTTTTTGCTTTGTTTATCTATTTTATTATTTATTTCTTCCTTTGTTCCTCAGTTTCCATAAGATTATTACATTTTGTTTACACTTAAGTCTTGATTATTCATATCATGTATTTTTCCTATGAATTTTTGTATTTAGTCTTGCATTTGATTTATTTTTTATATTTATATTTGGGATTTGATTATCCATATCTTATTCCTAAGTTGTTTATATTTACATTTAAATTAAGTTTTTCATGCTTAGAGTATATATTGGAATTTTAGTTATCCATAACTATCATGCATAATATCAAAAACTAAAGAAAATCATGTTCACAAATTATATTATATCAATGCAATGGCATTAATTCTCTGATATATCAAAAACTATCCAAGTACCCAAACACAAGCCTAAATCCATGAGTAATAAATAAGAGAAATAAAAGATTTAATATATGTTTAGATAGACGTGCATCTCTAAATAATCATACAACATAACTAGATGATAACCAATGGAATATCTCATAAACATGGCATAAGCAAATACATGAACAAATCATAAATAAGCATAAACATCCATAATGCTAATTAATGCTAATCAATGATAAACATGAGATAATCAAGATAATAAACATGGCATTGTATATATATCAAAAATATCATATACATATACAACAGCCTTGAAGGTCCCAAAAATGAATGTAAATGTATCTTAAATGTCATATACATAGAGGATATATACATATCATGATGGTGTTTAAAAAAAAACATAAGTATGTCAATACAATGAGTACAATGCCATAAGTCCCAAAACAATGCCAAATTATGTCAAAATACCAAAATGTTAAGGTCCCTTTGATCAACTCTAGTTGTTTGTGTCTATGGGACCTATAGCTAGAGGAGGCCTTGTTGGCCCTAGTGGTCTTAGTGGTGGTGATTTTGGCTAATGAATAGACTGGCCCAAAGCACCTATAACATGAGTCTTAGTCTAAGACTGACCAGATCTTATTTTTTGATCATATTGCAATTAAACCATCTTGTTGGGCCTCTCTTAAGACCCATTTAATACATAATTTTTCAACCTATATCCCATGTTTGTTAGAATGTGAATCTTTGAACTTGCCTTTAGGGTAGAAATGTGTTATTATCCTTTTCCAGCTCATTGTAAATCCATTTTATAATTTTTTTGCATAAGCTACCATTTGTCAATTTACCCCAGTGCAAAAAAATATTTTTTGATTGATTAATGATATATATCTTGCCTTCTTGGTGAATTCATTTTTTAAATCTCTTGATGTGAATGTGTGAATGATTATAACCACCTTTGGGAAAATCATTCTATTTTTACCTAATTTAATGATTATAACTACATGTGGTAAAATCATTATTTTTGCATACCATGTTAATGATTATAACCACCATTGGAAAAATCATTATTTTTACCCACTCCACCTTCCCGCCTGGGGCACATTCTTATGTTCTTGATTATAAATGCCTTTGGGAAAATCAATGTTTCATGTTCTATTTCATTATAATTGCATTTAGTCAAATCAATGTTTTCCCACTTTTTATTGTTGATTATAATCACCTTTTTGAAAATTAGTTTTCCACATTTCATTATTGATTATAAAAATCTTTGGGAAACTTAGTATCCATTCTATGGCCCTACTAGAGCAACTATCTATGCCACTACTTATAATCGCCTTTAGGCAAACTAATGTCACACCTTTTATCACTGATTCTAACCACTTTTGGGAAAACCAACATCACAAATTTTATCACTAATTATAACCACCTTTGGTAAATTAATGAATCCAATGTCATTACTATTTATAATCACTTTTGGGTAATTCAGTAATTCCACCCTATTGCCACTAGATCATGTCATTTTCTTCATTTTGATGGAACATTCGATGACTCTAATTTTATACCCACTCCCTTGAGGGGGAATCAAGGGCTTATCAACCAAATTTCTGGGTATGAACCATTTATCTTAATTAATTTTACATTCTTTGAAAAGACATTATTATGCTTGTGTCTTGTAATGCCTTCTAAAATAGGGGTAAATTATAGACACTTAGTTCTGGCCACTTTTGTGCCTAAACCAAGATTCAATTAAATTTATATAAAATGGCATAAATTAAGTTGAGAAATCACCTAAATTTTCTAATTTCATTCACATAATGGATTTAATTTCCTAGAAACATGACAAAGCTAGCTTATTTGGCATATTACCCTATATGCACCAATAACATAGTTTGGTTTTAACCATAGTCAAATTATGACCTAACAATTTGATAATTTTGATCTATCAAGATATTAATTTAAACATTTAAAACAATTTATAAAATATAAAAATCACTTATAAATATTAATTACATTACAAATCTTAATTAACTTACCTAAACAAAAATTCCAAGTCAAATTAGTGAATTTCATTTACCAAAAAAGGAATTTCTAGCTAAATATGAAGTCAAAAGGTCAAAGGAGATAATAAAGTGATTTATTATCTCCTAAATATTCCAAAAATATGAGTCAAAACCTCATAAATGTCTAAAATGAGTTGTCATGCCAAATATTTGAAACTAAGTTGTCAAAATTTTATGTGTTTTGACCCAACCCAGCGTTAGACTAACTCAACCTAGGTTAATTTAGACTCAACCAAAGTTAGAATTTAAGATAACCTCCTTAGGATTATAGTTATTTATTATAGATATAAATAAAATTTTCCACACCATATGCTAGTGTAAAAGGTTATTCTGATAGAATACCTTATTGAAGCCTTTGGGAGTAGTGTTATAATGCCCAATTTATGCCAAGCTTCACACCAAGCTGCAAGTAACTTTTGGAGATATTTTACCACCATGGAATAGCATTTATATAATACTCAAATAATCATAGGCTGATCATGAACAATATTATGCCAACAAGTAAGCATAAAAATCGATAAAGGAGGTAAGAAATGTGTATTATCTTTATCTATATTTATGATATTACTTATTATGTTATGTTATCCCTATTTTTTAGCTTGAGTGTTTAGTCCTAATGTATTTTTATGATTTTTTTTTTTTTTCATTTGGACTTATAAGGGACCAATCTACATATTTTTTATGCTTCAAACACCTAAGGTACAAATATTAAACCATTACAAAAATTACCATACAAATTGAATCTTAATGTTAAGGCAAAATTCAAAACTGATTTAGATAAGATGCTAGCTAATGGTATCATAAAACCTATGGAAGATATATAGTGGATAATTCCCATGGTGATTCAAAATAATAAAGCTAGTGAAATATTCATAGACATTTGTTTGTAGAGAATTAAATAAGGTATGTTTGTATGATCCATTTCCAACACCATTTACTAAAGTGGTATTAGAAAATGTTATGGGTAGAGAGATGTATTTATTCACTAATGGATTATCAATAAATCATTAGGTCAAAATAGTACTAGAGGATCTAATTAAGACTATCTTTGCAACAAAATGTTCATCCTTTATGTATACAGTTATGCCTTTTGGATTAAATAATACACAGGCTATGTTTATTCACATAATGGTGAATGTGTTTAGGGATTTTATACATGATTATTTAGAATTGTATATTGATGATTATATGGTGTATGTATTAATTAAATAATTTTTCATGTGTTTGAGATGATTTTCTAAAGATTCACATAATTGAAAATATCTCTTAATCTCAATAAATACATATTTGTCACACCTTTTGGTACATTATTGGGACACATAATATTAAAATTGAGGTCTATGATAAATCCACTTAAAATTTTATTCATCATAAACCTAACACCACCCAATATATGGAATAAGGTTAGAAAAATATTAGGTTATACATGATATCACCATTTATTCATAAGGAAATACACATCTATAAGTGGACCCATAGAGGAATTGTTAAATAAATGGAATAATTGACTACTAGATTGGTCAAGATAATGTCAAGAATCATTTGACACATTAAAAAATAAAATTTTATATTCCCCAATACTATTGTTTCCAAACTATAATATCCCATTACATGTACATGTTGATTCCTCTATAATTGTAATAGTAGTGTTGGCATAATCCCATGGAAATATAGATCATCCAATATCATTTTCCAATAGGAAATTAGTGAAGCTAAAAAGGAATTATTAAAACATAGAGTGGGACACACTTTTTATGGTGTATGCAGTGAAAAAAATTAGACATTAACCATTATAAACACCATTTATATTATTTATATAGCATGAACCACTTAAATATTTGATCAATAGACTGATAGTACAAGGAATAATGTGTCATTAGCTTATGTTATTCCAAGAATTTGATTTCAAGATTGTGGTCAAATATAAAAAATAAAATAATGTACATAATTACCTATCTCTATTTACCATAGAGGAAGATATATCAAAAATTAAGGATGAATATCTTATAGGTCACCTATTCCATGTGGAAGTAGTTCCTAATGAAATGAAGAGTATTGTAATATTTCTATCCAACAAAGAGTTTCTGAAAGAATATATTACATTTCAAAATAAGATATTGATGATCCAAGCATTTCCATTCACATTAATTGAATGAAAATTATATTAGAAAGGAAGAGATGAGGTTTGTATAGATTAGCATTACTAGATGATCAAAATAATATATTAATATAATCTCATGATGGAGATACAAGAGGGCACAACTTTGGAGAAGCTAGGGTAATAAAATATTGCTATCAAGATTATGGTAGCACTTACCCAATCTCAATATTATTGAGTCCTTATAATAGCTAAATTCAAAGCATTGGCTACTTCTAAAATGGTCATCAAATTTAAATAGTTGAATGTCTTATTAGGAGTATACAACACCAATAAATTCAATTTGAATTCATTTTTTTCTCATCTTCTTTGAGAAGTTTAAACAATTTTGTTATTATAGTTATATGTGGATCCAATTAGACTCTCAAATAATAAATGGTATCCAAAATTTCATATAATCTTAATGTCACACTCTGTACATCTTTTTCTATGCTATAGGTAACTTGGATTACCTATGTATACTCTCTAAGAGCCTCCATCTCTTCTTTTAATTATTTTTTAGCTTGATTTGTTCTTTCATGGATGACTAATAATACTTCAATGTGGGTCTCCATTTAGGACTTAAGGTCCTTGATGTAAGGGGACTGACCCTTATTTCTATCTTGTCTTTTTGAAAGAGAGTAAATATCTTCTCTTTCTTTTAGAATTGGACCTTTTCCACTACTATCTTCTATCTTCCTCTTCCTTACCATTTGCATTGAGGTTATCATTTTGTCAAAAATAAATCTCATAGAGATCTCGATGATCTTAAAATTTATCCTCTTAGAAGCTAACAATCCTAACTCCTTGACCCAATATGGAAGAGTCAACTTTGATGGATCCCATGGCTGGGATTCTATTTGTGTATCATTTTTAGGCTCAAGTTTAGGTTCAGTGGATGGCTTGGCCATTGAAGGCCAAATTATCTTCGACTAGTCTGTGTTCCCTAAGTGTGGCATGGGATGCATAATGTAGATAGTTTTATTATTTGGAGCCTTATTTGTTTCCACTATTATTGTGGTTTGTATTATTCCTAATGAGGGTAGTGATGAACCTAGTTGAGTAGAGGAGACTACCACTTGAGTGGTGGGTTGGATGGTGGTTATGGAATAGAGGTGAAGATTAAATAATTAGAGGTTGGAGTAGTGGTTATCATAATGAAAATATACATAATAGGTAATGTTGACATAGGAGTAAAAGTAGAGAAAACTAATAGTGGCATAGAAGAAAAAATTGGTAATGACATAAGAGGAGAAATTCCTATGGAAAGAGCACCCTTACCAGATTCGTCACCACTAAGAGGTGCCTTTACTTTCAATCCTTAAAATTTTGGTAATTTAGCATGTTGTATCTCCTCTTCATCCACACCATGGCTTGGATCACCTTAAACTAAAGGTTATACCTTTTTTTGTTACCTCTATGGATGGATTCTATGGCCTCTCTTCCAAGGATTTACTTTGATAACAAATTATTTTTCTCTCAGCCTAAAGAGTAGTCACTTATTAGGTAAGAGAGGGAGGAGTCATGTTGGAGGTTATAGTTTGTGAAGATTTAAAATTAGGTTCCATATCTTCTTCATCAAAGGATTCCAAGGAAATGATCTCCACTTATTTCCCAATAGTGTTGTCCTTCTCTAGCATTAGTTCCTATGCTAGTTCTTATTTGACCTTCCTCAGTTCAATAGTAGATACTTGAATTTGAGGAGTATATTATTCTTCTTGATAAGGAGTAGTTGATGTTTCTCTTACAAATTTCTCTTCCTCATGATTTTTATAATTTGATGTTTCCCCTACCACTTGTTCTAGCTCTTGTTGAGTTGTCATCATAGAAGGTGGTAGTTTGATGTCTTAGATTTGGTCCCATGGCTATTGAAAAAGTCTACCACTTTAGAAATAAGATGATATCCATCCCCCTAGTGGTGAGATTATAAATTTGGAATATCCAAGTGTAAGGGAGGGATCTACTTGTATTACTTTAAAAAAATCTTCACTTAGGCCAGTAGTCTTAGCCCTTTCCTTTAATTCTTCATCATGTTTTTCATTAAGTAACAATAAGTCATGGTCAAATGGTATTAAGGATTATTTTATTACATTAGATTTTACATAAGTATTTATTGAGAGGTAAATAATATATTGGTGAGTTAGTTATTATATTGGTCATTCAAATATATTATGATAACAATATATTTGTTTATAGCCAGTTTGTTAGTTTGAGTTATTTGAGGGAGATTCAGGTGAGATATTTGTGGGGATATGATTTCTCTAATTATAAGAATAACTTTCCTTAATATTTGTATTTCCCATATGGTTTTTATGCAAAATAAATATATAATGATTAGAATATTATTATGTTTGAAATATTATCTCTATGCTCAGCCTTTTCTCTTTGTGTAGATCTGAACTAGTTTTATTAGCTGGTATTAGACCCTTGATAATTTATCCATAAGATTTTATTAAGGTATTGTGCATGATTTTAATGTTGTGTATTATGTTTGGATCAAGTCTATAATCCATCTTATGGTCTATATTGTGGAAGATTATACAATTTCTATCATTCCTCAACTCTATTATCTACACCAATGGTAAAAGAGAATATATTTATTATTTAGTGTGGTTGACTGCTCAATACCCACATTGAGAATGAGGATATTTTTATTTTTCATACCAATGGGAGTAATGAAATTAATATTATTTACCATGAATTATCAATGACCTCTTCATAATGTTGTCTTGTATTTATTGTGAGGACCATGCATATAATGTCAAAGTGATTTTTGGTGTTAGAATTCATCTTAATTGATTGCATCAAATTCCTCCAAGCTAGTAGCTACATTCATATCATGGATTCATACTACCTACATATGTTGTATTGATTGACTACTGTAGACCTACATCATAATATCAACTATACACTTTTAGATCTTACATATCCTTTCACCACTATGATATCAATTAGTGTACCTATTAATCCAAGATTTTGAGTGCTCAATCTAGATATAGAACTTAGTTTTTATAATAGAAAACATTTTCTCCCCATGTAGCAGTCTTCTACCAGTTGGTCATATAGATCCATGATACTAATCTCTAAACCAAAAAGTAGTCTATTATTTTAGGTACTTTTATTAATTTTCTTATCTTTTGTCATTTAGTTTATGGTTATTACTCAAGTGTCATTCTAGTAAGTCATGTTAAGTTAGAAATTTGTTTGCTAAGTCCAAATTTTGTAATTAAAGTTGTTTTTTTTGTGTTGAGTTAGTTAATAATGTTGAAAAAATAGTGTTTACTTAGAGGATCAATGTGATATTTAATATTACATGTGTTATAGGTTTTAATATACCATATCTAAGTTTATAAAAACGTCATGTATTTTGATATTTTTATGTTTTGGTCATATAGAGTCTTTATTGTATCAAATTTAAATGGTCCAAATAGTTATAGTTTTTTCATTCATGTCAAAGTCATTATGGGTTGTTATAGTCAAATTAGTTTTGATCTTATAAACGATACATTATTAGTGGAAACTAACATCCTATGTTGGTCTAAATCATAATGGACATTCCATTATAAAAATTCATTGGCCTCAATTTTCACACATGTCAAGTTAAAATTTGGATGCAATTAATGAACAAAAATTTATTAAGGATAGTGAATGGAAATGAAGTAGCACCAACATATGCAACAAAGTTAGTAGAATGGAAAAATAGGGATGATAAAGCCAAAACCATTATTAGAGTGGCTCTTTCTAACTCTGAGTTACATTATGTATATCTTGAAAAATCATCAAATGTAATGTGGAAAAATCTAAACAAACTATTTAGAGTAAAATTAGTGAACACAAAGTTTTCTTTAAAGCTCTAATTGTTTAGATTCAAAATGAATGATGGGGTCAAAATGTTTAGTCACATCAATGATTTAAGATAGCTTCTAAGATAGCTAGTAGAAGTTCAAGTTCCATATAAGATGAAGATGAAAAAGCCATATTATTGAATAGGTTGCCTTCCAAATATATCAATGTTGTTTTAACTCTTAGATAGAAGCCTTCACAATCACTTGAATATATGATTTTATCTCTTCTAACTGAAGAAAATAATAATAAATAATATGTAGAAGAAGATATTGCATTTTACTTGAAAAAGAAGCCCAATAATTTCTCCAAAAATAAGGAGGAAATTGAATGATTCTAATACAATAAAAGGGACATACAACTTCATATTATAAAGTTCGAGCTAAAGACTTTATCAATAAAAAACTTTAAAAAATTGAAGCCAATATCATCACTAAAGAAGAATAAAATATTGAGAATGAACCAAATGAGAATAATGGATATGCTTCTAAAGTTTTTGTATTCCAAGTTAGCAATATCATAAACTAGAAGATGGAAGAAATAAAGACTAGTGGTTTCAGAGCCTCTCATCAGTCACCAATGATGGGGTATAGAATGATTTGGTGACATATTGTGTGGTGTTTTTCTTATAGTCTATGTTATATGTTTGAAAATAATAATAGAAGTATATGCATATTCAAGTAATGTAATTTTTTTGTAATTCTAAACATAATTCCTTGATGTGAAAACATAGTGAAAAGATAAAATCACCAATGTAACTCAATTCATGGATCTTGAAAATGTTTGTGGTAGATCCAAAAAACCACTAGAGGTGAAAAATTGATGGTTCCTATTTATGTCAAGGTTTTTGGTAAACCTGATTAAACCCATGGAAGGAGTGAGCCTTTTGTGTATCAATATCATGAGCCAAATATGGCAAGCCATAGGGGTGAGCATATTGTAGGTGAGAGTGTGAATGTTTTCACACCATATAAAAACTAAGGGGGGAATGTTAAGGATTAGTTTATTACATTAGATTTTACATGAGTATTTACTGAGAGGTAAATAGTATATTGGTGAGTTAGTTATTAGATTGATTATTCTAATATATTATGATAACAATATATTCATTTATAGTTAGTTTTTTAGTTTGAGTTATTTGAGGGAGATTCATGTAAGATATTGGTGGAGATATGATCCACATTTTTCCCAACAACCATGATAAATGTATAATATGTTTGTATCCAATAATCACCTAAATATATAAGTGTATTGATAATGATTTTGGATACCCTAGCTAGATTATAGCCATGAATTCTTATCCAAACTTGAAGATATAGGTCTTCTTCACTTCTATCAATATTATTAACATATTCATAGATGTGAACATAAGAATATAAGTCACATATTATATTATTGATATAGTCAAGTTTGAGATTCTACAAATTCCTATTATGTCTATAAATAGTCCTCATAGTTACATCCAAAATATATGACATTATGTAGAAGGTCGCGGCTTGGGGACTCTTATCTTTGTATAGAATCTATTCTTGTAGGTGGGCACTGATAACCTCCCTCAATGCATAGGTGTGCTCTAAAGTGATGAGAAGATCAAGTATAGGCACCCATTATAAATATAAGAAATGAATGCTTGGGTGGCCAAATAGTCAATTTAATAATGCCATGCCAATATGGATTCCCTTCTAAAACTAGGTAATTGGCATGGGGTTCTTGGTAGTTTCCTTGATAGTGAAATTATCTCCTAGGAAAAGTCATTTCCCTACCACTTGTTCCACATTATTATTTTTCTTCCAAATAACCACACTACGTGAGTTAAATGTAGGATCTAGAATGGGCAAACTAAATACCTCATGAATGTATCACTTAAGGTGTATGAAATCACTATGTTGTTGGTGATATAGTGTAGATAGACATCATATATAATTCTACCTTCAAGTAATATGTCTCATATAAGTTGATGCACAACATGACTTCTAGCTTAGCTATTATATAATGGAGTGTCTAGAATTTGAATGGCATAAAGGTAGCTGTAACTTGATTTTCTTCTGCTAAGATGTCCTCCTCACATGAAAACATATCAACATTCTCTATGACCTCCCATAGAGTCTATTAATTAGCATGGACACCATTGAACATTGTTGCATTAAAAACTATGTATAGGTATTCTATGGAATCCTTAATGGAGAACCTGGATGATGGTGGATCTCTCTTGTATGCCTTAGATGAAGACATCATTATTATTGGTTAATTTTGGTGTATTCAAGATCTTTAAAATGGTAGTTTAAAACTCTTTTACACAAATTTCAAGTTGTTTTTGATACATCTATGGATTTTGAAATTACAGAAGGCTATGTGCATTCAAACTCTTGAAAATCAAATGAGGTGAACTCAATTATGGGTTTTATGTTAGAGTTTTTTTACATTCACTCTATTTCATACACCATTAATCACCAATGTCTATGCATTTTTCACTTTCAGTTAATTTAAACTTGACCACCTAGGTCTAGTGGGCATGCCATGTAGGATGCTTACTCATTTAGGGCACCATGGTGTTAATTTCTATTTTGACACTGTCACTTTATGATTTAATTAGGGTGGGGTCAACATTTTAATTCATAATAAATTATATTATATGGTGAGCACAAGATTCTAACTAAAATTCCTCAAAGACCAAAATGTTCTTTGAAAAGATTCATCTAAAAAGATTTGTTCAAAAGTTGTCGAAGGGAAATTTCTCAACCATAACCTTCCAAATGAAATTTATTAAAGAGAAAGTTATTGAGGACCAAAACCTTTCAAATAACAAAGTTTTTGAAGAAAATTTTCCACATAATAAGTGCCAAACAAAATTATCTAAAGAAAAGTTATCAACCAAAAAGTTATCATTAGGGATAAAATATGAAAGAAAGTTTTTGACTAAAAGTCCTTGAAGACCAAAATGTTGCATAAGACCAAAATGTTCCCAAAGTGTTCATAATGCCAAATAAAATGAATTTGAATAAGTAACTCTAAATAAAATAACCTGAATAAGCAAACTTGAATACCTGTAATACATATCAAATTTCCAAATTTTCCATTAATAGATTAGTTTCAATAAGTCCTTCCAATGGAAAATAGGTGCTCCAAAAGTGATTCAATGTATAAAGCATCAATTTTGTATATATAATAATAAAACAATAACAAACACCCATACATAACTAAAATAATAAATAAGTCCTTTAAAAACAAAGTGGGTACCCACTTGTCAAAGAAAATTCAATATGGGGTGTGTTGAATATAACAAATGATGACTCATGGGGGTGAATACTCCCAAGTTTTCAAGAACCCAAAAATTCTTATTTCACAATCCCAATATCCACCATGAACCATACTAAAATAAATTAGAAAATTAGAAAATAAAATAGACTCTTAATAATTCCATGAAGCATGCTAACTTCACTTATACCTTAGACCTATGTGTGGGAAAATGATATTATTTATTCCTTATCAAAGGGTTTTAGGAAAAGACATGGGGGTGACCTGTAGGTTTCATTCTGATTGGGAATTAAGTGCATATAAATTTGGGGAGCTCAATCTTTGCTTTACTACTAGATAGGCATCCATAGCCCCGACAGAGATACCTTTGATCACCTTCTCTCTTATATGTCATATTTTCCCATGATGTGTGATACATTGATCTTATTTCATCATTTATGATTTTAATCCACTTTTGATTTTATTTTGTACTTTTGGATTATACCTTTCCTTTTTTTATGAATTAAAGAGGGAAGAAGGTAACCACCATGAGCTAGTTTTAGTAAATGTTTGTTAATCAGAATGTCCCTGTTAACTTTACCCATGTTAATGGTTTTTAACTAAAACAAGAATTAAAATTTAATGTACATTTGAACCAAGGAGATAATGAGATATTTCTAAATTTATATAGAACTATAGGAGTAACTTTTATGTACCTAATAGAATCATTAGTTTTGTAACATAGTCATGGCTAACTATCTCATTGCTTACTTGGATTAAGAATTTTAAACTACAAGATAAAACACCCATCGATTCCAGTTGGGTTAAAAACACATAGGTTGTTTCTTGATTATACCAAGAATGATCAATTAGATTTCCATGAAATCAAAATAAAATGGAAAATTTAGAAAACATGAACTATACTAAAAGAAATAATTGACTAAAATCAGGAAGCTAACTAATAAAGGAAATCTAACCTATTCATACCTCTACCAGAACATCTATTGTAAATTAGAGACCTCTCCAAATGGAGAAACCATGAATTAATGCTTCAAAAGTTGTCCATTGACTGGGTATGTCAACTAGTTACCTTGGAGGTCCTTCAAATATAAAGCATTGTTACCCAAGATCTCAGAGATATGATAAGGTCCTATCCATAATAGGGTGAACTTATGCATTCCTTTCTTTCCATACGATTTGTCCCATGTAAGAACCAGGTCAAAAATTTTGAATGCTTTAGATTTTGATCTCTTATCAAACCATCTTTTGATTACATCTTGATGTTTGCTAAAGTTTTGCAATGTTTCATTCCTAGAATATTCCATTTCAATGATGTTTAGCAATCCAGACTCTATCCTATCATTAGGCTCCATGTATTCCTACATAAATTGATATGTTGTCAGCTTTAACATGATTGGGAACACTAGTTATTTCCCATAAACCAACAGATATGGTGAGCCTTTAAGGGCCTATTTATTTCAAGTTTGATCTACCCAGTGTGTATATATTAGTAAGATACTCCATTCTCTAAGCTCATCCATTGCATACTTATTGATAACATCAATAATGTTCTTGTTGTTTGATTAAACCAATCCATTCTATTATGGGTAGTGATTATAATATGATCTGATTATGATCTAATTATCATGAGCCCATTCCATAAACTAAACTAATTAAAATGTAGGTCTATTATTACAAAACAAAGAAATAGGTGTGTCAAACATGGTTGTGATATGGTCTTCAAGGAAACTAATCACATCTTGGGCTCTTGTGTTCTTAGTGGCTATTGCCTCAGTCCATCTAGTGCAATAATCTATAGAATTTATGTTTGTGAAACTAATGATATTTAAGCCCCATTGGGCAAACAACTTACCTTCAATCAGAGGTTGTAGTGGAATTATTATGTGTGCCTTTATTTTCACTAATTCTTGACATTTATGGAAGATCCTTATGTGTAAGTGAGAATCCTTGAAGAGAATTAACCAATAATATCCCATTTTTAGTATTATATGGGTTGTAGTATTACTATATGGATGGCCACTACCAATTTTTTGATACATATTTTTCAAAATATTTTGGGATTATTCACATGACACACATCTTAAATAAATGCCTTCATAGTTCTTCATCTATAGGATTCCCTTTTCGATTATATAATGAGTATCTTTGAGTCTCAAGGCTCTTTTTTCTCTCTCTTGAGTTCTTAGGGGCATGTTCTAGTGGTTAAGAACTGAATAATATTTGAATACCAATCCTGTTGGGAAACCTATATTTGTTAGGCTTCTTCGATGGTGATGCATGGGTCTAATTTAGTCATCAACTAAATAATTCCTTGTCCATTTATGATCTTGGTATGTTTAATTTAAAAATAAAACTCCTATAGTTTCACCATCCATTAGCCTCTACACTCTCTTAATTCATTATGTTTGAGTGTAAACTTGGTAGTAGGATCTACTACAATGGCAATGGTCTTGTTCTAGAAGACGTAATGCCTAAAATTATTAACTACTTTGACAAGGTTGAAGATTTTTTTTGTCAATTATGGATTATCTAATCTCTACATCTTTTAATTTGGTGCTCATAAAGTTGATAGGGTATTTTCTTTCTTCCCTCTTTTGTGTGAGCATAGTAGTATTGGTATGCTCTGAAGTGAATGAGTATAAGAAAAATATTTTAGTGAAATGCAAGCTTACTAGCATTGGGGCCTATGAAATATCCTTCTTTATGTCTTGAAAAGACTTCATAGATTTAGGTGTCCACCCCACTTCGGCATCCTATTTTAGCATTGTATTTAGGGGTCTAACAATCTCTACAAATCTTGATATGAATTCCTCATGACATTAAAATTCCCAAAGGACTTGAGCTACTTTTTATTGTTTAGGAACATTATTTTTGAAATACCCTAAATTATGTTTGGGTCAATGGTGATCCTATATTTAGTGATAATGTGTCCCAATAACTTACCTTTAGTAACACCAAATATACTCTTCTTAGGGTTCAGTGAGATATCAAAATTATTGCACCTTTCAAAAATGGATTGAAGGTGATCGATATGATTAGTTATGTTTTTAGACAAAATAATGAGATCATTCATGTATATAATTATTCATTTTCCTATCAGTCCCTAGAATGTAGGATTCATCACTCTTTGAAAATTAGATCCAACATGGATTAACCCAAATGGTATTTGTTAACTTGCATATATTCCCCATTTTATTGTAAATGTAGTTTTCATCATATCCTATTATTATACTAGTACTTGATTATATCTTTAAAATTCTTATAAGAAAGACATCATTCCAAAACCACTCATAGTTTATATCACCTCATCTAAGGAGGGTAGAGGATAATTGTATTTATTAGAATCTTCGTTAAGGTTTTTAAAGTTGATGCACAACCTAATTTCATCATTCTTTTTCTTGACTATGACTAAATTATCCACCCAATTTGAATTTTTGATAGTAAAAACTATTTAGGTACTTGGTGTATTTTCTACTTCTTTCTAGATCAATGGTTCTAAGATAGGATTGACTAACCTTTGCATCTTCCAAATGGTTTATTATCAGGCTTGAGTGGAATTATATGGGTGAAGACTTCAAGATTAAATATCCTTAAGTCATCATAAGACAATGTAATTACATATTTATACCTGATAATCAATTCTTTGACCTTATTCCTTTCATCTAGAGTGCATCTTAATCCAATATTAATGAGGTGTTATTTATTTTCATCACCCATGTTTTCTAAGTTGAATTTGGATTCATTAACCTTGAGCTACCTCTATTCTTGTGCTTGAGGATTTATATCAAAGGCCCTCTCCAAGGTGACCATCCCTAGTGTGAGATTATTTTCCTTCATTTAGATGTCATCCTCCTCATCCAATTCTTAATCAAACTATGTATTCTTTATTCATCATCATTTATCTGAGACTCAAACTATCTTGAATTTGTCAAAAACTAGACAATTTATTGATCAACATAAAATACTTGAAAATTTTCAACATTGTTTGGTATTAAAGATAAGGTACCAATTCAATGGATAAATTCTAAAATTTTAACTTCTATAAGGGTGCCAAATTTTATACTAAAGTAGTTAGTCAATCAGTAGCTTATTTTTGTTCTCTTGGAATGGCCACTTTATTGAGAACCTCAAATGATTCAATTAAATCCTAGACTCTATGCTTGGACTTCTTTAAAGCTGATAATTTACATTGGTACTTATTTCTGACTTAGTTGATCATGAGTTTAGAATTTTTGTATAGTATTAGTTCCTTAACATTATTTTTTAGGGAAAAATGTAATCCTAGAATTAGGGCCTCATACTCTACTCTATTAATGGTGCATATAAATTAGAGCCTATATGCTACTAGCTACTTATTTTCCTTGGATCAACCAATTCGATACCAATACATGATCCTTATTTGGATCTTTCCTCATCAAAATGGAGGGCCCATAACTATGAAGGGCCATGCAATTCCTTCTTCCTTTCATTCTTCATAGTAAATGTATAAATTCAAAGACTAGTATATTTATAACTTACTTATTCATTTCAAGGCTATTTTTATTTACAAGTTCATTAATTTTGGTATCCCTTCAAGTGCGGTCTTAGGAAAGTCTAAAAATAGGTATTCTGCCATGGGAAGGGATTTGAACTACATGGAACTTATGAATATAGACCATATAAGGAAGAAGCTATAGGTTTGGTAAATTCTAAACACAAATTTTATAACAAACTTCATTTATCATATTTGTGGATACGATAAATATCTCTCATATCAATTTTCAAAAAATTGGATAGACTAGGTGGTTAATATCTATAACTTTTCTATTGAAATAATAGAGGAGTTAATTTCAAGGGTTACTGGACTTAAAATTTAATAAAATAAATATATCAGATTGAATATGAACCTTGAGCAAGAAAAGGACAAATTTATTATGGGGGATGAAAATCTCATAGTTTTCCAAGGAGGATTTAAAAGACAAGATTTCCCTGTTCCATTCGACGTGGGAGAGCAAATAATAAGGTATGTAACCCTTGATGGAAGATATAAAGTGTGTATTACTATCATTTCCCTTTTTAGAATTATCTTCATCATAACATTAATGTTAGTATTCTTTTTTATATTTTGCATTCCTTGGAACATTAAGTCAAAGATGTCCAAATGGCAAAGAAAATAGAGCCACTACACCATGCACTTATTTTCCTTATATATACACTTTTCCAAGATCAAAACCCTACTCCTCAGTATTCAATTACTAAAAAGAAGATTTTTAATGTGAATGTCTCTACCATTAGTCCTCCTAAATGTATTCTAAGAATTATTTTCAAACCTAAACCTAAGAAGGATGAGGATCATAGTAGGGCCGATAAAAAGGAAGAGGGTTCTTTCAATGATCATATGTTTTAGGAAACAAATTCAGTAATTGATCTTGAGGAGATGGATAATAATAATGTCAAGGAATATAATATTCAAATCAAGACTCACTTACCTAGAAATAGGCAAGGTGTAAAATAAAATGTTATAGGCAGCAAAGGGAATGAAGACAATGTAGGTATACAAATAGGGGATCCTCATTCTAAAGTTTAGGTAGAGTTTGATTTGAACTCATTCAAGGATATAGCAAAGAATCAAAGAAAACTTGAAATTATAGACAATGAGTTAAACCTTCATAAATATTTATTGCATTGGTTTATGAAGGATCACTCAAGAATAAAATATGAGGTAAATAACTTCAACAAAAATGATGGGCTTTATTGCATAAAGGAGAGGGAAGTGGAAATGGCTATTTAGATTGAGAGTCTTATTGATAAAATTAATATGATGGAGAAAGAAAATAGAGAGCTCAAGGATAAGATTAATTTTCTTATTAGCTTTAGTAAGGTAATGGTTAATAATGCAATGCAAAATATGGAAGGGTTATTTGTAATTTTTAACAATGCAAAACCAAGTAAGAATAAAACCAAGGCCAAGAAAAAGCTTAAAGGAGTGACTACTATGACTAAAAAGGATAAAATGATAGGTGGTTTGGATAAGAATTTCCAAAGTATGACATAGAAGTAGACTACGACTTATGAGGAATAGAAGAAAAGCCATAGCTAATTTTCTTTGCTATGCAATGTAAGTTATGTATCAACAAATTTTTTGCTAAGTCTTTATTGTGGACTTGAATTATTTTCTATGTTTGTTAATCATTTGATCTATGTTTTTGGCCATATTGGTGGTCCTTTTATATGGGTAGGGTCCCTATAAAATCCACTTTTACCTTTAATAAATACTTACTTATTCATTATAAGTGTTTTACTATGTAATAGGATACATCATCATTGGCTCTTGATCAATCCTGATCCAGTATGCATTACTTCTCCATGATAGCCAAAAATGAGAGAAGTCCATGTAAAGATATTCATTTAACACATTTTATCAATTTTTACTTGATAGTATCCCATATCCCTTAGGAATATATATTAACATTATGTTGATAGTCATCTATAGTTGAGGCTTTGATGTAACCTAGATTTTTACATGATTAATTTCTCTTAAAACATGTGTTATTGTCTTATCCATGTATAACACAATCCTCTTGGATGGGCTTGGGGTCAAAACAAGATTATGGAAAATAGAGGTTGGCATCATAATAGTTGAAGACCCACAATCTACCAAATAATTATGTATGTTCTTACCAAACACCTGAATGGTTAGCAATAAAGGGAGAACCTTAGGTTTGCTTTTGTATATAACATTTGTGTTGGCTATTTTGGACTTTTATGTAATAGATTTTCCTATGATAGACTTACATAAGAGCTCCTTTTTCTCTGTGATTTATGTTAGCTCGTGAAGAGTGATATTGGCCTTGATCTTCTTCATATCCTTAATAAGTTTGTATCCTCCCTTATTATATTATTATCTATGCTAAGACTGATCATTCTCTTTTGGGGAAAGAGGATTATTATTAGCTTTAGGATTAAGAATAATAAATGTATTATTGGGAGCAGTATAAGTGGTGAGATGTTGTATATTAATTAGATGTAATTATTCCTATTGAATTATTTAAATGCTTGTACTTCATCAAAATTATCCTCTGGAACATTGTCATCTTCATTGGATAAGGAAGACTCATAGTTTTCAAAGATCATAGCTAAAATTGAAGTGCCAAATTCATGAGGGATATATGGAGGATTCATCATTTGATTTTGTTTAATCATTTCCATCTAAAATATTTCAAAAGATGCATATAAATCTACACAGTTCAATTCCCCATGTTGTGATGTGTTGTGAACCCTACACCAATAGACAAAGTTGTTTCCGTGATATTGATTTTTTGTAGCTTATTAGGTTGTTGTTTCTCTACATTATTGGTGAGCTTCTTGAAATTCTTTTTATATCTTGGAAAGCCAAAATTTTGATTATAATTCTAATTATTGGTATTACCCATCCTTTTATACATATTCAATAAGTCCTTGATCAACTTTTAGACCATTCTTTGTATAGAATATAATTTAGCTTTGGTGGAGTCAGAACCTTGAGCTACTACTACATTGGTGTGAGCTAGATGTTGATTTTGTTAATTATACTAATGGTCATTCCTTTGTTATTTATTATTCAAGAACCACAATTTTGATTTCTTGTTTGTTGCATCATTGGAGGTAGAGTTTACAACTAATTCTGGTTTAATACAAGGGCATTTTTATTAGCATGTGGAATTGGATTTAAAGAAGGTAAACCATTTTTGAATGTTTGGTCTCATAAATTCTAAGGACTAGGATACATACTGAGCTACTTATCAATATTAATAGCTTCTTATAATTCCAAAGCTAAAGTATTAGATGTGGTAGCTCTTTGTAAAAACACTACAATAATGGGATCTAGATAATTCTCATATATTTCAAGAATTAAATCTATGTTTGGATATACACAACATTAAATTGAGTGTACATATTCCAAAATATTTCATTGAAGACCCAAATTACCTCATTGGGTTCTCTCTTCATGTTGGTGAAATGTTGATACACTAGACTTGGATTAGTCACTTGCCCAAATTGTGTAAGAAATATATTTTGACACTCATTCTATGAGGTGATAGAGATTTTATACAAATTAAGATACCAATCATAAGAATAATCCTATTGAGTAAATTGAAAAATCTTTCATGCAACATTCTCATGGGTGACATTCATTAATCTTAGAGCAACCTCAAAATATTTGATATGTTTTTATACCATATTCATATTTGAGGGGGAGAAGGTAGGAAAGTAATTTTCTAGATTCCTTGGAAAATCATGTTGGTATCTATGGATGAAAGTAACATATATTACTAACCAAGGTTGAGCCATAGGAGGATTGATAATTGGGATGTTTATTATAGGGGAAGGTGTCCTAATTCAATGTATCTTAGGGGCAATAGGTATTGGTCTAGGCCTCCTAGAATTTGAAAATGGTGAAACCAAAAGGCTAGCTTAGGCCTTAGAATTTGTTACTCTCCCAGGTGTCTCTAGTATAACTTTACATAGTGACTAACCTATACTATTGATAAAACACACAAGTGGGCACTCCTTATAATGACAACATTTCTAATCTATTGATGTGGGTTTTATGCACACATAGAAAGATAAATAAGGTACCCTCTAACATTTTGGGATCTCTATGGAACAAGGTTACACTCTAGAGCATGAGTCATAGGTATACAATTAAAAAAACTAGGTGATGGAATAAAAATTTGAGCCCAAAATTTGTTTAACAGGTTTATGGATGGATGTGTGGAATCTAAAAGAAAATAAAACACTAAGTGAGTTGAATGGATGGAGGATTACTCTCTAGTGGGTAGATATCAAATAAACTCAAAAATGGAAAGAAGGTTAAGGTAGAAAATAAGGATCTATGTTCTTGTAAGGTCACTTATAAGACTATTTATTTCATGGACAAGTATCTCCAATACCAATGTTTATCTCTTGCAGTTGTTTCACACTCATGAATAATCACAGTTAGTAGTCTAGGAAAATAAGCTTACTGATCTCAACTAAAGGTTGTTCTCCTTAGGGATGCTATTACACACCCTTATTTAAGAGGTTATATCTCAAACTATAAATTTTTTTAGAGAATCTATAGCTCATGCCTAGATGACTATACCAAATGAAATAATCCTACACACCTCAAATTATTAACTCAATCTATACTAATTACTTAAATCAATAAAACTTACCAAACCTTAATGGCTATTGCACATCTAAGATAGATATTCATCAATTAAAATAATCAGATTCATTATTATCATTATCACACTTCAAAATTATTAAATTGATATAGACAAAGAAACTAAAATTGCATCAACACATAAAGGGAAGAAGAAAGAAAAAACATAGTTGCATGGCAATCAATATCTTGATCTCTTCATGTTTATTGATAAAAGCATTAACCCTTTTGAAAAGAGGGTTTTACATATATTTAAAGGACTTGGGGAAGGGGTCACCTCATCCTTAAAGTATATAAAAACTTTGGATTACATCAAAATAACTATAACATAAGTATAGTTTGATACAAAACTGCATGTTATAAATTATAGATTACCTTAGACATGCAACATGTGCATGCTGTCAAAATAATTTATTTACTTACAGAATGGACATAAAAATACTTAATTATCCATTAATAATCACTTCATGTGAAATTATACAAAAATAGCCTTTGACTAAGGCTGACTTGGCTCCTAATTGAAACTTTTCAAGGTTGTTATTAGAACTATAGTTGTAACTAGATTTGTGCTAGTGACTAGAGTTAAACTTTTTATTACATTATACATGACATCTTGAGTTGTAATAAAATTTGTAGCTAGGGCTAAACTAATAGCTTGATCTAGAGTTATAACTAGAGCTGTGCTAAGAGGTAGAGTTGAGGAACTTTTTGATCTAGGAGGGAGTGAAGTTTATGGTAGTCTTTTAACTAGCACATTAGGTAGAGTTTGAGATGATGAATTAGTAGGTGGTGTTGAGGCTACATACTTATTGGTGTCCAAATATTGATAATGTTTATATCCTTTGGCAATTTTCACCTATATTAAGCTCATATCAAGTAGAGGAGGTCTTATTACCCTATCTACCTATTCTACTAGCCTTGCATACTCTATCTTGGTAGCTCAAAATCCCACCTAAAAGACTTCCACTTCAGTTGCCTTCTTCCTCACTAAATCCAAATTCAATTCAATATCCTCTAATTTCCATCCTTGTAAATTTTTATTTAAACTATTTGAAGCTTGTTGTATCATTTGGTCAAAAATAGCCCAGGCTACTAGCATCCCAGTATTATCTTGTGCTCCTATTAATTTTAGCTCATCTAGAATTTGCACTGTATCTTTTATTATTCAATGATTTTAGTAACTAAAACATTGGTAGCACTTACCCAATCCTAATATTCTTGATTCCTTATGAAAACAATATTCAATCCATTGGCTTCCTCTAAAGGGTTCATCAAATTTAAATGGTTGAATTCATTATTAGGAGTATATAACACCAATAAATTCAATTTGTTCTCATCTTCTTTGAGAATTTTGAAAAATTTTGTTATTATATTTATGTGTGGATATAAATGATCTCTCAAAGAATAAATGGTATCCAAAATTTCATATAATCTTAATGCCACACTCTATAGATCTTTCTCAATGTTGGAGGGAACTCTAATTATTTGTTGCTTCTCTTTAAGAGTCTCCAACTCTTACTCTGATTATTTATTGGCCTGCTTTATTCCCTTATCTATGTAAAATATTACTTTAGTGTGGATCTCCATGTAGTAATTAAGTTCCTCAATTTTTGGGGGTTGACTCTTATGTTTATCCTATCTTTTTTAAAGAAAGTAAATCTCTTCTCTTTCTTCTAGAATTAGGCATCTAATACTACTATCTTGTATCTTCCTCTTCATTACCCTTTGCACTAAGGTTGTTAATTTGTCAAAGAGTTATCTCATCATAGGTATCTCAATGATATTCAAATTTAGATTCTTATAAGCTAATGTTTCTAAATCCTTGGTGTAATCTAGAAGAGCCATTTTTGATGGATCCAATGGTTGGGCTTCTATTTGTTTATCCTTTTCAGGTTTAGGTTCAAGCTCAGTGGATGGCTTAAATATTGAGGGCCAAATTATCTTAGACCATTTTATGCTCCATAAGTGTGGTATGGAATTCAAAACATAGATAGGTTTATTCTTGGGATCCCTTTTTGTTGCCACTATTATTTTGGTTTGTATTGCTCCCAATGAGGGAAGTGGTGAACCCAACTGAGTAGAAGAGGTTGCCACTTGGGTGGTGGGTTGGCTAGTGGTTGTGGAATCATATATGGAGATTTAAGGATTATAGGTTGGATTAGTGGTTTTCATAATGAAAATAGGCATACTAGGTAATGTTGACATGGGAGTAAAAGTAGAGAAAACTAACAATGGCATAGAACAAAAAATTGGTAGTGTCATAAGAGGAGAAAGGCTTAGGGAAATAATGAATAGAGCACCCTTATTATATTGGTCACCACTGAGGGGTGCCTTTATTTTCAATCCTTTCAAGAATATTACTTTATCCTATTATAGATCTTCTTAAACCACTTCATGGCTTCTCTCACCTATTTACCTTCATGGATGGAGTATGTGGCCTCTCTACCATAGTTTTTCTATGATAACAAATTGTTATCCAATTAGCTTGAGTAGTCACTTGTTGGGTAGGAGAGGGAAGATTCATATTAGAGGTTATGGTTTCCTAAGATACCATAATAGTTATAATATCTTACTCATTAAAGGATTCTATGAAAATGATCTTCACTTCTTCCCCAATAGTGTTTTCCTTCTCTAGCATTAGTTCATCTTCTAGTTTTTATTTGACCTTCCTTAGTTCAATAGTAAATGTTTGAACTTGAGGAGTCTATTCTTCCTCTTATTGAGGAGTATTTGACATTTTTCCTACCACTTGATATTCATCATGTTCTCCATTAGTTGATGTTTCCCCTATCACTTGCTCTTTCTCTTATTGATATATCATCATAGAAGATGGATGTTGGATGTCCTAGCTTTGGTCCTATGGCTACTAAAAAGGTATACCACTCTATAAATAAAATGATTTCTATCCACCTGGTGGTGGGATTCTAAATTTAGCCTGACCAAGTGTAAGGGAGAGATTTTCTTGTATTACCCTCAATAAATCTTTACTTAGGCCATTAGTCTTGGCCCTATACTTTAATTATTCATCATCTTTTGCATTAAGAAATATAAATTCATGGTCAAAAGGTTCATGCTTATATGAGATGCCAAGATTATGAACCTTTTGTTGCACTCTCCTTTAGGGGTCCCAATCCTTATGGGGAAGAGTGGCCAAATCATATGATTTCCTTACATTAATAACCTCTCTAAAATTCCTTATGTATGTATATTACATCCTCCTAATAGTAATATGGGATCCATGGAAAGTATTTTTCTTACTCTTTGGCAATTCCTCATCTATACAATTCCATATTTGGAATGAAATCTTTTGCTTGATAAATTTCTCTAAGAGAAATTTGGGGAGATAAAGAGGGTCCACCTTGTGCCCAAAAACCATGATAATTGTATAATTTGGGTATATCCAATAATCTCCCAAAGATACGAGTGTATTGGAAATGTTATTAGATACCCTAGCTAGAGGTTAGCCATGAATTCCATCCAAACTTGAGGATATATGTCCTCTACACTTCTATAAATATTCCTCACATATACATAGATGTGAACAAAAGAATATAAGTCACATATTTTATTCTTGATATATTCAAGGTTAGGATTCCACAAAATCCCATTATATCTATAAATAGTCCCCAGGATTGCATCCAAAATATATGACATCATGTATAAGTTTCTATATACACATAATATTTTGAAACTTTTATCACTTACTAATGCTCTTTATCTTGTAGGAACCCATTGAGTTTAAATCTCTCTGAGTGCATGCCTTAAGGGTTAAACCAAGAAAGGGGTAGGTAGACCATTGGTGCTTCATAGGATTGTTATTCCTTTTGCCATTTATTATATACACATGTGTCTCTTAAAAACCATATCCCTAAGATTATTCTTCTCTATTACACACTCTTTAGTCATTTCCTACCTTTTTTCCCCCTTTCCCTATCCTTAATCCCCTTTTGACTCTTCATTGTACTAGGTTGACCAGGTCGACCCTATATTGTTTTGGGTAAAATTCATTTAGGGTCTAGGTCGGCTCTTGGCCAACCTAGCCCATGACTTAGTGAATTTTTGTCCATAGTTGTACTAGGTTGATTGGGTCATACCTATTGGAAAAAACTTTTGTAAGGTCTTAGGGTTAAATCCAACTATATATACAAGTTCATTTCACCATTATTCAGAGAAGATAAGAATAATTAAGAGCTAGTACGCATCTGATTATCCACCATTCTACTTGAGGAGCAAGCTTAGGGTTTAATACTTTCTTTGGAGATACAGATCTTGTCTTATGGAGAAGTTTTGGATGCATTGATAGGTTGTGTAGCCTAGATTTTATTTATCCTTGTCATCCTTACATACAACAACAACCTCTTGTGAAGTACCTTAGCCAAGGGAGAGATTGGGGCTCGGTGGGTTCATCTTCAAAGGTAAGTATTCCTAACTTTGTTCCTCATTTGTAAGAGTAAATATATATACAACTTTACTTCTCTTCCATGCATTAGGATTTCACATATATTAACCTGATTATATTTCTTGTATGAATTTTTAATTTTTTTGTTTCTTACCCCTACTTTGTCCTACAAGATTTGGTGAGCACTAGATTAGACTTTACTTATTATTAATTTAGTGAATACAAAACATAAGGCTTAGTTAGAGTTTTTTCATGATTTTGCTTGACTAGAGGCTTTGGAATCCTCCCTAAAATTATGTATTATGATAAGAGATCCCCTAATTGGGTCTAATGGATCCCCATATTGGTCATGTTCTTAATTATCTAATGTATCCCCAATTAGAAGTGTAAATATGATCTTACTTCTTTATGTTAAAATTGATTTATAAACATGATGCATTTTTTATTGTATATATTTTTGGTGATCTCGATGTGAATCTAACACTTTCAATTTTTATCTCATATTTTTCATTATTTTATCATATTATTTATTATTTTTATATATTTGTGATACTAGGTTAATAGTGATAGTATAGTTTATAAATTTTGTGTGTAGGTTTAACACACCATTTCATCAATACAACTATGTTTTATTTGTGTAGGTCTTCATTAGATATAAGCTACTAGGTCAACCTTATTGACACATTATAGTTTTTACTTATAGATAGGATTATAGGTTAAATCTATCAACACATTACACTTCTAGCCTTCTAGAAAACATACTAGGTCAACACTACTAGCATAGTATTCTTTAGAGGTTTTAACAAATATGGAACTACAGAACTAGGTTGACCCAATCGACACAATTGGCATAATTTGCAAGTATAAATCAGGTACTTGAACAATAATCTCACTTTTCTCTACATCCTCTAACCCACCAAGATTCCTTTCTCTCCTTCTTTATCACTTATGTTATTATAATTCTATTTTTCATAGTTTGCAATCTTTTAAACTACCTCTATACAATAAACTGATCCACTCTGTCAACCTAGTTCTATGTTCTATCTTCTACCTAAAAGACTAGGTTAATATTGTTTACATAGTTTTTTAACATACCCTTACTTTAGCAGTACAATAGCGACATTATTGACTCTATTCTTTAATCTCTACACACACTATCATATGAAATGACACTATACTATGTTTTAAAGTTGGAATGAACACTTATATGCTAGTAATTAGATCACACTTTTACTTTTCAATTATTTTCATCTTTATAATAGATCACATAGTATAATTATGGGGTTATTAAATGTACCATTTAGTTTCACTATTTTCTATTTTCTTTCACACACTCCCAAAACACATTTAAACATTTGCCTACCAAAGGCTTACCTACTTAGACTTCATCACCAAGGGGGAAGCCAACTTGGTTCTATGGCCATGTATAAACACATGGATAATGGTATATATTTTAAAAGAACCTGACACCCTTATCATTGTAGTGTGTGAAGTGAGGGGGTAGGCTCCAATACCAAGATAATACCATTGCCAATATAGATCCCTTTTAGCCTAAAACATCCTATAACCATCCATAGATTAATTTCTAGTTCCTTACTCATAACTAAATTCCTATCACATTTAAAATCATGCTATAATAATCTAAAAACATTTAGGATGACCACTTAGTTATCATTTATTTTCTAAGTTGACTAGTTATTTTCTCAATAGTATGTTGTATTATAAAAACTTGCATTGGCCAACATTGGTGCAAGGTTTTGTGTTATGTTCCTCAATTGTATCATCCTTATTGACCCAATTGATTGTGTGTTTATTTTCACTTCTTATTTTCAAAATTCCTTAAAAAAAAAGTCTTGTTTTAATACACAGACATTTTGCTCAACACAGTCTCTAATAGATTATTTGGTCCCCTGTATGTAGTACTAGGTCGAACCTGTTAACATAGTACTCTTTTTTGCTTCCTAAGATATAGTATTATGTCAACCCTATCAACTTTGTATCTTTTTATACATATTTTATGCTTAAGTTATATAACTAGGTCAACCTAATCAACTCAATATCCTTGTGTCTTCAAATTTTAGCCCCTAATTTTTGTACTTGGTTGACCTAGCTAACTTTATACTCTTATCTACCTCTTCTTATTTGCTTACTTTTTCCTCACTTTTTTTCTTCTATAGACCTTCTCTTTCATGATAAACTTCTTGTTTGAAGATAAAACTGAGTTTAATTAAATGAATATGATGAGTTTTACCAACCCTCATAAGGTCTCCCATTAATAGCTTATGGATCCTATTCTAGATGTGATTAATGTTCATATATCCACTCACATAATAAAATATGGGACACCTCCTCATTCCTCTTCACTTCATAATCCTCTCTTCTCACTTGAAGATCAACCTGAATTAAAGTATACTCATGAAATGCTCTTCTTTATTTTTGAATTTCATCAACATCGAGTAAAGGATCCTTTTACCATTTACCATTTCATGATTAGTGGTCAAGTTGAAGAGACTCATTCAACTTCTCCCACATTATCACATGGATTTTGGGATACTAATTTATTTTATTCTCAACCCCTTCCCTCTATTTTGACACCTTCTCATACCATGCCTTCTTCTTCTTTGATTTTTTCAACCTCCATGCCTAATATCTCCACTAACATGGGAGGTTATATATCTAGTGGGCCTCTCTCAAGACCCACTATCCTTAATTATACCACTAGTTCATCATTTTCTACCCATGGTAATCATGATTCTAGTGCTTCCTCTTCTCTTCCCTTCACTAGTCCATATTTTGCTACACAAGCAAATTTTTCCACCAGTGCCTCACATTCTAACAACTCTTCTCAAGCTCTTACCAACACCAATAGTGGTACCAAAGAAACTAATTTAAATGCTTCAAAAAATACCAAAAAATCAACTCAAACCCATCAAATTTTATTAAAAATGCTTTATCAAATGTATACTTTTCAAGATCATAATACAAATCAAATGATGCAAATGAAAAACTACCTTATCCATATTCAAACCCACCCTCAATAGATTCTATGGGGCATGCATGATCAAAATGTTCCCCCACCTTCTCTTTAGTATTCCCATGGTAATATCATCCCTCAAACTCCTATTTTCAACAAGATAATCAAGTATCTTCAAACTGAACCTCTTACATCTAAAATTACTAATATCAATATAGGAAGCATCACCGCTACCATTTATTACAATGGGTTAATTGATTCTAATATTCATCTATAAACATTTATAAATATATTTAAGGATTAGGTAAAATTAAATACCTTTACCACTACCAAGATATTAGCCAAAAATCTCATTGGAAATGCTTTAGATTGGTAAAATTAACTTAAAACTCATTATATTTATAGTTTAGAAGATTTATTAAATGCTCTAGTCTAAGAGTTCCAAACTAGTGATCTTCTTGAGAATACCTTGACCCATTTTATCAATTGTAATCAACTTGAAACTAAAAATTCCAAATCTTTCATTAAGTGATGCAAGATATTGTCTAAAAAATGTGAACATAACATGGTCAATGATAATCTTTTCCATCTCTTTACCAATTCTATTTTTTCCAAGTTGCAATATCAAGTCTAAAATCTCTCTTCACATACTTTGGAAGAGGAAATTGACCAAGAAAAATGTCAATATTTCCTTATGCATCAATTTAATCCAACCCAACCTTTTTTGGGTACTCATTTATTAATTAAAAATAATAATCATCATACTACCAATGATGGTGTCATGAACTCTTATGATACCATTCACATTATTCAAGTTGTTGTTCCTAACCCATATTAAAAACCATCTACCCCTTATCAAAAATTCACCAATCCTCATTTATCTTCACCTAATAACATCAATGTTCATAGACCTTTATCCTTAGCCAAATTACTAAAACATCTACCTAGGCCTATTCCATGAGAAATTGATCCCACTCATCCTATGAAATCTTGGTATGATCCCAATAATTTTTGTTGGTTTCATGCTAGTTGGGTTAATTCTCATGATAATTTTAGGCAAATTCATAATTTGGCTATGGATTTTGTTTTTTGTCTCAATTTTGACCATGATTCTATAATTTAAAAATGCCAACAATCCTATGGCATTACTTTCAAATCCCATGAAGCTAATACTAAATATCAATATCTAAATCAAGCTAATTCTCATTTAGCTACCTATAAAGATCATATTCTAATCATTAATATATCTAATTTAAGCCCACCCATTCCACTAATAATGTTGATAGTCTTATTTACCTGACTCTAGAAGAGAATGTGGTTAATATGACCATTGGCCAATTTTGGCCCACATATGAAACTACCTAGATGCATTATAGTCTTTAATAGATCTTAATATAGCGAAATAAGTAGAGTTCCTAATTGACCAAATGATAAAATGTCTTGGAAAAATTTATAGATGGAATGAGTGGTCCAAGGGTCTCACATTTATCACAAATCTTTTGAAACGCTTTAAGCTTGCTTAAAGTGCATTCTGATTAATCTACAGGATAAACAAAAGGGTCTAAAAAAGTCTTCATGGTGATCAATGTAATTAAAGATCAAGGACAAGTTCACATAGGCCTAAAAAATCATTTAGAGCTACAAAATTTTAAGAACAATATTTGTGAAGCTATACCATCATCAAGACATCATGAAGAACTAGACTAGACATCATGTTTCTGCATTTTGTAAATGAGCTCAAGCAGCCTTGTCTAACCAAAAGAGCATGAAAAAATAAAATTTATTCATGCTTAAAACATAATCTTCAATTTTTAGGTCTTGATGAGCTTTATATCTCAAAATATAAGTCTTCAAAGCTGGCCACATAGAGCAAGATATTTGAACGAGCATCAAATTCAAGCCTCAGCAAATAGCCATTTAGGTTCAAATGATCCGTGATGGGTGCATGGATGTCATGCAAAATCACATAGGTCAACCTAATTAAAAAATTTTAACACACTTATAAATCTCCTATAAGTATTGGATCAAGTGGGCATAATCCTTTTAGTATCAAGAACATCTCTTGAAAATTTATTGCCTTCATGACCTTTTCACTTCTAGATCTAAGCTTTCAAAGTTGGTCAAATAATGGGAGATGTTCATGTAGATGTCAAATTTAATCTATAGTAAAAATCATTAGGATACTAAATTTAATGTTCATATAGATGTAAATTATGTTCACACAAATGTCAAATGATGGTCACACGGATGTCAAATGATGGTCACATGGATGTCAAATTTAGACCATGATAAATAGCCATTTATTTTTAAATTCAAATAGATCCAATGATTGGAATTCATTCATAATAATGGATATAAATAGTATGAGATGATTCAAAAGGTCAAGGAGCTTGATAGGCCACCATATAACATAAGTTCATAAATCAACAGACTGATAATAGGATTTTGAGATCAATGTATGATTGACAAGTGGCATGAGCACTTTTAAGTTGATAGAAGATCGATGGAACATGTTTAATAATGTAAATAAATATTAATAAAGTGAATAGGGTCAAATACTAAATATACCAATTTATTATTAATGACCAATGAAATTAAATTTTGAGAAGGTAAGGGACTTCCTAGAGATCAAAAACATGACCAAGGTTAAACCAAGGCAAGCTTTTCAAAGGCACATGTCACCATTGAAACTTGATAAAATGTCATGAAAAAAGAAATATTCATGTATTCAATTATAAATAACATAAAAGGACCACCATTAAGGATAAATATAGACCTCTAGTTTGTATAATTATGGCATACAAGGTTTACTACATGACTATGTTCACCATTTTTAGGACCTATGCATATGGTGAATCCTTAGTTCCTGTAATGACATAATGGGTCTATTTGGACCTATTTGGATCAAGAAAGAGGCTATGTAGTATATTATTCTACATAAACTTAAATACTATAGGAAAAAAAAAATATTAGATTAATTTTTTGCTTATAAAATGAACCTATGATCCAAATATGGAAATGGAGCAGATATGTGATTAATGGAAAGGGTCTCATCTATCGACCTAGCTATATCATCAACAAAGTAGGTACCAAGCATCATTCATGACATGGCTCTATAAATTTCAAGATTCAATTATTTTATCCTCATGAGTAATTCAAGTGGGCTTAGGGTCCCAAGGTGGTGAACTAGTGGTTGGAAAATTAGTTAAGGGTATTGATTTCATTCAAACAGACTTTGTCATCATGTAGAACAAACCATTGTCTTCTAGTGGATCTTTCAGCCAATGAGAAAAATCTTGATGATTATTAGGACAAAAGGAGTTTATATTTTTGATAATGATGAATCCTTATTTAATGAAGGCATTTGTATAAAAAGGAATTGATAAACTATCACCATATTCCTTGATGACTAGGATCCTTTCTCCACTCTCCTCTATATTGTTCCCATCTCTCTCTCCCTTTATGCTATATATAGAGACTTTAGAGCATAAAAAATTATCCCTTTAATACCTCTCTTAGGCATGACTAAACTCTACCAAGATAGAGCTTGTAACCTTTTAATATGAATATAATAGTGTTTTAGATTTCATTGTTTTGATATAGTGTGTACATGTCAGTTTGATTTGCATATGTGGTAGAAGCCTCTCCTTTGTCAAGTCTTGAACTCACCTAGTTACTAGTTAATATTGTTATGTATGCCATGTTTAGTGTTTTATATCTTTTTATTGGATCCTTAATGTGCATACCTTGACTAGTTAGTGTCTTGCATTAGACCTATCCATCACTTCCCTCATCTTTTGATCATTTGGTGAACCTTTGTATGAAATACTGATGTATGATAGATTCTTTGAATCCTAAGTCTAGTCTTTTACTTGTTTCATTAGTGTTTTAAGATTCAAATATATTGGATCAACCATCATGTAGGTGCATCACCATCTTTATCTTATCTTAGCTTTCCTTTTCATTTTATCTCTCTCTCCCTTTTCCCTAGTCATTAGTAGGCTTTAGTAGTGAAAATGAGCTAAAATGATGCATCAAATGAGATAGCCTCATTAAAAATCCTAGAGGTCTAACCCCATTATAGGATACCCAAATCTTGGGTTCATTTCCATATTAGACTAGATTTTGGTAGAGAACTTGAACAATCCCTTGCCCAACTAGGGTGTAATTTAGACCTCTAACAATTTTGGCATGCCCATTGGGATAAAGGTTTAAAAGAGTGGAAAGATCTTGGTGTGTCTTTCCTCTGATTAGATTTTGGAAGCAAGCAGTTAATACCAATGACAACTCTAAATCAAAGCTTTTGGTTACGAGAAAACTAGGTATGTCTCATTGCATATTTTATTCATCTCTTTCATCTATTTTGACATATTAGGTTAATATAGATAAATATGGTGAATACCCCTATTATCCACCTCTTTATCAACATCCCTGATTTGGTCCTCATGATCCATATAATGCCTATCTATTCTATTAATATTTTTTTAAAATCTAGGAGGAGCCTTGTCAAGTTTTTCATGATACTTATTATCAAGGGAATTTCTCTTACCTTCCTCATGATCCTCACTAGTAGTATGAGGATCTATATCAGTCATACATGTAAGATTATTTCCATAATCCTCCATATGAATATCCATCCCATCATAATATTTCTCCTCATCAACCCTATCATGAGCCATCCATATCAACACTTAAGCAAACTTTAGTAAGCCTTGAAAAACATGCACTAGAATTGTGCTCACAAAAGTATTATGGCCAAGATGTCCCAATTCACTAGATCCATAATGTGAGGGAGTCATTGTAGCAAGTGAAATAATAATGGTTACCTATTGATAGAATAAATTAGAACAATCTCATAGGTGAGATGATGGATGTAAGTGGTTACATTTAAATAATTGAGGATAAGCTAAAAAGCCTTGAAGAATAGTAGGTCCAACCTCACCAATATTATGTGCCTTTGTATGTACCACCTTATCCTTCATATGTGCCACCCATTCTTCCTCAAGAGGCTATTCCAAGTGACCTTCAAAGTGTTCCAAGTTCTTCATGTGTTCCTCATACTTTCCCTTCTTAAAGATCTATCCAAAAGAGTTATCAAATAAAGAAAGAAACTATTGTTAAATAATCTATTGTTAAGATCTAAGACTCTTTTTTTCCTCAAGAATCCTCTTATGTTCCCTTTTATGAATATAATAACCACCTTAAAGAGAATATATTCAAGGATAATATAGATATAAATATCAAAGAGTTGGATCTGAAGACTAGGAAGGAGGAAGAGAACTAGAATAAAAAGGTTAAAGAAAGACATCTAGCTTTCCCATCTTGGAGGTCTTTCCAAACATGTTCTCAAAGAAAGAAGGAGACTTTGGTTGTGAAGGTTGAAAATAAATTTGAAATGTTTTAAGAGTCTCAAGGAGACCATCAAGAAAATGAATATCTAGTATAAGAAGGTTCTTCTTCTATTTCCCAACTTAACTCACTTTCCCTACAAAAGTTCTTTCAAGAGTAAACCATTCCTAAGTTTCCAAGTTGCAAAAAGTTTCCCTCCATTCTTAGATCCATCCATCACATCTCATGATTCATCTCCATATTATCATCCCCCTATCACATCTTACTCTTCACCTCAAACCCATAAGCCTATCCATCAACCTCCTACCCCACCCTTTCTTGAGAAGGAGCCTATCTTGAAAGAAGTAAGTAAAGAGGATCAAATCCAATCTGTGACTAATCATGAAGATGTCATAAGTGATTATGAGGAATATATCACCATAGGGACTCCCCTTGGTGAACTTGAGGGAAAATTAACCCTTTTTAATGAGGAGAAACATATTACAGATTCTTTTATAGCTATCTATGAGGAATATGACCAAGAATTAAAGAAAGAGGTATTTGAAGAAGACTCCATGTTTGATCATGAAGTAGTGGATGACCATCTCAAGTATGGAATGGATTTTACTATCAAATATGAAGGTCAAGTCACTCCTCAAGAATTTATAGTCCTAAAAGAGTCTCATAAGACCAAGGTATAAGACATAGTTCTTATAGATGACTCAATACCTCTATCTTTTTGAATCACTTTGAGATGCACTAGAGTATGAAGAATACTAGCTTGATGGCCTCATACATCAAGAAGAAAATCTTGAAGAAGTAGTGGTTCCAGATGACAAGGAGGACAAAGATGATCGGTATCTATAAATGAAGTTCTTTTAAGATATTTAAGATCTTTGCCAAATTAAGAGTCAAGTACTTGAGAAGGTGGATAAAGAGTTTCCCATGGCGAATAATGACCAAGATTTGGTAGAATACATAGAACTCCTTGATGAGCTTGAAGATTTTTCAGCTAAGAAGAAGCCCAATCTTATTGATATCACCATGGGAATCAAATAGGTGTGTCTTACTAGACAACCATTGAAAGTCATAGTTGAGGATCCATATGAGGAAATTGAGACTATCAGAATGCACATAACTGATCTATTTGGAGCTACTTATTTTTCATTAAACATCATTCTAATGAATTTGGTAGATACAAAAAAGAAGAAAGATGCCTTAAGTATAAAGTTCAAAAAGTTACATGCCTCATTCAACCCCTCTTCCCATGATGTAGGGGAATTTTCAAACTTTCCTTTTGATCTAGGAGGGAAGGTACATATAATTTTTAATTATATATATTAGGATAGTTTTGTTAACATTCCTCCAAGTGCTATTCTAGAACATTTTTTGTTGTCCATGATTTATTTAGGATAGGTTCCTATTCTATTTTGTGTTTCCCTTCAATAATTGCCTTAGGACACTCTATCTTTTTTCTCTTTCTTTTAGTCTCTATTTGTTTCAAAAAGGGATTATTCAAGGGTTGTATCTAGTGTTAATTCCAGGTCAATATATTGAATTAGAGTAGAGACTCCATGCCCAATATACTAGACAAGGCAAAATGGACTAGGTTCTCAAGCATAGTAGGCATGCTTCCCTATGAGTCACTAGAAATGTTGGTTAATGTTGGCCCACATATAGAATTTCTTGGATACAATTCAGTCTCTAAGAGGTCCTAATGTAGAGAAATAATTAGAGCTCCTGATTGATCAAATGGATTGGACAAAGTTTAGGATGGAATGAGTGGTCTAAAGGTCTCACATTAATCACAAATCTTTTGAAACACTTTAAGCTTGCTTAAGGTGAATTCTAACTAATCTATAGGTAAAATAAAAGGACCTAAATAGGTATTTATGGTGATCAATGCAATTCAATATTAGTGAAAATTTTACATAGGCCTCAAAAAATCATTCAGAGAAGTAAAAGATCAAGAAGAAGCTTTGTGAATCCAGATCATCATCATGGTATCATGAAGAACTAGACTAGATAATGTGTTTTTTCGTTTTTTAAATAATCTTAGGAAGCCTTGCATGACCAAAGGAGAATGCACGATCAAATTTATTCATGCCTAGAACATACTCTTTAAGTTTTAGGTCTTGATGAGCTTGTTATCTCAAAATATAAGTCTTCAAAGTTGGCCATGTAGAGTAAGGCATTCATGCAAACATCAAATTCAAGCCTCAACAAATAACCATTTAGGTTCAAATGATTAGTGACAAGCATATAGACATCATGAAAAATCACATAGGTCAGCTCATTTGAACACTTTATAAACATAATTAGAAATCTTCTGGAACCAGTGGATCAAGTGAGCATAATCCTTTTAGTATCAAAAACTTCTTTTGTAAATTTGGTGCCTCCATGACCTTTTCATTTCCAAATCCAATATTTCAAAGTTGGTCAAATAATGGGAGACATTTATGTAGATGTCAACTTTAAGACATGGAAAAAACCATTAGGGTCTTAAATTTGACATTTGTATAGATTTAAATGAAGGTCTTGTGGATGTTAAATGATAGTCATGTGGACATCAAATTTAGACCATGGTAAAAATCCATTTGTTTTCAAATCCAAGTATATCCAATGGTTGTGTTCATTCATACCAAGGGAGATTAATGGTTTGAGATGAGCCAAAAGGTAAACGAGCTCAAGAGGCCACCATATGGTGTAAGAGCATAAAGTAGTAGATTGATAATAGGATTCTAAGATCAATTCATGATTAACAAGTGGCATCAACATGTTCAAGATGATAGAATATTGATGGAGCATGTTTAATCATGTAAATAAAGATCAACAAAGTGAGTAGGGTAAAATAATTAAAATATGAAGATAGTATTTATTACAAATGAAATTAAAGTTTGAGAAGCTAAGGGACTTCCTAGAGATCAAACACATGACCAGAGTTAAACTAGGGCAAGGTTTTCAAAGGGCACATGTTACCATTAAAACTCAATTAAACACCATGGAAAAAGACATAGCCATATAGTCAGGTATAAATAACATAAAGGGACTACCATTAAGGATAAATATAGACTTATGGTTTGTAGATTTATGGTGTGTAACATTTATTCTATGACTATTTTCACCATTTTTTAGGACTTGTGCATATAGTGAATCTTCAGTTCTTGCAATGACATAATGTATCTATTTGGACCTATTTGGATCAAAAAAGAGGCTATGTATTCTATAGGTATACATCAACATAAATACTATATGAAAACCAATAATCTTAGATTGGTTTTCTACCTATAGAATGAACCTATGATTTGAACATGAAAATGGAGTAGATATGCGATTAATGCAAAGGGTCTTATCTGTCAACCTAGCTCTATCATAAACAAAGTAGGTACTTACCCTCATGCATGGCATGGATCTATTAGTTTCAAGATTAAAATATTTGATCCTCATGATCAAATAAAGTGGGCTTAGGGTCCCAAGGTGGTGAATAAATGGTTTGAAAATCAATTAAGGGCATTGATTTCATTCAAACATACTTTGTCATCATGCATAACAAACCCTTATCTTCTAGTGGGTCTCTTATATAATGAAAAGGAGATCAAGGATTATGGGATAAAAAGAGGATAGCTTATTGATAAGGATCAATCCTTGTTGAAATAAGGCATGCATACATAAAGAAACCAATGAACTACCACCATATTCTTTGATGACTAGGATATTTTCTCCACTCTCATATGTGTTATTCCCATCTCTCTCTCCCTTTTTGCTATATATAGAGGCTTTGTATCCTAAAAAAATGATCCCTCTCTTGGGCATGACTAAACTCTACCAATATGGAGCTTGTAACCTCTTGAGATTAATACAAGACTATTTTAGATTTTATTATTCTAGTATACTATGTACATGTTAGTTTTATTTGTGTATGTGGTAGAAGCCTTTCCCTTATCAAGTCCTGATCCCACCTAGTTACTAATTAATATTATTATTCAGGTCATGTTTAGTGTTATATATATTTTTATTGGATATTGCATGTGGATAACACTTTTATACACCCCTATTGTCTTGTACATTTCATGTTATCCATGATTCTTCTCTGACTCACTTAAATGAGTTGGGGTAAGATGACCTTATAGATTTTGATGAACCAATTCCAAATCCTCTCTTGGATAACACTTCCAATTCTATTTCTACCATCCCTCTATCTTATTTACCTTTCACCAATGATACTCAGGCTTCTATCAACACTTCTTATAGTAATTCTCAAAATCAATCTACATCAATTATTTCATCTTATCAACATAATTTATAACCTTATTATAAACCTTCTCCTTATTATCAACATAAATTCCAATGTAATTTAGTTCCTCCTTCTAAGGACCTCCTTCAACACTATGCACTTATTTATAACAATCTACTTATGGGTTATTATGAATGGGATCCTATCACAGAACTCACTAATATCCCATTATAAATCCCATTTCTCAAGCTTATGAGGACATCTCCACATCATTGTAACAATATTATGCAACTTTTATTTGAAATTAAAATCCCTCATCCTCCCTTATTAGGATGCAAAGCAACCTTATCTAGATCTAAAGATAGAATATTAAAACAATGTAAAAAGATGTCCATACATGTTGGTAAAATAATGGATGTTTCTATTTTCCTAAAGTTTCCCATAAATTTCATGATTCTTGATGAGATTCTAAGTCATGCAGATGATCCTCCTCTATTAATTATGTCTAAATTGGCAATATCCAATTCAAGCATGCCTTGATTAAGAAGGATTCTAGCACTTGTTTTTCCTCTCTTGATTCTATCAAAACCCTTAGATATTTTGGATGCAATCTCAAATCCACATGAAAGACATGTCAAGGCTATGATCGAAGGTAAATGCCTCCTTTAATTTTTGTGTGGCTTCCCATTAATGTCCCACCTATCACTACTTATGTGAAGGTGATGATTTTTAACTTTCCTCTATCTTACAACATTTTTCTTGGTAGGTTATTGACTCATCATATGAGAGCAGTTGCTCTTTTTTATTGTCAATTTTTTAAATTCCCCCATAATGAAGCTACTTATAGGATTCAAGGTGACACTAACCCTTGTAATTTTGAACAATTCTAAGAAGGGGTGTATTCAAGATTCCTACCTTTGAACCATTGACCATTGTTCCATTTCATGAGTTTTAACGATTCAACTTTCTCATCAATTATACTCAAGGTTATAATAGTCATCCCAAATGCATTGGGAATATTCCCCCTAACCTCTTAGATTATGATGATGATGATGATCTTTACAAGATCAATCTTAAGATTAAAAATTTTGATATCTCACTTCATCTCATCTCTCAGCTCTCTCTTCCTTGTAGCCTCAATCCATCAAACCTCCTTATGATGACATCCCCATTCTATTAACTAAGACTCAACATTCCATTCATAACACTTCATCATATTACAATGTCATCCCTACTTTTGTCATTGATCTTCATATACCCAATTATAATGATGATTATACCTTAGACAATCCATTCTTAGGAGGTCTTGTTTAGGCCTATGATGATGAGATTATGATTGTCAAATTCCTATTTATCTTACATGATGACATTTGATTTTGCACTTTATATTGATTATAATTTCATTTATGTTTCCTTATGGATTTTGTCTTTATCACTGCTTTCTTTTTCTTCATGAGTTTATTTCTTAAAACTCCTTTTTTCTCCTTTTCATGATTATTTGATTTATTATCACTATATACATGGATAATTGTCATTGTGACTTGTTTATACAAACCTTGTTTCCTTTAGTCATTTATTCTTTACCATGTAATCATTTAGAAAATAATTAATCTCATTATAATTTTCTATTACTAGTCCACTTTGGATCTCCTTTCTTCATTTTATTCCCTTTTCAAAACTAAGCATATACATGGTTGAGACTTGAGATAACATTTTGGTTCATTTTTAATCTTAAGTGTTCTAGTTAGTCTTATCTTTGGTCACTTATCTTCCTTTATCCTAAGCATACAACTCATTCACATGTATCACTCTATCTCTCATGATTGGTCATTCCAAGTCCATATGGAGGAGGAATCTTATAAAATCCATCAAAATATTCAAAACCCAAATCATTTAACAAAAGGAAATGATAAAATAGGCAAACACATTTAAAATTTTCTTAAAATTCTAATCACACTAAAAGACATGATTTAAAGCACATCTCTTTCTTCTAGTCAAAGATCAAACTTCACAGTTGGCCTCACAATATAGCTAAGGTTCATTGGGGTGCATTAGGATAGTAGATTAGAAAAGGAAAATAGAAACAATTAGTGTTACCTACTTTCTAATGCAAGTACCCAATCTTTATAGTATATCAGTAGCTCTATAAGGGGTCCTAAAAAATGGTAAACACATCTTGGAAAGGTAGGTCCATTTTACTTTTATTGTACCAATCTAACTTTATGAATTGATCTTAGTAGTACACTTATTTGCCTACATAGATTTGTGTCTATATCAAATAGGTTTCCTTTTTACATTTATGGTCATTAGTCACTTAGTGTCTTCTCTATCCTTAGTATGCATCATATCTCCTAAGCTCTTTTCATAAGACACCTAAGTTATGCTTTTTACACTCCCTTTTTTCACTCCCTACAATCCTAATATTTCCCCTTGAGAAATATTATTTTATTCACTGATCACTCCCCTAGAGATTTCATTTGTGATTTGAATTGTAAGAGCATGGATAAGACTTAGCCTTCCTCACAAATTACCAAAATTTCACCTTTATATTACTAACATCCCTTTTTACCAAATTTTTGCATTATTCCACCTCATCAGTGTTCCCTTTGTGAGTTGCAGTGTAAGACCATGGATAGGACCTGGCCTTCCTCACAAAATTTTCCAATAATCCAAATCACAACAAAATTATATGTGTCAAATATGAGATAATATGTGATTTATATGAAGTTACAAATCATTTACATGCCTCCCATCTTGATTTAGTATGGTTTATTCTTACTTCATTACTATTTCATTTTTATCTTCTTATTTTTTGATTACATGTAAGAATCCAACCATTTCTTTAATTTTTTATACTTCCCATATTAAATTAGTGTAATAAATTTAAGACCATTTTTTCCAATTTTGTTTCTCTTTTATACTTCTTAATGTGATTTAGTATTATTGATTCACTTAATTGATTTTTTTATACCATTGTTCTTTTACATGTTTTCCACTTTATTACATTACTTTCATACTTCCCAACTTGATTTAGTATGATATTACTTGTTTTAATTTGGTTCCAATCTTTCTCTTGGTTTTTAAAAAAAAAAATCCATCTTATTTACCATCATTTGGTTTCTTATACTTAGTCATTTTTTGTTATTACACATTTCCCAATGTGAAATAGTGTGTAGTATATTTATTTTTGATTGATTATACTTAGCCAAATCTTTTTTTCCTATTTATTTTTAACTATGAATGTATCCTACATAATGTTAGAAAATAAATCACAACTCATATATTTCCTATAGCATATACAAAAAAATATAAATGCATATGCTAGAAATAAATATATCCAAGTGTCCATAACCACAACCATAATACAAACACATAAGATCAACATTCAAACTGACAAAATGATATATATATATATAGACACACACACACACACACACACACACACACACACATATATATACATATACATATATATATATACATATATGTATATATATGTATATATATGTATATATATATATATATATATATATATATATATATATATATATATATATATATATATATATGTATGTATATATATATATATGTATATATATATATATATGTATGTATATATATATGTGTGTGTGTGTGTGTGTATATATATGTATATATATATATATATATATATATATATATATGTATGTATGTATATGTGTGTGTGTGTGTGTATATATATCATTTTGTCAGTTTGAATGTTGATCTTATGTGTTTGTATTATGGTTGTGGTTATGGACACTTGGATATATTTATTTCTAGAATTATATATATATATATATATATATATATATATATATATATATATATATCATATGTTTTTTACAAAATACCAAAATATATATCATTCTAGCTCTATGACTAGGTTCTATCTGGTATATCTCATGGCCTAGCCATGTTACCCATAGATGCCTCAGATAGTCCCCTTTAAATAGTACATTTTAAATAGGTTGTTCGAGATCTTAGACTTGTCATGTGTCTCTATAGGTTGGCCACTTAGGCCTATACCTATATTAGCTAGGTCATGGTATCCATATGCATATCTTTCTCCTAAGCCAAGTCCTATAATGCCCATGCCTCTCCCACTCTGACCCCTACTAGTGGTTATGGCTCCTCCCTACATGGTCTTACTCACCTCACAGCCTCTCCTACCTATCTAAACTAGCTCCTTGGGTTAGACACTATCATAGGATCCTTTGGTTTCATATGGTTATATGGCATTAGGGCCTCATCAAAGATCTCACTGAGTGTTCCCATCACCCAAGATCCCCATCTAGTCTCCTCCTCTATAAAATCTACAAAATTCAAACTAGATAGATATTAGATCATAGATATATCTCAAAAATATATCTATTTATAATCTATCTCAAATAACTTAAACAAATTTTAAACCATTTATTATTACCTATTTGAGTGTCACCTACTACCATCTCCCCATCTATGCAACCACTAAGCATGGTTTGTCCATCAGTGTATCCTCTAAGTACCTCATATATAAGTCACCACCCAAATGGAAAATATAGGGTTACTACTCATGCCTATCTCAGGCTACACTTGAGTGGTACCTCTATCACATAACTCTATCTTTAACCACCTAATGGGTCATCTAAGATGACCACCATCTCTTCTCTCTTCCATTTTTGGTGTCTCCATCGATGGTGTGACTGAGATGTTCACCACTCATCCTATTATGGTACTAGTTATGGTGCCTCTATCACTCTTGTATCCACATCCATCTCCTCTCTATCTACTAGCCATCATGCTTGACCTATCCATGGTCTCTCATACCATGATCTGATCACTGGCCTAACAATTAGTGGTCTCGATCCTCCTTTCCCTTTTGTCTCTCTTGCATGCTTATCCTAAAATGTGGGCACCACTATAAGATTCACTATATGAGGGATTTTTATCTATCCTAGTATGTGAATTACTAGATTTGGATCTATCACCAAGTATATTGGCCTATAATCTATGCCCATACTAATGTTAGTGTCACTATCTCCTAACTCAACCATATTATAGTAATGTACCCATATAACTACCACATGATATCTCCTCATTTAATCATCTTTAGTGATGAAATATGGGGCATGGCCTACACTACCTAATCCTATCTCCACCTCTATACTTGAGGTAACTGATCATCAACCATATAGGGTAACCCAATTGGCTGATACATCAAAAACCTCTCATATATATAAGAATTCAACAAAATAATCAGCTTCATGGTCTTCTACCCTATGAATAACATCCCATATATGTCATGTATAAGCTAGACCTAGATGATATAACCTAAATCATATAATTCCCCATGCTCTAAAATGGATTGGCATAAGGATATTGCATACAAAAGTACCTTAGCATCTAACTTGTGACATAGCACCCATGTTGTCACAAGTCTTATAATTGCTTTTTGGATATCTAGAATATAATATATATAAACATTAAAAAGGCTAACTCTTAGATTAAGATATATCCTATTTGATCCCATCACCCACATAGCTAAGGCTCACCTCTCCTCCTATCCATCTGGTACTCCCATGAGTACCGATATACCAACTCTCAGGATTCCAAGACTCACATGAACATCCTTTAGGGTGATACCCACCTAAATGGTATCACCCTAAGATTGACTAACACATTTATATGACTAACTAACACCTTTAGGATGTTCATAAATGTGGTATTCAATCATTCTTAGGCTTCTAGGAACATGACTATCAAATCAACACTCAATGGGACTCAACACATATCCATAATCCCTCCTAGACCTAACATAACCAACCTAGATCAATCCTCAACTATAAATCACTCTAAAAGGTCTAGGAACCATTCTGCTCCACCAATCTCCAAAATCTCAAATGCCCCTACAACCATCAAAATAACAAAAGATGTATTAAATCTCCATGTCATTTATAATCAAAATAAATTTTTTCCAAATTTTAACAAAAACAAGCCTTGACCTATTTTTAACCTACTCAACCATTTTAGTACTTAGTTAGGCATTCTAGGCTTTTATATCACTCTTTTAGCCTCTTTCGTGCATTTTCATACTATTTTGGTCACTTAGTCAAACACTAGGTTGACCAAATTTTCATCATTTTGACCAAGTTGACTTAAAAACTAAGTCAACCCTTTAATTTTTTCCCCTTAGTACTAAGTCATCATAGTGTATTACACTACTAAGTCAGCAATGATGTACTAAGTTGGTAGCATGTAAAAAAAACTAAGTCAGCACATACCTACTAAGTCAGTAGTGTGGATTTCAAGTTTTCAGCCTACTAGGTCAATTGGGTTGACCTAGTTAGTTTTGCCTATTGACCCCTTTACTTACTTGCAATAAATGTTTTTGGTAGTTATTACTCTGATTCATTTCAACCCATTTCCCTATTTGGTCTCTAGTACCCCTAGCAACTTTTGTAGGTTCATTTTGGTTTCTAAAATTGCTTTAAATTACACATTTCTATAGAACACTAATTTTCAATAAATTATTCAAAAACAAGTTTAAAATTCCCAATTTCCTACCTATGTTACACTTTCTACCACTACTTGACATCCCTCTCATGTTGATTTTCATCTTCTTACCATCTTCACTCTATTGCCTTTCATTTGGTCTCTTAGATCTCTATTTTTCTCTCAAAATAATTCAAACGATAAGCAAATGACTTCCATTTCACCCTATTTAAACTTACTTTTCACAATTCTTTACCTTTTAAATATTCACCATTAGATTTCTTATTTTTCCCATATCTTTATTTTTACTAACCCATTTTTTGAACCATAAAATGTTCTATAATCATGACATTGTCGAGAATATTTTCCACTACTATGTGCCCATATTCCAAAAATTTTGATTTTTGGTTATTTTTTGCACTAATCTCTATAGGTTCACCTAATTCTCTTCACATTTGGATGCCTTCACTTCTCTTGAAGTCTCCTTTATCTACAACACTAAGGTAACTAAAGTTATGTACTTTTCAACTCTATCATTTCATTTATATTATTATTTCCTTACTACATTTTACTTAGCATTAGCATTATGTGTTATCATGTTCTATTCCTAAAGCACCATCCCATGTTGCGCTCACATGCCACGTGATGAGATTTGAGTGGGGCATATGTATACACATAATATTTTCAAACTTGTATCATTTATTGATTCTCTCTATCTTGTAGGAACCCATTGAGTCTTAATCTCTCTAAGTGCATGCCATAAGGGGTACACCAAGAAAGGGGTGGGCAGACCATTAGTGCTTCATGGGATTATTGTCCCTTTTTCTACTTATTATCTACACACTTGTCTTCTAAAAACCATATCCCTAAGGTTGTTCTTCTCTATTTTACACTCCTCGGTCATTCAATACCTTTTGTTCCCATTTTCCTATCCTTAAGCCCCTTTTTATTTTTCACTATACTAGGTTGAACTTGTACTATTTTGGGTAAAATTCATTTAGGGTCTAGGTTAAATCTTGGCCAACCTAACCCATGACCTAGTGAATTTTTTCTCATAATTGTACTAGGTTAATTAGGTCAACCCTATTAGTCAAAACTTTCAAAAGGGCTTAGGGTTAAATCTGCCTATATATACAAGTTCATTTTATCATTATTTAGAGAAGGTAAGAATAAGTAAGAGTTATTATGCATCTATTTATCCACCATTCTACTTGAGGATAAAGCTTAGGGTTTCATAATTTCTTTGGATATATGGATCTTGTCTTGTAGATAAGTCTTTTGGATGCATTGATAGGTTGTGTAACCTAGAGCTAATTTATCCTTTTCATCCTTACATACCATAATAACCCCATGTGAAGCACCTTGGCCAAGGAAGGGATTGAGGCTTAGTGGGTTCATCTTCAAAGGTAAGTATTCCTAACTTTATTCCTCCTTTGTAAGAGTACATACATATGTATTTGTACTTATCTTTTATGTATTAGGATTCCATATATAGTGACATGAGTATATGTCTCTTATGCATGTTTAATTTTGTTGTTTCTTACCCCTACTTTGTGCCACAAGCTTTGGTGAGCTCTAGATTAGAATTTACTTTACTTTTTATTAGTTTAGTGAATATAAAACATATGGATTAGTTAAGGTTATTGTGTGATTGTATATGACTAGAGGCTTTGTAATCCTCCCTAGCATTGTGTATTGTGATAAGAGATCCCCTAATTGGGTCTAATGGATCCCCATATTGGTCATGTTCTCGATTATCTAATGTGTCCCTAATTAGAAGTGTAAGTATGATCTATCTTCTCTGAGTTAGGATTGATTTATAGACATGATGCATTTATGATTGCATACAATTTTTTCCTTGGGGATTCTTGTTTTTTTATATAATATGTTCTTGAAGGTGATCATAATAACCTCACCCAATGCATAGGTGTGCTCTAAAGTGATGACCAAGTCAAGTATGGGCACCCATTATAAATATAGGAAATGAATGATTAGGTGGATAAATAGTCAATTTAATAATTTTATGCCTATATGAATTCCCATCCAAAACTTGGTGATGGGCATGGGGTTCTTGGTAGTTTCCTTGATAGTAAAAGTCTCATCAGAAAGAAACCAATTCCCTATTTTTTGTTCCACATTATTATTTTTATTCTAAGTAAACACACTATGTAAGTCAAATGTAGTATTTAGAATGGAAAAACATAAATACCTCATGAAGGTGTCACTTGATATGTATGCAAAAATTATGTTGTTAGTGATATAGTGTAGATACCCACTATCTATAATTCTCCTTTTGAATAATAAGTCTTGTAATAAGTCAATGCACGACATGACTTCTCACTTGGCCTATACATAGCGGAGTTCCTAAGATTTGAATGGCATCAAGTCCATTGTAACTTTATTTTCTTCTATTGAGACATTCTCCTCACATGAGAATGAATTAACGTTCTGTATGACCTCTCATAGAGATGAGTAAGTTTCACAGAGACCATCAAACATTGTTGCATCAAAAATCATGTCTAGGTATTCTATGGAGTCCTTAATGGAGAACTTGGATGGTGGTGGAGCTCCCTATATTCCCTAGATGAAGATACCATTATTGTTAGTTGATTTTGGGGTGACTCAAGCTCTTAAAAATGGTGGTATAAAACTCTATTATGCAAATTTCAAGTTGTTTTAGATGTAGCTAAGGATTTTGAAGTTATAGAAGGATATATACACTTAACTCTTAAAAATAAAATAAGGTGAACTTAGTTAGGGGTTCCATGTTATATCTTTATACATTCATTCTAGTTCATGTGTCATTAATCACCAACATTTATGAGTTCATCACCTTCATTCAATTTGAACTTGACCACCTAGGCCTAATGGGCATGCCACATAGGATGCTTACTCATTCGAGGTGCCATGGTATTACTTTTTATTTTAACCCTTATCATTGTATAGTTTATTTTAGGGGTCAACATTTACATTTACACTAAATGATATGATATGGTGAGCCTAAGATTATGAGCTAAAGACCCCAAAGACCAAAATGTTCTTTGAAAATATTCATTCAGGATGATTTATCTAAAAGTCATCAAAGGGAAAGTTCCCTATCGTAACCTTCTGAATGAAAGCTATCAAAGAGGAAGTTGTCAAAGACCAAAAACTTTTGAAGACCAAATTTTTTGAAGTAAATTTACTACATAACAAGTTCTAAACAAAATGATTCAAAGAAAAGTTACTGATCGAAAAGTTATCATCAAGGACAAAATTTGAAAGAAAGTTTAGGACTAAAAGATACTGAAGACCAAAATGTTGTATAAGACTAAAAAGTTCTCAAAGTTTTCATAATGCCAAATAAAATGAATCTAGATAAGTAACTCCAAATAAAAGAACCCAAAAAATCATACATAACAAACTTCCAAATTTTCCATTAATAGATTAGTTTCAGTAAGTCCTTTCAATGAAAAATAGGTGCATCAAAAGTGATTCAATGTCTAAAACATCAAGTTTCTATAGATAATAATAAAACAAGCCCAAACACACACACACAACCCAAATAATAAATAAGTCCTCTAAAAACAAAGGGGTTCCCCACTTTTCAAATAAAATCCAATTTGGCATGTGTTGAATACAACACTCCCAGATGGGCAAGTTGAATAAGGATATTTCAATGTCCTAAAACTAGTTATCTCATTACCTAGTTGTCTAATCTTGTTAAAACATCCTAGTGGGAGAAACATGAAGAGCAGGAAGTATGAACAAAGGGGTGATGGAAAAAAATGAAAAAGACAATCATTTAGAAAAAAATGGAAAAACATAAAAATAAGTCTAAAAAAAATTGAATAATGAAAAAAAAATAGTTTTAGAAAAAATTGGAAAAACAATAGAAGGGAAAAAATAAAATCCCCAAAATAAAAAATGTACATATATAAAAAGATAGTTAAAAGAAAGAAACAATTGTAAAAGAAAATTATGTATAGTAGTGAAATGATGAGGTTGGAAATAACAAAAAGTGGCTAGATTTATTTTCACAGTAATTAGTTTGTAAATCAAAACTACAAGATAAAAAAAATCAAATGGGTGGATGGCAGGAACTACAAGCACAGTTGAAAAGATGATAAAACCAATGAATTCAAGAGGATAAGATCAAAATAGATGAGGAAAATAATAAAAAAATACAAGAAAAAATGAATGCCAAAGTATATGATAGAGATGAAATGGATGGAAAACAATAAATGTGATTTAATGCATGAACCAAATGACATGATTAATAGATAGATCAAACATAATATTAAGAAAGGGTTTCATGAATAAGAAATTACACAATTTTTTGAAACCTAACACTGAATAAATTATGTGTGAAGTGATTATACTCTCTTTTAATCATTTGTTATATATTTCAATAAATAAAAGATGGATCTTCCTTAGGTTGTTTCTATATAATAGATCAAATAACCTAAGGACCAAAAACACTCAATAAAATTAGAAAAACCAAATCTAGTGGGGGATTTTTCTATAGTTCCCTCTCTCCTAATACATGCAGAAGATATTCACAGATACATTAATTAACACTTATTATAAATTCATCATGGGATTTTGGAGTTAGATATAAATAACATGATTTAAATAAACCCACAAACATAATATTTTGACAAAAAATTAGTATTTATAGTCATATCAAATATGAAATTAAACACATGGAGTGAATTTAAATATTTTGGTTTGATGACAAAAACCATATAGATGGTAATTATCCAAGCTCATGGAGACATCTTATACCTAAACCAACCCTACCAAATTACCCCAAACATAACTCAAATATGATTGGACTAATGCATGAGGGACATAACACCTATAAATATGATGGGAAGAAGAATGTGAGCACAAAAAAATCTTAGATTGCAATGACAAATTTAAATCACTATGCCCTATAAATTTAGAATATTAAGGATATTAATGTCAATTTTTCAATAAATGTCATTAGTTGTAAGGTTTACTACATAAATAGACAAGACTTATAAATTTTTAAAAAATTTACAGATAGCATATTATATGATATTCATAGGCATGTAGTATGATTTTTCTACTACACTTCACAGACAATCCATTAAGAACCTCCACAAAATCAAGATAGGTAAATATATCCATAATTTTTTCTATGGTTCACTTCTATTGATAGTTATGTATTTTACACATATTATTCCTAGACATGATGGGTAATATAATGGAATTTAGATAAATCCATATAGACCCAAATAACGATCATAATGAAAGACATCATTTTAGTGTATGAGGTGGGAAATTTTCTTGAATGGGAGAAAATGATCAAGAATATCATAGATTAGAAATTCCATATATCCAAACAAATTTTCTAAAAATATTGTACAACATTATAATTCATAGTAGATACATATAAAATCTACGTTAAATCTTTTACTTCAAAATTTACATCCCTTCCATCCCTTCCCTGTGTAGTTAGTGATCAACAAGTTGAAGTGATAATTATTAAAGCTTAGAGCTTACTTCTAGACCCTATAGAACAAAAATTATTTAGTTAATTAGGGGTGGGTTATCATCATATGTATTAAGAATAAAATACCCTTGAAATTTAAATTCCACTATGAATAAGGGTTGTAGGAACATCACAGATAAATTTTAGTGTTCGTAGAGCATCCAAGTTGAAGAAAGGAACCATAAAACTGGACCCCTCTATTGAAGAAGAAGAGGATGAAGAGGAGACACTTATATTTAAGTATTATAGTACTATTATATCCCAAATTTTCACACTATATAAATTGAATAAACCTTCTAAAATTTAGGATAACATGGAATTCTCTCTCTTCATAGACAAGCTACTACAATAGATATATCTGTAGGTTTTAAAGGGAAAGATCCCATGATCTATCTATAATCTCACACAATAAACTATACTAATCACTATTTAGGGTTAAAAAGGAATAATTAAACATAAATCAACCTAATATAATAAAGGTGATACACCAAAGATAAGTCCATACAACACACTTGCATCTGTACTAAGAAAGGAGACTAATAAAATTGGCATCAACTCTATGTCTTATCATAAATATTTATCATAGAGGTAAATTTTTATGTATATCCATAGGTAGGTGAAATTTATGTTTGATACTAGACACTACTAGTCTCTCTCACACTTCAATACACACTTAACAAACACATACATTTTATGAGACCTGTTAGAAGAGATATCACTCACACAAAACATGCAAAAGCATAATAGAATCAAGAATAACATATTCATCATTTAAAATCCAAGTACACTAATTTACAGATTTAGGAAATAGATTTTAGAGATAAAATCAACTTCAAAAAGCTTTATTTAAGGCAAATCAAGATGTCAAACCAATAGGGCTTTGCCATAGCAATTATGGATCTATTACAAAGCCAAAAAAGTCTATAATATATAGATCATAAGAAAAGAGAGAGAAGAAGTGAATATTAAGGGTGATAATTCCAATTTTCAAGACTTTTAAACTAGTTAAAACATGAGATAATGAGTTGGAAAATAGGTTAGGAAGTTTTATTGAACATGTGTCAATATGAAACCTAGCATCTTCCTCAAGTTGGTGTAGAACTCTTCATGTTCTTCTTTGAAACTACCCTCATGATGAAGAGTATTCCATCTATATTTAACTCAATTATAATGAATTAACACATATTATATGAATTAATAATGTTAATATATTATTTTGGATAGTCATCTACACCTTCAACTGATATCCTTCTTTGTTACACTTGTTCACTTGCTTACAACTATTCACTAGCCTTTTAGGTCTATCTTCACACTTTTTACTTAAGTGGCTTGTATTTTATCATGTATATTCATTTAATATGTTTTATACACATGTATAATACCTATTTTTCCTCTATTTCATCATGTATACCCCAAAAATACTCCAAAACAGATTTCTCCTCTTCAACTTAGCAATCACATTACTTTCTCACTATGTCATATTCAGATAACCTACAATGAATGGTCTAAAAAAGAGGTTTACATGCTTCACTAAGGTGATATATGAGTTTATAATTTGATACAAGTCCTTACACACCTCCCAAAATCATTCTCACTTATCCATTCTCTTTTATACCTACAACACATTTCAAATCCTATAAAAGAAAAATAATTATACATATATGTACAAGTGATGGTATAAAAAATGGATGGAAAGGATCATAAGAGAGTTTTAAGTATGTCTAAAACACTTTATAAATTTTACCACCTTTAAATGAATCTCTATCCATTTCTTCTCCATTAGGTTCAAATGAGGGTTTTAGGAGGGTTTTTGGTGGTTCTAGTTCTTAGTGATGATTCATAAAGGTTAGAAATTTAACCTTAGAAACAATTCCAAAAATTTGGATTATATTACCCCCCTCAAATATCCCCAAGTGATTGAGTCACCATGCATACCATCTGTACATATATGAGTGAAGAAAGATGTTTCTCAAGCTCTTACAATGCATTTTGGGTAGGCTTGAGAGAGAATTAGGCCAAAATGACCACTCTTATGTTGTTACCTACCAACCAATTACTATTATATACTCTCCACTTTCCCCTAAATATTATCAAATATCTTGGAAGGATCATATGTTCATTTGAAACAAGTTAGAGGCCATGAGGGTTTATGTTTAGTTATAGGCCTAATAGGCCTAAGCTATGTTTTCTACATATGGCCAACTATGAGTGCTTCCCATGACTTTAGGTGACATTAAAAACTTTTTCACATTAAAAAAAACCTCACACATCATCTCAAAATTCCTCTTTTTTCTCCCTTTAATCCTATCCCCATTCACATATCATGCCTATAGTTTTGCCTTGACTATGGAATTCCCTCTATCTGAGATAAAATAGAGGGAACTTCCCCAATTTTTCTAACCAAAGTGATATTATGATATCCTTTATCAAGTTATGAGGAAAAACTATATCAATTTTTAAAACTTTTTTTTACTCTTATAAGTCTCAAACATCAAATTTCATAATATTATCTTCTAGGTCTATGACTGTAGGTAGGGTTTTTAAGTAGAACTAAACTTGTTCCATCTTCACTTAAGTTAGATTGATTACCTTGATAAATTTATGATTTTATAAATCCATTAATATATTTAATTATATACATATCCACCACTTCAAGACTTGGTAAGTCCTTAAATCACCTGGGTAGATTGTATGTCTGTGATTGTGTAAGATTTAGTTAGGGCTTATGAATATTGAGTTATGACTTTAGTTTCTCCTCTTTGGCTCTAGGTATAACATGGAAACATGATTTCATATTATTAAAGTGTAATATATGTGTTCATCCGATTTTAACTTTGTGCACCTTGCCAAACTTACATTCTTCATTTACTAGGCTAGTTTGCATTATGTGTTAATTATGTCACTTGTAGGTGGTAATTAGGAAGAATTTAAAGGACTCCTATAGGTGGTGGTAGATATTTGAAAATTATGTTTCAAACCATAAGTTAATCTTGAGGTCACTAATACCATTCCACATTTGTTTGAATTCAATCTATTTCTTAGAACTATGCATCTTTCTTTACCATCAACACACTAGGTGTCATTTATAAATTGTAATGTTCTAGGTTTAATTACAATATAGCTTCACTAAATATCTTCAGTATAAGTTTGAATAAGTTTTAAAACTCGCTATAATTATCTTAACTTGTAAACTTAATGTCATGTCTTGACATTAAATTTAGGACTAAGCTACAAGAATGAAAACATTAGTTTGATGCAGGAGCATCAAGGCCATTTTTCATTTGTAAATATGTCATAAAAGGGGGGTGTGACATTTTTATTATTTTATTAATTAATTTTTTATTTTTAATAAAATAGGAGATAATTTGGAAAAGTGAGGATTTCATAAATATTTTTTTATTAAATAAAAGGATATGAGAGAAATAGTTTAGGAGCAAAATTAGAGATTAGGAATTCTATGTATAGGACTTTGTTGAGTCCACACCTAAAATATAGATTAGTTGAGGATTAGGTGGAGAGATATTTTGAGTGAATTAAATGCATTATCTATGTATAAATATGAGGGGTTTTTGAGAGGAGAAGGACACTTGAATAGTTGAAGAGTGTGAGAAGTGAGAAAGGGTTTCTCCTTGGAAGCCTTTGAGCAGTTTGTAAGGGCCAATGAATTGTAAATCAGGCCATGGAAAAATGTTACTGTAAGTAAGTTAATTTTTATGAAAGTGCTGGGTTTGAGTTATGAGCCTTAACTTGGTCGATTCGTGTATGGGTCAATTTATGTGTTAAGAGTTGAAATGATGAATTTGATAGTATTCAATTTTCTGGTTAATTAGTGTGTTAATTCCTGTGGAATAATAATGGTTGCGCATGGATCAATTGTAATGTGGAAACATTGTATGCGAGAATTACAATATTAGTCGGTGAACCTTCTAGAGAACATGGAAAACTGAAAGCGCCTTCGCTGAAATCGACCTTCAGATATTAGATATCGGGTATCATAGTTATAAACCCATATAATACGGTGATGTGGGGTGATAGTTGAATGTGTTAATCTCCTTATGGTAAATGCAAATTCTGGTATGTCAAATAGTGGATCGATTGTAGAATGCATGTAGCCACAAGAACTTAATCTTGTGCATAACTGAATAGTGGATATTAAACCCAGCGTTATGAAATTAAAGACTGCATTTCATTATGACATATGTTTATAAGTTGCAGGTTGGGATCGGTCAATTGGAGAATCGGGATTTGAAATAGAATCCAAGTTAAATTTTGTTGATCCACTACAGGTGAGTGAGCCATTATGCTAGAAAGATACCCAGCAACACTCAAGTGATTGGATTGTCAAAGATTGTTGAATGCAGACGCAAAATTTGTCAGGACTCTGTCTATCCTGAATCGATGAAATAGTAATTGTTTAATGCATATGTGCAGAGGGGAGTTTTCAAAAGTTGACTTGTGTTTTAGTTGAGATGTAGAAAACGTGAGGCATTGTTTCAAACACTGGTTATTCTATTTGGAATTCAAATAAAATGAAATTAATTGTTGGGTTCCAGATTCACGTGAAGGAATTGATTGAATGTTTTAATGAAGGATGCAGGGTATTGCCAGAGGTAATTTGAATCTATTGAATTTGATTCAAAAGTTTGCTGAAGCTCAGCTCTAATATGCCCAGAAATTGTGAATTGAAGTAATAAGAAATTGCAAAAATCTATGGGTGTTTTCATGAATTGTCTTGCAGAGTAGAACTACTTTGGAATGCAGATGGAATGACATTTCTAGCATTGGTAAGAATAATCATACTTGACAGAGATTTTGGAAATGGAGTACATGACATACAGTGCTTGTAGGATTGATAAAAGATTGTCGGTTGATGTAATAAATCTGAATTCAATATCATAGATTGAGAAGTGTTAACCAGTGACACTGAAATTTGATGTATTGGTAGGGTTAAAAGCTAAGTTGGACATTCGTTACAGGAGTTTAGATGGATGGAGAAGCTGGGTAAGCAAAAAGAGATAGGCACAGTCTCTTTAGAAACATGGAAGCTTTGGATGAGCGGTGCAATTAAATATCAGTGAGGAAGGTAAGTGACTGTATGGGTCAGCATTGAGGTTTGATGAAAATGTTAAAGTCAGAGCTTGAGCTAGAGAATGGATAGTGTTTTGATAACACATGCATTGAAATAAATCAAATAGAAAGTGATGGGTGAGTTTATGGGATTTATGTTGAAGGGCTTCCGCATGATAATGGTATTGTGTGAATTTGCTAACTGTTGAGGTTTTGATTTGGGCAAATGCTGAGATCATTTTTTTATGCACATGGAGTAAAGATTCTGGGTTAAGTAGGGTGACCTTGCTATCATAGTCTCACATAGACCTCATGGTCTTCAACCAATATATGACACTGTGTAGGCAGGATCCCTTTCTTAGAGAAGTTAAAGTAATTAGTCCCATTTGAAAATTTCTCACTCTGACCTATTCATGTTTCTTTATGTATATCATAACTAGTCTCTAATCTCCTTTAATGATTTAGTCATACTACTTTCAACTTGAGAGTTTTCTCATAATATTGAAACCTTATTGCTTCATCAACATGACTGATCAAGTACCCCTACACAATCCTATATGTGACTATCATATTGAGGCTTGAATATAAATGTGAGGTTAATATTGGACTATCTCTCTTAATAAAAATGAGTCTTTTGAGTACAAACCTTTAATGGAGGAACTAACCACCATGCTTTGATAGATTGAAACTAGTACACTACCCTGGTTCTAAAGTCACTCATAGGAAGATAGAACTCTACAACTAAAAATAACTATCTGTAGACCATTTAGTACTCCTTGTTAGAACACTGATATATTCCTATCTATATATCCATGTTCACAAGTGAAAAATAAGATGAAAACAACATGGAAAGGAAGGAAATTTTTTACAAGTACATGTACAACTCTTGGTTTACATAGACCAATCCAAATAGAGAAGGAAATTTGAAGTGTTAGGGATGTGTAAGCAACTTGAAGGCATCAATAGTATTAAATATTATACATAGAGTACTCACCACCAAACTATAAACTATTGCCATGGAAATTAAAGTACAATGTGAGTAATACCATCAACCAAGTGTATTCAGAACAACTCTTTTTCTTTTGTCTATATTAACTCAAAACTAGTTAACCTTGTTGACCTGCCCAAGAGAGTGATGAGAGAGAGGTTGGGTTTTGGCATTTTTAGACCTGTTAAATCTTCTTAAGACCAAAATTGACTTGTTTTAATTTTAAGGGACCCCCTTTAATCCTCACATGTGCTATATGGGTTGTCCTTATCTATATAACTGCCTATAATTAGATGTTTTACAGTGATCTTCTTTCCACATTGATCCTATATTATGTCAGTTTCAAAACTACTTTCTAACATTTCCTAACATGGCATACATTGTATTTCCTCTTGACACGCTTATCTTCCTTTGATAACCATACAATTTCATTAAAATACCCAAAAAATGGCCTAAAATTAGATAAGGACAATTTAAACAAATATGACCAAGGTAAAACATCTTATGTGGCTTCACTAATGATCATGAGACTAATTTATGACTTATCAAAAACCTATAGAAAATTTGGATATGTAAGGGGTTGACTTAATTTGACCTAGGGTCAAATTTGGTCAAAAAGGATTATAGAGGTGTTGGGAGAAGAATAAATGTCAAGTAAGGGTACCCCCTCATATTCTTTGAGGGAAATGAACACTACATCAAGGGAGGGGACATCATAAAAAAAAAAAAATAGTTTATGAACAAGATGTTTCCCTTACAACATATTTGGTGGTTGGGTAATCTTTTCTATAAATGAGAGGAAGTAAAAGAGAGATAAGTTCCTCACTAAAACTATTCTAAAAAGGAAATAAAAACAAAAAATTGATGAAAATCAAATATAAAAAGGAGACTTTGGTAACATATTCTAAAATAGACTCCTCAAAAGAAGGATACCAAGAGTAAATGGAAACAAGCAATTAAAAGTATGATATCATATATGTGCTTAATATAAATACATTAATTGTAATGTGACACATTAAATGAGGAATATGCACAGTTAAGAACCTGTATATAAATGTAAATATAGAAGGCATACATAGGGTAGTCATATCTATCTTTGAATACATAGAACTAAGTCCATTTGAATTAGATGACATAATAATAGAACTCCCAACCTATTTCTAAGAAATATTCATATATATAAAGGATATGAGAAAAGAGGCTCAAATTACAATGGCAAAGTATCAGGATGAGGCAATAAATAAAATCATAGAAGAAGTAACTATATCTCCATCTAACTAGAAAAGATTGAGACAGCTCCAAAAAATAGAGTTGAGAATAAAACAAAATTTATAAATAGCCTTATAAGCCTATTAAAAACAAATATAAGTACAATGGGCTAGATAAATATAAGAGTGTTAATTTAGTAAAGGAAATATCTAGATTAAGAACTAGCTAAATAAAATAAAAAATCCAATAAATTATAGAATATTCCACCCAATAGGCAAAATAATTGTTATAAAAAAAATAAGGTGGAGAAAGAACAATAAAAGAGAAAAATTAGAAAAAAAGAAAAGGAATAAAAAAATGAAGCTAAAATAAGAAAATAAAATAAAATAGAAGAATTTGAAAAAATAAAAATTAGGAAGAGAAGAAAATAAAAGCACAAGATGAGAGAAGAGGAGAAGAGGTAAAATATTACAAAAAATAGGAGAAGATGAGGAGAATAGAAAGAAAAATTTAAAAATAAAGGAGGTAAATAGAAGATAAAATGAGGTGGAGAACATAAAATAATAGGAAAAATAAAAAGAAACAATGGGAAAGGGTAAATAGGTGAGTAGCCCCTTGATAAGTTATGGAGCTATAGGGGGCAGCATTCAAATTTCAACAAAAAATACTTTGGTAAAAATGGGAATGGTTTAAAGGAGTAAAACTACTCCTATGGGCCTCTTGAAGAGGATAAAATTATAATTATTAAGGCATAGATAAGCTGCACCCACCATCATGGTGTCAACAAGATTTATTCATCTTGTTGTAATAAGGTAAATTTAAGTAGCCTTAAAAAAATTCACCTCAAAAGAAAAATAAATAATTTGGAAAACTCTTATTTAAAATTCTAGAGGAGATTAGATTTCATGATGTGTGAGCCTTTAATAAGGAATTGAAACATGTCTCAAATTACTAATGAATGCTCAACCACAGTATGATATGAATATAACCATGCTGATGGAGAAATAGTTAGAAGACACTGTGAATTTTTTTAATAAATTGTGCATAATATAATGTTGATTAAATCCTAATAAAACTTGAGGCTATGGATGAATATAAGGGATATTTTTTAGGACCACTCAAAGGATAAAATCAAACAAATATAATATAATACATGGAACAAGTAGGTAAACTACAAGAGACAATGGAAGATGCAACTACATATTTTTATTATTCACTTAGTTGGCCCCTTTGGACATAAGATAAAAAGGTGGAATTGGAAGAAATGGAAAAATAATTGATTGTTTCCTCAACTAAATTTGGGACCCAACACATCAAATCTAAGGTATAAAGAGCTAATATGATATCTCTGCATGATCAGTATAAGAAGAAACAATTATAGTGAATATCAGTCTATGAAGATATAGAAGATTATGGCACTTGCATGACCACTTAGACAAAAAAATATGGAGGTAAAAATTAGAGACCATGAAAACCATTTATAAATACTAGAAAAATATCCATTTACAAATGATATAGTGATAAAATCAAAGGAAAATGTTGACTTATAAAACAAAATTATGGAATCAAAGGAAATCATTCTAAATTGGGATACTTTTTTGAAGGAAATGATGAGAAAATATGGGAAACATTTACCCAAGGATGGGGAATCCACCTCGTGATTCATAAATTTTAAAAAGTCAATTTTTTTAAAGATAGATATGTTATGTTTTTATACCTATTAATATGTTAGAGTTGCCTCAAGGATGAGACAAAGATGTAGAAGCTAGGCAAATATTGGTAATATTCTCAGTCAACTAAGGTCCAAACCAAATATGCCATAAAGCCTTTTTCTTTATTGAAATATTATAATAATTATCCATGATGATATAATAAAGGCTTATAGTAACTAAGCAACATGATAAGAATTCAACCCTTTAAAGTAACATAGGATGACCTAATTGGAGAAAGTTCGTATATCACACAAACATGACCATTTATTTTTAAGGTATCAAGTTGGTATATATACTTTAGTATTTTGTTATCTCATAGATATCATAGAGAGAGTTGATGCATAATTGTGTAGAGTATTAAGAGGTTACATAGTATAGTAACATATTTGATAGCATATTATGGTATAGTTCAAAGAGATATCCAAACATTATATTCAATGGTTATTATATAAATATAAATAAAAGTGATTAGAGTAGGAATTATTGTGTATTGTTTACTAAAATATTTGAATGAGCAAACCTACTTATTTTATTTTATGAATGTATGAGATAATTATTTATAAAAAATACCAACCCCTACATCACATTAATTATAACTAAATTTATATTAATCAACATAAACCATTTTTAGCCAACCACTTTAGATCTTATGTCAACAATAAGCCCACTTCAATATCAATAAAATATCACATACCAACAGGTGTAGTCATTCTTTTAATTATTTTCATTTTTCATTTTGACTAAACTATTATTTATTTATAACCATGATCTTTATAATTATGCACATGAATTTTTTAGGTACACATGGGACATTACAGATCATTGGGGTAATGAAAGGTCCAAGTTTAAAACACATACACAGGTATGCATCTTATTTTATTCTTTTAAAACTAGTATTTAGCTTTGCATTTAAATAATTTATTAAAAAGGTGCCATCTTGAGACACCTAAATTTGGTATGATCCTTGTTTTCATGGTGATTTTCATGTGAATTTATATTTTTGTACTCTCATTTTGAATTGGACATTTATTAGCACTATTGTCTTATTCTTTCACTCTCTTGTATATGTAATGGCTTATATATTATTTTGTTTGATCTTTATTTATGATTACAAATATATCATAGGGATCCATAGTTTAGTTATTTTGTATTTCTTATTTTCTATACACTTAGGATAGTTCCAATAAACTTAGACATTTCCAATTATTAACAAGTTTTGTGGTTATCATAAGTGTCTTAGCATGATTTTCGCATCCATTTTTAAGTTGGACACTCTTTGTGTCTTTTTATTTAATATTTTTTGGTCTTTTGGGTCACATTTTATAGGCCAAAACTTCCCTAATTTAAACTTGAGACTTCTATATATACAAATCCTTAATAACATTCTATGGAAAAGCATTCATTTTTAAAAGACAAGGCATTCATAGTGAAAATAGATATTTAGTTTATGGATATTATTATCAAGCATATATATGAATTTTTATAAAGGAATAAAAATAATTTCACATATTAATTACATTATTATTCTAAATAATAAAGTAGGTAATATTTCATTTATACTTGCATTCACATGAGTTAGTGCACACTCACATAAGTGGGAGAACTAAATGTGGTTTGAGCCCTATTTGGAGTGTTGGAATGTAGGAAATTCATAGCTAATCAAAGGGGAGTGGTTGAGTTCAATCCAAACCAAATATATAAAAATTATTTTAGGTCATCTTGTGGCCAAATATTTGATTGTGGTTTCAAATGAATGAAAAATATAATATATATCAACACATAAGATAGAATGTGAGCATGCATGCAAGGACCATCTACATGTACAAGCATAAAATTATGAGGATTTTTGGTCATGCTTATCACATATGGAAAATTTTGATAGGACTAGGATAATACCAATCACTATAGGGGTCATATTATTACAATGTCTATATTGTGTTTGATCTATATTTTTTAAAATTTAAGTAGTGACAATTATACACATTTTATTTTAAAAATTAGTGATTATTGTTGTGAGTAAAAGAATATATAATATACTTTAATTACATAATCACTCATTTTATTTATCAATTGGGATCATCTAATTACAATATTTGTCTATCAATTTCATAATTCATTTTAGTATTTTGTTTCTATATTTTAAACAATATGATTTATCCCTTGTTTTACATTATTTAGATCACTTAAACCTAAAATAAGTAAAACAAAGGTATACATAATTTTTTCCATTGAAAAAAAACCATCCTACAAAAATATTCCATCCATGAAGTTTTATCCATGATGATGAGATACATGCATTTTTATCATGCATCTATAAAATATATTTTATATAATGAGGTTAAAAAGTGGGATTAGGATCCCATACCCTTAAAAGCACAAAAATATATTCAATAAGAAGTAAGATAAATAAGAATATAACATAAGCCCTGAAGACAAGGAATTATGAAGTTGGATTCATCCAAAAGTACAAAAACCCTACATAAAAAATATACCAAGTTTTATCAAAAAATAAACTAGGCAGACAAGCATCAAAGACTAGTGATTTAAATCCTTTGAGTCTATGTATAGTAATAGCTTCCTAATTCCTTTCTTGTTCTTCTCTTCCCTTTTAGTGAGTCCTCCAGTTCTCTTACTCAGCCCTTGGGTGTAATCCTCAATAATATTTTTATTCAAATTTTCTAGAGTTTTTTCCCCCAAGTTTATCTAGCTTCTTATTCACCTTTTCCTTTTTCTCATTATTTCTCTTATCCTACTTCCTTTTATTTATGGAATTGATCTATCATATTTCCCCCACTACCTCTATGATATTTTCCTTAACTTCACCAACTCTTGTATCAAGGTTCACTTCTTTTATAATAAGTAGCATATTCAGTTTGTCTATTTCCTTGACCATTTTAGAGCATAGCAGTTGTTACATGGCCAACTTAGTCTTTATATTTTTATAAATTTCATTCTAATTCATCAATATTCTTTATCCTAGGGGTTTGGGGAGAATACTTTAAATTTCGTTGATCTCTAATCTTTTTTCCTTTTGTCTAATTATAGGGGTGTGATAAGCAGTCTCTTCCTCTCCCAAGGACTCATAAGAGTCATCCTCCTCTCTAGTGTTAGAAACTCCCTCACCCTCTTCATTTTTATCATCCTCACCAATATGCACATCAATAGATTCTATTACTTATTTTATCCATATAGGATCCCCTCTCTTGACTATTAAGAGAATGAGACCTTAGTGTAGTATGTTAAAATAGGGGTTCACCTTGAAGGTCATGATATAATCCTCTATAGACTTGAATAGGAAGTATGAAACACTTATTTTATGACCCTTAAAGTGGTTCATCAACAAAAATTATGTGAGAATATATTAGTGTTCTTACCTTTAATATTTATATATTATATAATTTGAATATATATCTCAAGCCATTTTCTTGGTAATTCAGCTCTAAGATACCCTTTTTATTTCGGGATTAGCTTATTTATCTTGAAGAATATTTTCATGAGCTCCTCCTTCCAATTTTTATCTTTAAAATCCTTCACTCCATCATATTTCATGCCATTAACTTCACTAATTATCTCTTTAGTAATGGTGATCCTTAGACCCCTCATCTTAACCATTCTATCCTCCCATCCTTTATTAGAGTATTTAGAAATGGAGAAATCAAATCCAACAATACTTATCATAAATTTGGTGAGGCCTCATTTATAAATTTTTGACCATACATTAGGATGTTTTTTTGCTTCTAAATATCATATGGTCTCAACCCTATTTTGGTCACCTCCCATGCTTGACTTATTATTCTTAGAGACTTGTTATGTTTTGAAAACAAATTGATATCAAATGGCCTAACTTTTGCATTAAAAGGCCATAATTATTGAGACTAATTTGTGCTCTCTCACAATTAAAACTAATTACCTTCATCTTTTGATGGTTATTCTTATCTGTTATTATGAATTTAACTTATGTAAATTAATTCATTGATTACTAGTTCATAATTATCACCCCCCAGGAGGGAAGAGAGATTGGTCATTTCCTTTCCAATGATATTAGTTTATTGACTTGGTAGCTCATCATCCTTCATCCAATATTAGAATGAGGAAGAGTGTACTCTAATGTTAGCCATGCTATCTACACCTTTATTACCTTCCCTATAGATGTGGGATATTATAACACCCTTGAATTATTGGAGGATTTTTTTTAGCATCTTCCATTTCATTTTTTATATTCCATGAGGGAACTATTTTACCCTTTAGATAATTTATAATATTTAGAGAATGTACTTCAACTTAGAGGTAATCAATGCTCAGACTAGTTATTAATTTGATAACACATAGAGTTGTTTATGTTTTGGAGACATGTTTAGTTTGAAATTTATATGGTATAGCATATGAAACCATGAGACAACCATCTAAATCCCTTATTTTGCCTCCTCCCCCAGTTAAACTTGGGTTACCTATTTTCTACACCATATAAATTTAACTTGATTCAAGGTCTAAGTTATTTATACCACTTAACATGATATATATCCACTCTCTAGGATTGAATGATCTCCAAGACTGAGAGTTTATATAGGGTGAAGAAGGGGGTTATTAGTAAAAGGGGATACCTTAAGTTAGAATAAAATGTTAACTAATTTTCTTTAATGGTATCCAAAATCCTATGGGCAAGATAAGGGAGGAAAGGATTCTTATTGTCGAAAATGAAATAGTTTATACACTTACATATGCCCCAAAAAATATGTGGAAGGGTTAATTTTTTTAAGAAGGATAGAAGTATAACATTTGGTGGTTTCCATTGTAGGATGAGATCAAGAATAGAGTTGGCCCTAACCTAGGAAAGGTTAAATTTCTATAAAGGTAAGTCCAATTTTTTGCAAACAAAAGGGCATTCAAGAAACAAGTGGAAAAAACATTCTTCATTATACTTACAAAGCATGCACCTTTTGGGAAAGGGGAGTCCTATCTTGACCAGATTATCCATGATGAGAATATTATTCTAGGTAGCTAGATAGAAAAACATGTTAACTTTGGGAGATATATTCTTAATCTATATAATCTTCTAATCCTCAACATTATCCCCAAGATCTAGGTTAACCTAATAGCCTAATTTTATTGAGAAAAATCCACTGGGGATTGATAGCCTAATGAGATCATAATTTTTAGGGAAGAGTCTGATATGAGTATGCTAAATTTTTTGGTTGAGATCAAGGATGATATAGGAAACCTAGTCACAAAGACCCTTCTTGTGTAATGGTTTGCACCTCCTAGAGCCATTAGACTCCTCCAAATAGTCACTCAATTTAGATCCCAATTCATCCTTAAACTTAGGGTTGAGTTCAATAGAAGGGGATATGGAGGCTAGTGAGTACTAATATAACCAAGGGTCATTCCAAAAATTAACTTTTTTTCCATTTCTCACATTCCATTTTTTGCCTTTTTTAAGAAGGTTTTTTTTTTTAAGGAAGGATTTCCAAAATGTAGATGCATTAATAGGACCTTCTTCAAATAGGAACCTAAGTCCTTATCTAGACTCAAGATACTTATATTTTTATGATCTTGGTCCATTGATTATCCTCTTTTAAGACTTTCCATCCTTATTTTTATAAAAGAGATTGATTCATTATCTTCACGTTTCTCAGTCTTAGGCCTCCATTTCCTTTAGAGAGGCATGCCTTATCCCAAGAGTTAAGAGGGAATCTAAATTTTTATTTTACACCCTTCCAGAGAAATGTTTTTTGAATCTATTCCACTCAATTGGCTATTTTACTTGGGATATTAAATAGGGACATAAAGTAAACTAGGTTGATTTGAAGTGAGATTTTGAGAAGATAAATTTTCCCTACCTAAGATAGTAGTTTGCATTTCCATACTTCCATATTTTTCTATATTTTATCAATAAGTAGATTCCATAATTTAGTTTTTATTTTTTTACTAAATAGAAGTATTCCTAGGTATGTAGATGATAGGTTCTTTATTTGGCATCCTAAAAATTTGGATACCTTATTTTAGAGTATTTATAGGGTGTTGATAAATTATAGTGTGATATTTTATAAATTAACACATTGATTGAAAATAGCTCATAGCTATTGAGAATTTTCTTGAAAAACTCAACTTTCACTATAGAAACATGCCCCATAAGCAAGGTGTCATACACAAACTATTCATGTATAATAAGGGTGGTATTAGGGTCCACTTTTATTCCTATTATTTTTCAAATGATTTTGTCTTTTTATAAAATTATTCTCAAGGTTTTTTCCATTATAATGAAGAGGTATGGAGATAAGGGATCTCATTGGTGTAAACTTCTACCTATTGTGAAGAAGACTTTTAGAATACCATTGATGATGATATATAACATAGGTGTCAATATGTAATACATTATCAATCCTATGATTTCTTGGTTGAATCCAAACATGTTGAGGACATTATCAAGGAATTCTTAGAATACCCTATCATATGCTTTGTTCATATCAAGTTTGAGGAACATGCCTTGCCTAGTTGAGTTTGTTATTTAGTGAATGGCCTCATGAGCTATTATGATTCCATCAGTGATTTGTCTTCCAAACATGAAATCAGCTTGTTGTTAAGATATGATATTATCCAAGAGCATTTGGAACTTAAAATAAAATGATTTGGTATAGATCTTATAGAACATGGAACAAAGACTGATGGGCCTAAATTCCTTTAATTGGTTGGTTCCTATTTTTGGGGGGATTAAAACCAAGAAGATATTATTAAATTATTTTAGAATCATACCTAAATGATAGAATTCATAGATTGATTCATGTAAATATTATTAGATTTCATCCTATTATTATTGATAAAATAAAGGGGGAAAGCCATCTAGTCCTAGGGCTTCGTCCCCTTCCCTAGAGAAGACTGTCTATCAGACCTCTTTAAAGGATGGAGGTTAAAGAATAATAGTGTTTTTAACCTAGTTAATGACTCTTGGGAGGAATTTCAACACTTAGTCTCCCATATTGATATTTTGAGGGGGGTTTTAGGATAAGAGGTCCCTAAAATAATTGATAATATGTTTCTCCATTTCCTTTTCTTATCTACAAGTCATTCCATCATCCTTTAGGATTTAAAATATTTTATTGGAGTTATGGTTCCTAGAAGTTAATTGATGGGAAAACTTATTATTTTTGTCTCCTTCCTTCAGCTAGAGGCATCTCAACTTCTGGTGCCAAAATGTTTCCTCTTTGGCTTCCATATTATAGAAATTACTGAGTAGTTCTTTTTCTTTTTGTTGAAGATGGATGTTTAAGATTAAATTGTTATTTTGTTCCTCAATATTTTATAGCTCTTCCTCAATATTATTTTTTTGAATGAAAATGTTCTTGAATACCTCTTTATTCCATACTTTGAGTTTTTGTTTAAAAATTTTTAATTTCATGATAAGGATATACATGTATAATCCTATTAATAGCACGTATGACTATTCCTTAAGATATTCCTATTATATAAGGGAGATAAGTCCAAATTTTTTAAAATCTGAAGGAGACATTTTTATTTTCATCATTCTCTCCCCTGTGAATACCATTGGGTTATGATTAGATCTAGTCCTAAGGAGTGAAGTGACAAAAAAAAATTATTGGATGTCCAAATTCATAGAGACCAAAAATCTATCCAATTTAACTTGGATTTATTTGTCACCTAATATTATTTTTGACTAGGTATACAAGTTACCTTTTAGTTCCATGTCCATTAGCCCTACTTCTAATATGAATTAATTTAGGTCTATCATAATATCCTTGAAACATTGTATTCCCCCTTTCTTTTACATGGGGTAAAGTAGTGAATTTAAGTCTTCATCTACTATTCATTTCCATTCCTCACTATTTTTTCAAAATTCTTCAAGTTCATTCTACATCTTTTTCCTTTCATGTTTAGATTTTAGATCATAGATGTTGGAGAGGATCCACTATATATTATTAGTGGAATCCTTAAAGTGGATGGATATGTGGATATATATTTTGGTTAAGGCCATTCCCTCTACCAATTTAAGACTTCAAAATACTATCATCCTTACTGCAACTCCTTTTGAACTACTGCGAATACTCCTAGATTTATTCCTCATATTATCAATGCTTGAAAAAAATTATCTTTTCACATCTTAGTTTCTTGAAGAATCAAAATTTGAGGATTGTGTTTTAATATTAAATTCTTGACCAATAATTATTTCTTGGGGTTATTAATCCCCCTGATGTTTCATGATATGTTTTTCATTTTTTAACATAATGTAAGTCTTAGGGTATTTTGAGTACCCTGTTCCACCTTTTTTTTCTTTCTTTCTTCTTGGTTTTCATGTTGCGGTACCTACTAGGTATTTTTGTTTCTTCTCCCACCTCTAATTTCTTGTTAGCCTTTTTGGAGGAGACATGGGTCCATTTCTCTTCGTCATTCCCTTTAATGTCTACCTACTTCATGGAGTATGAACATTATATGTTATATAGAGATGTGATTTATGACCTTATTTTGATGTACTCTGAGGGTGGTAGGTTGGGTGACTTCATTGGGAGATGTAAACTCTCCTTAACCAAGGATAAATTCCAATCTATCAGTAATATGTTATAGAATAAAGGGGTCTAAGGGGGGACCACATTTCAACAAACTAGAGTTTTTGTGGCAATATTAGATACCCCTAATTTCTTGTTGTTCTTTACTTCCATCTCCTTATGTGGAGTAACCCTTTTTTTGGAGATATGAGGCTATGATTCAATGTCATATATTTATTAATCCCTTGTTTAATTTAGGTTTCCTCTAGGGAGATATGGATTGAACATGTGCTCTCAAGAGGCTCTATTATTTGAGCTAACTCCTCATCTTTAAGACATTGTGGGGAATTTTTAACCCACAAAAGATTGGTAGGTTAGGGATCCCTTTAATTGACTTGATAATATTTAGTTGTATGGCTTATGACACTATAGGTTTTTACATATTTTTGTGTCCCTCTCATAAACTATTTTTTAAATCTATCCTTTGTATTTTGATTTGATATTCATGGAATGGAGGGGCTTATTTATAGGTAGGAACATGTTGAATCTATATTTTATCATCATCCTTATGGACCACCTAATTATATCAAGGGTAATTAGTTGACTAAGGGATTTTTTATGCCCATGATAACATTTGGTTCCCAAAATTCTAATGGGAGCTCTGGGAGGTTCACCCACATTAGTACATCCTCCATTTCCATGTTGCTAAGGTTAGTTCATATTTTCTATTTTTGAGGTAGAGGTTCAACTTTCCCATGAACCAAGGGCCTCCTATCAATATTATAAAATATTATTCTAGACTCATGAAATTTATAAGGAAGAATTTTTTATCCATGGTTATGATGTCCAATTGGCCTTTTGGCCTCCATTTTTGGTTGACCCATTTTCTAAAAGTATCTTTATTCAGTCTAATCCCATTAAATTTAGCTAGTAAGGAATTTACTAACTTGAAATACACCTTTTCTACTATAATATTATGAACACCAAGACATACCTCATCATTGTATAGCATCAGTTCTAGGTGGATTCTTCATTCTTGAGATTCATCTAAATCTTTCCCAAAACCCTATCATCCTATGAAATAACCTTGTGGGTTGCTTCTTGTCCCCTTATTGGTGGGGTCATTTCTTCAAAGTGTCCTAGATTTATCTCTAACTCTATTTCATGTGATCTTGATTTTTTTGATCCTTCCTCAGTCACTACCAAATGATCTTTGGTTGAATCCTTTGTCGATTCTAAGATTCTATTTTCCCACCCATCACTTGACTTTAAATTTTCCTCCACTTCTATTGCTCTGCCCATGACTCCTTTGTATATGTATTTATAAAATATAAATACTCATATAAATCCTTAATTAAATTAAACCCAATGACTTCTAACTATAATAATAATCCAACTCAATGAGTCTATAATTTTTTTTGAGTTTCCACTTCTATGATTCAACATAAAGGAATAACTTTCTATAAAATTAAACCCAATTCATATGCTTTTGATTTAACTTACCTTGGTTGTTTATGAACTATATTTATTGATGATCTATGCATAACATAAACTCCTTAGACAATAAATAACTCCTCAAATTCTTGAGATATTTTATCATATCATAAAATTCTTGATCATTAATGGAGTACTTCCACTTTGATTTATTCAACTTCTCACTACAATAAACAATTGGATTACCTTCTTGGATCAGAATTTCTCCTATCAATGTCCCACCAACATAATGATCAACTTGAAATACCTTACTAAAATCTATAAATTTTAATAATAGTTATTTTGTATCTCTTTTCAAAAAAATATAAAATTTTCCATTTTTTGTAGTAGTCCACTTAAACTCTCTCCTGTCACATTTCATTTTTCTATAATGGTTACACATATTTTTCTAAAGTTTCTAATGAAATTTATATATAAACTAGCTAGCCCATGAAATATTATTACTTCAAACATGATCCAAGGTTATGATCAATATATAATTTCTATTACCTTTTTAGGTCCATTTTTAACACTTTTTGTAAGATTAAAATTATCAAATATCAATTCCTCATTCATGAAGCTACACTTCTTCAAGTTGTTTATCAACTTCTCCTCCTTTAAACTTTAAAATACCAACCTCAAATTCAACAAATGATCTTATTTTATATAACTAAAACTAAAAAATTTATCTAAATATACAATTATAAACCTACCAAAGTAGGGTTTCATAACTTAATTCATGAGTCTCCTAGATGTTATACATGCATTTAATAATCTGAATGGCATAACCATCTCCTATTACAACCCATATTTATCTTGAATGCAAACTTATGTTCATCCCTTATCAAGTTATAATTTCTTGATATTCACTCTTAAAATATATATTTTTGAATTACCTCAAAAAATACATCAAATCATCTATGCTTGATAATGTAAATTTGTATTTAATAATGATATTGTTAATGGTTCTTGAATTGATACAAATTTCCCATTATCCAACCTTATTAGGTAACAATACTATTGGAACTACATATGGGCTCAAACTCTCTCTTATCAAACCTTTATCTAATATATCTTGTAATTATTTTTTACTTCCTCAACTTCCATAGGTGTTAACCTACATGTTGACTTGTTTAGAATAATTGATCCAAACACTTGATCCATATGATGACTAATGCTTCTTATAGGTGGAAATCCATCTAGAAAATACTTAGAAATAATTTCAAAATATTAATTCAAAAAATTATGCACTTAAAGTGTAATTTCACTCATCTCTTTTGCAATCACAACTTGCATTAGTTTGGGGATGAAAGTAAATCTTTCTTTCTGCTTATTTTCTTCCTTCAAAAACTACACACTAAAATATAACAAAACTTTAGGATAATTATCCACCTCTTATCCTCTTTCCTTAATTGAGATCAATTTTAACCTCTTACCATCCTTCACAAATGTTTAGGTATTTTCTATGCCATCATGTACCATATTTATATCAAACTGCCATGGTCTTCCTAAAAACACATGATATATCCATGGGAATTATGTCACACAAAAATAAATAATTGTAAGATAAAATATATAAAGTAACCATATGTTACTCATTCACTAAAACTTGGTGTTATTTTTTAAACCAAAAACCCTATATGGATTGGGATGAATAATTATTTTCATCGCAATATTTTCTACCATTTTACTAGATATTAAATTATTCATGTTACCATTATAAAAAATAACCTTATATCACTCTTTAACCCTATTTTTAGATATAGTGGGGTATCTTGGGTTAATAAGATCACATTAGATAACACCTAATGGTGGTTAACTAATCTAATGAGCATGCTAATTAATATAAAACTCAGATAAATAGTATTCTAAATTTATATAATTTAGATTGCTAAAATAGTAAAGTAAAGATACTGATGGATATTGTAAAAAATTGGAAATAAATGATACTTGGTTTATTATTCACATGTAGGTATGATCAGGATCATAGAGTAAGTAGACTAGAAGATGATCCTAGAATAGTCATCAAGTTTTTTAAATACCTTTTCTATGGCCTTGGAAGATTACATCAGATATTGATAATTTTATCGACACATTTTTTTAACTCTATCATAGGTGTCCTATATGGAATATTGATTAGATGTGGATGCAACCAACTGGAACCTTCTAGGATATTTTTCTCCTTTATTATAAATTATTTAGATCTTACACATAGGATATCACTCTTTTTAAAATTATCAAACCTATCTCTTCACCCTTGGAGTGACTATGGTAAAAATGGGTTAGTGGGATCATAGTTTCAAGATGACCCCAAATACCCCTCTATCAATGGGCATTGCCTACATATCCAACACTTTAAATATTACCTCAAATTATTGTATTTCTCCCTTACATGTTGGCTTATGTGTGCACAAGGGTGAAATGTGTGATAATCAAATCCATGCAATGACCTAGCTTGTAACTTGGAAAATGTGTTTTATGGGATGTTATTTGAATGATTTAAACCTATACAAAGATTGTTCCTATGATTGATATGGAAATAAGGAAAAATATGGTAGATTTTCTCACTTGAAAGCTTTATTGGGTGCTTCTTGGTATATTTCCTTTTGAGTTGTATGTGATTTCTAGGTTAGGAATGAATGAGGGTTGATCTTTTAATATACCAATCCCTTTTATAAATATATCACATTAAATCACTTAGGTAAACATTTTGGATACGTTTATTTTTCAAATTAGATAAATTTTATGCACTCAACACTTTGTAATAAAATGGACACTTATGTTGATAAATGTGTTTACCTAGGATGCAAGTATCTAGAGAGGTAGAGAATAGGTACAAGTCAAAAAATATTGAAGGATAATAATCAGGTTTAGATATTTTTTCATAGTATAGAAGGCCTAGTCATTAGAATAATAATGACTAGACTAAGAGATAAGTAATTTGGCATAAATAGATAGTGAACATGAGCCTTTCGACAACAATAAGGTCTAAAACTAAAATTTATAGCCATGATAGTTATTTTATAAAGTCTAAAATATTGAAGTATTATATAAATAATATTTTAGTATATACACTCCCCTGACTTGAATATAGTAATGAATTGCAATTTAAAAGGAAAAAATGCATACCTAGGTGTGTATAACACACATTGCCTTTACATGAGCCCAACTCAAGTTCTTTGATAGTGATTGATGTATAAATAAGAGCATGTTACAATATATAATTATTGAATGAAATCTAAAATTGAAATAATTTGAAATGCATGAAAGTAATAAAATCAAGGTTAGGAGTACACTTGTGTGTCGATGCAACCATATTATCTTTTAAAAAATTTATTTGAACTCATTACAAAGAATTAAATCTAATATTATGGTAATTATGAAGCTAAAAGTGTATGTATATATAGATATTAAAGGACACGTTCCTAACCTTAGTGTAAATTTTAGTTTTAATATGGTAATTGAGTTTGTTTCATCTCAATTGTACAACCAAAATACATGCATAATCTAATGGGTGTGATAAATTTAATAAACTTACACTATAAATTTAGTGAGGGTGGATGATTTAATCAATTTAAACATATAAATTAGGTGAAGTTAGATTATTTAATCAAATCTGACTTATAAATTTTGTAATATTGAGTGATTTAATAAACTCAACCTTACAAAGGTGAACCAAATACTTAATTAGATTGTCTTGATAACTATCAATAACAGTCCTTCCTAAGTATAATAATAGTCCATAATAGTATTTTAAATCTAGAAAATGATTTTATTTTGTAATTTTAGGTGCCCTTTGCATGGCATATGCCCCTCATATATGTCTCAAGATGAAATATGGATATAATAATAGTACCAATGTTTAGAATGTTTCCAAAAATATGTATGTTAATCATATAATTATGAAATATAGTGAATTTGAAATTAGTACAAGTGTGGAGAACACATTTCTATGAATTTTCCCCACTGAATCTATATAATTTGATAATTGGTGTAAATGTGGATAACACATTTCCATAACATTCACCCATTGTAATTTGGAGATGTTGAGGACTAAATAAGTGTGGAGGTCATGCCTTTTTGTCATGGCCCCACTATAATATGAAACTATGAAAATGTGTAATTCATACCTCTATGTCATGCCCCCACTAATATGCCCTCCCTTTTAAGGTGAGGGGAAGTAGAATCTGGTAGTGACCTTACTTTAAAAGGATAAAATAACTATATAATTTGCATATGGATCATCTAGCATATAAGAATACTATATCTGGTAGATATAACATTGAGGAATGTATTATGTGATCATATCAAGTCCTAATATGCATGATATAGATCATGAAAATGTCTAGAGAGTAATAATACAAGCTCAGTAAGCAATCAATCACACACACAAGAGAACTCAAAATTAAATCAAAAGTAAATGGTCCAAGGAGACCTCACACAAGGGGCATGTTCAAATTCCACACAATTGAAGGTTACATGACTTATCCAAATCTCCAAATCACATAGAATGACATATTCAAATGTCCATACAATAAATAATGACATATTCAAAATTCAAAATAGGAAAATAAAGGCATGGGGCCCATAATCAAAGTAGCATATTGATATTCTCAACATGAAATACAATGCAAGATAATAGGAATCAAGTAACACACTCAAATAAGTGCATAAATGAAATCATGGAATATAGGCAACCAACATGAACATAACATACTGGTTCCTAAACATATGTGTTTTCAAAAATGTTAATTACATAGTATATCAAGTACATTGTGAAAGGTATAAACACGTGTAAGTATATAGGCTCAAATATGATAATGGAAATTGATCATATAATAATATATCATGGGTGTCTCATGATCAAAGAACCATTTTCCCCCAACATACTTATGATGTGAGTAGAGTGAAGGCCCAATAGCTTTATGTGAATATATCATGTATTTGGGTATGTATGTATCACACTCAAATGAAGCATGAAACATATGTGTACATAGGTAAGAATTATATTTTATCTACTAACATGGAGAAAACAAGATATATAATAAATATTAAAACTAGGAACATGCTAGATTTTTTTAGTTTTTTCTATATATTTTTTGAATATTTGATTTTTTGATTTTTTAATAATATTTATGTATTTTTAATAAAAAGTGAGATGTATTGATTTTAGGATCACCATTATTGATTGGGTTTTACATCCTATTCTTTAGATCCCAAAAAATGTTTTGTATGATGCCCATACATTATATGATATTATCAATAATATTTTGTTCTTATTAGAGGTTGTAAAGAAGTTAATGTGATCAAGTTATGTTTAAGCAGTACCCTTAGAATCTCACTTAGAATTATATTATCCTTTTTCATAATATGTAAATCAATTATCATAAATGGATTTTCTTTGAATTCTTGATTTTTAAATGATCCTTTATTGGGTACAACATTACTAGAAGATACAAAGGTATGTGCATTACTAACAGATTTTGAGTTTTGCATTTATAAAATCTGATTTTACAGTTATGCAAGATTTAATATAGAAATGGTAAGTTTATTTATAAGGTTCTAACCAACAAAAACCTTATGTATTACATTTTGCCTAATCATACCCCCACCATCAAGATTAGGTGTGTATGGTTGGTGGTTTTGAGGAAGTGCATATTGATTACCTTCATTTTAAATCATAGGATGGGAGATCCTACCCATTGGAATAATGATAACATGGACTTAGTTAGAGGGATGGTAGATATCACCCTCATTAGGGTTAAGAAGAAGAAGAGGTTCCACCTTATCCATTTGAAATGTTCTAAATACTAAAATGATGATAGGATATGATAGGGACATAAACTCTAGGAATAAATCCATTGTGTTAATATATTCTTTTGATTTTGAAAACAATCTAATTTTATAAATAAATTTTAACAAATTAGAAATCAAGAACATCAAAAAAAATCCTAGAGAATACTATAGGTTGCATGAAAAGACAAAAAGATCAATTTCACCAAATGTTTAACCCCAAATTTAGATGCAATGGGGTATCTGAGTTAAGAATATTGGATTAGATTTTATACAATGGTGGTGAAATAATATAATGATAATTGTAATTAATTAAAAAAAATAAAAAAATAGTATTCTTAATTTATACAAATGAGATTGCTAAAAATAGTAAAGAATAATTATTAATATATATTCAAATAAATTGGAAATAAATGATACTTAGCTAGTTTACTATGCACATGTAGGTCTAATTAGGAATAGTCAACAAGTGGACTAGATGATGATCTTATAATAGTAATCAAATTCTTAAAATATCCTTTCTTTGGCCTCTAATGCTTGCATCAGATATAGATACTTGCATCAAAATATGTGTCTAACTATTTTTTAGGTGTCTTATACATAATTAATGATTGGATCTAGATGCAACCAACTAGAGCCTACTAGGTTTTTCATCACTTTAATTTTGATGTCTTCAAATCATGCGCATATGTTGTCTCTATTTTTAAAATGATAAAAACCTTAATCTTCACCCTTGAAGTGACTATGGTAAAATGGGTTAGTGGGTTCAAAATGTAGATCTGATCCTAAAGACCCATTTGTTAATGGGTGATGGCTACATATCTAATACTCTGAAAATGGCCTTAGACTAATGTATTTCTCCCTTATGTGTTGTATTGTGTGTGCACAAGGGTGTAATGTGTGATAATTAAAGCCATGTAGTGACCTAGATTATAACTTTGAAATATGTATCATGTGATTCTCATTGAATTATTCAAACCTATATAAATATTTCTCCAATGAGTGATATGGAAATAGGGATAAATAGGTCATATTTTTTCACTTAAATGATTGATTGAGTGATTATTGGTATATTTACTTATGTTATCACATTAAATCACTTAGAATTACCATTTAGATATGTTTATTTTTAAAATTGAATGAATTTTTGGCACTATACACTTTTTAGGAAAGTGAATACTTATGTTGACACACATCTACCTAGGATGTAAATGTCTAGAGATATAGAGAATAGGTACAAGTCTAAAATTGGTATTGAAGGATAATAATTATGTTTGGATTTTTTTTCACAATATATAAGTCATGTTCATGAAAATAATAATGGTCAAACTAAGAGATAATCAATTTGGCATAAATAAATAGTGTGTACAAGCCTTTCAATAGTAGGAAGGTCTAAAAATAAAGGTACATCCATGATAGATATTTTCAAAGTGTACAATATTGAGGTACTATATGAATCATACTTTAGTATCTATATTCCCTCCCCCTTTAATATAGTTATCAAATTTCTAGTTTAGAGGAAAGAAATGCATACCTAGATGTGTTTAACACACCTTGTCTTTTCTTGAACCCAACTCAAGTGTTTTATTGGTGACTGACCTATAACCAAGATCATGTTACAGCATATAATGAGTGTATGAAATATAAAATTGAAATAATTTTAAATTCTTGAAAGTAATAATAGCAATGTTAGGAGTACACCTATGTTGATGAAATCATCTTGCATTTTGGTAATTATATTTGAAAGGATGACTCATTATGAAGCATTGACATTGAAATTAATACAATTCTAAACCTAAAAGTGTAACTCTCTCTCTCTCTCTCTCTCTCTCTCTCTCTCTCTCTCTCTCTCTCTCTCTCTCTCTCTCTCTCTCTCTCTCTCTCTCTCTCTCTCTCTCTCTCTCTCTCTCTCTCTCTCTCTCTCTCTCTCTCTCTCTCTCTCTCTCTCTCTCTGTGTGTGTCTGTGTGTGTGTGTGTGTGTGTGTGTTGGAGGACACATTCACCCAAACTTAGTATAAATATAAGTTATAACATGGCCATTGAGTGTGTTTCATCTCAGTCATGCAACCCAATTATGTGCATAATATGGTGAGTGTGAGTAATTTAATCAACTAACACAATGTATCTAGTGAGGGTGAGTGATTTAGTAAAATAAAACCTATAATTATGGTGAATTTAGATGATTTAATAAAATATAACTTATAAATTTGGTAATGTTGAGTGATTTAATCAACTCAACCTTCCAAAGGTGAACTAGCTAATGTAGTAGATTAGTTCGATAATAATCCATAATTAGTATGATAATAGTATGTAATAGTATTTAAAATCTATAAAATGGTTTAATTTTGAAATTTTAGGTGCTCTTTACATAGCATATTCACCTCATATATATCTCACGCTAAAATCTAGATATAATAATAGTACCAATGTATAGAATGATACCATAAATGTGTATCTGATTCATATAACTATGAAATATGATGAATTTGAAATCATTACAAGTGTGGAGGAAATTTTTATATGACATTCCCCCACTAAATCTATATAATATAAGAAATATTGTAAATGTGGATAACATGTTTCCATAACATGCCCCAAATTTAATTTGGAGATGTTGAGTAATGAATAAGTTTGGAGGTCATACCTTTTTGACATGGCTCCACATGAATCTAAAACTATGAAAATGTGTAAATCACGCCTCTATGGTATTCACCCATTAATATTTACCCCATTTTTAGGTGAGGGGAAGTATAATCTGGTAGTGACCTTACCTTAAAAAGATACGATAACAATATAAGTTGTGTATGGATCATGTAACATATAGGAATAATATGTATTGGTAGATATAGCATTGAGGCATGAAATATGTGATAATATAAATTCCTAATATGCATGCCATAGATCATGGCAATGTATAGAGAGTAACAATAAAATCTTAGTAATCAATCAAGCACACACACAATGTCACTCAAAATCAAAGCAAATAAAAATGGTCCAAGGAGACATCACACAAGGGGAATGTTCAAATTACACACAATAAAAGTGACATGACTTAATCAAATGTCTAAATATCATAGAATGACATATTCAAATTTTTGTACATTAAACAATGACATATTCAAATGTGTAAATTGGAAAACAAAGGCACATGGTCCACAATCTAAGGAACATATTCAAATTCTCAACATGAAATACAATACAAGATAATAAAAAGTAAGTAAAAGACTTAAGGAAGTGAATAAATGAATGTATGGAATATAGTAAACCAACATGACCATAGCATACTAGTTCCTATACATATGTGTTTGAAAAAATGCTAATTGGATAGCATATAAAGTACACTATAAAATGTATAATCACGTGTATGTATTTAAGATCATATATGATGATGTAAAGTGATCATATATTAATATAACATGGATGTATCATGATAAAATAATCAAATGCCCCTAATGTACTTATGATATGAGTATAGGAAAGGCCCAACATTTATATGTACATATACCATGTATCTAGGTATGTCTCTATCGCACTCAAATGAAGCATGAAAAATATGTGTAATTATTTCCTATATACATTATATATAGGAAATAATAATATGATATCTACTAACATGGATCAAAAAATATGTGTATAATAAATATTAAAACTAGGAACATGCTGAAATTTTTGGTATTTGTTTTTTAAATTAAAAGATTTTATAGTTTTGAATTTTATTTTTTTTGGAATATTTAGGTGTTTTGAATCAAAAGTGAAGTGTATCAATTTTCGTATCACCACTATTGATTGCGTTTTGTATCCTCTTCTTTATATCCAAGAAATGATTTGTATGATGTCTATGCATTCTATTATATTGGTAATAATATTTTGTTCTTACTAGAGCTTGTAAATAAGGTAATGTGATCAAGTTATGTTTAGGAATTACCCATAGAATATCACTTGGACTTCTATTATTCTTTTGAATATTATGTAAATCAATTATTTTAAATGGATTTTCTTTGAGATCTTGATTTAGAAATAATCTTTTGTTGGGAATTGGTAGAAGATACAAAGGTATGTGCATTAGTAGCACATTTTTATTTTTCATATATAAAATTTGATTTTGTAGTGATGTGAGATTTTATTTAGTAATGATAATTTTATATATAAGGGTTTAACCAAAACAAACCTTAGGTATCATGGATTACCTAATCATACTCCCACCATCAAGAGTATGTATGGGTGTTTGGGGGGTTTGAGGAAGGGAATATTAATTTCCTTCATTTGAAATCATAGGATGGGCCACCTTGCCCCTTGTAAGAGTGATAGCATGGACCTATTTAGAGGTATGGTAGCCATAACCCTCCTTATGGTTAGGAAGAGAATAATTTCTACCTTATCCATTTCAAATGTTCTAAATACTCAAATGAGGAAATGATAAGAGAGGGACAAAAAATATAGGGATTAATCCATTATGTTAATATATTATTTTTTATTTTTAAAACAATCTATTTTTTTAAATAAATTTTAACAAATTAGAAATTAAAAACATCATAAAAACTCTAGAGCACATTAGAAGTTGCATGAAAATACATAGAGATTAGGTTCAAAAAATATTTAACCATAAATTTAGATATAGTGGGGTATCTAGGGTTAAGAAGATCAATTTATGTTTTACACAAGGATGGTTAACTAATATAATGAGAAGGACAATTGATAGAAGACTAAGACAAACAATATTTTGAATTTATACATTTGAGATTTCTAGAAATAGTAAAGTAAAACTATATATATATATATATATATATATATATATATATTGAAATAGATTGGAAACATATGATACTTAAATATTTTATTATGGGAATGGATGTCTGATCATTAACAAAAAATAAGTGAATAGGATTATGATCTTGGAAGAGTCATCAAATTATATAAATACTTTTTCTATGGCCTCAAACACTTGCATCGAATCTATATAGTTACATAGATGTAGGTGTCTAACTCTGTTATAGGTGTCCTGTACAAAATATTGATTGGATTTGGCTATAACCAATTGGATCCTTCTTGGTTTTTATTACCTTTATTTTAATGTCTTTAGATCATGTAGACAATATGTTTCTATTGTCAAATGATCAAACCCTAGCTCTTCACCCTTGGAGTGACTATGAGAAAAATGGGTTACTAGGCTCATAGTGTAGAGTTGACCCCAAATACCCCTCTATTAATGGGAAATTCCTAATTATGAAATACTTAAAAGAGATCCTTGGACTAATTTATCTCTCTCCTATGTATTTATTTATGTGTGCACAAGGGTGCAATGTGTGATAATAAAGCCATCTAGTGACATAGTTTATAATTTAGAAAATATGGCTCATGGGGTGATCTCTAAATGTTATATACCTATATAGTGACTTCTCATATGACTTATATGAAAATAAGGATAAATAGGGCATATTTTCTCGATGGAATTCTTGATTGAGTGATTTTTGGTATTTTTCCTTGTGAGTTGTATGTGATTGTTACGTTAGAAATGAAGAAGGGTTGATCTTATATATACACCAATCCCTTTGAGAAATATCTCACATAAAATAACTTAGGATAAATTTTTGGATAAGTTTATTTTTAAAATTGGATGACTTTGGGGCATTATAAACTTTTTAATAAAATGGATACTTACATCAATGCATGTATCCACCTAGGACGTAAGTGTCTAGAAAGATAGATAATAGGTATAGGTCCAAAACTAGTGTAAAAGATAATAATCAAGTTTAGAGATTTTTAAAGTGTATAATATTTAGTTACTATATAAATAAAATTTAATTATCTATAATCACTTACCTCCTAATTTTAATATGGTAGTAAATAGATTATTTCCTTACACAAATTCATTTTTATCATTGGATGATTTTAATAACACTCTATTCATCATAAGATCATATCTATGTTCTCTTTACTCCATTTGTTTTAGGAATTAATTACCCTCCTATTTTGGTTTGTAAATTATTTTATTTTCTTAATTTATACTATCATTTTTTATAAAATTATTTAAGACACTCAAAATCTTTATGTCTAACATTATTACTATTGACAAATTTTACCACCATTGGTCAAAGTTGATTTTGTGCAAGTTTTAGGAAGACTAAATTCATGGATTTAAGATTAAATAGGCTATCCAAAACATCATAAAACCTTAATAAATCCTAAACCATTCTCAATAACTAATCACAGGCTCAAAATTTTGTAGAAGTTTCTTTTATTCCTCAAACATGCTAGTTATAAGCTAGTGAGAGCAATTTTCAAATGTTTTTTTCATAAAAGAAAAGAATATTTGGTTAAAATGTAATTATTTTAATATTTTGGCCCATATTACCTAAATATTTTATGCATTTATTTCATTTTTTATATGGTATTAACTTTATGAACAATTGTTAAGAAGGAAAGGTGCTCTAAAACGCTTCCTAAACCCCAATAGCTCAATTTTAAGAGATGTGATTGAATTTTTGAGTTATTTGTTAAAAATTAAAATTTGATTAAGATATTATGGGGAATAAATTATCTTAATATGTTTTAATATATAAAAATTTAAATGCAAATAACAAATAAAGGTAAAGGTACATGATGTAGGGTTTCAAGCACACAAGAGAGACAGTCAGAAAAGGCATCTTTGATAGGTTTAAGAGATTGGTTGAAGATATATAATGGTTTTAATTATTATATGTAATATTAAATGTAATAATTAAAAAATAATTAGGTCATTTAGACTCATAAAACTCAATAAAATAGCATTCGGAAATGAAATTATGCAAGCTAGGAAACACCAAAAAGTGCATATTTTGAGTTTTATTGAATGAAATCTCTTGAAATTTGATATGGAAATCTATTTTTATATAATTTAATTTTTAAAAGTAATTTATTGAATTTAATATACCTTAATAGAGTTAAAATGGTAAAACACATGTTTATTCATGAAAGAAATCAAGGTTTTTCACTATTTTACTTATAAATGAAGTTAGAAATGAGTGTTTCAAATCTTTCCAAGGGAAAAAAATGATTTTATAGTGTTTATAATTAATTTATATGTATTAATACTTGATTATTCAATGAAAAATAATTAAAAATAGGCTCACCTCATTGAAAAATATCTTTAAGTCACCCTGCAGGTAGCAACCAGGCACTTTTTGGGAATTTTTGTTTGAGAGTTTGGTGAAGCATTTTGGATATTTTTAAAATTTTATAGGTATTAAAAATTTATAACTATAAAATTATCATATTATGAGTTTTTTTTTTAAACTCATTTTAGACCCCCAAATCCAAATTGAGGTTTCTTGAGACCTAAAGAGCACAAAATGGCATTTTTGGAGGTTATAAGTAGAAATTGGAGCTAAATTTTTATTTGAAGGATTGTGCCACCATGATTATTATTTTAAAATAATATTTAAACTCCTATATTCAAATAATTAAAATTTAGCAAGTTCTAAGTTTTTGTGGTGCATTTAAGAAGCTTGTCAAAACCACAGAAGATAGATATGTCCAAGAGGGACCAGTATGGAGAGTTGTGATTATCCATAATCTAATGAATTTTTATAAAATATATTTCATTTATTTTTTAAAAAAATCAACATCCAATATCTCCCACTTCTGATCCACCCTTGAGGAAGAAGACAATTCACAAGTTTAATCAATGCATTGTGCATTCAATAACCTTACCTAGTTAAACACATGTGCTCTTTGCTAAGTAGATATCAAGTAGAGGTTAAATTTTGGTTTTAAAGATTAAATAAATGTTATTAATGAGTAAAAATTCATTTAAAAAAATATTTTATCTCCTACTATGCCCCCTTGGAGCTAATTTTAGAAATTCAAGAAGTCAAACATACATGCAAGATGCAAGCAAGGTAACTGAAGTCAAAATCCAAAATATAATAAAGGTAACTAAAATAAAATTTCAAGATGCATGAAAGATCAAAATGATTTATGTTCAAGTTAAAAATCAGTTAACTAAATATATTCAAATATCTTTTCAAGACTCAACCATCAATGCATGCATGTTGACCTTTGACTTTTCTAAGCACATTTAAATAAGACTCTCTCTCCTACTATGCCATAATTCAAGAATATAATGTTCAAACACAAGATTTATATGTTTTAATTTAGTGGAGTTGACATTTTAATTTAATTTTGAGTTGGTAATTGAGTTGAAGTAAAAGTGAAGGATAAGTTATTAAAGACTCATCTCTTAGTTGAAGACTTCTTTGTCTCCTCTCTCCTTTACTTTTTTCTATATGTATATTCTCTTTTTAGATAATATTATCATATTATTATTTTGGGTTAAAAAAAATCTATAAAAAAATTTACTCCATCACCTTTGAAGCAATAAAGATCTGATTTTCCTCCTTTTTTAGGTTGTTCATGAAGTGTGTGTCTCATGTTCAATGATATTACTTAGTGAATGATTATTTTTTCTATGTTTATATCTAAAATTTTCATCTTTATGAAGAAAATAATAATTCTTTCAGATCATATAAAGTTTCTAAATCTGATTTATATCTAATCTAAAAGTTAATTCAACCATTGTTCATTCCTTCTAAGCTAGTGTGAGTGTTTGTCAAGACCTGTGTATGAATTACTGATGCAAGAGTCATTGTATGAAGATGAAGTGAATGTTTGAAATTTATATATCTTCCAAAGTGTGTATATTATATACATAATTAACCTTAATATTTTTGTTTCACCCCAAGTTTTAATTTTCATTTTCATTTTTAGTTTGAGCATTGCTCTTTTTACCCTTCTCTTAGTCAACAATTCACTATTGAGAGAGTTTAGAGAGAAGTTGGTGAGTGTTCCAAATTTAAATATCCATTAATTTGGATATTATCTCCAACATAATTTCACCCACACCTTTTAGAGTTTAAATTTTATCAATAGGAGTGATAACAAGTCCATATTCTTAGTAGGGTGCACTTTTGAGTGATAATAGTGTTTGGCACACCTGGTGGGACAATAGCTCAAAACATTTATAAATATTGGTTTTAGTTTTAATAACTTTTATTAAATAAATTATTCAAGTACTCAATATCTAGTGACTCACAGTTATATATAGTTTATTTAAGCATTCCAAGTACCTAAAGAGTATCAATTGGTATGTATTTTAGTCCTCCATTTTGTAAAAATATAGATTATGTATCTTCATATCCTTCATATCAAGTTGAATATATTTATAGATTCACCTAAAGTATCCTTGGACAAATATGATATAAATATTTTTATGATATTCAACCCCCCACATCTAATCAGGTTTTAAATAAGCCTTGGCAAAGTCGTGTTCTTTCCAATCATCCCAAAAAAATTGTGCAAGAGATAAGATTTTACTTTTAGAGATAATGTATGGAGATTTATAGGGAAGGAGAATATAAGAGGCATCAAGAGTAACTTGAATATTGTGCATATATAAATCATAAATAGATATAATCATTTAAGAGATAAAATGAGGCTACAAGAGAATAAATATAGTAGCTACCCATGAAACTATAAAGACTTGATTCTAAAATCCCATGTTTGAAACAATAAATAAAACCTCTTAAACCTTAAAGAGAATCTACTTGCTTCAAAATTCCAAGTTTTAGGATTCATAATCCTATGAAAGAGCATATTCTTATGTAATATTTACTCACTCATCCCTAAGATCCTAATACCATTCCATCTTATAAACCTTCTTGGGCCAAGACCCCTAGTTATACGATGCCTAATCTTGAGAAAAAGCCTTTTCCCATGCCTATCAAAAATCAAGAGATGGATAAAGTTGTTTAATCCCAACCAATAAAATTTCCAAGTTTCTCGATCTCTTCACCCATCCCTCAAATTTAATTTTTCCATGAAGATCAAGGCATATCATAATGTGAGAGGTTTGTTGTTAAGTGGAAAGAGAAGTATGAAACATCCCTAAAACAAGTTTCTTTCCCTTCTTTCAAATAAATATTGAATGAAACTATTACTTCCAAATATCAACCCCTTATTAATTCCTTTTAAATCCTAAATAAAATTAAATATCATCCCATAGTTCCATATATTCTTATGCCACCAAATGGAACATCTTGCCCTCCCACCATCTCCCTTTTTGAAGGACTTATTGTATAGAAAATAAAAAAAGAACATCCAAGTGAAGAGCGTAATTTTTAAAAAGAGGATGATAAAGAGTTGTGTTATTCAAATGATATTAAATTTGGCATATAATAATATCATGTTTTATCCCTTAAGGATAAAATAAAATTATATTTTAAATTACTACTCAATAATTCTATCATAAATATGTTCAAGATGACATGGCATGAGCAAGTGAGAATGTAGTAGTGGTTTCACAAAGTAAAGCCCTATACATGATCTAAGTAAATATATAAAAGAATAAGAGTGTAATTAGTATTTGGATCTCCCTGAAGAGAATAAATAATTTTTATAATTTGAAAATGAATATGGAATTTATAAAGATTCAAAAAAATCCAAGAATGTTGTTCTAATGAGTCACTAAAGGCTGATATTGTAGTTGTTCTTATGTATTATAATTTGGTTACATTGAAAAGTTTTCCTAGTGTTGAATAAAAACATGAGGTGATTATTGAACTGCATGATGATTTTTTTTTTATTTGATATATTTTTTCTTCAACTTATTCACTTGGAGAAGAGCCAAAGAGGTTGAAAAGCAGAAAAAGAGTTGATCCAACCAGAATGACATTTAAATAATACTTTATTCCTCATTTTTGTCAACTACATGGAGAGGACCTGAGAGGTTTTTATTTTGATCAAGGTGGAATTTCATGTTGTACATATTATTTTTATAATTTAAATTTCCTCCAAGTTATTTTATGCACATGTTCAGTTGGTAGTTGTATTAGTTTTCACTTTCCTCTAAGTGTTATCTTGCATATTTTTCAATTGGTGGTTATATTAGTTTTCAATTACATAAGTGTTGTATTTAATTAAAGGAATTTTCATAATTTTTTTTATATTTTATTAACTCTATATCACAATGGATAAGGCTACTGGTCTTGAGTGTTTAGAAGGTAAACATCCTAGTAGGATCACTAAGAATGTTGACAAATTTTGCCACCATTGGTCAAAGTTGCTTTTGTGAACGTTTCATGAAGACTCAATTAATTTATTTAATATTAATGAGGTTATCATAAACTTAATAAATCATAAACCATACTCTAGAACTACTCATAGTTTCAAATTTTGGCAGAAGTTTATTTTATTCTTCAAACTAGCTAGTTGCAAGCTAGTGAGGGAAATTTTTAAATGTTCATTTCATAAAGGAGAAGAAGAGTTGGTTATAATTTTATTATTGGAATATTTTATCCAATATATCCTCAATATTACATTAATTGGATTAAATTTACAATATCTTAACTTTATAAATAATCGTTAAAAAGGAAAAGTGCTCTAAAACCCTTCTTAAACCCCAATAGCTAAATTTTAAGAGATGTGATTGCCTTTGTAAGTTTTTTATTAAAAATTAAAAGTTGTGTGAGATATAATTATGCATAAATTACCTTAATACACCTTATTAAATAAAAATTTCAAAGTAAATAATGAGAAAGGTAAATGTGCAGGTTGCAAGGTTTCAATCATGCAAGATAGACAATTAGAAAAGGTATTTTTTGAGAAGTTTAAGAGATTTATTAGAGATATATAATGGTTTTAATTAATATATTTAATATTATAGGTCCTAATTAAAAAATAATTAGGTTTTTAATCCTCATAAAACTCAATAAAATATCAAAATTTAGACCTATTGGCATTCAAAAATGAAATTATGTAAGTTAGGAAACACCAAAAAGTGCATATTTTGAGTATTATTGAGTGAAATGTTTTTAAATTTGACAAGGAAGTATATTTTAATATCCTATAATGTTTTAAAAAAAATTAATATCTTTAATTACATAAGTAGAGATAAAATGTCAAAACACAGGTCTGTTCATTAAGGAAATCAAGGTTTTTCACTATTTTGCTCACAAATAGAGTTATAAATGAGTGTTTAAAATATTTAAAAGGGTATAAAATGATTTCATAATGTGTGTAATTAAAATAAATTCAAAATAGGATCATCTCATTGAAAAACATCTCTGGGTCACCTTGTGGGCAACAAATAGGCACTTTTTGTGAATTTTTGTTTGAGAGTTTGGTGAAGAGTTTTGGATATTTTCAAAATTTATAGGTATTTATAATTTATACCTATAAAAAAATATTAAGAGTTTTTTTTTAGGTCTGTAACTCATTTTAGACCCCCAAAACCAAATCAAGGTTTCTTGAAATCTGGGGAGCACAAAATGGCATTTTTGGAGGTTATATGTGGAATTTGAAGATGAAAATTTGTTTGAAGTTATATTAGATCATTTTTATTTTTTTAAAATAATATTTATACTCATTGGTTAAAATAATATAAATCCATCATGTTCTGTGTTCTCATGGTGCATTCAAGAAGTTTGCCAAAACTATAAAATATAGATATGTCCAAGAGGGACCAATATGGAGAGTTATGATGGTTCATAACATAATTAACTTTTATAAAAGATATTTTATGTATTTTTAAATAAAATAATCATAAAATATCTCCCATTTATTCAACACCCTTGAGGAACAAGATAATTCACAAGTTTAATCAATGCATTGTGCATTCAACAACCTTGCCTAGTCAAACACATGTGCTCATTGCTTTGTGGATATCAAGTAGAGGTTAAATATTGGTTTTAAAGATGAAATAAAGGATATTTAGGAGTATATATGCATAAAAAATTATCTTATCTCTCATACTACACCCCCTTGGAGCTAATTTCATAAATTTAAGAAGTCAAACATGCATGCAAGATGCAAGCACGGTAACTGAAGTCAAACTCCAAGATGCAATAAAGTTAACTGAAGTAAAACATCAAGATGAATGAAATATAAATATGACTTAAGTGAAAGTTAAAAATTATTTAACTTAATATAGTTAAATATCTCTTCAATACTCAATCATCAAATCATGCATGGTAACCATTGACTTTTCCACACATATGCAAACAAGCTTCTCTCTCCTACTATGCCATACTTCAAGAATAAAATGTTTAAATATAAGATGTGATATGTTGTAATTTAATGGAGTTGAAATTTTATTTGAAGTTTTAGTTGGTAATTGATTTGAATTAGAAGTGAAGGATGACTAGACAATAGACTCCTCTCTTAGTTGAAGACTACTTTGTTTCCTCTTGCCTTTTGGTTTATTTTATATGTATATTCTCTTTTTAGAGAAGATGATTAGTGAAATCACCTAAAAAATTTATTTGGATGTTAATAGTATTACTTGAGTTAACCTATTCATAGCTTATCCCTAGACCTATCCTAGATATTTTACCACACTTTTCTAGTCATTGTGTAGACCATAAACCCTATAATTAGCCAAAACACAGTCCCATGACTATCTTCTCAGATCCTAGCCTAGTTTTCCTAATATTCTACTAGGTGGACATTAGCACCACATTTAGGACACTACAACTACATGGCACTAGTGTCCTCAATTGGGCATTATTTTCCTTAGCCTTAACTCTCTTGAATAGATACTTTTTAGAAGGTGTGCCCCTCCTAAGGACATCTTAAGCATATTTTCTTATCTACATATCTCTATGAATACAAGTATATTTTATCCTTATTTAATAAATGGAAAATAGATTCAAAATCACATTTAAATCAAATAATGTTTTATCAAAATTAAGGTATTTGATCACTATTATGCCCTACTTATACATACTACCATCTACAATAGCCCTAAGTTTAGTTTTCAAAGATTTTAAATCTCAAGAAAATTCAAAGCATCCAAGTCCACTTTCATTCTAGAATTCACTTACACTTGAATCAAGCATAAGGTGGGAGAACTATGTCAAGATTGATCCCTCTTCAGAGTATTTGTATTTAGGCAACTCTTTTCATAATGAGGTGTTGAGAATGTCCAGCCTATCCTACTAATGAACAAACATTTTCAGATCATGCCATACTTGCAAGAAAGATTAGGGTTTGCACACTAAATCAGTTTTTTAAGCACAACATAGAGTTTTATATTTCATTTGTGTAGGAACAAGACCTAAAAATATAGGTACAACTGCTCCAAAAAAATAGAGATAGTCTTGTAAAGGGGACACTACTGCCACTTTGAGGACACTACAACAACATGGTGTTACTTTCCATATGGGGTGTTATTGTCTAGTGATAAAATAGATTTTATAATCCTATTCATGACACTCATAACTATCTATAACTCATTTTTTAGAACCTAGATCATCTATGATAATCACTTTTTAGATAAGTTTATATTTATGCCTATTTATTATTATTTTTAAAAAGTCAAAGAAGGTCAAAATATATAAAAAATAATTATTTAATTATTACATATTATTTGACTTATTTAGACATTTCATCCCTTTAACCAAACATATGAACATGTGTAAAACCCTAAAAGGTTAAATCATTTGGTGAACTCATCTTACTTTGGATATTGCTTTAAACCCTAACTTACATTAATCAAAAAAAATATGCAATAATTTAAGGATGCATACTTCTGATATTCTTATTTTTTTAGACATCCTAACTAAATTAAATCAATTTCATACTAGGGTTCCAATTTATTTTACATATAATTTTAATTGGTGCAAAGAAACCCTATAATCAAAAACACTAACCTTATGTAACCCTAGGGTTCATATTTCTAATAGTTACTTAGTTTCAATTTATAGTTTGTTACCATGATTATCATGATGGAATTCATCTTTTACTTTATATTATAAAGCTTGATACTTTGCTTAGCATGTTTATTACCAACTATTTGTAGAAAGGTACACATGTATGTTACTCCTATCAAGGATTTGATTCGAGCTAAGATTATTTTACATATTGGTCCTCCATCATGTGAGCCTCATTTTTTTATGGATCATTGCTATATGTCTCACTTTGAGTGACCACTAGTTACTACTTAATGATAAAGGGCTCAAAGGACTCCTTTTTTCCACCTCCACCTAGACCATTTGATTATCTACACTCCCATTTTGCCTCTACTACTCACCCCAAGAAAATAGTAGATCCCACAGTTTAAGTTTTCACTAAGTAGAATAGGGTGCCTCTTTATCCTATATAATAATAGTGTAACCCTACCATTCCTCTTCACCCCGAACACACTATGATAATACCTAGATATTAGCAAATAGAATTTGATATAGTGGATCAGTTGAGAAATACACCAGCTAAAATATATATATTGGAATTACTTCAAAAAGAATCAATCTTCAAAGATATTCTATTTCAAACACTTAATCACACATCTGTGCCTCATTATATCAAGCCATCCTATTTTACATCTATCATGAATATTATAAAAGATGTGGAGGATGTGATTTATTTTTTAATAAGTATTTACCTTCATAATTGATAATTGATCAAAACTTGCCACTTTTTATTCAAGTTCAAATCAACAACCCAACTATTAAATGATTTCTCATCGATAGGCTCAGGACTCAATATATGTAACCTCACATCTTTGCAAACCATAGGGGATATACAATATATTCATAAAACATAAAATAACATCTGAGGGTTTGATGATATTCTTATACAAACATTAGGATCATTCACATTGGATATTATAGTGGGACCAAAAACATCATCTTCACACTTTTAGGTGATTCTTAGCCATTGACATTATAATTTTCTACTTGGGATACCCTAGATACATGATATGGATGTTGTACCTTCCACTCTTCAAAGATGTGTCACTTTTTTGCATGATGGGTACCTATACACATTTTCAACATATAATCATCCATTTAGATATCATAAGCTCACTAAGCCCCCTACACCAAGTACATCATCAGATGAGACACCTCATGTTCTCATCGAACCCCCACCTCACTGTATTTCCATTGAGTATATGCATACTTATGAGGTGGGGGAGCCTAGTAAGACTATTCATATACCACCTTTAGATATTATTATAGCACAATCACCTTCACTAATGATAAAATACTAGCCTCTCTCAGCATAGTTACCTTCCCTGAGCATAAAGGAACAACCTCTCATAGTACAAAAATCCTCATCCAAGATAAATGATGAGATTCTCATAGCCTAGTTACCACTACTTGTCAATTTTAAGAGGCTTACATCCATAATGCTAACATAAATTCATAGGCCACTATAGAGTATGATCAACCACTTATAGACATCGATGATTATTTATGTAGATTGATCTTTACACCAGTAGGCATAATAAAGTATAGAGATAATTCAAAGGCACTTATACCTGTCCCTAGACTAGTAGCCTCACTTGTTCTAGATTTTATAGATATGAGGTCCCATACTTAGCCATAGTCAATAATAGATCCCCTAAACCATTCAGTATATATGGTCACATCCATGGATACCAATTCAGTCATACATATTCAAGCATGGAGTTAATAGGATAGAATACACTAGTTTTTATGGCTACTACTTGATAGGAGACTAATGATATTACCCACAGTCTGGCACATATCAGTTAGTATATTATTTCCATAGTAAGGGAAACCATTTTTTCACTTGCATAGACTCACATGACATGATACAGACACATGCTCATCACTACAACATAAATTAAATAAATTTAAGGCTAAGGGAACTATCCAAATCATACAACCTCCACCTCCATAGGCATCATCACCACTAGTGATACAAGCTACCTCATATATATGATCACCATGATAGAGTCATTTTCAACATAGATATTCATAACATGATCCATTGACTATAAAGATATTTGTATCAAACATATATCTTCCCCATGTATCTATAAATGAGGATTCTAATCCTAATACTTGCACTTTGGGATTTATACACCACATTGGTTATCAAGAGAGTGAGCTACAACATTCTCTAAACCATCAAAAATATATTAGATATATTGCATTACTAGTTGCATATGGCCCTAGGGTAGCCAATACATTATTCTTCATTTTGAACAAAACCACGCATATATAGGTTACACTTAGAAGTACATCATTATTGACAATGGATGATACAATTGATCATTCAGGTAGATGTTTGATAATCACTCATGATGGACACATGTTTCACATTTCACATGATGACATAGATGAGACCCATAAGTTTCCCATAGATACTCTATGTTCTAATATAGTTTACCTTGGGACCATGTGAGATGCATCATACATAGTTGAGTAACATGCCATTCATATGCAAAAACTCTAGACTTATGCTAAGGATAAGGTCCCACTGATACATATAAATTGGTATAATGATTGTGATGATGATGATGACTTATTTGAGTTCAAATAGGCTCAATATTCAACATTGGATAATCTTCCACCATTTCCACCATTTTATTATCCATATCCCATGGATGTGATATTGGGTCTATAGAGACATTACAATTTGCTTGTATTTTATTCCATTTATATTTTTGGTATTTACTTCTACTCCCTTGTTCCTTGTACATAGTTTATTTTCATTTAATTTTACATATATTACACTCAAAAAACACAAAAATAATATGACATGTTAAAATACAAAAACTTTTAAATATTTTGAAATCACAAAATTTACGAATTGTATGTATTATTATGTTTACATTTCTATTACTTGCCAGATATTTCATTTTGCTAACTATCCTAGTATATTCAAGTTTATCATACACACATGCTTCACTTTTTCTTGTTGAGTGTTTGCATATTACATATAGGACCCCAGTCCACTACATTGATCCAAAATAGATATCATCTACCCACTAGGGGCATATACAGTGATCTAGGTTTATAAATTTGATACATCTACCCACTTAGGGGCATCTCATACATAATTGATATTACTAGGTTATATATTTACATACTATACATTCTATTGTATGCATTTATTTATCTAAATATTGATCATTGATACTCATTGATCTTTTTTTTTACTATCACTAGTTAGACTCAATATATATGCATCTTGGTATCTACATAGATTTGTACTACATAATTATACATGCTTTCATTTCTTGTTTTCCTAGATTAGACTTGATTGTGTTTACTATGATTCTTCCATCTCAATGGAATTTAAATATGCCATTGTTCTTTGTCTCTACACCACTTCTTTGTTTGTATGACTTGGACATGTGCCCATGTGCCCATGTCCCTTGTGTCTACTTTCTTGCTTCTATATGTGTACATTTGAACATGTCCTTCTAAATGGATCTATGTTAGATTGCTTGTATATGTGGATATTTACATGTCCTTGTATGTCTTCATTCTAATATTTAGTGAAATTTTCCCATGTCCCTTGTATTATGGCCCCTTGGCCTACTATTTCATGCATCATGTGTTTGTATGTATGCTTCCTTGTATTATTCTACACCATGACACTTATATTTTCTTATTACACACACTAATTTTTTATGCCATGAGGGATGTCATGCATCTGCCCTTCCTACTTGGGTGTCATGATGGACATCATACCCTATACCCTAGGTATTTACTTAGATTTGATTTTATACACATTGATTACGTCTATTTTGACACCCTTGTGTAATGATAGATTACAACATACATATTACATTACCTACTTATGCTCATATTCATTTACATTTTGATGTTATGTTCGTAGATTATATTAAAATATCATGCACATCTTTTAGCTAACACATTTTGTATATTTAATTCTTTAGAGGTTAGTTCTTTACATAGAATTCATAACTACCCTCAAAAGAGGGGGAATTTATATGGGTTTGTCACAGAGAGTAGGCTCTTACTTGGCTATTCATAGATAAATTTCAGCAAACAAGCTCAGTTTCAAAAATTAGACAGAGGGTAGACACAGAAAAAATAGAGAATCAGACAATAATTTAGATCACTCAAATTTCAAACTAGGTAGACATTAGTACCCAGATTAGAACACTATTATTACAAGACACTACTCTCAAGTAGCCCCAGCTTCAAGATAATCTAGATCATTCAAACTAGTACACTAGGAATAGTAAACATTTGTACAAATATAGTCATAGGTTTAATAGTTATGTTCATATTATGCTTAGATACAATCATTTTAGATTAGATTCATACTAGTTGCTCAGATTTTGAGGCATCATGCATAGCATGATCACTCCCACATTCAGTTAAGATACATAGATTCAGTTATTATATACTCAATTTAGATTTAGTATACTCATATACCATATTGGGGACATATGTGTGGCACATAGTTTCCATATACTCAGCTTTACATAGGTTGATCAAATGGAATGGAAAAATCCATGTCATTCTCTACACTATATACATTATTAGCACATTCCAAGTTATCCCCAGATTCATGCCTTCCATCTACAATGGTTCACATTCTTGAGTGGCCCAAAGCCACCTAATATGCCTAAGTGGCCATAGAGATGACATACATAATTAGATTTACTCAGTTAGATACTCTTATCACTATGTGTAGTTTAGTTACATATTCATATACTTCACATGGGTGGGAAATGATGGAGTCATGGCCTAATTGAGTTTTTGAGCCACCCACATGAAAGGGTTAGACACACTTACAATCTTATCCAAGTTATTAATAGATTAGGATCCATTAAGCAAGGGTGAGAAATGATGGAGTTAAAACTAGATTCAGTTCTTGATCCACACATATGAGGATTGAGCAATCCATTAGATTAGTCCAAGTTATTCAACAATATGATCACTATGTACACTCACACACATAGTTTTTCACCAAGTTCATGTATTGGTTTTTAGAATAAATGACGTGTATTTGTTCCTTTCCTCTCTTGTTACTCAGCTTTATGTAGTTACTTTATTTTAGCATAGTCTTTTGATTTTGATCATCTCTTAATTAACGACTAATTTTTACATCTTTTATTGTAGGACATTGTTTTAGATCATGTTTCACATATGCAGACCCAGATTTGCATACTCAGACTTAACTACACAGGCTTCACTTCTAAGGTAAGTCTAGGTATGCATCTTTTTCCTTTATACTAGTAATTTTTCTTTTCTACATTTTTATCATAAAGGAAGGGCAAATGTAATCACTTAAAAATGGTATTTGGATGTTAAGAGTGCTACTTGAGTTAACATATTCCTAGTTTAGCCTTAGACCTATCCTAAAGCCTTTCCCACACTTTTCCAAACATTTTTCAAACCATAGACCTCTACAGTCAACCAAAACATAGTCCCATGACTATTTTCTTAGATCCCAACCCAGTTTTCCTATCAATATACTAGGTGGACATTAGCACCATAGTTGGACACTACAGCTACATGGAGCTAGTGTCCCCAACTAGGTGTTATTATCCTTAGCCTTAACACTCCTAAAAATATAATTTTTAAAATGTATGCCCCTATTATGTCAACCTAAGGACATTTTCATATTTTCAAAAGATATAAATCTCTATAAATATAAGTCTCTTTGACCCTTATTCACTAGATATAAAATAGATACAAAGCACATTCAAATCAAAGACAAGTTGATCATAATTAAGGTATTTGATCACTATTATACCCTAATAATGCATAATTCAATCTATAACAGCCCTAATCCTAGTTTTCAAATATTTAAAATCTCAATCACATTTGAAGCATCTAAATCTACTCTCATTCTAGCACTCACTTTCACTTGCATCAAAAACTAGGTGGGCAAACTAGATTAGGCTTGATCCCTCTTTAGAGTATTTGTATGTAGGTAACTCTCTTAATAGTGGGGTTTTGAATATGTCTATCCTATCCTAATAATGAACACATATTTTAATCTCATGCCATACTTGCAAGGAGGATTAGGGTTTGCACACTAAATCAAGTTTTCCAAGAACAACACAGAGTTCCAGATTTTATGTGTGCAAGAACAAGACCTAAAAACATAAGAACAAGTGATCCCATAAAATAGGAATAATCCTACAAAGTGGAAACTACTACCACTTTGAGGACACTACAAAAACATGGTGCTACTATCCATATGGGGTTTTACTACCTAGTGAGCAAATAGATTCCATAATCCTATTGATGACACTTAAAACTATCCAAAACTTAGTTTTTAGAACCTAGATCATCCCTGATAATCACTTTTTAGATAATTCTATATTTATGTCTATTTATTACTATTTTTATAAATTTAAATAAGTTCAAAAGCTATAACAAATTAATACTTAATTTTTTCATATTATTTGACTCAATTAGACATTTCAACCCTTTAACTAAACATAGGAATTACATGTGTAAAACCCTAAAAGGTTAAATCAATCGGATTACACTTTTGGATTATTAAAACTTAGCCAAAATTTGTACTACATCACATTTTAAGCAATAAATATCTAATTTTTCCTCCATTTTTAGGTTGGTCATGAAGTGTGTGTCTCATGTTCATTGATGTTACTTAGGGAATGATTATTTTTCCTATGTTTATGTCTAAACTCTCCACCTTTATACATTAAATGTTAATTATTTTAGGTCATATAAAATGTCTAAGTCTTATATATACCTAATTTTTAAGTTAATTCAACCATTTTTCATTCCTTCTAAGCTAGTGTGAGTTTTTGTCAAGACATGTATATGAATTACTGGTGCAAGAGTCATTATATGAATATGAAGTGAATGTGTGAAATTTATATAGCTTCCAAAGTGTGTCAATTATTTTCATAATTTACCTTAATATTTATGCATCACTCCAAGTTATAATTTTCATTTCCATTTTTAGCTTGAGCATTGCTCCTTCTACCCCTTTCCTAGTCAAGAAATCACTATCTGGGAGAGTTTAAAAAGAAGTGGGTGAGTGTACCAAAGGGAACCAACCCTTCATTTAGAGGTTGTCTCCAACATAATTTCACCATATTAGGCCCTTAACTTTTTTTTATGTATTTTTCAATCCAACTTGATATCAACCTTAGCATGTATAGATATTTTGGCAAATAGTTAGCCTAATAGTTTTGATAGCAAACTAGAGGATGCAATACCAAACTTGTGTCAGCTGGCCAAAGGATAACTAACTCCCAAATAATAAATACATCAATGAATATATAAATAAGGATTACAAGTGTATTATGGGAATCATAAGATCATGGAGTTGGTATTTATTATGATATAACTCTAGCTTAGTGCTCGCATGTAGCCTCCACCCTAGCAAAGATGCTCCTGAAGGCTTATATAAAGAGCTCAATCTAGATATAGAAAGAGGGAGGGAATTATATAAAATATATTATGGAATGGTTTTGTAATAATTCCTTATGGAGTCTAATTTATAAGACATTAAGGATTAAATATAGAATGAAGGCCACCCTGCCTCTAATTATTTATTCCCAAGTTTGCCTGTGAACTTATTGGTTATGGATAGTATGTTTTTGGACTTAAAATATTATTATAGACTTTGAATAATTATTAATGGTGTTTTTTGGAAATTCAAAAACATTTTTCAAATTCCATAATAAGGGGTTTATTACATATTCAACCCACAAAAGAAGAAGCTATGGACATCATTACAAGTGGACAAAGGAGTGCCTAGAGAGGCTTGGGATCTTGAATGTTCCCTAGACTAGAGTGGTTGATAAATGGTGGTAAGGAAATCTAAATAGATACAATATTGAGTTAATAATATCAACTTATTCATGCCCTAAGGAAGTAGAGTACCAGTTCTTACATGACCTTGAGGCACATTCATGGAGGAGTTTGGCACAGAATTCAAGTAGCTAATGGTTGATTGTAATTTTGAAACTTTGTTGATGGAAGGATAAAATCCTTTTTTATATGAGTTTTGAAAAGGATAATATGGTCATGTGTAGGTGAGGCATGATGGAAGGTGATGAGCAAATTGACCTCTGAGAGCTTAAATGACAAGCCTATAATAAGAGATAACACTGACTGATGGAGGATTTATAAATTGAAAGTACCAAGAGGACCCATAGTGAATGGGAATGGCATGAGGAAGTATCTCTCAATAAAAAATAGCCTAAATATGAAAGTTTTAATGAAGTGATGGATCGAGCTCAATACTTGATAGGTGTGGAATTTGCTAATTTTTTATAGAATTTGGTGAGTGTAGATACACTTGATACACCTACCCCCTTTGAACATACAACACATGATTACATGATGGATTCCTAACCTAAAGATAGTATAGAAGTGATTTTTGACCCTACCAATGCCTCATATCTTAGATATTTTTTATATTTAGATTATAACTTTATTATTGTATAGATTATTCCATATAAGGAGGTGAACACAACTATCTCTAGTCCTTTGAGCACAAGCTCACCATAGTATAACTTGAATGTGAGCATACCAACATAACCAATGTCAAGAACACAAGGTGGTAAAGATACCATAAGAAGTGTTTTTATTTTAAAAAAATAGCATAGTGTAGGTGGAATAAACTATGCTAGCAAGAATGATAAGACTATTGCCTACCATCATGGGTGGAAGTGCTAGAGGAAACCCACTAAGAGGAGGAAATATCATGCCTGGTAGAACAAGACTACTTCTAAGAGGGCATGCATAAGGGGGATAAGCACCACAATTACCAGTTGTACCATCATAATAGATCTACTAATAAATGTCTATACACCTCCCAGAGTATCATGACATGGAAAATGCTATAGAACATGTGTTGAAATATGAATTACAGTGGTGAGCATGAGGCAAAACCTAGTCAAAGTGAAAGACTACTTAGTTTTCAACCACTTTACTTGATAATGCCCACACCTAGTAAAAAATTTTGGTCCTAATTAGGCCATGATTGAATATGATACCTTGAAGGATGCATTCCTAAAGGAGTTCAACATTCCAAAGTTTGAACAATAGAGCATCACCATGCTAAATGAAATTACCTAAGGACTCATAAAGAGTGTGTACTTGTATGATGCATGATTCAAAACTCTCTTATCAAAACTACCATATCATATTCACCATTATCAACATGTTTAGTAGTTCATTAGGGGGTTGATCATGTTATTCTAAAGGTTGTTTTCCATTAAGACTTTTACAAACCCTTGAGAAGCATTTTAAGCTATAGTTAGAGCCAAGGTAGTTAGAAGTGCAGACATCAAGATCAACCCATTTATGGAGGTGAAAATTACATCTATGGCATCCTAGTTCCAAAATCTAACCACCAACTCTATACATGACACTCAAAGTGGACTATGATGCATTGATTGTGAAGTATAATTCCATAATAGAACTAACTTCCCATGGAAAAATGTGTACATTCTAATTATAAGTTATGAAGTTTGACAATAAGTTAATGATGTGAAAAACTTCCCTCTATTTCATCATGCTAGCCAAGTTAACATAATAGTTTATTTTCATTTGTGTGATGTCTACACCCATAATACTACTAACTATCAATTGATTGACAAAATACATAAAAACATAGAAAGGGGTGCATGACAAGATACAGTCCCTATGGGAGGGAAAGTAAACCAAAGTAGTGATGTATATGACCAATAGAATGTAAGCTTTAAGATGTAGTGAGGCATCAGAGGGTGAGGTGGAGGATATGGTGGTAAAATTTCCACACTGTGCTCATGTTATAAGTGTGGCTTAATAAAGCCTTATCAATTTGATTACCCTACACATCCCACTTGTGGGTAGATTCAAGGGACCCATAAGGTCAAATACTACCCTAACCTTTACAAAAAATTTACCCAAGTAAGGCTTGGTGAAAAAAAGGGTGTAAGGATGATCAAATAGGAGTATAACATGGAAAAATGTAACCCAAAGGTGCATCCTAAATGCACAGTAGAAATCAAGATGCAAGAAACTACTTGAAGTCAAATCATCATTCAGCCACTAGCTATGCCAATACCTAAGTTATGATTTGAGTATGGGGATAAGGGTCAAAATAAATACATAACATAGCCTAAACCAAAATTTGTGCCTACTAAACCCAACATGATAGAAGAATGTACTATATTAGTCTATGAGTATAATCCAAAACTTGAAAGGGGAGATCCAATTAGTGTAGGATATAGAAGCACAGACTACCATGGCTTAAAAGAAGTAGGATAGTCAAGAGGTTGAAGTACAATAATTAACCAAGAACCTATAGCTTGTATATACCAAGGTTATATTTCCCCTATTAAATAACTTACTCCTAGAACATGTAGGCCAAAATCAAGTTGAGGTCATTGTGCCATGCATGGAGAGGGCATGAAAAGTCTGATACACTTAGAATACTAAATATGTCCAAGAACTTCTCGTGGATGTCACTATTGATGGTTGGTCTATCTGTAAGGTTCTTAAAAACATAGGTACTGAGGTCAACATCTTGATAAAAAATTCTTGAGATAAAATGGGTAGCCTGGTTTTGAGACCTCCCCCTCATGTGCTCTTCATGGCCAATAAGACCTAGACATAGCCTATCAATATTTTGAAAATTATGGTTGTAGATATTATGGGCACTAGATTTTGGGTTAATAGAGTTGGTGGAGCAAGACAACTACCCATAACTTCTAAGAAGGCCATGGTGTTATGAAAATAATGTATATATGTGCTTCAAAAGGTGATACATGACCTTTGAGAATATAAATGAGAGAGTATTCATACCTCTTTCAAATGACCAAGGACCCCCCTATGTTGAGATCATGGATATTAAAGATGAAATCAACCATATATATAACATTAGAATGCAAGGTATCGAGACCTTAGAGCCAAATAATCAAGGAATACTCTCTTGGAAGGATGGATAGTAAACCTCAAACACCATATATGTTGTTTATGATAGATGGGTTGAGGAAGCATATGAGACAACTAGTCGATGGTGTTGCTTGGTGTGATTAAAGGTGCAAAAACTAGTAAAGATAGGTTGGATAAAGATTGATTTCACTCCTAAAAGGTGGATCCCTTTCACTAAACAAAGGGTTAAAAGAGTGTTCTACATTGGTAAGGGAAAACTTACTGCACTCCCAAGGTATGAAGGAAGTAATCATCTAGAATAATATATCTACAATATTGAGTCATGCATACCAAAGGAGGTGGATAGAATGGGTGCACTAGTATACACCTTGAAAATCATTTCCACTCATTGGTGGGTAGCATAGAAGACTAGCTTGCCAACTTGGTAAGATGAAAAAGTGGTCATTTGTACCAAATTTAGAAAAATTAATGATGACCTAGAAATTTTAGCCTACTCTAATAAATTTGACCCCATAGCACATCTATGGATATATGAAGAGACCTAGACTATTTGTGGTGAAGATTCCCTAATAAATCTATGGGTGCACACCTTATATAAAACCTTAAAGACTTGGACACCATTGTGGTACAGGATGTACCCAAATATTCATGCCAAGGTTAAAATTGAGATCAATGGCATGCCATCCATATGAGTTATTTACCCAGTGTAGGAGTTTAAATGTGTCCACCCCATAGTCATCAACATCAAAAAGGATGGGCATATTTGAATTTTTGTTGACTATAGGATGTTAAATAATGCTTTCATGATCGACCCCTTCCCAACTCTATTCACAAATGAAGTATTATATGGCATCGTAGGCTATGAAATATACACATTTACTAATGAATTTTTAGGTTACCATCAAACCCAAATCAAGGAAGAAGAAAATCCTAAAATCACCTTTGCAATAGAGTGGGGATGTTTTACATATATCATGATTCCCTTTGGGTTGAATAATGCACTATAAATTTTCTCTCAGGTGGTGATCACTGCATTTAAAGACTTTATTCACAAGTTCCTCTAAGTGTATTTAGATGATTGGATAGTGTATGGACTGGTAAAAGATCACTATGATAATTTTCATCTAATGTTTGAAAGGTATCGATAGTTAAAAATCTCTTTAAATATTAGGAAGTGTATTTTTGTGATGTCATTTGGCACATTTCTTGGGCACATCATCTAAAAGGATGGTTTTCTCATTAATCTAGACAAAATTATAATCATCTTTCAGCTTCAAACACTATCAATGTAGAAATATGTATGTGCCTTTCTTAAACATTACAGATAATATAGAAATTTTATATGGAATTATGTCAAGATTGAGGTGCTACTATAGGAACTATTGTGGAAGGATGTCTCATTATATTGGGGCATAACATACAAGGATTCCTTTGAGACCCTAAAGTTAAAGTTGACAAGTGTGCTAATACTACAATTTCTCAATTGATCACTCCTTTCCATATCCATATTGATGCCTTTGGTACTACAATCAGTGTCATTCTAGCATAACTAGGAGAAGGGAAAATAGATCATCCTATTTATTTTTCAATCTAAAAACTAACCAAGGTAGAATTAAATTATACCATGACTGAGCATGAGGTACTTATCATGGTCTATGCCCTATATAATTTTAAATAGTATTTGATGGCAACCCCATTTATCTTGTTTACTAATCATGAGGCATTTAATTACTTAGTGAACAAGCCTATTTTACCCAAGCACATTTTTCGATGGACCATATTATTCTAAGAGTTCTAATTTTCTATTTAAGTCAAGCTTGGAAAGAAAAATTAGGCCCATACCATATGTCCCTCATCAACTCTAGAGATGTGTTAGAATAAATCAAAGATGATATTCTTGAGGCACAACTCTATAGGATCTAATGCATTCTATAAGAATTAGTAGAGATCACAACATTTTTGACCTCTAAATCTATGCCTTAGACCATCACAACTAAAAAAAAAAGTAGTTCATGGTTCATGCCACCCCATTTCAAATAATTGATGGGGAGATATACAAATTAGGCCATAATGAGATCATGCACTGATGTATCCTAGAGCATGAAAAATAATAGGTACTACAATAAATGCATGATGGTATTACTAGAGGCCATTATGCTGAAGATGACACAACATGAAAAGTTATATGATTAGGCTTGTGGTGGATGACCATTGTTAATGATTCAAAAAAATATGTAAAAAAGTTTGATGTCTTCTAGGTGACATGAAACCCAAACCACTAAGATGATATTTACCTCATCCCCATCCTTGCATAGGAACCATTCAAAAAATCGGTTATTGATTTTGTTGGTCCTATTACTCATGTCATGATAAGAATAGGCACAAGGTACATTTTGGATACTATAGATTATTATACTAAGTGGGTGGAAGTAGTGCTAATAAAATATTATACATTTTTGATGGCATCAAGATTCATTTGGAAAAACATTATCAGTAGGTATAGGTACACTTTCAGCTTGACTAGCGACCATGGCACACATTTCATCAATAAAATAGTTCAAATCTTGTTGTCTGAGTATATAGTGGCACACCATAAATTGACACCCTACCACCCCTAGGCTAATGTAACTATAGAATAATTCAATAAAATATTGGGTACATGACTAACAAAAATATATGATGTTGGTCATAAATAATGGGATGACCATGTGTAAGCTATGTTATGGGCCTATTACATGACATACAAGTGCATGAATAAGGCTACACCATTCCAATCGGTGATTGGCATAGAGGTAATTTTACCTATGGATTTCTTAGTTCCCTAATTATTCATCATGCATATTGGTCAATTAGATGACCAAGAGTCATTAAGTACATGCCTAGAATATTTGGATAGGCTAGATGAGATACTCACCTAGGAATGATGGAGCCAACAGCTAGAGAAGGCCCACCAAAAGACATTGAATAATAAGCACATAAATGAAAAGGTTTTTATGTAAGGTAAATTGGTCCTCTTGTATGATTATAAGTACCTAAGGCACCCAATAAAATAATAAATTAGGTGGATGGGACCTTATACAATCCATATCATCTTAGAAATTAGTGCATGCAAATTATGCACGTTGACTGGTGAAATGCTCCCCATGCATTTCAATGGCAATAGATTTAAATTATGCCATCAATAGACTAGAAATTGCACCCTCTAATTATATATTTTTGGTCAAAAGTTGGGAGCTTTGTATTGTGACTAGAATAAAATTGGCATGAGTTAACTCTTTGCTTAATATTTTATTTCTTTTGTGTTATTTGATTAAATGTGGCACTTAAAATCCTATATTAGAACATTTGTGACACTAGCACTCACATAAATCTAGTCAGATGAGTTCATTATGATCACTTTTTAAGCTCTTATGGCTATACACCTAAGTTTTTGGATGCATATGAAGTCTACCAAGCTAATTGAATTACAAGTACAATTTGACAAGTAAAGTGAACATGAAGGTGTTAGTGCATAAGAGACCAAAAAGAGGAGATAGTGAGGTGATGGAGAACTAGTACAAGGATTTGTATGGGTAGGTGAGGTAAAATCAAGAGATAGTAAATCATATATAAATCAAGTCAGATAGTGAGTCATGATTGAAAGGAAACATAACACTAAAGAAGAGATGGAACTTAAGAGGCTAAATTGCATGCTTGTGAAGCACTATGCCTAGGTAACTAGAGGAAGGTGAGGGTCATGCCAAGATAAAAAAAGTGAAAATAAGTGACCATATTGATATATGGCACCTATTTGATAGTTGATAGGAAGTGACCATTTGAATTGCCTATCACTTCCCTAAAGAAATCATTAGTAGAGTTAATGCTATAGAATGATGGTAAAAAAGCAAAGTTCTACATTAATGAGTAGATTGTGATATGTTTTAGCATATTTTTGTAGATTTTATATATCCCAATGATGCCATCCATTAATTTTTTAGATGTAAATAGAGTATAAGACCAAATTTAGCAGAGGTAGGGAGTCTATTTATTATTTTTAAGAGATCATAGAAAGGATCTCAAGTTACCAAAAAGAAAAAGCAAGTTCCCCATAGACTTCTTAAGTGTGATCAAAATATCTAATATGAGATTTTGTCTCACCCTAAGGTGAAAAGGAGGCAAACAAACCAAATTTTAAGTGGAAGCAAGAAAGTAGAGGTTTCAACAAGATAACCAGTCCACCATTAAAGGAGTGGGAAGCTCAAAAGCTAAACATGAAATCACATTTCTCATGGTTGTAAAGTAGACCAGACACCATTTTGGGATTTGATAGGGTCAATAATCTATGCTTTAATAGTATCATATTTAGGATGGGAAAGAAAAGACTAAGCTTGGAAGCACTAGTAGTACATAGGGATGTAAAGGAATTAAAGGAAATAAAAGAAGCAGTCACCCCAAAATATAAGGTACAAATGGTAGAGGGAGTTAACATCATAGAGATTGATCTAAACATGAGTGCAAAACTAACCTACCAAGATATGTAATACCCACCATAATTCATGGTGGGGGTAATGGGTATCCTTTGCCCATGTGTGTAAGCTAAAGGATTACAACCATATAATGGGTAGCAATGAATAATAGTTGAATAAAAATTAGATGGTGGATACATGTAGAAAGAAAAAAGAATGCATCATTATATTTGATATCTTGAGACATCAGAGACAAGTTTAAATCAATGGGCACAACATAAATCTTTTTTATACCAAGCTTCAACAAGCCATAAGTCTTGGTGGATTTCCTTCTCTCATAGGTGCATGGTGACTAGTTATATTTTGGTGGATGGTGCATGAGAATTTTTTGGAGACTTATAATCAAAAGCATATGGTTACCTTTTATAGGTATATATATAAGGGAGATGATGGATGATGATGTATAATTGGAGAGGGTCACAAATATATTGAGCTATTACAAGTCAAGATTTATATTCCCCATAAAAGACATTTAGGACCCATGCATAAGGGCATTATTGCACCTACTAAGTATCAAATTATGCCCTAGTGGCTGATGGTCAAACATCAAGAGAACCTTCATTTAAATTTCCCACCACATGTAATATGGAGAAATCTTTAGCATCTCTAAGTTTATTTATAAAATACATTATGAAAAATGTAAAAGAATGTCATTATGTGTGAAAGACTTTCTGGTGAAGGTACATATTTATACTAATGGTGATAGAGGGTATAAGTATGCTAGATGGTGATGATGACCACCTATGGGTATTTTCACAAAATATGAATTCCCAATGTTCAATTATTAGGACTATATATGCCCCCCGCCATTTTTTCATATAAGTACAAAATTTGAGTGTAGGGGTGGTTAAAAAAGTATATGTAGGCCTTTGGAAAGGAGTGGTGCACCCCACAATAACTCCCTCAGTAACTTGTGGGAATGGTGACCTTCATCATGATGCAACACTTTTATGTGGTGAACTAGTGTTCACAGATGGAAATCCTTTAGGTTGGCTCCAATTTCCTTATACAGTTTTGTTTAAATACTTCATGGTGATACTTAAGAGGATCCTGAATGCACAATAGATTGATATCCACACCAAGGTCATGGATTACAATAAGAAGATGATGAGTCAAAAAAATTTAACCCTAAAACTAAGGAAACTAAGGATGAGGAGGATGATAGTGAAATCCCTGACATCTCCCCCTTAGAGGGTTATAATCAATGGGAAAATTTTCAACTTATACTATGAGATGAAGTCATAAAAGAAGGGAAGAGAACCTAGCAAAGATGATAATCACCCTCTCCTATCCATTTATGAATGAAAGTATTCACCAAAATTATAGGCAAAGTCACTTAATATGAAGTTGGGTGAAAAACTAGATGAAATTATGGAGCACATACATGTAAAGATAGCCTCCATCGGACCAATCACACCACCTATGCCAAATAAGTGTGTAACATTTAATTAATGAGGTGCTTCTTCAAAAAAGCATCCAAGAAATACTAAGGGACCTATTTTCACAAAATATTTCACCCTAGATATGTTTTTTCAAGCCTACTCTAATATTTTTGCAACATTTGATTACCTCTAAACTTGTGGGTTGCCTATAACATAGGTAAACCTCTAGGTTTAAGGGCTAGCTCCTTAGATTTCTCTTTGCTTGGTTATCACCTATAATAATCACTTGATTAGATGATAAGGGATAGATTTAAAATTTAAATAAACTACCTTAATTATTTGATACACTAAAAATATCTCCATTAGATTAATATACACTTGCACTAAAAAACATGACTCGTAATACTAGTCTCAAAATCTTGAATTGCTCTAACATTAGTATTTCAAATATGGAGGTGATATGCATTGAACTACTCAAGTTGAGTGAACCAAAGTTCAAATTATAGACTCTAAGGCTACTCCTTACACTTAAGGATATTTAAATTCACTTTACTATACTTAATATGACCTATTAGAGTGGAAACTACTTGCATCAAACATGGAAAAGTTGAGAGAAAACAAGGATAGATACTAATCACTTGACCTTTCACTATACACCACTTCACACACTTAGGAAAGATATCCTATGAACTAAAAACTAGATTACAAATATTTATTTCAAAATCGAAATATAGCATCAAACTAGTAGGGCTTCACCATACCAGGAATGGATTCGTTACAAAAGCTAAAATGGCTTTTATTTATAACACATGTGAGAGGAGAGAGAAGAAGGGGAGATAAAAAGTCACAAGAACAAGTATTAAGTGATGAGGATCAATTAAATTTTATATTAATGGAGTATATAATATACCATGAAGGTTTTCTTGGATAAGTTTCCATATGAATCATGAAAAAATCCTCAAATTGGGGTAGAGACCTTTCAACTGCCTTCTTGAAACTACCTTCATGATGATGCATCACTTGACTGCTCAAAACTAGAATAAAAAGACTTGAAAATATTCACTATCTTATGGGTTTTGGAAACAAGGTGTGATAGTCATCATATTCTTCCCTAACCACTATCCTTCTTCATGACACTTGTGCTCATTGTCTACAATCATTAATTAGTCTTCTAGGCCTCATTCTTCACATTTGTCATCCAATTCACCTAAAATTTCTCAATTAAATATATGGAATAGGTTTTAGGACACCTTATTATATTATGTTTTCCTTCAACTCTATTAATTAGACCTTAAAAGGATCCCAAATCAAATGTATCATTTTCTCACTAGGTAGTCACATTATCTTTTCATTATTTGTCTAAGACTGCCTAAAATGAACTATGTAGTAGAGGCATTTTTGAGCTTAATTAAGGGGAGAGATGATCATATGGATTTATAATAATTCCATCTTGACCTCATCCAATGGTTCTCATCAACCAATTCCATTTTACACCTATAAAACAATCAAAAACCTATAAAAAACACTAAATTGAGCTTGTCTACATAAGTAGGGTGCAAACCAACTTGATGTCCAAGAGCTTGAGTGAGTTTTAAACATGTCTAAGGCACTTTCATGGCCATATGACCCCATATAAATGAATATTATTTCCTATTTTATCCATCAGGTCTTAAGCAAGGGTTTAAAGAGGATTTTGAGTTATTTGGACTGTTAAGGATTATTCATAAAATCCTAGCTTCCAACCTCTAAACTAATTCCACAAAAACCAAGTTTGGTACCCTAATAAACTACCCATATCTCCTTGGTGCACCATAAAATCAATTCATATTTATGTGAGCATTTTAAGTTGGCCTATAGAGCTTTTGAGTGCATTATGGGTAGCCCTATCATGGTTTTAGGCTAAAATGTATCCATCTATGTATCTCCTCTACAAATTGAAGGATTCAATAAAAATTATACCTCTCCTTGAAGGATATAAACTATAATATAATGGTCATATGTTCTTATAAGTTAATATATACCCTTTTAAGGCTTAGGTCTAGTTTTAGTTCTAATAAGCCTGACTATGTTCTAGTTGCCCATGACCACCTTTGAGTGGTTTCTAGTGACTTTGAGGTCTTCTCCACATTTTTTCATATCAAAAAAAACTTTCCACACCATTATTTAGTATCTCAAAACTCCTCATGTCATATTTACAACATCCACACACCAATCTTACAGTTTCATCATGATTGGGAGTATTATCTATCCGAGACAAAATAGAGGGCATCCCCCCTATTTGATTGGTCAAATTGAGATTATGGATCAATTAATTAGGTATTGAGGAACTTATTCATAAAATTTCATATCTATATCACACCAATATACCCCTTAACATCATAATCTCTCATGACTAACTTCTCAAATATAGTGATTATGTAGGGTCTAGAACCTTAGGCTAAGTGACAAGTTAGAAACATGCCTTTGCTCTATTTTATTCTCTAAGAGTCTCATAGAGTTTAAATTAATATTTTGGGAGTTATTTCCACATTCTCACCATCCTATACCTCTTCCAACCTCTCAACTCACATCTCTCCATTGCTAGAGATAATCTACAATTAGACTGTAGGTGCCTATTTGGGTCAAGTTGGAAGTTTCCTATAGGTGTCTATTCATGTTTGGACATTAAGATTCATGACCTAGGTTATTTTTTAAGTCTATAAGATCATTTAATAGTTTAACATATTTATATAATTAATTAAATGTTATTCCAACATCCAAATTACCTCTCCCAATAAACTATCAGTCTACAGTCAGACTGTAGATGACATTTTTAGAGAAAAGGGACTCTTGTAGGTGGTGATGTGTTCTTTGACATTGGATTTCATCTTCTCTAATATTTATTAAGGTAAATATAAAATTCCATACTTTTATGAGTTTATTATCATGCCTATAAACCATGGTTCTAATCACTATTATAGGTCACTGCAAATTAGATTACTTTTAGTCATTTCCATGTAGTGTTTATTGAGTGTTTCAAATCAAGACCTACCTGAGTTGGATATAACTCAAAACCATTACCTCATGATTAAGTAACCAATTTTCTATGTAAATATGTTTAATTTATGATTGGGATACATGATTAAAACTACCAGGCCTATCTAAACCTCAAGACATTCTACAATGGAAAGACAACATATGGGCAAAACATGATTCAGAGAAACTAAGATAAATTATCTCAATTGTAACATTCCAAATTTGTGAACAAGGCTTTAGGTGTGTCTACCACATGATGGATTTACCATTTTCATAATGATTTTTTATATCTTATACCTAATTTAAGGTCTTCATTGAGCTCAAACACCTTCATTTCACACTACTCAAACCTCTAATGAATACTATGTATAAGTGTTACTGCAAGATATAAGGAAATGTGCTAAGTTGGTTCTCACAACCAATTTCTAACCATTTTAAAGGATTAATCTTATTGTTTCACCTTGAGATTATTATCACACTCCTTAAAATATATTTATTGCATCAATATGATTGATCTAGACCTAATCTCATGTGACTGTAGGTGACTATTATAGGAAATTTGACTGTGTTCATGTGTTAGGCCTTGCATATATAACTATGGCTAGTATTGAGACTAAACTCTCAAATAATAACTGATAACCATCCTAATATATATTGGAAACAACATATCTCTTATATTCTAAATACTAATTTAGGAACATAAGCTTCCTAACTGGTGGAAACAATGTCTATAAATTGCATTAAAGTCTTCAACTAGCAAAGTGAGATAGTCTTACTCATTCCTTGATTTCCACATGTGAAAAAAAGGTTGGAACCTTGTGATAATTATGATCATTCTTCTCAATATCATGTAAACAACTTGAATTTCATGAAATAATTAAAATAGAGAAGAAACTTGAAGGCCATGGGGATGTGCAAGTAAAAAAGAACTAACCCTCTTAAAAATGATCCATAGAGCATAGATCACCAATATTTTGACTATTTCCATTAATTTTGAGTAGATAAATATTACTACCACCCACCAAGTGTACTTTTTTTTACTCAACTCCTAGTAATGGGAAATATAGAATAGTGTTTTCCATTTTTAAGTCTATCAAAGCTTTACAAGCATGAAAGTGAGGTGAGGGGACCTGAAGAGACACTATTGAATTCATCCCACATGCTAAATCTATTGCATAGGTCATAAAAAACTAAAAGCTACCACTTTTCCCACTAATCTTCTTATTTTAATGTTTCACTTGTAATTATCAGTTCAAATCTACCCTCTCTAACATGAAATTGACATATAAGACATTGAAATACACTTACACACATTTTTATTCCCATAAAAACCATACAAGTTTATTAAATGACTCAAAATATGACCTTATAATGACTTAATACAAACTATAGACAAATATGACAAAGATAAAAATATGTTTGACCTTATTCAATATCATGGGACACATTTTACAACCTAGAAGACCGCTATAACAAGTTTGACTATATAGGGGGTTGACCTAATTTGATTTGTGGTCAAATTAGTTAATAGGACCTATGGCATTCCCTACCAAGACCCTTGTGTACATGGATAAAGAGGCATCCCTAGTGCTTATAATATAAGAAGATACTAAATAATATAGGGTAGGGACTTATATCCTACAAATAAAGGAAGGTGAAGAGGAGATCAACACTAAAAACATCTAAGAGGCCTTAAAAATTTGTGTGATTACAAAATTTAAAAACAATTGATAAAATGGTAAGCCTTACCTCTAATGCAACCCTACTAGATATCCCACCAAATAATATAATTCTTACATATAAAGATAAAGTATGCCCAGTGGCCCCTCATTTTATCAAGGATAAAAAAGCATCCTAGAAGAAGATGGGACTCAGCGAGGAACATATAAACATGGATTTGACACTTGAAGAAAAGTGAAAACTTAAGAATAAATAAAAGAAGGCCAATTTGGAGAAGAGGGCCCCAAAAGTACCCTCAAGCATATAAATAGAATTAGAGGTGATCAAACAAGTGCCAGGTGGATCTACCAAATAAATAGAGGAAGCTACAAAGACACACCCAAGTAGTGAAGGGGTGTCTGAACCAAAATAAGGTGATGTTGGTTATTTGAGGCAATAAAAATAGATAAATGAGGAATACCAGTATCATCAAGGTGACCCTAAACTAAAGTTATAACCCTTGAAATAAACATTGAGAATCCCTAGGATGAAGAAATAGATAAGGGGGAGAGGTATAATGAATAAAACCCCTAGGTCTAGATAAGTGACTCCTCAAAGGAGCATGCCAAAGAGAGTGATGGTCCCATTGAAGGGGAGAGAATTACATCAAATCTCTAGTGGAATGGTTTTGGAAGCATGCCCTATAATTTGTTTTAGCAGCCATTAGGGCTTAAATATAGAATGGAGGCCACCCTAGTTCTAATTTTATGTGCCCAAGATTGCTTGTGAGCTTTTGGGATGTGGGTAGTATGGTTTTTTATTTAACTTTTATTCTATACTTTGAATAATTAGTAATGGTGATGCTTTGAAATACATTTTATCTTGTCTTGTTTTGCATGTTAGTAGTAGTGAAAGTGAGTTTATTTTATGTCTTATTTTGGTTAGTTATGATGATCTAAAGTTTATGTGTCTCATTGGTTTCACAATTTAATGGAGTCTTTGTATTTTATTAATGTCATCATCATTATACATACAAAATGGGTATAGATTTTCACCCATGAACCCAACCTTTATTTAATCTACATATATTAAATATGGAAGATAACATGAATAAAATTAATCTGACAACCCATTCAAAACCAATATGACCCTAGTCTTACCCCAAAATAGGCTTGCACATATAGGTCTACCCCTTCACTAAGTTAACATTGCACTACTTAAACCCCCCTTTAAATTCTCATGCCATGGCATAACTAGTCCAATACGGGCCTCAATTCCTTCTCAGTTACACTTCAGGTGAGAATATAGGGCTTTGCATTATGTTAATTGATGTTGATGTAGTTGAGTGAGAAAATTTTGAGCACAAAATAATTTATCCTATGCTTTTGCTTATTTACAAAACACTCATACTAGACCCTTAGATTTCGGTTCCATTATCAGGACCCATATTAAAAAGAAAATTATAATGGTGCGATAGGATGATGTACCATATTTCTCTAGAGAACATTAATCCTTGGCTGCACTAGGTGGAAAATAGTTTTTAATAGAATCATCTAACCTGTAAAGGAAAAAATAAAAAAAATGGGTTCAGGACAACCTATATGATGCTTTATATGAGGTCTTTTTATATGGGTTACCTAAGCATGTACAAATGGTTGACTGTGTATTTAAGCCATAGAAGAATCTATAGACCATGATAAGAGTAGAAAAAGGAGTCCCTATAGAGGCTTAGGATTTTGAATGTTCCTTAGACTAGAGTGGTGGATAAATAGTGGTAAGGAGATATAAATAGCTATGTGCTTGATTTTGCATTATCAACTTATGAATGACTTGAGGAAGTAGAGTACCAGTTCATACATGACCCTAGAGGCACATTCATGGAGGAGTTTGGCATAGAGCTCAAGAAGCTAATGGTTGATTATGGTTTTAAAACTTTGTTTATGTAAGGCTAAAATCCTTTTGCATATGATTTATTCAAAGGGGAAGAGGGGGATGTGTCGGTGAGGATTTATGGAAGGGGATGAGATAATTGACCTCAAAGATTTCAAAAGACAAGCTTATAATAAGAGATGGCACTAAATATTAGAGGATATGGAACTTAGAAGTGTTGAGAAGACCTGTAATGAATGGGAAGGACATGGGGAAGGATCTCTTGAAAAATAGCAATGTGAAGATGAGAGGTTTAATGAAATGATGGACTGAGTTTGACACTTGACAAGCATAGAATTCATTGAGTTCCTACAAAATTTAGTGAGTGCAGATATGCTTAATATGCCTACCCCCTTTAAACCTATGATGCATGCTCATGCATTGGATACCCCACTTGAAGATATTAAAAAAGTGATTATTGACCCTATGAATTCCTTAGATCTTAGACATTTTATAGATCTAGATTGTAACTTTGTTATTGAATAGATTATTCCATACAATGAGGTGAGCACAATTATCTCTAGTCCATTGAGTACTAGCTCACCATAGTAGAATTTAAATTCTAGTGTACCAACACATCCAATGTTAGTAATCCAAGGTGTGAAATAACCTACAAGAATTGGTTTGATATCACAAATAAGTATCACAACATAGGTGGCATTGATTTTTATATCAAGAATGATGGGACTAGTACCTACCACCAGGGGTGGAGGCATTGGAGGAAACCCATTGGGAGGAATAAGTAACATCTCTGGTGGAAAAAAAACTATCATTAGGAGGGTAGGAACTGAGATGAAAATTAATATAAGTACCAACTTCACCTCATAGTAGATCTACTATGAAATGGATATGCACTACCATGAGTATTGTGGCATGGAAAATGATGCATAACATGTGTTTAAGTTTCAATTATAGTGGCATAAATGAGACATAACCTAGTCAAAGCATAAGTTTACTCAATTTTCAACCACTTTACTTGATTATGCACACACTTGGTATAGAACATTTGATCCCAATAAGTCCATGATTGACTATGATACCCTAAAGGATGAATTTTTGAAAGAGTTTGACATCTCAAAGTTTGAACAACAAAGCATCACCATACTAAAATAAATTACCCAAGGAATCATAGAGAGTTTTCACTTATACAATACATAGTTCAAAACTCTTCTATCAAATTTGTCATATGATAGTCACCCTTCTCATCATGCATAGTGGTTTATTGGGGGGTTGCTCATGCCATTCCAAAGGGTGCTTTTCATGAATACTTTTATAAACCCTTGAGAAGCACTTGAATCCATGCTTAGAGATGAGGTAGTCTAAATTACAAACATTAGCATCAGCCTATTTATGGAGGCACATATTACATTTATGACATCCCAACTCCAAAAGATTACCACCAGGTTTGTGCATGACACTCAAAGTGGACTTTGGTGTAATAACTATGAAGTAGAAGGATATAATAGAACTAACTACCCACATAAGAGTGTGTGCACTCTTATTCTATGTTGTTAAGTCTATCAATAGGTGCATTATGTGTGAAACTACCATATATTATACAATGCCATCCAAGTCAACACAATAGTCTATTATTATTTATGTGAGGCCTATACCCATAACACTATTGACTATCAGGGGATTGATTAAATGCAAAAAACATGGAATGGGGTACAAGATAGGATATAGTGGTTTTGGGAGGCTAATTAAACCAAGGAATTGATGGCTATGGCCAATATAATGCAAGATTTAGGATATAGTGAAGCACCAGAGGATGAGGCATAGGATGTAGTGGTAGAAGGTTCCCTTCATGCTCATGTTATAAGTATGGCTTAATATAGAATTATAAGATGACTTCCCTACACATCCTAATTGTGAGTATTATCAAGGGCCTTATATGTTTGAATAATACCATAACCTTTACAAAAATTTGACCCAAAGAAGGCCTGGTGCAGACAAGGGTATAGGGATGATCAAATGGGAGTAAAATATAGAAAAATGAACCTCAAAAGTGTATCCTACATGCACAAAAAAATTCAAGGTACATGAAACTACTCATAGTGGGCTCACCACTTAGCTACTAGCTATGTTATTACCTAAGTTATGCCTTGAGTATAGGGATAAGGGTCAAAATGAATGCATAACATGGCCTAAACTAAATGTTGTATCTTATCCAAACCCAATGCACTATAATAATGTACTAAAGTAGTCTATTACCATAATCCAAAACTTGTAAGGGGATTTATAATTAATGCAAGACTTAGAAATGTAGATTTATATGGCTTGAAAAAAGTAGGATAGTTGAGAGACTAAAGTATAATAAATTGACCAAGATCTTATACCTCCTATAAACTAAGGGTATGTTTCCATTATTAAATAACTTACTCCTAGAACATGTAGTTCAAAATTAAGTTGAGGTCACCATAATATGCATGGAGAGGTAATGAGAAGTATGACACTTAGAATGCTAAATATGACCAAGAACTTCTAGTAAAAGCCACAATTAATGGTTGGTTTATCTATGAGGTTCTTATAGACACAAGCATTGAGTTTAAAATTTTATTAAAGACTACTTAGGAAAAATAGGTAGCCCAACTTTGATAGATTCCCCTCATGTGCTCTTCATGGCCAATAAGACCTAGGCATAGCCTATCAAGACTCTAAAAAGCATAGTTTTAGATATCATGGGTGTCAAATTATGGGCTGACTTGGAAGTAATAGAGTTAATGGAGAAGGAAAACTACCCGGTGCTTCTAGGAAGGTCATAGTGTTATGTAAACAATGTAGATATGTGCTTCAAAAATTTCTACATGACCTTTGAGAATAGAAAGGAGAGAGTAGCCACCTCTTTAAAATAACCAAGGATCCCCTTATGTCAAGAGCATAGATATTAAATATGAAATCAACCATAAATTTAACATCACAATACAAGGTTCTAAGACCCTAGAGCCAAATAATCAAGGAATCTTCTCTTGGAAGGATGGATAGTCAGCCTCAGACACCACAAATGTTACTTGTGATATATGGGTTAGGGAATCATATGAGATAATTAGCTGATAGTGGCACTTGGTGAGAGAAAAGGTGCCAAAACCAATAAAGATAGGTTGGATATAGATTGACTACACTCCTAAACAATGGATCCCTTGTGCCAATAAAAGGGGGGAAATGTGTTCTGCATCAGTAAAGGTAAGCTTGATGCATTCCTATGGTATGAAGGAAGTAATCTTTTAGAAGACTATGTCTATGACATTGAGTCATGTTTACCAAAGGAGGTGGATAGAATGGGCAAATTAGTGTCTAACTTATAAAGCACTACCATTCATTGGTGAGTAGTATAGAAGCCTATCTTTCTAACTTAGTAGGATGTAAAGGTGGCCATTTTCACCAAATTTGGAAAAAGCAATGAGGACCTAGACATTTCAACATACTCTAGTTAATTTTATCTCATATCACATGTATGACTTTGTTAATAAACATGGACTATTTATGGTGAATATGCCCCAAGAAATCTATGGGTCCATGCCTTCAATAAAACCTTAAATACTTGGGTAAAGGCTTGGTACATAGTAAATGAGATGCACTTCAAAATAATAGACTAAGATGCACTTAACGAGTGGTTTGTTCATACTTTCTCCTTTTTTGTACAAAATATTAAACTAATTCATCCATTACAAATAATACAATGGTCAGTGTTTGAGTATACTGCTATACTAGAAGAGTGCCTAAGAGACATGTTTGATGAAAAAGGATTAGCACTCCAAACCTTCTTTGAAGAACAAATTTTGAATAGTGACTCTATAGATGAAAATTATGACACTTAAAGTGTTCAACTAAAATAATTTGGCCAGAGATAAGAATTTAGTGCACCAAGTTGAGGATAGCACCCCAAAAGAAGAGGACCCTACCCATCTTTATATAGAGATAACTGAGGGTAGTATATATCTCATGGATTCACACCAGGAGAATCATAAACATTACCAAGCATCATTAAAAACTACCAAGGTAGATATCATCTTGAAAGGGTACCAAAAATTTCCACTCTGGATGATAATTGGTATGATGTGGAATTGGTGCATATTTTTGGTCTATTAATAGAATTATAAGGTCTATTACCATGAAAAAATAAGGATATGAAAGGTTTCCACCCATCACTCAATAAGATGAGCATAAAACTAGTCAATGACATGAGACCAATCAAGAAGTGACCCTATAGAATGAACCCAAACCATTATGCCAAGGTCAAAATTGAGATCAATGACATGTTATCCATAGGAGTTATTTACCTAATGAAATATTTCAAATGGGTCAACCTCATGGTCATTAGCATCAAAAAATATGGACACATTAAATTTTATGTTGACTATAGGATTTTGAATGCAACTTGTATGACTGGTCCCTTTCTAACTCTATTCATGGGTGAAGTATTAAAAGGCATCATCAATTGTAAAATATACACATTTACTAATAGATTTTCAAGTTACCATCAAGTCCAGATCAAGGAAGAAGACAAGCCAAAGACCACCTTTGTGACTAAGTAGGGATGTTTTACATATAACATGATGCCCTTTGGGCTAAATAATGTTCCAACAATTTTCTCTCAAGTGGTGATCACTGCATTTAAATACTTTATTCACAAGTTCTTTTAAGTGTATTTAGATTATTGGATAGTGTATGGATTGGTAAAATATCACTATGATAATTTATGCCTAATGTTTGAAAGGTGTCAGTAGTTTCAAATCTCTTTTGATCTAAAATTTTTTATTTTTGCAATGTCATTTAGCACATTGCTCATGCATATCATCTAAAAGGATGATCTTCTTGTTGATCTATCCAAAATTACAATCATCCTTCAACTTTAAACACCATCAATACAGAAATACATCCATTCCTTTCTTAGACATTATGGATATTATAAGAATTTTACAAGGAATTATGCCAAGATTATGGTACCACTAAAAGAACTATTGAAAAATGATAGCCCATTTTATTAGGTCATAGCACATGAGGATGATTTCAAGACCCTGAAGCTAAAGTTGGCAAGTGCACCAATAATGTAATTTTTTGATTAGGTGACTCCCTTCCATGTCTATATCTATGAATTTGATACTAAAATTGATGTCATTCTAGCACAACCAAGACAATGAAAAATGTATCATCCTATTTATTTTTTAAGTTGGGAATTGACCGAGGTTGAACAAAATTACACCATGATTGAGTGTGAGGTTCTTGACAGGTTCAACACCCTATAAAATTTTAGATAGTATTTACTAGTGAACCCATTTATCTTCTTTACTACTCATGAGGTGCTTAAGTACCTAGTGAACAATCCCATTTTACATGGGTGAATTTGTTGATGGATAATATCATTCCAAATGTTCTAATTTTCTATTGTAGTCAAGCCTAGAAATCAAACTTCAGGCCTAGACCATCCATCCTACATCAAATATAGAGATATGACAGTACCAATTAAAGATGATATGCCCAATGTTTAACTCTATATGATCCAATCTGTCTTAAAATACTTATCAGAGATTATAGCATTTTTGACCTCTACATCTATGCCTCAAACCATGACATCTAAAAAAATAAGAAGCTCACAATTCATGCCACCCCATTTCAACTCATTGGTGGGGAACTAGACAAATTGGGCCACAATAAGATCATGTGATGATGTTTCCTAGATCATGAACAATACCAAGGACTACAATAAGTTCATGATGGGATTGGTAGAGGCCATTATGATAGATACACCATAGTGTAAAAAGTTATACAATTGGGCTTGTGGTGGTTGACTATGTTTAATGATGTAAAACAATATGTGAAAAAGTGTTACATCTACCAATGGATAAGAAACCCAAAATATTGAGATTAAATGCCCCTCATTCCCATTCTTACATATGCACCATTCAAAAAATGAGACATTAATTTTATTGGGCCTATTACTCCTATTGTGAGGTGAAAAGGTGAAATGTACATCCCAGTTGCTATAGATTATTTTACTAAGTGGGCAAAATTATCACCAACAAAAGACTATACATCCACAATGATAACAATAGTCATTTGGGAAACATTATCATTAACTATGGGTGCTTGCTCATCTCAACTAGTGATCATGGCACACATTTCATCAATAAAACACTTTGAATCCTATTGTTTGAGTATATGGTGGTGCACCATAAAAAGACACCCTATCACTCCTAGGATAATGGTCCTATGGAAGCATTCAATAAAATATTAGAGACATACCTAAAAAATCTATGAAATTGGTCACAAGGATTGGGATGATCACATGTCGGTTATGTTATGGGCCTATCACATGACATAAAAGTGCCTAAATAAGGTTACACCATTCCAATTTGTGTTTGGAATAGTGGATATTTTACCTATGGAGTTCCTAGTGCCCTCATTTTACATCATTCATATTGTTCTATTGGATGACCAAGAATCACTAAGTGCATGCCTATAATATTTAGAGAGGTTAGACAAAACATGCACCCAGACACAATGGAGCCATAATATAGAGAAGGCCCACCAAAAGACATGGCATGATAATCACATCAAGGGAAAAACATTTACATAAGGTGCATTAGTTATTTTATATGATTCTAAGTACCAAAGGTACCTAGGGAAATTGCAGATCAAGTGGATGGGACCTTATGTAATCCATAGCATCTTGGAGACTGGTGCATGAAAGCTATGCATGTTAACTGGTGAAATGCTCCCTAAAAATTTTAATGGAAATATATTTAAATTATACCATCAATAAAATGGCACTTGCACCCTCAAATGCTAACTTTTTGGTCAAATTTTGGGTACTTTGTATTATAACAAAAATAAAATTGGCATGAGCCAACTCTTTGATTAATGTTTTATTTATTTTATGTTGTTTGAAAAATCATGGCACTTTTAGGCCCATAGTAGTACATTTATGGTGCTTTCACTCACATAAATCTATTCAAGTGAGTTGAATCCAGTCACTTTTTAAGTACTTATGGCTAGACACCTAAGTTTCTGGGCAAGTGGTAAGTTTGCCAGGATAATTAAATTTCAAGTATAATTGGATGAGTAAATTTTAAAGGTGTTCATGCATGAGAGACCAAAAAAAGGAAATAGTGAGGTGTTTGAGGACCAAATCAAGTATTTGTATAAGGTAGACAAAGCTAAATCAAGAGACAGTAAAATGCATAGAATCGATTGAGATAATGAGGCTCGCTTGAAAGGAAACACAACACCAAAAAGAGATGAAACCTGAAGAGTTTGAATTACATGCATGTGAATCACTACACCCAAATAACTATAATGAAGGTGAGGTTCAAACCAATATGAATAAATCATAAGGGAGTGACCATTTTGATAGCTGACACCCACCCAATAATTGGTAGGAAGTGATTTTTTGAATTGTCTATCACTTCCCCAAAGAAACCATTAACAAAGTTAATGCTATGGAATGATAGAGGAAAAATAAATATCTACATTAATGAGTATATGGTGTTATATATTAATGGATTTCATAGATTTTAGTATATTTTATAGATCTCAATGATGTCAACCATTAATTTGGTAGATGATAATAGAGTATAAGAAGACCAAATTTAGTAGAGGTGGGTAGTTTACCAATTATTTTAAAGGGATCAAAGCAAGGATTCAAATCTACAAGAAAGAGAAAAAAATTTCCCCACATCCTTCCTAAGTGTGACCAAAAGAGTGAATAGGAGATTATGTTCTACCCTAAGGTGAAGAGGAGGTAAATAGACCAAATTTTAAAGGAAATTGAGAAAGTAGAGGTTTCATTAGGATAACTAGTCTACCATTAGAGGGGTAGGAAGCTCAAAAATCTTACCATGCATTCATATTTCCCATGGTTGTGAAGTAGAAAAGACACCATTTTAGGCTTTATAAAGATCAATCAACCATGCTTTAACTCTATCATATTTAATATGGGGAAGAAAATACTAATTTCAAAAGAATTAGAAGTGCATAGGGATGTAAAGAAAGTAAAAGTAATGAGAGAAGCAGCCATCATAAAATCTAAGGTGAAAATGGTAGAGTGATTTAGCATCATAGATATTGATCCAACTGTGAGTGTAAATCTCACCTACCAAGAAATGGAGTACCCACTAGAAGTCATGGTGGGGGGAAAATGGGTATCCTTTTCCCATGTGTTTAAATTAAAAGACTACAATCACATACAAGTAGAAATGAACAAGAGCTTATTAAAGATTAGATGGTGGATACAAGCAAAAATAAAAATAAAGGCACTATGCTCTTTGATGTCTCCATCAGAGATAAGTTGAAATCCATAGGAATAATGCAAATTTTTGACATGCCAAGTTTCAGAAAGCTAGAAGACCTAGTACATTTCCTTCTCTCATGGGTGCATGGTGACTGGTTTTATTTTTTTGGATGATGCATGAGAATTTTTGGGAGCCATATAATAAAAATTGTAGGGCTACATTACACAAGTATAAATATAAGGGATATGATGGATGATGATGTATAAGTGGAGAGCGTCTCAAATCTCTCAGGATATTATAAGTTAGTATTTGAATTCCCCATAAAATACTTTCAAGACCTAGGTGTAATAGTGGTAACACACCTAATAAGTTCCAAAATTTACCCTGGAAGTTAATGATTAGACATCAACAAAACCTTCCTTCACATTTCCCACCACATGGCATAGGGAGAAATCTTCAACATCTTTAATTTTGTCATAAAATATATTATAAAGAATGCATAAGAATGATATCAGGCATGCAAGACTTATTTATGGGGTACATGCTTTTATACTAATGATAATGAAGGAGATAGGTGTTCCAAATATCAATGATTTCAACCTATGGGTGTTTCCACCAAATCACAAATCCCTAGTGGTGAAGTACCAGGACTACATATGTCCCCCTAGTTTTTTGCATAAGTACAAAACCAAAGTTCAAGGGTAGTTTTAAAAGTATATGTATGCCATTATAAAGGAGTGGCACATCCCATAATAACTCCCTTAAAAATGTAAGGCAATGACAATCTTCATCGTGATGCAACATTTTTGTGTGGTGATCTTAGTGCTCATAAATGGAAATATTTTAGGTTGGCTCTGATTTCCTTATGAATTTTCAGCTAAATACTTCATGGTGGTACTTAAAAGGATCCCAAATATGCAACAAATTGATATCTAGGCCAAGGTTATGGAGTGCAATAAGAAGATAATGAGGCACCAATTTAGGTACCTTAGAACTAAAGCAACAAAGGATAAGGAGGATAATAGTGATGACCTAACATCCACCCCTATAGAGGGTTATAATCAATGGGAAAATTTTCAAATTTTATTATGAGATGAATCTACACAAGAAGGGTGGAGATCCTAACAAAGATGATGATCACCCCCTCCTAACTAGCGATGAAGGAAAGGATGTGCCAAAATTCTAGGCAAAGTCACTCTATAAGAAATAGGGTGAAAACCTAGAGGAAATTACAAAGTGCATATAGGTAAAGATAGAATTTAAGGGACTAATCATGCCATGCAAGCCAAAAAAGTGTGTAACATTCAAACAAGGGGGTGCTTCTTCTAGTAAGCATCCAAGAAAGACTAAGGGACATATAACATTCCCTATTAAGACCTTTGTAGACATGGAGAAAGAGGCATCCCTAGTGATTATAATATAAGAAGAGACTAAAGAGATAGGGTAGGAACTTATATCCTAAAAAGAGAGGAAGATGAAGAGGAGCTCAGTGCTAAAAACATCCAAGAGGCTTTGTAACGTGACATGACTATAACATTAAAAATAACTAATGAAATGGCAAGTCTTACCTCTAGTGCAACCCTAATAGAGATCCCATCAAAGAATACAATGTTGATTTCCAAATATAAGGCATCCCTAATGGACCCTCAATCTATCAAAGAGAAAATATTAGCCTACAAGAAAATGAGATTTAGTCAGGAACATATAAACATGGATTTGGTGCTTAAAGAAAATTGAAAACTTGACCATAAATAAAAGAAGCCCAATTTGGATAAGAGGGCCAAAAAATTACCATTAAGCATACAAATATAAGTATATTCAATCAAATAGGTACCACTTGGCTCTATCAAACAAACAAAGGAAGCTACAAAGGCACACCCAAGTAGTAAAGGGGTGTCTGAACCAAAATAAGGTGATGTTGGCACCTCTAAGAAATAAAAGATAATATTTTAGGAGAACTAGTAACCTCAAGGTGACCCTAGAATCAAGGTTATAACAATTGAAATAAACATTAATAAACCCTAAGATGAATAAATGGATAAGGGGGAGAGGTTCAATGAATAAAACACCAAGGGCCAGACAAGTGACTCTTTGAAGGAGCACGTTGAAGAAAGTGATGGCACTAGTGAAGGGGAAGAAGTACACATGAAGGAAAAGACCATCATCAAATAGGGTGAAAAAGAGCTCAACATTAGAGAAAAAACATAGAAAGATCGGGAAGACAAGGATTTATAATTGTACAAAGTTATGCCTTCAAAAAACTACAATGACAAAGATGCGTAAACAAATTTCATTTACACTAGACTATTACATGGATGAGCCCAAATTTGAGGAAATAAAGGTTGTAAATTTAGGCTTAGAGGATACTAAGGAAGGGAATGAATCTCTCCTTATTGACCCATCAACCATGAAACTAGTCTAATCTGGGAATGCACTAATAAGAATGGCTATGGAAGTAATGTGCCAAATATCATAAATGATGGCAAGATGTAGAAACTAAAGAAAATATTCAAGGAAACAAGGGAGGAATTATAGACCAATAAGTTAGATTTCAATAAAATTTTATCAACATCAACACTTTAGACCTATTAAAGGTCGATGAAATTTGTGTATTGCTGGAGCAGATGCTCCTAAGACTCCAGCCTGAGCTAGTGCAAAAATAAGAAGAGGAAGGACCCAGCATCATGCTAAAGAAGGAGTTATTAGATAAACTCCAAGAAGTGGAAGATAATTTTCCCAAATTAAAGGAAGGAATATATACATCAGACATAATCTTCTTGAACTTCTCCAACTAAGCCTTGGTGATAGGTGCATTATTGAAGTAAGCAAAGGATGAAAAGGAGTATCTAATGACAAAGGTATACTCTACAGGCAAAGCAAAAAGGTTTTAGATCATGGGAAGTGTAAACGAGTTGAGAAATCAGATCAAGGCTTAGGATAGGACCATGGAATAACTCTTTCTCACCCTATAGACTAAGGTCTATGAGTAAGGGGAGATTTTGTATGGAAGTGTGGCAAAGGCACAGGCTAACCTATAATCCTTATGAATGGAGTTAGATAAAATAGATATAATTTCACTTGATATTTCCATAATTTAAATTGATATCACCATAAATGAGATCAATCTAGTCATAAAATTCTTTGAGGACTTCAATGTAAAGCTCCAAGAGAATGCACCTAAGTTTTATGTTCCTATAATTTTGATGGCATATTCTAAGGATGGACTAGGGTTTTCTTATGGGGTAATTTTGGGCCCCTAACTTTAGTTTGATGGATTTTTTACACTAACTTGATATCCACCTCAATGCATATATATATTTTGGCAAAGTAGTTAGCCTAATAATTTTGATATCTAGTTGGAGGATGAAGTGAAAAATATACACTAGTTGGCTGATGGGTAACCAACTCTTAGATAATTAAGACATAAATGAAGATCTAAAGGAGGATGTCAAGTGGTGTATGGTAATTACAGGATTATGGATCCATTTGTTATAATGGAATAACTCCACCTTAGCACTCCCATGTAGCCTCCACCCTAGAAAATATTCTCTTGTTGGCCTATATAAAGAGATCATGAAAGAGGAGTAGGGGTGGGGAGATAATTATAGTGAATCTCTAGCAAAATGATTTGGGAAGCATGCCCTGTTGTTTTCTCTAACAACCATTAAGGCTTAGATATATAACGGAGGCCATCATGGTTATAATTGTATGTTCCCAATCTCGCTTGTGAGCTTTTAGGATGTGGGTAATATGATTTTATATTTAACTTTTATTCTTGACTTTGAATAATTAGTAATGGTGATGTTTTGAAATACATTTTGGCTTGTCTTGGTTTGCATGTTAGTAGTAGTGCAAGTGAGTTTGTGTTATGTCACATTTTGGTTAGTTATGATGATCTAAATTTCATGTGTCTCATTGATTTCACATTTTAATGGAGTCTTTGTATTTTCTTGGCATCATCATCATTCTACATGTAAAATGGGTGTATATCTTCACCCATGAACCCAACATTTATTTAATTTGCATTTGTTAAGTATGGAGGATAACTTGAATCAAATTAGTCAGTGACCCATCAGATCCTATATGACCTCAGGGTTACCCCAAAATAGACTTGTACTATATGTTTGCCCCTCAACTAAGTTAACATTACACTATTTGATCCCCCCATTTTAAGCCTTATGACATGGCATAAATAGCATAACATGGGCCCCAGATCATTCTTAGCTGCACTTTAGGTGAGCACATAGGGTCTTTACCTTATGTGAATTGATGTCAATGCAATCGAGTGAGAAAATGTTGAGTTTGAAAGAAGTTATCATATGCTTGCGCGTATTTATATGGAACCCCTACTAGACCACATACACTTTATTTCATTGTTGATACTTGAACATTGCCCCATTGATCCTTCCCCACACCTTGGATAGTTTTAATTATATTAATAAGAGTGAGACCAATCACACATTCTTAGCAGGGTGCACTTTTGAGTGATAACAATTACATCTCATGTTCCCTATGTTAGAAATAGGTCACTTGTCAGGGTTCAAAACCATAACTAATGATGTGTAGTTACTATATGATTAGTATTGACCTATTTGAGCATATTAACATGATTAATTATGTATAAATTTTTTGATATGTTGTCTTATACAATTTTAAGATAGAGGGAATGATCATAATATTAATCATATTGTCTGATTATAATATGTGGTTTGAGACACTTATAATTATGGATCTAGCCATGCATTTTATTATATTAAAAGGTAATCATTGGTGTAATATAATTTTGCCTTTTTATATCATATTATGCCTCCTTGAAAATATTCCCTTATCATATATACAACACTTAATACTTTTGGTTGGCATGGAAAAATTGGTATGAGACCATGGTTAGAAATTGATTGCTTGGTTGTGTTGAAATATGGTTTTGAATTATGATTAAATCCTATTTTGATATGGTAAAATAATTTTAAAATGTGTCACATTAAAGGTTTTTTTTAAAATCATTGTCTTTTTTATGCTCTACCATTATGAGTGCACCCTAGGATTTAGATAATAAAATGCATCCATTATTGAGCATGGCATGGCAGTAAGGGGAGAAGTTGGTGTATGGAAACAATAAAATAATAATGGAGAAGGGGGGCATATTATGTTGTATAAGGCATAGCCATGAAGATCTAGATAAAATTTTGAAGCCATTTTAGACCAAGCATGTGTATCTTCTTCTTTTGTTAATATTCTATTATAAGTTTAAGATTGAATAATACAATCTTTCTTATGTAATCCCCACTGAGGTATAGACCCATGTGACTATACTTTGATATACCCACATGAGCCCATGTCATGAATAGGTTCATATGTAGGTTATTGAGCTTGTGTTATGATATTTTTAATTCCTAGTTTATGTCAGAATATGTCTAGTTTGTAGTTCCTCCTTACCATGTTTAGATTAGGATGGTCTAGGTTTTGTGCTTAAAATTTTTGTTAGGGAATTGATTATATTATAGGTAGGATGTGAATAGTGTATGGTTTTAACCTTTTATTAATTAATAATTGTAAACCCTATTTTATAAAATATTTGAGTAAACTAAATTAGGGAAATAATATGCAATAAATGTAGCCACTGATTTGTTAAAGAATTGAGTAGCTTTGACTTATCTAAAAATAGTGATAAATAGTGAAAGTAAGAACTTAGATGGAAAATAACTGAAATAGGTGATTTGGGTGATGGAAAGTTGGATAGAAGTTGATCTAAGTGTCATAAATTAAATCCTAGTGTCAGAACTCCTCGTGGATAGTAGTGCCATTATTATAAAATTGGTAGTAGTGTATTGATATTGGTGTTAGTGTCCTCTGTGTATGATTATCTCAGGCTTCTAAGTGTACCTATGTTTGGATATCTGAGGTTTGTTTCTATATGCATGAGTATTAAAATCTTATATTTTTATTATAATGACTAATTTAGTGAGAAAATCATAATCTTCCATGTAGTTAGGACATTCAATTAGCATGAGCTAGAAAGTGCTTTTTTTGTAGGGTAGGTTGGACATCCTCAACACCCCACTATGACGAGAGTTTCCTATATATCAATACTCTAAGGAGGAATCAAGCCTTATGTAGTTCTCCCCACCTAAGTTTTGGTACAAGTTCAAGTGAAGCTAGTATGACAATGTTCTTGAGTGCCTTGAATGTTCTTGAGATTGGAAATTTGGGTAATTTGAGATCAGGACTATTGTAGATGGTAGTATGCAGAAGTAGGGTATAAAAGGGATTGATAACCTTAATTATGCATAAATTTTTGAGTTTAAATGTGTATTTTTCATCTGATTTCCATCTAGTGGTTAGAGGGATCAAATTCATGTGTTTATACTATTTTGATGCTTGTACAGATGATAAAAGAGGTCTAGGCTGACCCTAAGAAGTTCTAGTTTTAAAAATATATCTATTTAGTAAAAAAGAGAGTAAAAGGCATTAACACCATTTTTAGGACACTAACACCATATAGTACTAGTGTCCTTATTATGGTGTTAGTGTCCAATGAGTAAACACTAGGTACGAAGGGCCATGATTGGGAAAAGAGGGTTTGGTACTACTTTAGGGCTGATTAGGGATACTTTTTGCCTGCACAAAGGTTGGATAAGTGTGATAAAAGGATCTAGGATAGTTATAGGGCTAAGATAGGAATATGTAGTCTCAAGTAGCACTCTTATCAATAAAATACCACTTTTGGGTGATTACATTTCCCCTCTTTATTCTATAAATCCAAAAAATTAAAATGACTAGGATAAAGGGGGAAAAAGCATACCTATACTTACCTAGGAGATTAATCCCATGAATTTGGGTCTGAGTATGTGAAGTTGGGTCTATGTATGTGAATCATGTTCTAATGTGTGTCCTACAAGTGAAATCTGCATAAAGTATTCCTTACTTAATAGATACAAAAATTAAAAGACAAAACTTAGGAAAGAATTAAAATTGAGTAAACATATGGGAAAGAAGAAAGGAATGAATACACCTCACTTTGTACACAAACCAATACATAAACCTAGTGAAAACCTATGTGTGTGAATTTATATAGTGATCAATCAATGAATAGATTGGAATAAGTTGATGTTTTTCTCAATCCTCATGTGTGGGTATCTCAATAACTCAATCTAGTTTTGACTCCATCATTTCCCACCCCTACTTGGTGGATCATGACTTGTGAATAGATTGGATTAGACTGATGGTGTGTCCAACTCTCTCATGTAACTAGATCAATAACTCAAGTATGTTATTAGTCCATAATTTCCCACCCATGTGTATTAGATGCCATTAAAACTAAACTATGTGAAGTAACTATAAATATCTAACTGGGTATGTCTAACTAAGTTTATCGAATCTACAACTACTCAATTACATTAGGTGGCTTTGGGCCACTCAAGAATACCAACCATTACATTTGGAGTAAGGAATGAAACTAGTGTACAACCTATAATATTATGTTGAGTTTATAAATCATAGTGAATGACATGGAATTTGTCATTCCATTTAATCAACTAGTGTATAAGTGAGCATATTGAATAATGTGATGCACATATGGAATCTTATATCAAGCATATAGATTCTAGACTGAGTTGTAATAATATATACCTAGGTATATAAATTGAATATGGGAATGGTCGTACCATTTATGATGCACCTAATCTAAGTAAACTAGTATGAATCTGAGTAAAACTGAGTAAAATTGATAAATATTTGACTAAATTTTTGCAAACCTATATTGTACCTATTGTACATTTTTAGCCAATCTGAGTTTTTTTGAATTTGAGGCTAACATAAATTAGATCCATGTATTGGATATTAGTTACATTATTGTAAATGTGGTGCTAGTGTCCCACTTTGGGCTCTAGTGTCCTTTTGGTCTAATTTTTGTGCAATTGTACTCTTTGTGTAACTATTTTTCCATTACATTTACCTGAGCCTAATTTTCTATAATTTGAGCATGTGTCCTAAAAATGTATTTTGAGTGTAATATAGGAAACTCATCTCTATGAAAAACTCCTATGAATTCCCCCTCTTTTGAGGGAAGTTATTGAACCTATACAAGAACTATCCTCAAAATAAAAATCTTTACAAAATGTATGTTATTCGGATCATATATAATATATGCATAATAATCCAATATAATGTGAATACATAACATAAAAATGTAAGATAATCTAAGCATAAATATGTAATGTACTATGTATGTCATGTCTAGGATTCACAAGGGTGTCAACATAGATATAATAATGTATCTAATAATAAATTTGAGTAAAACTAGGTAGTTACCAAGGGGTATGGGGCATGATGTCCATCATGGCACCCAAGTAGGAAGGGTAGATGCATGAGGTCTATCATGGCATAAAAAACTAGTGTGTGTAATAATAAAATACAAGTGTCATGTCCATGATGTGTACAATAAATCATACATATAAAACACATGAGGCATTTAAAGTAGGCCAAGGGGCCACAATACAATGGACATGGGCACATGTCCCTAAATTTGAGAAAACAAGACATATAAAGACATGTTCAAATGTCCACATATGCAAGAAATAAGCAAGTTGGCTTAGAGCCACATAAAAGGACATGTTCAAATGTATACATACACAATCAGGAAGGCACACATAAGGTAATGGGTACATGTTCAAACCATACATATTGTAAAAATAAGTGGCATAAAACTAAAGAGTAATGACATATTCAAATTCTGTCGAGATAGAAAAAGCATAGAGATATAATCAATTCTAAACTAGGAAAGCTATAAATGAAAATATGTATGAATATGTGATACAAATCTATGTAAGAGCTAGGATGTACACATATTGAGTCTAAATTAGTAATAGGTGGCAAAAAAATTGTAAGTGTAGTATGATCAATATTAAGATATAACAATGCTAAAACTAAGATGTAGAGTATAAAAATATAGAACCTGTGAGTTGAAACTATGTATAGGATACCCCCAAGTAGGTTAATGTGTCAAGTGAAGACCCATGTATTTGTGTATCTACCTCCAATGGGGAGATAATAGGAATTATAGATTGGTGTAGTGGACCTGAGTTTTGTAAGCAATCTCAAAACACTTAATAAGAACAAGTGAAACATGTATGTATGATAAAACCAACTATACTAAGATAGCTAGCATATGTATTATCTAGAAAATAGAAGTAGTTTAAACATAGAAATGTATATAATCTATAATTTTTTGTTTTTTGAGTAATATTTGAATGTTTTTTTTGACATATTATATTATTTTTTTTATTTTTCTAGATATAAGCTATGTACAAGGATCAAAAAATAAGTAAAGTATGTACAAGAAGAGAGGGACAATACTAACTGATAAGTCTCATGGGATATGCACTATCATTATGTATTGTGTCAAAATAAAGGAACTATGACCATGTGTGTTATGTAAAATGACAACTATGGTCCCATAATTTGTTGCACTGAGTGATCTTTATCTGGATCTACCTATGTAGTGAATCTAGGAATTTGTTACACTTACTATGGTGCCTTATGAACTATAAGGGTCTTAGGTACTCATATATTATAATAATATATATGTGGCATAGGTTCCCTATGTTGATAACCCCAAGAACCCAAAAATATTGATTTCAATATAAAATGAGTAAAGGGAGGCCTCTAAAATCTACAACATATCTCTAATGCAAGTGTCTCTATAACAATGGTCTTCATGGGAGAATTTGCATGTGTAAATACTATAGGATTATACCTCACCTACACTAGTGGATCTACTAAACTCTATGGTATATTGATAAGAACTATACTTGAAGCTATAACTAATAACTATGTTATAATTGGTAACTATGTTGTTATTAGTAACTAGGATGTGATTGCCTATAGAATATGTAGAGGATAATCATATGAAAGACTCTCAATTGTGACCACCTAATTTTTATTTATATATTTTATTCATATATTCATTATGGATGGGATGGATCATAGCTACTATATCTGATGTAGAGCTTGCACAAGTTTTCTTCTAGAGTCCTTGAATAAAGGAATCTTCCTTCAAGTCACAAGCTTAAGATTTACTTCAATATGAAAATTTCAGGTTCACAAAACTATTATAATTTTTCAATAAATTTATATTTCTTAAAAGAGTCTCTTATATCTCTATATCCCCCTTTAGAAACTTATTTCAAACACATACCTTGGACTCATGCACCTCTACTTTACAAACTACACTCCTTGTAGCCCTATCTAATTACAAATGGATTAGTAATAAAAATTACACACTATTATGTATTTAAAATATTAAAATCACCTTTTTATTGATAAAATACACCTAGGGTTCAATTTTTAGGTCTTAACTCACTCTCTAGGTCTACTTTCTTTCTTCTAGCCTTCCAAATTAGGCCTTCTTTAGCCCTTTTCAAAGACCTCTATCTATAAATCCATACTACAAGTATGGTAAAATCCTAAAATGGTATGATTTAGTTAGGTCTCATCAAAATAAAAAAATATCACAGTTTTTTGTAATTTGTTAAGGGTTACTTCTCCTCCAAATGACAAAACCCTAGTTGACAGGGTTTAAGGTCTCTACGTAGGTTGAGAGTAGTTTAAAATAAATATATAGAACTAGGAATGGTTTGATGACAAAAAAATTATTTGAAATTTTTTGTCTAGGTGAAACACATATTTTTCCTTTAGAAACCTTTGTCTCACAATGTTTGGGTCAATCTCAATCAACAAATCTTAGTCTAGACTAATTGTGTCCTTTTACAAAAAATAGGGTATACACAGGTTTTTTACTTTCCTTCAAAACCAATAGTTTCAAAAAATTCCAAAATTTTATTCAAAATTTATATGTATGTTTTGAGTCATTATATTTCACATTTGAGTCTAAAATAAAAGTCAAAATCAAGAACCTAAGTCTACAGGATTCTTTATATTGTCAACAGTGCTAGTAAGGAACAGGGTTATCATAATTATGAAACAAATTAAAACTATTTTTTTATGAATTTAATAAATATCACTCTTAATAATACCACAAATTTCACAATTATAACCATCCATAAATTTTAATACTAAAAGGATCAAAATATCATTCAGTTACATGAACAAGACTATAAAACCCATACCCTATTTCAAACCTAGTTAAATATACAAGTATATTTTCCCACATAAATATAGGGTTTAATATATTATACAATAAAATAAAACTATTCTTTAAAAATTACCAATAGTCAAACATTAAATCACTTACAATATGTAAGATTCAAATTAGCAAAAATGCTTAGTCACAGCCATGCAAATTCTTTGCACTCAGAATTTCATTATCATAGTCTGTTATCGTTCATCAACTTTCAATGTTTTTCACATTCCTTCTCTCCCATTCAAATAAAAAACATAATTAAAACATTAATAACTGACTTCACTACCTTTTACCAAGATACATAACTAAATCTTGGAAGTTGCTACATGGAAGTACATGAAAATTACATTGCATTTTTTATATTTTCCCACTATATGCACTTTATGGCCGTGCATAAAGACTAAATAAGATACTTAGTACCTTTTTCATAATCTTAAGACCTATAATAAACCTTATTAATATTTTTTATTCCTTGACCAACCTCATACAATGCATGGAAACCCTTCAATAAGGTTCAAAAATTCAAATTTTCAAATGTGGCAGTTTTGGGGGGAAACCCCATAATTCAAATTTTATGCCACTTGTGCTAACCTAGATCACTCATATGAATTAATTAATACATATTACCCATAAAAAACACCTAAAAGATAAATCCTAGCCAAAATGAGTCCATTATTTGGATCCACAAGGATTCCCCTGCATTAGTATTCATGGTCTACCCAATAACATATCAAACACACCTGCATTAGGTATTGCTAATAATCTAATGGCCACATGTGTTGGTCAAACCTATAATGTAACTATAATATCCCTAATTTATCTCTAAAAATGACCACCAAAACCACAAATAACTATCTATAGTGCATATATCTTGCTATGAATACCCAAAATGTTGTATAAGTGTGATAATGCACATGTTATATTTAACCTATTTTCACCCAAACACTCTAGATAGGATGATGATATATGTAAGCTTGTAAAAATATTTAATATAAATATGTATCATTACCAAAAATCTCATGCTTTGATAAAGTGATCAGTGGTCTAGATGGAACTATAGTATGGTATACACCAATGATCTTGTGTAGTGGGTGTGCCTCCTTTATAGTAGTGTGATATGAAGCTAGTGGTGCATGTGCTTGATGTGTATAGTGAACACCTGAATTATTACCGAACTCATTTGTTGTGTGATTTTTAAATGTATCTTTTGAACAAATATTATGTAGAGGGGAGGTTAGTCTTGTGTTAGTCCAATAAAACAAATTAAAATAACACACAAAAATCCTAACACCTATATCCTAGACACTAGGGAGAGCATAGGTAATAAATATACAAATGAAATAACAATTACAACATAAAATATAACATTATTTTACCTTCTTTAGATCTCCAAATTTCCATTTTAAGTAGTTTTCTCTATTTTTGCATCAATCAATATTCATCAATGGAGTTTTGTTGGCTTCACCTTTCCTTGGCACCTTGGCTTGGTTTCTTGGCTTATAATTTTAGCATGGTAACATTACTTATGTGAATATTATGTATTAAATATTACATAATAACTCTAAATTTTCAAATCTTTGAATATATTTAGGTGTAATAACTTTACACCAAAATAGATTAAACATAAATAGTTATGGCCTTGTATTTATAGCCTCAAAAGTTAACTCTCTCCCAAGGTGATTTAAGGTTGAGTTTAAATATGTAATAGGTTAAAACTAACCCTAGATGAGTTGATACTAACTATATTTGATTTAAATTTTGTCATGTAATTTTGATTTTCAATTACTAGGTATGGCTCTTAAATTAAATATTTTGGAAGAGCTTGACAACTCATAAAGGCAATGATGAAAAGGCTTGATATTTTGATTTTTGCAATTTCCATTTTTAGATATTAATTAATTGAAAATAGATAATTTAAATAAGAATTTAATATTGTTTAATTATATGATTCATTTTGATTATCATTTTATCTCTTTTAATATTTGCTTAAGTTCCCTACTTGATGGATCCATAGGCCAAACTACTAGTTGTTAGGTCACAAGATGATTGATGATGAATCCATGAGAGGTTATTATTTCATATGGAATATTATCTAAAATAGGGATGCCTCAACATGACTCTGAGAATTGATGAATGATGCATGAATAAAATTGGGACATTCAATGATTTCTCAGCTTAATTTTCAATGTTTGGTAAGAATCAATCTAAATTCTGGTTGGAAGCCAGTTGTGTCCATAATTAGGTGTCTATAGTTTGTCTATTTTGGGAAGGCATTTCAAGCTATAGGAATAATAATTTATTCTCAAATAATGAAAAGTTATTGTATGCCTACTACTTCAACAACAGTAGGTGAGTCATGGATGCTCTCTCTAGGGAGCGGTTAGTAAATAAGGTTGGCGATCAATCCCTAAAAATAAGGAAAATGATGGGACCAAAATGTAAAAATGGGTGAAAAAGATTGAGTTTCCCACAGGTGGTTATAAATAGTGGTACAATGAAATTCCCTAGTTGATCAAATAAAATGGATGATTTTCCAAAAGGTAGTTATAATTATAGGCACAAGTGGGTAAATAGATAATGGTTTGCCCAAAGGCAATTACAATCATTAACCAAAAGAAAAAGGGTAATAAGAGAATTATTTGCCAAAAGGTGGTTAAAATTATTAGCCAAAATGAAAAGGGTAACAAGATAATGACTTGCCCAAAGGTAATTATAATCATCAGAATGAAAATAATTATTTTACCAAAGGCAATTATAATCATTGACATAGGTGGGTAAATAGATAATGGTTTGCCCAATGGTGGTTATAATCATTATCCAAAAGGAAAAGGATAACAAGAGAATGATTTTCCCAGAGGTAGGTATAATCATTAGCCAAAATCAAAAGGGTAACAATAAAATAATTTTCTCAAAGGTGATTATAATCATCAGAATGAAAATAATGATTTGCCCAAAGGCAGTTATAATCATTGGTATATTTTAAACATGCCCCAATTGTGTGAATAAAGACAATGATTTGACCAAAGTTGGTTATAATAATTTCATGGTAGGTTGGAATTAAAACACAATGATTTTCCCAAAAGTGGCTATAATCATTGGTATGGTAATTTGGATCTAAAAATAATTATTTTCCCAAAGGCAATTATAATCATTAGTATTGTGGGTGAGATAATATTGAAAATTGGAAAAGGTGTATAACATAATGAATTGGTACTCATAGAGTAAGAATAAGTCAGTATAAAGGAGAAAGATGAATTTGGGTAGCCTATTAGTATGGAGATACACTTATTAATTAGTAAGGATTAAAATTCTTCTATGGTTCAATTACTTTGTATATGAGAAATGATTTGGATAAATCAAGAATTTTTAACATAACCAAGGAGGAGTATCATATCCTCATTGCTTGTAAGATATCTCAAGCTGAATTTTGATATAGCACATGATGTTATGCATGATGATATAAAACATCATGATAACTTAACCAAACTATGCATAAGGCTTGACACATGATTTAATAAGCAATCAAAAATAATGTACCAATGATAAAGACCATGATGATAATGTGGACGTATGAATATGGATGGTCATAAGTATAATGCTCAAGGAATCACCCAATGAATGCAGATATAAAAAGTCAAGGCACAAGAATGAAAGTGAACAAATAGGCAAATGAACAAAATAATAGGAAGACAAACTAATAATAAACAAAAATAACAACAAAACACCAAGAAACAAATAAATACTATCAATGGTTAATCATAATGTTAGTGTAAATGACATAATGACAAAAATAAAATAAAAAATGGTGCCCCTAGGCTATAATAGATAATTACATAAATAAAATGAGGGAATATAAAAAAAGAAGGGGTCGGAAAGCTGACTCCATATGTACTAGGAAAGTGGACATTGCCTACATAGTTATATGGATGCAAGATCCAACATAAACTTCATTCTAAATGTAGTTCTCCCAAGAGATGGGATAGAAGAAAAATGATGATAAGAAAAATATGATTGATGAGGTAGATGAATATGGGAATGGTATCACAAAATGGTGAGATCATGATATGAAGCCTAGTGGTCATTAATGTATCAAAGTTGAATACAAAATGTAAAATATGAAAAAACACAAAATGGAAAGAGCATAAGGCATATGATCTAACAAGGATAGGGTAATTAAAATACAAGTGGTTACTCATGAAATAAATAGTAATCCTAAGATCTTTTAATGTAAAGAAGTGGTTGAAAAAGAAAAGATGATGCAGTTGAGCTAACCTAATATAACCCATGTATCTAAGTGATGCCTACATAGTCTATGTGAACCTCAGGGCAATTTAATTCTCCTATAAATGGGATGAAAAATACCAAGGTGGCCTTAGAAATAAATTTAACAAATAAGGTGGCCAAACCAAAAAAATGTTGATGGATTTATATCTTGTGTGGAGATTCTAAGCTAATTTTCATGATTTTATGAGTTTTTAGTATTTTCTAAGTCTTTTACCAATGTTTTTGAAATTTTTTTAAGCATATCAACCTGATTTAAGAATGATGAGATACTAAATGTTCCAACTCACAAAATGGAAAGAGAATTTAAACTTAAAATTTCTCATAAAATGGTAAAAGTGTGGCAAAAGGTGATTGAGCTAACCTCAACATGAATCGAGTGCTACTTACATAGTCCCAAGATGGGACCTCAATTCACTATATTTCCACCTTACAATAGAGGAATATAACTATTTAGTATCAATTTCTCAAATTAGTTTAATGGCACAATATGACATAGGAATGACAAGGTGGGACTTCAAGGAATGATAAAGATGTTATTCCTAATTTACCCATAGGTGGTTATAATTAGGAAATAATTGCATAGTTAAATGATACTAATTTTCTTAAAGGAAATTATAATTAGTAGCACAAAGTGAAACACTGATTTACCTAAAGGTGGTTATAATCAAGAACACACAAAATGAAATGAAATAAGGAATTAAGGATACAACTACCAAACCATTATCATACTGGTCCAAAATACGGCCTATATCTAGAATATTGAATCAACTATTAAATCCTTATCTAAATCCTCTCATTAAAGGTGCCTAAAGAACAAACAAAATGGAACCAAGGTCAAAGTGGTAGGTTAGGGAGAGTAAAAACAACTTTGGTCAATATGAAAGTTATGCTAGAATGGTATAGGGTATGGCATTTTTCAAGGATGGTGATGTTATGATAATTAGATATAATGGTAATAGGGTTACCCCCAAGTGACAAAGTAAGGTAAATGATAGGGTATGAAATAATGAGAAGGTGAATGGAAAGGGAAATGATTTTTTTGTTTCTATTGATGTAGAGATGCACATCCTGATCAACATATGATAGAAAAAGAATAGTCAACGATGTTTAAATTACTATCCCACACCTCTTCTAAATAGTTATTCTATCAAGAACCTATTATATATTTGGACTCTAATAATGTTTTCATGATCTTCAATGGTCATTTATTTTATTTCCTCCAAACTTTGAGATAATGTCTTTGTAACCTCTACAAAGGAAAGTGTAGCCAAGGATGGTAAATACGGATAAATATTGGTTGATAGGTCTAATGTGGCAGTGGAGGGATGGAACATAATGGAATGTATAATAGTTAAGCAACAAATGAAGATCAATATTTTTAGTCACAAATAATGTCATTGATTTTTGACATGATATAATTTTGGTTGTATCAGGGCCAAAGACTTTTAAATATGTTCTTGATAAGACCACCAGATTTTTATATTGTTTGGGCTTGAGAGTAGCTACCATCTGATTATGCTATAGATTGGAAGTTGTATTGATGTTATCTTTAATAATGTCTTCATCAAGTAGTGAATAACTATTGTGCTCATATATTAGTGCCTCAAAGAGGTTTTCACAAATAAATTTGTCTTGATTATCCCATAGCAACTCCAAAAGGTTTCACTAAGGAATGTTGACTTTTTTAATTTAATTGTATTCTAGTACCTAAAACAAGGTTGCACTAGAAGATGTTAAGTTTAGTTTTGATTGCCCCTTATCACCTATGAAAATGTTTCACTAGGAGATTGTTTGTCTTATACATGAATGTGTTTTTGGTCCCCCTAATATTTTACAACTAATATGTCTCCATGGATGTGGTTTAACAATGTATGATTTTATCGGTCTTAATCGACATTTATGGGAGGTGGAAGGTCAATATAATGGCTAGTTTATTTGGTGTTAATGGCATGTGTAATAGTAATGTAATGTAAAGAGGCATCATAATCCTTATAGAAGATACTAGGATAAATCATGTCAATGCTAAAGTAATCATCCTCAAAAATTGTGGAAGGATCACAAATAATTCAAATTGATCTACAAGTCATGTGTAACCAATGTTGTAACAACCATGAATGTATTCTTATTTTGAAGCTGAGTCTAACCCAAGGGACTCTAAATCTAATGTTGATATTGATGTTGATTATGATTTTGATGATAAATCTAATTTTAGTTCAAGAATAGAACCTAACTTCAAAGTTGATTCTTCATCTGGTGTGGATGCTATTATAACGTTGTCTTGTTTAATGTTTACTATTAGACAAGGAATGGATTGTGATGGCATAATGGGCTCCATAGAGACTTATTTTTCAAAATGAGACTCCTTGATGAGGGGAAAAAGGTCAAGATACAACTCCATAGAGACTTTTTTGTTAAAGGGAGGATATTTGAAAATAGGACAATGGTTGAGATAATGATTTGCCCAAAAGTAGTTATAATCATTAAGAAGTGATTCAGTAAGTACTGGCTTGTCAGAATGAAACTCCTTGGCAATAGGGATAGGATAAAAATGGGGTTCATCCTAGGTTTACTTTTCACAAATGGGTCGTTCAACAAAAATATTGTGAATTGGTTGGTTTTCTTGGCCTTGGTTCACACCTAGTTGTAGAATATCATATTTGAACATGTCTTGGTCTTTATAAGATGGATCTTGGAGAGGTAATGAATGGCTCTGTTATGAATCAATGATTAGCATGGGTTTTATAAAGTGGGGTAAGGTAGGTAATGAAGTAATAATGATTTTTGGTTATATAATGATCTCTTTGTAAATAGGCTCATCTAATATGGTCTTAATAAAGATTGGTTGTTAGTCTAGGACAATAATTGTGACCCATCGAGTCATAATTACACAACCTTATTGGGATAATGAGCTACCATAATTAGAAGGTCATATAATGGTGATGGTATGGCATTTTTAATATTGGTTTCTCACACAATCCAAAGGATGAGGGCCTATAATGGTAATGGTAGGGAATTGTGGAGCTTGGTTGCCCATATAAGCCAAAGGATGAAGGCCTAGAAATGGTAATGGTAGGGAATTGAAAAGCTTGGTTATTATCTTGAGCCAAAGGATAAGGGCCTATAATAGTAATGGTAGGGAGTTTTAAATCTTGGTTACTATCATAAGCCAAATAATGAAGTCTTAGAATGGTAATGGTAGGGAATTATGAAGCTTGGTTTCTAATATAAGATAAATAATGATGGGATGGTATAATAATGGTAGGGCATTGTGAAGCTTAGTTTATATTATGATCCAAAGGATGAGGGCCTAGAATAGTGATCATTAGATGTTATGTATCCTTTTTTTTCATGTAGACCAAATGAGGGTTAATGGTATAGGTATGGGATTGAGTACTGTTCTCATTGAAAGGGCAAACTTGGTACATTAATCAACCCAAAGGTGTCACCAATTACTATACTTTAGGGTCATGCCTTTGTTTGATGTATGGAATGTTATAAGATATATTGGGATCCATATCATAAAATACATCATCATATGACTCTTGAACAAAAGTTTCATTGGTCATAAAGTTCCTATAGCCAGGATTATACATGGTCTCACTAAGTGGGTAATGAGACATATCCAAATCTATGACTAACATTTCCTAAGGAAGGTATAGAGTTATACAAACTCTAAAAAACAAGGTCTAAAATACAAAATGGTCTAAATTTGGTCTAACTTGGTCTAAAGATGGAGATATATCTCCAAAATGGTCAATGCTAAAATTTGGACTAAAATAGTCAAATGTCAAACATCAAATGTCTTACACAAAAGGGTCAAGTGAATGAATAAAAATCATAATGTCAAACTTAGGTAAAAATTGTTTCAAACAAGTCTAATATATTTCTAAAGAAATAAATATTGATATTTATTTTGGAAAACAAATCACAAAAGCTAGGCTCAAAATAGGAATTTCTATGTCTTTTGGTAATAAGGCACAAAAGCTAGACTTTAAACAAAATTAGGTCTAGGAGGCAAGAGATTTAATCTAAAATTTTTGAAACACTTTAACTACAAACTAGACATTCATATTTTAGCACACACTTTATCATTTGTAAAAAGACATGGAACATTAATCACATGGAAGATAGACCACTTCCCCAAATTTAGGCATAAAAATAGTCTTTAAATAGAGCAAGAAATTAACCTAGGTTACACAACCCAAAAGTGAAATATCAATGTCTAGACCAAAATTACATAAGGCATACACATAAACAATCAATGTTTGGATCTAAAATTTTTAAGGATAATTTAAAACTTAATTTAGAAGACTAGGCTTCTCAAAATAGATAATAAGCTAGACAAGAATGAACGACATGATGATACTAGGCATAAACCCAAAAGGCACACATGGTTTTGATTTTGTAATTTTGGACACAAAGAAATAATTATTTCAAACAATTCAAGAATCATAGTGATGCTATCATTATCTAAAGGTATGAAAAAGGATTTATTTCAAATAAATCTAATGCATAATACTTGAAATGAATTAGGCAACGTGACTACACCCTTTTCAAACATGTGACACACATATAAAAGTTTTAAAAATGATTAAGGCAAAGGTGTGATGTAAAATGGATGGAATAAAACCTCTTAAAATATAGGAGTGATGCATAAAAAAGACTCTTTTTTTAATTGATATGACAAACAAATAGTTTCTACACAAAACCATGCAAGTAATAAAGGATAAAATGATAAAAACACCTAAGTGTAACATCCTAAATCCTAAAATTAACAAGGTGGCATCATACTTTCAAATTCCATATATATATATACTTTCTATTGAGAGTATTTTAATTTTTTTATATAAAAAGTAAAAGCACATGAAAATTAGGGGTTTTATGCCCCCTCTTCTCTCAAGAGTTCATACAATGACATGGAACTTCAGGCTACTCACCCTGTATCAATAATATGTTGTTGTGGGGTTGTCTAAAATATCAATTTTCATTTGTTTCCAAATGGTCCTGTATATGTGGCAAACACTAGGGGACAATAAAATAATTTATATCTATGTTAATTAGATTTTTGGGAAAATGTATTATCTTTTTTATAACCACTATATCCATTAATTACTTAGTGTAATGTGATGTTCGAGTTACGCCTACATTTTGAGGCTAAGTACCACTAATAGAGCTTATTTTAATTGTTAAAAACAATCATCCCACTGGGTCAACCTAAATTTATATACCCCATCAAGGAGTGGGGTTGAAAATATGTTAGGAGATGAATTCACAGGTTAACACTTCCCTAGAGAACCCATGGGAAGGTGATGAACTATCACCCAAAAGACAAAATGCATGAAATAAAGAATGTGGAAGGACTTTAAGGTCCTTTTGGGGTCAACCAAATCACTTGGATTTTGGGGAGGTAATTAGATACTTTCCTTCCATGCTTTTGGACAAAAGTGACAAATGCAATAAGGGATCATTTTTTATCACCCAAGTTCCCCAAAGGAGACAAGGGAGAGCATACATGTGACACTCAATTTGTGAAATAAACACTCAATAACAAACATAAAAATGAAAATTCTTATGAGTGTTTAACTAAAGTATGATTTCATTTTTATAGAAACAAATGAAATATGTCATGATTTTAGCCCCATAGCTTTGTTGCTGATAATTACAAAAACTTAAAAAATAACTAAGATATGAAAACAACTTACATTTTAAGCACTAAATAAAATGTGTGTAATATTTAACCATGCTTAAACTTTAATCTTTCCACCTCATGACCTATAAATTTTTAGAGGTTTTTCCTACTTAGAATCCCAAAATCATGTGAGAAAATAACATTTTAAATTTACCTCTTGGGTTTCTAATTTCTTATCTCAAAAACCAATTGTCATTGATCCAAAGAGATTGATGTTGATTACAAAAATTAATGTTGATTAAGGTATATCATCAACATTTTACTATAAAACACATAAAAACAAAGTTTATTGATGGAAAATTTATTAATAAATGAGCTTAAAACCCAAATAGCTCATGGATTTTGAAGTAAATGGGTTATACAAACAACATGTAAATCATCAAACACAAAATGAAGGTAAGAAAAATAGAGTAAACCCATTATTAGCCATGTTTATTGCCTTTTTCTACTTTTTACACAAATATCATGGTTTATTCTTGTAATTGATGTGATCCCTATAACCTATAACTTACGTTAAAAAGATGTAAAAAATAAAGCTAAAACTTGAAACTTGAGGATTTATATGCATCCATTCAAAAAACTAAAACTAGCATATCAATCTCCTTGGCCATATAGGATATTTGGTCCCATCAAGTGTGCAATCATGTGAATAATTATTATGTAGAGGTGAGCTTAGTATTGTGTTAGTCCAATAAAACAAATCAAAATAACACTTCTAGCCTAGACACTAGGGAAAGCATAGATAACAAACATACAAATGAAAGAACAACTAGAACACAAAAGAAAACACTCTTTTACCTTCCTTAGAGTTCTAAATGGATTTTTAAAGTGGCTTTCTTGACTTTTACATAAATAAATCTTCATCAATGGAGATTTTTTGGCTTCACTTTCCTTGGCACCTTAGTTTGGTTGCTTAAATTATGATTTTGGCATGGCAACATTACTTTCATGAAGCTTATGGATTAAATCCTGCATAATAACTCTACACTATCAAATCTTTTAAGACATTTAGGCATAATAAATTTATACCAAAAGAGATTAAACATTAATAGGTATGGCCTTGTATTTATAGCTTCAAAAGTTAACTCTCACCCAAGGTGGGTTAAGGTTGATTTTAAACATGGAATGAGTTCAAATTAACCCTAGTTGAATTGAGACTAACTCAATTTGAGTTAAAAGTTGTCATGTAATTATGATTTTCAATTACTAGGAATGGCTCTCAAATTAGATATTTTGAGATATTTTGGAAGAGCTTGACAACTTATAAAGGTAATGATGAAAAGGCTTGATATTTTGATTTTTAGAATTTCTATTTTTAGATATTCATTAATTAAAAAATCATAATTCAATTAAGCATTTAATATTATTTAATTATATGATTCATTTTTATTAGTATTTTAGCTATTTTAAGATTTGTTCAAATGCCCCACTTAATGGGTCCATAGGCCAAACTACAAATTTTTAGGTCACAATGTGATTAAGGATGAATCCATGAGAGATTATTGTTACACACGGTCTAGTATCCCAAATAGGGATGCCTTAACATAATTATGATCATTGATTAATGATGCTAAAAAAAATTAGTATGTTTAGTGATTCTTAGACTTAATTTGTAATGTTTGGTAGGAATCAGTCTAAAGTCTAGTTAGAAGCTAGTTATGGTTAGAATTGGGTGTCTACAGATATAAGAATACTTTTAATGCCTTACCTTCCATTTTTTGTAATTTTGGTTCCTCTATGGGTATGCCCACATCAATAATGTTAGCCTCAATCAAATCTTGTATTTTATGTTTCAAGCTAATGTATCTATTTTTTGTATGGCTTGGTGCCCTATGATACTCACAGAATATATTAGAATCATAGTTATTTGGAATAGGTCATGTCATATCAATGAATTTTATGGGAGGGAGAGATATGTGATTGCATTCCAATGTTTGCTATAAAACATGTGCTAGTGATTCTGGAATGTTAGTGAAAACTTTACATGGAAAGTTGATATTTCTAGGCAAGGAGATAACTCTAAGGCTATGTTAACTGTGGGGTTTGGATCACTATTTTTTTTAGTGTCCCTTACTTTATATGGAGGCTTACTAGAACTCCTAGATTTTTATTATTATCTATCTATATATTTTAGTTTTCCCATTGATAAAAATTTGACTTCTCTTTCTTCTACTATGTGGCACAAATTTGTGAATGTTGGAAACTTCTTAAATAAGATAGCTTCATGTAATGTTGGTAAAAGACTCTATTTTAATATATCCTAAATCTCTTTATCTGCCATGGGGCTAGTTAATTTAGCCAATATAGTCTTGTATAATAATATGTATTAATAAATAGGCTCATTTGACTTTTGTTCCAATTTTGCAACTTGAGCATATGAGATTGTGTCACTGTTATTTATGGAGAAGTGTGATAGAAACATGTCTTCCAAAGGATTGAATGTTATGATATATTAATTTGGTAAATCATAAAACCATTATAAGGCATAATCCTTTAAATTTCATCAGAACAACTTAGTGAGAATCTAATCATTGGACACATAGTCTAAACATGCTACAAATCTTGAAGATGATGCTCTAGGTCACCCTTACCATTATACAATGTAAGCTTAGGTGCCACAAATCTATATGGAAAGGTAGTTTTTTTTATGTGATGTGCCAAATTTGTATGTAAGAGAACATTATAATCCAAGGCATGTGATGTCTTGGTGGTTCCCTTCTCAAGATCTAACACATTAGCCTAAAAAGTATGAACCTCATGCATAAGTGATTGTACATTTAAAGTGGAGGAACTAGCCACATGAGTTTTATATGTCACTGAAGCTTATTGAGTTAAAATTATTAGTTATGCTAGCTGAGTTGGTCCCAATATAGGTGTGATAATATTATTAGATGGGGGAGTTAAAGATTAACCATTGTTTAAATTTTTAATTTCTTCATGAATAATATTGATGATGTCATCTTGCATATCCAAATGTTTGAACACAAACTATTGCAATTTTTTCTAATCAATTTCATCAAATCGATTGTTGAATTTTGCCATTATAGTTTGGGAAGTAAGAAAACATATTATTGTATATTTTTGAACCTTTAAATAACTTTAATCTAAGAAATATTACAAAAAACAAATATTGATAAAAATATGAGATTTTAGAACTAATATTTGAGCATAGACACAAAAAAGATACAAACCCTAAGAGCATCTAGGGTTAAGGTTTGAGTAATGTTTGAATTAAGTTAGGTTCACCAAATGTTTTAACCTTTTAGGACTTAACAAGTGTAAATCATATGTTTGTTAAAGAGTTGAGTAGACTAAATCAAGGAAATGATATGCAATAAATACAATCACTAATTTATTATATAATTGACTAACTTTGAATTTTCTAAAAATAATAATAAATATTAAAATTAAGAACTATTAGTGTTATATATTTGTACCCTAGCTGAGAAGGGGACTATTCGTATCCTTTGCTCAAATCTAGTCCAACATAGGACTGACCCTAGGTTTTGGGTCACATATTATAAGGTCAAACCTCTAGAGAAGGTTGGTTTCCTTCTGGATCTATCACCTAAAATAAAATATAACTGGTAAAAGGGAAAGAAAAATGGGTAACAATGCATAAAAATATGTAAAGGAGTGATGCATCAGTAATGTGATTGTTCATCCACTCTATTTGAGCTCTCAAAAACACTAATGAGGTTAGATATACAATTCCAAATGGTTGTTTATGCATCATTATTTCATGTAATGGATCACCAAATGATCAAAACCTAATGGACGTGATGGAAATCCCTAATTCAAGGTACTAACTAGTCATATTATCCACTTATTATCTCTAATCAAATGACATTAAAGACTAAACATAACTTGCACAATAAGATAATTTAGTAACTAGGTGATATCAATATTTGACAAGGGAGAGATTTCTACCACATATGCAAATCAATCTAACATTAACAAACTATACCAAAATAATAAGATCTAAAAAATAGTCCTTTATTTATCTTAAGAGGTTACAAAGATCAAATATAGGTAGTGTCTATTCATGCCCAAGAGAGGGATTACCAAGTTATTTTCAAGGCTTAAAATCTTGTATTTATAGAAAAAAGGGATGAGAGAGAGAAAGAACTGAGTATATAGACAACATTAAATGAGGTCCACCTATTTTTAATAGATTAGCATTGACTCAAGGATGTTGAGTCATAATCTTATCAAGAAGGCACAACTTTAAAGGCTTTACAAAAGAATTTAATGCTCCATGATCCTTATTCAATCATCAGGTCATCATCTCAAAACTTCATGCCACCTCTACTTGATCTGTCAAGAAAATAAACCCTTTATGCCTTGAAAATGATAGAGATACATGGTCTATTTTGAGTGGCTAGATGTACCTATTTGTATCACAATATTTGAACACAGATCTCTTTATAGATTGAAAATGAATCATATTATTGGTTTTCATGTGGCTAACATATAGATGCATAGCCCACTCAACCTTGGTTCCCCTTTTTGACAATAGTTTCCAATCACTAGTCTATATTAAGCCTTTCAATGGACCTATTTTACCATCATAGAGTTCCATCAGTAATGTCTAGTCTTACTGGTTCAACCTAGTTCAATCCTAGATTGTCCTTTAACTCATATTTGCCTACCTAGGTCAAAATTAGCTTAGTCGACCTTCATCAAATGCTTCCTATACTTGCCCCTTGTTTATTGCCTATCAATATATGACTCATCTTATTTACCCTTTGACCCTATTCACTCCATTGATCTACTTGTACATAGTTGCTCATGAGCCATCGATCTTCTACTAAAACCCACTAACTTTTGACCCTTGTCCTCTTTGTACTCATCATCAAGATCCTCTTACCCTTTTAATTTATCTTGATCCATCAATATTAATGTATGATTAAATACACTCCATTGATATTATAGGGATGCACTAAAATTGTTAGATTTGGTTGTATGTTCTTATACTAACTGTTAGATCTATTTTCCTTTTGAAATATAAAGGATCTTTATCATGTCTTAAAATTGGCATCTACATGAACATAATTTGATATCCGTGCAAACATATTTGATGTTCCATAGACCATCAAATTTAAGTTCACATGATTTTTTCATAAGATTTATTTTTACATCCACGTGAATATATTTGATTTATTCACAAATGTATTTGACATCTATGTAACCATCACTAGGATATTTGAAAACTAGTAGCTATCTTATGTGCTTAAAACTTGACACTTGTGAAAACATCTCATTGACTTCTTGACCTTACACATGTCATTAGATCTTTACTCAGATTGAATATAGGCCATTGATCTTGGACCTATTTGAATACAAATGGTTATTTCCCATAGCCTAAAATTGATTTTTACATATCCATCATTACCCTACTGGAAGACAAATCTCCCAGGCCATTTCCTTCAAACTCTTGTCTATAGGTTTTTTTCTTGGGTCACCTTCCTGAAAGAATTATCTTTTAGGAAAATTATATTGGAAACTTTTTCAAAGAATAGACCCCTTGGGACTTTGTCTATGGCACTTTCCTTGAATAAATGGCCCTTTGGGATTTTTGTATCAGACCACTTGGCTAAGGAAATGACCCTTAGGATTTTTTGTTTGGACAATTTCCTAAGAAAATGACCCTTCAATATTATTATTTTGAGTAATTTGTCAGAGAAATGACCCTTTGAAATTTTCATTTAGGACACTTTACTTTATAAATGACCTTTCAAGAAAAAATTTAGGACACTTTGCTTAAAAATTACCATTCAAAACTTTTGCTTTGGACCTTTTGGTGAAGAAGTACCCTTCAAAAAATTTGAATAGACCACTTTGGTTGAAAAAAGACCCTTTAAGCTTTTTTTTTGGTACACTTTCTAAGATAATGATCCTTTGAGATTTTTTTTAGAAAAAATGTCTGAAACAATTCCTGACACTTAGCCTAAAATACCCAAAATAAATAACACTTAGCTAAATAAAAAGGTTAAAAAGAATTGAACTTAGAAAAAGGAAAGCCCAAAATATTTCTTAAGTAAGGATTTACCCAAAAAGGTTTGACACTTAAATTTTTTTGGGCTCCTCTAAACTTATGCTTAAACTTTATCTTGATCTTTGAAGGCTTAGACACTATGAAAATCTATTTATATACCTTCTCTTTGCAACTATAGACCTATCCCTTAGAAATTGGCAAGATACACTTTTAAGCAAGCTCAAAGTTTTTCAAAATATTTAAACTTTGTATGATCCCTTAAAAATATTGTCCAAGCCTTGATATATACTTGATCCTCAATAAATTACACTACATTTAGGCAAGTTTGGTATGTGGGCCAAAAATGAACAATAAGAACTTAGCTAAAAAATAATTGAGATGGGTGATCTAGGTGTTGGAAACTAAGGTGGAAGCTGATCTGAGTGTTTTAAACTAGATCTCAGTATTATAACCCCTCATAGATAGTAACACCATAATTATATAGTAGCACCATTATTGTAAAAGTGGTAGTAGTATCCTAATATTGATGATAGTGTCCTTTGTGCAAGATTGTCTTGAGCTTCTAGGTGTACTTGTGTTTGGACATTTGAGGTCTATTTATATGTGCATGAATACTAAAACCCTATATTTTTCTTGTAATGACTAATTTAATGAGAAAACACTAATCCTCCATATAGCTAGGACATATGATTGGCATGAGATGAAAAGTGTGTTTGTTATTAGGGTAGGCTAGACATCCTCAACACCCCATTATGAAGAGAGTTTCCTACATACATGTACTCTGAGGAGGGATCAATCCCAATGTAGTTCTTACCACCTAAGTTTTGGTGTAATTACAAGTTAAACTAGTATTTTAGTGGCCTTGAGTACCTTGAAAGTGCTTGGTATTGTAAATCTAGGTATTCTAAGCTTATGACTATTGAAGATGGTAGTATGCAGAAGTAAGGTATAATAGGGATTCATAACCTTAATTATGCACAACTTATTCTAGGTTTGAATGTGTATTTTGTATTTGATTTCTATCTAGTGGTTATAAGGCTAAAATTCATGTATTTATGGTGTTCTAATGCTTGTGTAGATGATAAAAGAGTTTTAGGTCAACCCTAGGAATTTTTAGTTTTAAAATGATATCCATTTGGGAAAAGAGAGGGCAAAGGACATTAGCACTATTTTGGGAAACTAACATCACATGGTGCCAGTTTCCTTATTATGGAACTAATTTATAACTAGTAAAACATAGGAATGAAGGTCCAAGAGCAAGAAAAGAGGGTCTAGGATTGCTTGAAGGATGATTAGGGATGCTTGTGGCCTACACAAAGGCTAGATAAGTGTGATAATAGGCTCTAGGATAGGTCTAGGGATAAGTTAGGTATAGGTGGTCTCAATTAGCACTCTTAGCACTCAAATATCACTTTTGGGTGATTACAGTTATAACCATAGGTAATATTTTTTGCTTGTTAAAAAACTATAGAAAATAACATGGTATTATTTGTATATCTAATTTAGTTTTGATCTGGTATGCACATAGGTGGACAAAGGTTACATTCAAGGTGATTTGGTGAATTAATTATAACCTTAGTGAATTCTTGTTGGTTTTTTTATTATATTTTGTATTATTATCATATTTTATTTGTATAAGATGAAATTTTGTATGAACAATCAATATAATTCTATGAATGGATAGCAGAAACACAATTATATGGGCCAATAATAATGTTTATGCTTATGAACCCAGCTAGTTTGTAATTCACTTATAATGAATGATAATTTATGTTAGATATGAATTATATTGTGGCTTAGTGATTATTTTTATGTACATTTGATTTTGTAGATAAATAACATCTGTGTGTATCAAAATTTGATTGTTCGTTACAAGTATACTTTTGGTTTGTTATAATAAAAGAATTGGGTAATAAACTAAATATTGTATTATATATGAAGTAGGCTAATATGTTGGCTACATAATATATGTGTATACTAAAAAAATTGTGATATTTTTGATAAATCTTATATATAATTTATCAATAAGTTGTAAAAGAATGATAGTTTGTGTTCATGTTATATATCTACTTTGTATACAATTATCATTTTTTAATAATAAGAGACTTATATTTTGCTCATTCTAATAGAGGTATAATCATGAATGAAACACTATTAAAGAGAGGAAGTAAATAATGTATTTATATTCTCATAGTTGTTCATGGAATTAACTCTATAACTTGTATAAACTTGGTTCAAATTTTTTTTTCCTTATAGTTATATAATAGATTATATTCTCAATGTTTTATCATACTTGGACCTTAATTGGAGATAACCTTATGTGATAGAGATAAAAGTTACATTTTTTATAGTTGTATGTTGAAAAATTAAAGGGTTAAAAATACTCTTTTTGGATTTGAATTATTATGCTTCAAAATGTTGTCAAAAGAATTTATGTTGTAGTAAATTTTGAACTAAGTATGAAGGTTGTTTGAGCATATTATGTACCCCTACAATATTGTATTAGGATTTGTGAGAGGATAAGTAATAATACTAAAGTATTTAGTGTAAACAACCTTTCTTCTATGTATTTTCATTCTTCTTTAACTAGTAATGTATTATTATTTTTTAGCTATAGATAGTTTATCTTAATGTTCATCAAACACTCCTTTGGAATTTTTTTAGTATATTTAGAAAAGATGTTTTTTGCATCAATTTAAATTTGTATTCTAATATGGATTAGCATTAAGTGATTAATCCTAAATAATTAAGAATGGAACGTATTCTTATCGTAGATGTTATCATGAAAGTTTGATAGCTAATACACTGGGTTTTGCTATATATATTCATGTTAATCTCTCTTATATCTATTTAGTGACATCACAAAAAGGAGTCTGATTAGATACAATAATTAATATTTCACTTGAATGTAATGAATTATTATTTAAGTTACTTGAAGCTTCCTGGAAATTAGCCATAACTCTTACTCTTTATCCATTTTAAAATGACTCATTTAATTTTTGGCATCTTTATGACTGTTACCTTTGGAAATTCTTGATTGGTCTAGGAAGCCTTTACATCTTGTTTGTCATGAGCATCATGTAATGGTTGTTACCAATGGATAGAATAAGGGGACTTATATTGAATACTCCTTGTCTTTAATGCACATATACTTTTGATCCTCATTCATTTACTTCATCTTGGTGTTTAGTATAGGTTTAGATTATGGTTCTTATTAGACCATAGACATGAATTATTTGAACTATCTTCATTAAGGATTGGTCATCTTTAGTTTTGGAGAATATGATGTTATAGGGATTGAAATTCCATTACAACCAATGTAGGTTCTTTAAATTTGGTCTTTCTCATTTTTGGAGATGGATTATGTTGTCAATTTTGGTGATTTACTTTACCATAGCTAAGTGTTTACCTTTAGTAGTACTACTAAGTGAATTTTTTTGGTGAGTAATTCTTAGAGAAATTCTTGGAAAATATGCAATTATGGGATTATGTATAGTTTATATCATGGAAATTTTGTATGGGAGAATGTTATGGTTGATTCCATTGTTATGCTTGTGCTCATATTTGAGGATAGTTTCCTTTTACAACATTGGTAAAGGATGGATTATCTTATTTAGCTTTCCACTTTCATCTAATCCAATTAATCCTCTATGATTCTTATACCATGATTATACTAAATAAGGTATTTACCTTGATTAGTTTGTTTTTATTTTTTTAATGAATGTGAATTTATGGTATAATCATAGGTAATGTTTTGATGGTTTTGGATTTGATTAGGTATTTTTGGATTTATTGTACAAGGAATTAATCCTTAGACTTAAAATTAGGTAAGGATAATTATCCATATAAATAAAAGAGTATGTGTAATCATTATAGTCACATGCTAATAAGATTTAGTTGTAATAAGACTCTCTTATTTTAACCATAAACTGAATTGCATTTCTTTAATAAGATAATTGACTAGAATTTATGAGTCTTGTGTGTATAGCTATAGATTAAAAAATGTATAGCCTAAAATATGTATATATTCTTATATATTATCATGACATTATTATTGTGTAAGGCACCAGATATAAAAAAAATCCACTGAGCCTTTCTAGTTCTTGACCAAAAGGGATGTGACAAGGTTCTAACATGTGCTATCAAATCTGACGTTTGAAAACTTGGCCTAATGTGCTCATTCATGAATCTATAATGTATAGTGATTATTAAATTAAAATTAAAAACATATTTAATATAAAGTAATAAATTATGTAGAAGGGGCCAAGAAATTTGTGGGGGGTTCTACCTATATACATATATGTAAGGTGGTGAGTATTGTCTTTACCTTGTGGGATAGACTAGCAGCACCCAAGTAGGTGGGTTATCCATGAATGTTGTTTGAGATTTTTAAATAGAAGTTATTTCAATACTTGAGGTAGTACTAACCAGGAGTAGGTGTACCTTCTCATTATTACCCATTCTTAGGGAAGGAGTATGTTTTTAATTTTTTGTATTTTGCATTCTAGTTTTCCTAAAGCATGTTATAGTAGCCTTTATAAGTCACTTAATTACTTGAAAATTGTTGGGAATTAATAAGCATAAAATCATAGCACATGTACGTAACTATATTTAAATCATTTCTTGATGTGTAATTATTACCATAATTGAGTATTGTAGTAAAGCATATATAGAGCAACTTAGAGTTCCCGAATGTATGAGTTTGGTAAACCTACATATATAACTATATGGCTGGTTAAACTCTTCTTGTGTGATTGATTTTACATGCACTTAAACCTACATGGATGAATATTTCATTTAATGACTTATGCATACATTAGTATGTTTAGATTATTCTTGGATGGTGGTGCATTCTTTTCATAATGTTGATTTGACATTTAGTATGATTGTGCATATATTACAAAGTTTATTTAATACTTTGAATGGCTAAATTGAAGCATACATATATATGGATGATTTTACATGTGTATGGATGTATGCACATTTGTATGGTCTATGTATATACTTTTGAATGGATGAGATGAAAACACATACTTGGTGTTTGATTTAATACTTTGTCCGACTACATTTTTACACATAATGGTTTTGAAAACACTCCTTGTGTGGTTGATTTCATTATTAAATTGATAACTAATATGTAATTGGATGTCTATGGGTAAATGTGGTATACTTATTGTTCATTTTTTTTTAATGACTACATAATTATATGAGAAATCGATGCATTTGAGCATGTTTATTTGGGTTTACTCATGATTTGTAAAGATAGATGGTTGATCTTATTATTGCATTGATGTATTGAGTTGTGTAAACTAAGCATGCACATGTTTTTATTTAAATCATATGTGTTGTTAATAGTTTTCTTTATAGAATTCAAAATAATTAGGTAGGTAATATTAGATGTTTTCTATGTTTATGTTGCCTCATTATTTTTGTTACTAGATATTTTGTTGAGGACTTTCATAAATAATGATATGATTATTTAAAATTATCTAAAATGTATTCTTATGTATAATTACTTTGTTTGGCATGATTGGTTCATGAGTCATCCTCCACATTATAGGATAATGAGTAATGAAAGGTAGGAGGCCTTTTTATAAGTTCTCATTATTAGTTAACATGTGGGATGATGTATTTAATAGAGATTATGGGTGTGTATAGATTAGTCTCAGAAGTTATTGATTACTATAATAAAAAATTTGGCCAAAGGAATGTTATAGTTGTATACATTATCTATCCATTTTACCTTCTAGTTCAAATGCATGTATGTGATTCTTTACTAGACAAATAATATATTCCATGGTCTATATGACTAATACCTATAATAGTGATTTTAAAACACACTATTATGATATCCATATTTGACCCTTCAAAAAGGGAAGAATCACTCCCGATGGGGAGATGTGTGGTGAATCACTCCCACTGGGGAGTTAAAGTTGGAGGAATTATCTGAATGATGACTCTTTCCTCTATAACAACCTATCAAAACTAAAATTAATTTCATAATCATGGTTATTTGAGAGATAATCTATCACTAAACCAATAAAACAATTAGTTTATTGTATTATTCAGTAGTGGTTGATTTTGTTGTTGCAATTTTCACCAATATTGATTTTATCCAAGAGTGACATTATTACATTTATGAAAATATACACTATTGTATGATTTTGTAAAGGTAGTTGAGTCTGCAACATAAAATAACATTTATTATATATATTTTTAGTTGGTGGATAAATTTATTATTTTATATGTTAAGTTATACATTGTTGTAATTAAGGTTGAAATAATCCTTGAGATTGTACTCTTAAATCTATATTTATGTATCATTGTATACTTAGAGATATTATGGGAACATTTTGTTTATGAACTAATATAAAATTTAATACACCTATTTATTTTTTTATTTATCAATTGTTGATGGTTGTGACATTTTATTCATCAATGGCTAATGGTAATGTTGCAATATTTAGTATTGGTTAATCATATTGATCTAGTCTATAGTATTGAGTTGTTCAACACTGGTCGATAGTGCTATAAGTATGAAAATATCCACTATTTTTTACATCATTATATTACTTGGTATAAGTATCAATGTAAATGGCTAGGATGATCATTCCTTTAATTTTAATGGGACTAGAGTAATCAGTTGTATTTTTTTCTTATGAAAAGTTCTTTGTTGTATTTTAAGGCTGTAATATTGTGTTTTTATACTTTTATGGTATATACCTCTTTGTGAGAAATAATTTCTATAATATTTTAGTATTATACATAATAAAAATAATGTATTATATGCCTAAAATTGTGAACATTAGAATGGGGTTGTGTGAATGGATATCCACTAGAAACATGTTGCTAAGTACAAACACTTAATGTTTTAGAAAACTGATTTAAGAAAATAGTCAAGTCTTGCAAGGAAAAAGGTAATAATTGAGGCTGAATAAACTTTAAATAAACTTACTAAATGTGGAATTTATTGGTTGACATTGACAAGAATTCAAATGGTATGGGTGAATCCAAATTTTGAAAACACAAGTTCCAAAAGAACAATACAGTTGGAATATTCTTAGAAAGTGATTTAAAAAGTATTATTTTGTTTTTCTAATCAATCATATCTTGGATAAGACATTGGGATAATGTCTTTATAAATGGGGGAAGGATGATACATCTTATGTTCCTTGTTCCATAAATAGGGCACTTTTCAGAGTTAAACATCACAAAAACATAATAATAATGTGTAGTTACTATTTGATTAGGAATTGATATGTTTGAGCATATTAACATGATTAATTGTGTGTATAACTTTTTTATATAGGTTGTCTTATAAATGTCTAGGATTTAGAGAATGGTCATAACATTAATCATATCACCTTGTTAAAAAGTATGGTTTGAAACACTTAGAATTATGGAACTAGCCATGCATTTTATTAGAATATGAGGTTGTCATTGGTGTAAGCTAATTGTGTCTTTTTATATCATATTATTGCCTCCTTGAAAATATTTCCTTATCATATATGTAACACTTAATACTTTTTGTGTGCATGGAGAACTTAGGATGAGACCATGGTTATAAATTTATTGCTTGGTTATGTTCAAACATGGTTTTGAGTTATGATTAAATATTATTCTTATATTGTAAAAGAATTAGAAAATGTGTAACATTAAAGGTTGTTTATAAAATCATTATATTTTGAAATAAAAAATAAATCTTTATTATATGCCATTATCAATTTACCCTAAGGTTTAGATAATAAAATTCAACCATTGTTGAGCATGGTATGGCAGTAAGGGGAGAAGTTGGTGCATGGTGAAAACAAAGGAAGAAGGGAGAAAGGGAATGCCCTATGCTATATAATTCATACCCAAGAAGAGCTAGAGAAAAGTTTGAAACCATTTTGAACTAGGCATTTGTTTCTTCCTCTTTTGTGAATATTCTATTATTTAAGTCTAAGATTGAGTAATACAAGATTTCTTATGTAATCCCCATTAGGATGTAGACTCATTTGAGTATACCCTAATGTACCCATATGAGCCTATGTCATGGCTATGGAGGTATTTAGTTTCTTGATCTTGGTTTGTGTTATTTTTTATTCCTAGTTTAGGCTAGAATATTTCTAGTGTGTAGTTCCTCCATTCCATGCTTAGAGCAAGATGGTCTAGGTTTTTTGCTTAAATTTCTTATTAGGAAATTGCTTATATTCTAGGTAGGATGTGAATAGGGTATAACCCTAGTGAATATGTTTTACTTGATGAAAAAATATGAAAAATAACATGGTAATATTTGTATAACCATTTTAGCTTTGATTTGGCATATGTGTAGGTGGACAAAGGTTATATTCGAGGTGATTCAATGAATCAGGTATAACCTTGGTTAATGCTTATTAGTTTATTGAATAGATTTTTTAATATTAGCATAGATTATTTTCATAACCTTAAATTTTGTATGAAAAATCAATATAATTATTTGAATTGATAGTTAAAACATAATTATATGGGCCAATAACAATGTTTATGCTTATGAACTCAACTAGTTTTGAATTAGCTTACACAGAATGAGAATTTATGTTAGATATGAATTATATTATGGATTAGGGATGATTTTTATGGACATTTAATTTCATAGACAAATTATATATGTGTATGAAAATGTTATTTTTAGCTATCAGTATACTTTTGGTTGGTTATAATAAAAAAATCATTAAATAAACTAAATATTGAATGATGTATGATGTTGTAATTTAATTGGGTTTCAATTCATTTACTCTATCCACCACTCATTTGGTTGATCCAAGTTAGTTATTTACTTATTAAAACTAGGAAAAAATAAGGTATGTTACCATAGTGCTCAACATTTATCACTTAGTTACACTGGCATCAATTCACATAAGGTACAAGCCTTATGCATTCACCTGAAGCATGATAGAGAAAGAACTAGGGCCTACATTAGGCTAGTTTTTCCATGGCACAACTCATTATTTATAGGACTTGGTCATTACAACAATGATTTTGGTAGGTTCATTGGTGAAAGTTGTTTCTAGGCGAGGCTGATGGTCTATAGTCATAGGGTCTATTTAGAGAACTACTTCTGGTCATAAAGGCACAAGCCTGTATTGGGTTGGTTTTATGATTTCAATGGTGTAAGACTTTATATTACTAAGTTAAGTGTCATTCAAGTAATTTGGTGGGTCAAGGTAATTACTTATATCAAGGTTTAATGCTTAAGCTATCACTCCTAACAAGGGTATCAAAGCTTTGATGCATGAATTCTCTTACACTTAGGTTAATTCACAAGTTATGTTGACATCATCACTTAGTATAAAGATGCCATTAACAACCTGGAATAGAAATTAGCTTAATAAAACATTCATATATTGAAGTCATACCATCATAACTATCACATTCATTTCACATCCAAAAGAGATTAACCAGAGGTGTAACCAAATTGAGCTCAAATAGATGCAACACCATTATTCATTAAGATAAGTCTAAATAAATAGAGTATATGATAAGAGAACTAGACAAAATACTTATCTAAAGGTACTAACGACCTAGATGCTCACAAGTGAGCTTGGGAACTATAATATGGATCCTCAAAGGCATCCATGTTATACCTAACATGAATGGTAGCTCTAGCAACCCAGTTCAATTTCTCTAGAGCTTCACTATATCAATTCATGTCCTCTTTATCACTAGATCAAGATTATATTTATTTCCCATAAGAGCATCTTCATGCCAAGGTGGAGAGTGCACATTGAGTGCTAATTTGGATCCTTGGTTGATCATTCCACTGGCTCCATCACTTTTCACCCTTTATAATATGGTCACCACATGCAGCCACTCAAGAAGATGTCCTAAAAAAGTAGGTTCCAGTAAACTACCTACTAGTTAGTGCTAGATCTATAATGATTCCTCCAGTAGGTGTAAAAGATACCAAAATACAAATCATGTAAGGTGATTTCCTCATGCTGAGATGTCTACTAGGTTGGAATGGATCCATACTTAGATAATAAAGGGGCCCAACATTACCCCATAAAAAATTAATAGTTCATCCTTAGACTAGTCCTTCAAAGCTTTTAGCATGCAGAATTCAAGAGTGATCTCTTTTAGCTTAGTGCTAAAGTCCCCAAATCCCTTGATAGTGAGCTTGAGTTCCTCATTGGTGTTGTCTATCTCTATGGAGGCTATGTTGAGTGTGAGCACATATGTCTTCTCCAACTCCTTCTTGAAGTCCTTGAGGTTTTCCTTAGGTTTTGTCACTCCTTTTTTTAGGATTTCACCTTGTTCATAGGCCTTAGGATATAAGGCATGGAAGGGTGCTTCTAGGATTTATTCTTGGTCTTTGATCTATGCGCTCAAGGCATTGACCTTACCCATTATCTAGGAACATTCTAACCTAATTATAATGCATACCTACACCATCAGTTCCTCTTTTTCCCCCTTTTCATGTTTGAGGCAAGTGTCTATGATTGACACCTTGTTAGAGAAGTTGTAGAAGATGGCATCAACTATATCTATACCCTCTTGAAGTTTTGAAAATAGGTCTTCCACCTCTTCAAACTTTATAACTAGCTCCATTTTTAGTATGGCACATGGTCCCTCCTCTTCTTCTTGCACTAGATTTATCTTCAGCTTTAGGAGCATTTGCTCCACTAGCATGCATACCTTATCAACCTCCAAGAGGTTCAATGTGTCAATGTCATCTAAGAGGGATGGCTCGACTATCTCTATGTGTTCAACTAGTTGTTGTAATTTAAACTTTATGGTCTTTTCTTCCTCTTCTACATCCAAGGTGATTTTATTCCACTTTGAAGTGCTAACATCATTGATGATGTTCTTTTAAATGACTTTGAAGGCCATCTAGATGAGTGCATTTGCCAACCTGACTAGGTTCATGGCATAAGAATTTATGATAAGGGAATCATGCTCTTCTTATAGTTTATCTATGTCTAATATGTCCTTATATGAAACCTTAAAATGAGGCTCATCCATATAGTTATCAAAAATAAATGAGAGTTTTTAGCACGTCTTAGTTTTGGTGGCTCCAAGGGGCATGTATTCAAACATGTATAAATCTTTGTCTATCCACCCCTTCTACATATTTTCTCTTAGGCTCAGCCCTGTGCCTTATTATTATATGAGGTCCATCTCCATTTTTTATTCTTCCTCTCTATGAGTGCTACTACTCTCTTTAGTGTTTTCCTCTAAGGTTTCTTCTTCTTACTCATGTAGGGGTTATTCTTCAGACTTGTCCCCTTTATCTGCTTCTTCTTCTCCCTTGGCACCAGCTTCACCTTCCACTTGTTCTTATTGGGTTTTTTTATGCTCTCAATTTGTTATTTCAAGGTGCCGGTGTCATCTTCCTTATCTTCAAGCACCCCTTCACTACTTGGGCATGCATGTAATATAGTTTGGTCTATTGTACTAGTGGGGGCACTAAACACCTTTGTTATTTCTTTCCCAATTGGTTCCACATTTATAGTAACCTTTTCTCTTCTCTTTATTTCTTAGCCTTTTCTTCTTTGGCCTTTTCTTTTTGGTCTTCCTCTTTTTCACCAATGCTAAGGCCTTTTCTTCCTTGACCTTCATTTCCTTGGCCTCAACTCTATCAATATGCTCCTGAGTCATGTTGGCTGCCTTCATGGCCTCTCTTTTCTTCTCTAGCATCAGTGCCATCTCTATTTCTTCCCTGATGTGACCCATTTTCTTCCACAAACTTCTCTTTTCCTCCTTATTTCATGGAGGTTGTGTGGAGGAATATTTTGATGAGGTGCTAAGTAGATTTCTTGCCTTTCTAAGCATGGTGGTAGTGCCACCTTGGATGGCCTTTTGTACTTCTTTATCACTGGGATCTTCTCCTAATTATTCTATAATTTACACCTTGGTTCTTCCTTCCCCTTTTCTTCTATCTCTTCTTATGCCTTTTTTTCCTCCATTTCCTCACATGCCATTTCACCTCTATCTCTACCAAGGTTATTTTGGAAATTTCAATGGGCCCCTTGGAAAATCCCTTACACATTTTCCATCACTTAGATCTCCAAATTTGGTCAAAGTAGTCATTTTAAGTGTGTAAATGTAACCTTGAAATTATAAAGGTCATATAATTAGAGAAATCATTCACTATTTTATCACAGAGCTTCACTAGTCTATTAGCAATCATGGATGAGACTAAGTGAGAAATTTGAGAGTTTTGAAGAGCAATAGAGAGATTAAACTACATGAATGGGTTATTATATAGGATATAATGATGTTAGTGACTTTAAATTCTCTTTTTATTATGTGATATTCATGTTTTAAGGCAAAATTCCATTGAGGGCATAATAAGGAGACAGACCTAAATAGGCTTGAATGTGAAGGATGTTTCTTGCTCAAGATATATGCATACTTTTGACTTTTGAAAGGGTTATGACATATATTTAATCAATTAATAATTATTTTATAATGTTTTTAGAATGTATCAACCTTATTTATACGTTTTAAAACATCAAGCTTAGTCTTAGGGTTGTTTAGGCCTAATGAATCCCAAACCCTAAGCTGACTATATGGACTATATAGGGGCATAGTTGAAACATAGTTTGGATCTGAGGATTTGTTGATCTTAAAAATATTTTTTATCAATTAAAAATATATTAAAATTTAATTTTAAGGGACTTTCAAACATTGGAATTCCATACACACACAATTAGGTAGTGTTACACTGCAGGTAGTCTCATAAGGTGATGAAGTTATAGTGAGTTTTGAGCAATTAGAAAAATTGTAAGGGTTAGAAAAAAATGGGAAAAAATGTATTATGCTAATTTTTAACCCTCATATCCTATTATATGTACCTCAAACCTTTAACTCTTATTATTAAGTGTATTAGGCCTAAAGCCAATCCTAAGACCTAAAAGCTCCACCATCACATGGAGGCTCTCTCAAACTCCTTGAATCAAAATTAGATCTTGAGAAGGTTTAAGAGGATCAAACAGGTCTTATGAAATTATTTACAAGAATTTAATAATAGGGTAAAGGTATGTTTGGGTCTCAAATAGGTAACTCAAACTATGCAATTTAGATAGCCAATTCAAACCACTTATTTCAATGCTCATATCTTTCACCACAAGGAGATTTGAGTCAAATGCTCTTAGAAAGAGTTAGGAACCCTTGCACACTTGAAACTAATCAAGGATTGAATTTTATTGAGCTAAGGTTTATTAAACATCACTAATACTATGATTAGGTCTATAATGCATGTAGAATACTACAACCAAACTTCCCTATGTACATATCTTGATACACCTTTTGCATGGGAACCCAAGCTTCTCAAGAAATTTGAAAGGGTTTATGGACTAAAGATCCATGGAAATAAGTTTTGGTTTGTATTTCCATACTTTATGAACCATATTTAAGAACATGGACCTCCAAAACCCTCCCTAAACCTTAATATAGACTAATTTTGATAAAAGTGAAGTTTCTTGTACCCAAACACCCATGAATCACACTAGAAACTCTTGAATCATTAAGTAGGGATTTCTTAGGAAAAAGTGCATAAATATATGTATAAGGTAGTCTAATATGAATCCAAACATTATATAATGAATTTTGTAACTTTTTTTACCTTATAAATCCATCATATGATCAAAACCATGCCTAGAATTGTCTTTACAACTCTCTTCTAATCAGCCAGTTTATAGGATTGAAGGACAAGGTGACCTAGTCACCCAATTTGACAAGTTTTCAGATGTTTTATCCTCAAGAGGAATAATGTTATGATTTTATTCATTTATTCATGCCTAAAAATCACTTTTTCATAGGTTTCTAAAGTTTCATGTAGGTTTTTATGGCCATCAAACTGTAGCAATTAGGCTACTAGGCTTAATTGGCCTAGTAGACCTACTTGGTCAATCAAGTAAAGATTAAAGATGGAATAAAAGACTATTTATAGAGTTAAATTGAATGATAATTAGTTTCATAACTGACCCTTGAGTGTCAATCACATGCACATTTGGTCTTAAAGTGCTAATTCATGCATAACTGATCCTTATCATGAGTTAACTAATCCTAAAGTGGCAATCATTGCATGTTCCATGGTATTAATGTAAAAAGGAGTTTCTCTTGACTTTAGGATTATTATAAAAGAAGGATAAGTTATCATATTCTTATGATATCCCACCACCTTATTTTTAATACCCAATAGCTCATATAAGTAGCATGCAAGAGCATCAAACATAGAGAGTGTTTTGGAGGACTGGTGGTAATGAGTTTATAACTAAAGTGATGTATGAGTTAATGATGGTCATGGATGAGTTACCTTATCTTCTCTACATCATTCTCTATTATTCTCTTCTTCTCATTTTTTATATAGTTAAGCTTTTAGGCCTTTTTTCAAGATCCCTCTTTTGGGTATGATGAAACTCTACCAAGATTGAGCTTTGTAACATCTTAAGATAATAAAAATGACTATTTAAGATTCCTTAGTATAGGTTTAGTGTGGTTTATTAGTTTGATTTTCAATTATGGTAGTATTTTCTCCCTTGGCAGGTCCTAATCTCACCTAGTTACTAGTATATCATCTTATGTAGGTCATATATAGTGTTTGATGTTGAGTAATTGAGCTTAGAGTGGAGATATTGATTGGTTAGTGCCTTGAATCAGGTTTTCCATCATTGTCCTCATGATTTTATCACTTGATGAAACATTTATGTGAAACACCTTTGCATAGGAGTCCCTTTGATTTGTAAGATTCAATTGTTTTGAATTACTTATTAGTGTTGGTTGAAGTTCAAATTGAGTGGATGAATTAAAGAATTGGTTCATCACCATAAATAGTATAGTTTTTCCCTTTTATTTATATTTCTAGCTCTTTTCATCTAAAATAAATATAGTTTTAGGAAAAGGAATCAAATTTGATACATGAGAGGAGTTAGCCTCATAATCTAGAGGTTTGGTCTAAGTTACAGGTATCCCACTACCTATAGACCAATCCAATGTTAGTCCAAGTTTTAAGGAGAAATAAATAGTATACTTAAACAAGGTGAAACTTTGGTTGCTAAAAATGACCTAATAAATCCATCCATAATCTCACTTTGGTTAGACAAATAGGGGAAGTGCCCTTTGTTTTATCACATACAGAGGACACTCCATAGTCAAGACCACCATACAATCATAGTGTGTAAATGGTGATATGATGAAAACGAGAATAAAGAGGAATTTTAGAATGATGTGTGAGGTTAGTTTTAATGTGAACAATTATTTAATTTCACTTACAATCATGGGAAGCACCTACAGGTGGTCATACACACAAGCACACAGTCTAGGTCTACTAGGCCTAAACCCTTAGGGTACTTTACTTGTTTCACATGATTAGATGACCCTTCCAAACCATTTAATTACCTACATGGGAGAGAATATATTCTACAAGAACCATTGTTTTTTATGGAAATATCCCAAATTGGTTATTTTGGCATAATTTGGTTTCAAGCCTACTCAGAATGCCCAAAAGGAACTCGAGAGCCATCTTTAATTACTCATACTTATATGAACAATGTGCATGGTGAATTAAAGATATATGAATATTTAAATGGGATATCACACTTAATCTTAGTGGAATTTATTTGGATGTTGAGCGTTCAAATTTTATTAATCATCACTAAGAGTCAGAATAACCAAAAACCCTCCTAAAACCCTTACTTGAGCCACATGGAGAAGAAACAAATTATAATGTATCTACAAGTGGCCAATTGGCATTGAAATCATTTTTAATATGTCTATCACTCTCCCAGGCTCTTTGACATCTAATTAATTTGTATTATCATTTGTATAGACATACCTAATATTGTGTTTCTTATAGGATTTGATATGTTTCATAGGTGCAGAAGGGGATTGATGGATGAATATCATTGTGTAATTTCATTAAGGAATTTTCCTAACTCCCTATACTCATTTATCACCATTTTTGTGCATGAAAACCTCTCTATTATGCCATTCATTGTAGGCAATCTACACAAATAGAGAGAAAGTAAAATGACTACCTAAGTGTGATAGTGAGAAGAGTGCCATTAGATATTTTTAGGTCTACCTAATTGTGTGTAAGGAAAATATTTTCTAAACAAGTTTATAACACCTCTTCCACATATTTCCTTGAATAGATACAAGTCACTTAGGTGACAAGTGTGAAGGTCTAGGCCTAGAAGACCAATGAGTGACTATTAGAGAGTGAACAACAAGTGTCCATGATAAGTCATCAATTGAAGGGCATAGATGAAGGTTAAAAATATTTTTTTCAACCTCCCATTATAGATAACATGTGCCAACAAATTCCTATGTTAGTTTTGAACAATCAAGTGAACTCCTCATCATCAAGATAGTTTCAAGAAGGATAGTGAAGAGTCCCAATGCCAACCTGAAGGATATGTCATGTTGTGATAGACATTTGTCCAAGAAGACCCTCATGACCTATTTATCACTTCATTCTCTTTATTTTTAATTGTTTTCTAAATTTTCACACTTGGCCTTGTGACCCTTCCACTTCCTTTCTTCTTTATCTTCTCTTATGCTCTCTATATGCAATCTATTTTGGCCTTTGTATCCAATCCACACCTGGTATGGTGAATCCTTGCTAGTTTAAACACTATATTTACCTTTTAAATTAATATTTCTAATATGGTTTTAAGTTCATATCTTTCTTTTCTAATTGTGTGAAGTAGTGAATAGTGGAATGACAAGTGATAACTATCTATCATTATGTTCTCTTTACTCTTTCATGTTTGGTGTAAGTATTTATCCCTCTAATAGGTCACATGAAATTTTCCTATCTCTAAGTATAAGGAGTAGCATTAGTGTTTTCAATCTAACCTCTTTTCCATTCACCTTAAGAAGTGCAATTCATATCACTTCTATGTTTGAAATACTTATGTTAGAGCAATCTAGGATGATGAGACTAGTATTATGAGTCAAGTTTTATAGTGCAAGTGTATGTTATTATAATATAAATAAATTTGGTGTATCACCTTAGTATCATATGTCACTTTTTATGTTCCTTATATCCCTTTTGATCAAAGAAAACAAGTAGTGAAGGTGATAAGCTATCAAATAGTAATTTATGGAGTTAGCCTTTAAACCTAGAGGTTTACCTCTACTATAGGCAACCCATAGGCCTAAAGGTAATCTAATGTTTTAATAATTATAAATAAGGCTTGAACAACCTATCGAGGTTTAAATATTGAGTTATAATAGTTCTATCATGCTCAATGGGACAAATTATCTCAAGTACATCATATCAAGTTAAATGTTGGTCCTAAAAACATCATAGTTGCATATGTGTGTTTAACTTAGAATTTGGTGACTCCACTAAAGGTAATATCTAGTTTTAGACCAATTTTTATCATTTATTTGGTTCATACTTCATGGTCCTTACCAGGTCAACTCTAGTATAGGTAACAATCCCATAAACCTACTTCTTCAACCTAAACTTCCCCTTGAAGTTCAACATCTTCAACCTATATTTACATTTGAATATCAAGAAGACTTTTCAATCCAAGAAGATCAAAAGAGTGAAGAGGAACTTGAAGACAAAATGGCTAGGCAACATGCTTTCTTAGCCTTCAACACTAAAAATCTTATACACCTCAATTCCTATGATGATATCCCTCCTAATTCTACCAAGAGTGTTCCTAATTTCAATGGGGAAGGTCTTATTACCCCAGGTGAATATGTTAGGGACATTTCTAACTTCTACAACTTTCATAATATCATTGAATTTAACATTGTAATTAGGCTACTTGCCATGTCTCTTAGGGGTAAATCCCTTGATTAGTATAGAACATTATTTGGAGGATGTATTACCACTTGGGATTATTGTGGAGAGGTTTTAACTCAAATTTATGAGGATAAAAGTGATCACACATAAATCATTCATCATTTGAATGTGATTCAAAGAGGTCCTAAAGAAACTATGCATGACTTCAATGAGAGATTTTAAAGAACTTGGTATAGGTTGTCTCCTCCCATGAGACCCCTTATAATATTTTTTCCCTACATACCTAAGGGATATTAGAACTGATATAGTTATCATATTGTAGTCCATATGTGGATACACTTTTCTTGAATCCTATGACATAGCCATTAGAGATGAGAATGGTTTACTACAATTTGGTAAAATCCCTCCAAAAGTCTCTATACCCATTCTTCCTAGCATGTCTTCTACTTCTCCATGTCTTACTCTAATCCCAAGTGTAAAAAACAAGTCTAGATCTTCCCTAAAGAATATATATGATACCATTGATTGGGAGGCAAGATCTACATCCTTTGAGGCTTAAGTTAGGTAGCTAAATCTACAATATGGAGTTAACCAAAACCCCTATTCCTATCCTTCAAAAGCAAGTAGGTTTTCACCTTAGTAATATGGTCAAGGGAGAGGGAAAGGCTAGCCTAACTTTAATATTCCACCCAATGCCCATAATATAAACCTATACTTCCAACACAAGAGCTATGGTTCAAATCCATAGTAACTTAGTTCAAAGAGAGGAATGGAAGACTCAAGGACAATACAAGAATTCCAATTGAGATGAGGGACAAGCTTTGGTAGCTCAAGGAGGACTAACTCCTTAGTTGATAGTAGAATATGAGAACTTCATGAAAGAATAAACAAATGAAGGATGGTATCCCCAAAGAGTGAGCTTGACAAACTTTATAGTATAAGACACATTTGTCCTAAACAAAGTTACCTTAGTTGTAGATGATACAAGATCAAATAGGAAGGCTTTGGGAGATATTTATGGTGTTGACACAAGTTGAAATAACCCTCTTATAATGCAGCAAGGTGTGAATGCAAGGGTGACATTCCTTAAAATTTATACACCTCTTCAAAATCATAATTTTATAAAAGTGAATCAAAGTATTCCATTACCTCAATCTCAAGGCACTTCTTTGACTTCAAGGATACAAGAAAAGGTGAGTGTTCTTTCTTTGAATATCATTGATTCATTGAAGAATGATAAGACTAGTCTCTCTCTTTAGGAATTATTGTTGTCATCAAATTGTGCACCCTAGGACTCTTTGTTTAGATCTTACAAATTGATGCAACATGGATTCATCTCTCAAGTATATGGGAACTTGTAAAAGAGATGGATCTCTAGTATTATAAGGTTTAGCTCCCTATATCTTATTAATGTGATTATGCTACTAAAACTACCTATTATAGGTGAAAAGGGAGAGAAATATACATAAATAAAACCTAAATTAGGATTTGATATACCAAGAGTTTATTCCAATCATACACTTAGAGTTTTCATAATGAACTAAGACAACCAAACTAGCCTCAACACCCTTAATGGAGCTCCCTAGCATTAGCATTTCTCATGAAGGAAAATAACAACTAAAAAAATGAAGGCAAGTAAAGGGAAGATTAGATATGACACTACCAAACTCATACACACTTCAAGAGTCTATTTTATTAGCATACACTTCATGAAACTTGTTAGGAGAGAATTCATTTGCAGCAACACATTCAAGGATTGCATGAAAACAAGATGAACTCAATCTATACTTGACATTCAAGATGGATCACTTCAATACATAGTGAAAATGGACTTAAAGTATAAATATCTTGATTATTATTAGCTTAATTATAAATTAGGGTAAAATTTTGGTAGGGCTTCCACGTTGCCAAGAGTTAGAATCCCATTCAATAGCTAAGATGGCTTACATTTATAGAATTTGGAAGAAAAGAGAGAGAAGAGAAGTTGAAGAGGCACAAGTACAAGTGTCCAAAGGTGAAAATTAGTTATAATTCATGTGGATGAGATAGAAAATTATTTATTAAACTAATTTACACATCATTATATTCCCAATTAAGCCTCTTCTCCAAATGTGGCATAGCAATCTTCTTAATCATTATTTCTTGTGAAATTGCCTTCATGATGGACTTTATTTTGAGCATTCCAAAGAAAATTAGGACAAGTTTCTTATGTGTGACAATGAAATAGTGTTACAAATAATCCTTCACATGAATTGGGAGTTTTCTTAATCATGATATTCTCTTTCAAAACTCAATCATCACCTATCATCAAGATCACTCTCCAATAGGCACTCCTGACACTTGGCACAAGAATATTTGCATCCTTCCTAACTGATCCATACCAAGGGTTTTTTGACACATTTTGGGACACCTCATATTTTTGGATTCATCAAAAACATCATAAAAATCCACCAAACTTGAGTTTCCACCTTGTCCATTATGTCATTCTAGATGCCAGTTTAGACATGTTGAATAGATAGAGCTATTAGAGGAATTTATGATTACTTAAAAGGTATAAAAATGGTGTGGATGGTTTCCTAAAGTCTCAATATAATTCCCAAATTTCTTGGCATCTCATGGACATCTTCAGGACTTATAAAACATAAGAAAATGTCAATAAAACCTACTTTCTACACCACTTGTATAGATTCCATATAATCCAATTACATATATTTGACCCTAATGGAGTTTAAAGCATGTTATATTTATAATCAAGGTCAAATTCATTCATATATATGTACTTTTAGCCTCATTTCTCTAGTTGAGTCCTTATGGAGGGTTTGCAAGGGTTTCTGGTCACTTTCAATATTATCCTTTGTTCATAAAGGTTTCACATTGAAATCTTGAAAAAATTCCACTAAGGTAACATTAGGTAATCCTTATACTTCCTTGAATGGATCAAGGTCCCATGCAAATCTTGGTGGAATTTCCAAGCACTTAAAGTTGACATTCAAGCTCCATTTTTTGCTTCATTATAGGGTTTGAGTGCTTCCTAAGCCAAAAATGGCTTCTTAGGGACTTTATCTAAAAATAAAAAGCTTAAAAATATCTGTATATACCATAAAACATCCTATTAATCATTATAATATCTCCCTTGAAGATATAAATGAAATAGACCCCTACTTTGGGACCATGTTTAGACCTTGCCAATAGGTTTGTCTAAATCTTGGACTCAAAAATAACTCTTAAATGGATTTACCTACCTAAAAATGGTTTAAAAAACTTATTTTCACCTTTATTAAGGCGATACAAATCAATTATATGTCTCCCTAAGGCCCAAATTTAAAATGACCCATTATTTGAGACTAGGCCTATTCGCTTCCTTCCTTTGATGGCTGCAAACCTCCTTGTGTGGAACATCCTACCTAATCTCAGACCCTATAAGTTATTTTTTCATGTTTCCTTGGTTTTGATCCAAATATAAAAATATTTACTTGATATTTTTTTTCCTTTTGGTCACCTATATACCTCTTTTCCCCAAATTGGTAGTCTCGTGCATGAAAAAAACTGCCTCTTCTATGAGACAAAATAGAGAGTATTAACACCATTCATTCAAGATTTTTAAATATTTGGGAGTATTAATTAGGTAATTATTACATATTTTACCAATTTTAATGTATTAACTCCTCCATTTTACCCCTCAACTCATCAAATTCCCAAGATAGACCTCTTTAGGTGTGGGACGGTGTAAGGCCTTAAGGCTAACTATGTTTGGGGTCTAATGAGTTGACTTGAGCGTGCTTTGGAATTTTTAAAAAAAATAAAGAATATCCTTATGATTTCAATCTAAATTTATTTATCCTCCACCATTTTACAAGGTTAATCTGACTCCTTTTGCACCAATGCATCATTTCACCTCGCTAGCCTATTTAGGACTGAGACATCCTGTAAAACCTACCTGTAGGTTTGAGTTAAAACTTTTTTTGATGATTTTTGGGTCTCCTCTCCATTTTTATTAGGACATAAACAATATTCATTCCTTTCCTTACCTATATACCTTCAAATCATGCATCAATCCCATGTTTTGGTCTTTAAATAGGATACCCCTGCCTTGACTAGCTTGAAACCCTATTTATGCCTATATGTGCATATTCCTAATCCACCTGTATGTTGTCAAGGGAAATTTTTATCATGGTGGTAGAGGTAATAAATTTTAATTTCCAAAACTCCCATAACTTTTTCACACCCTTTGAACATGGACTGTGTTTCAACCTAACTCATAGGTCTAAGACATCTTTTACCCTTCCTGTAGGCTTTCATGTGAGAATATGGATTCAAAGAGTGTATAAGGCCTTTTTTTATCCTCATAGCATCATATCATATTAATTGAACTCAATTTCATGATATATTTTAGTTCAAAAACCCCTTTCATTCCTGACTAAGTTCACACCCTTAATACCTCTAATTGTAGGTGTATTTTCTCAAGCTTATAGGTTATATTTAGGATCATTTAGATCATGGTAGTGAATTCTAGGGCTTGTTAAGATTGTATTTATCTCAATAGTACTCACACTAGGACCATAGTTTCTTCTTGGGAATCCTCAACACCATATCTTTATGCCAATCATTGAAACATTTCCTTCACTATATACTCTGCTCTATGTACGGATAGGGGTAGGCTTAAAAGGTCATTTCATGTAAGAGAATTATTCTTCATGACATAAGTGCTTAGGAATAATTATTTATTTGTTTTGAATTTTTCCCCTTGAAATATTAGGTATAGAGTCCTTCATGCATAGTGTAGGTGGTAGCCTCCTTCTAAATCATGTAGATAACACTGTCTACTTTCAATGGTTCACTAAAAACCTTTAAGGGTCTCAAAAACAATCTCATTCTTGTCCTTGAAATCTAAAATTTGGAATATTGGATTTTTTTTAGGTATGAATAATAGGCCTAATAATTATGGGCATTGATAAACCATTTAGTTAGGCTATGCACTAATCTAAAAAAACCCAAGGACATCTATTTAGTCCATTTATAGATTAAGAGGACAAAACTTAGTCACTTAATGTTTTGAATTAAAATCCCACTTATATTCCATTCTAATATTTATGTCATGAAATAAATTACTCTTGATAATTATATAACCTTGAACATATATCCCACCATGCATTTCATGACTCACACCTCTGTACAACCTCTTGGAGCTCAAGCATAAGATGACTGTAAGTACCAAGGCAGTGAAGAAAGAAGATATGGACAATCCTAGATTTGAAGGAGTATGATATCTTTAAAGTTTCAATCAAAAAACCTTTGGAAACATTAATCCAAGAACAATAAAACTTCATGGAATTACTCCCATGTTGACAAAACTCAATTTTTGCACCCATGATTGCCAACTTTGAGAAATAAGCACCATTGGGAAAACCCTTTCAAGGGAATTGAAAAATAAGTGTTGGATTATTAAAACATGATGGATATGACCCTATTCCCACATAAAAACACCTCAAAAAACTCACACATCTCCTTGGATTCCTAAAAATAAGAAACATATGCAAACTTACACCCCTCTTGAATGCAATTCCATAAAAATCTACCTAGAGTGTAAATGATTGCATAAAGGAGGAGGCACAAATTTTCAATGTATTTTTATGAAATTGAATTAAATTTATATTAATATCCACCCCTATAATCACTCTTTCCAATTCCACTTGTAGCTTCCATAGTGAGTGCTTGAACTTACCCTTCCTTAGTTTGCCAATGGAAAAAGAAGGAAAACAAGTTGTAGATGAAAAATTTTGAATTATTCTTGAAAACCATGAATTTAAATGTACGATGGGATGTGAATAGTTACTCTTCCCACGTTTTTGGTTGATGATGACTTGAGAAGTCCATACAAGTGCCCAAAAACTCCTATTTTTTAGGGGAAACTACCATTTCTTGATCATAAATGATTTATAACTATTCTATAACTAATTCTGACATAATTTAACCTTATCCACGTTTATAATACCTTGATGACATATTTTTTAACTCTCATCATCTGTACAAGTCAATTAATGAGCTAGAAATATGGCCAAAGGACCCCTTTTGCACATGAGACCTATAAAATAGTTAATTTATGACTTGTGAACACATTTAAACCTATCAAAGACCATTTTATGATATTTAAAAAATAAATTAAACCTTTTACTAAGTTTGACCATGGTTGACCAATGTTGACTTTTGTTGACTAGGCTAGTATGAGGAGAATAAGCTTCAATAGGGAATAAGGGAAGGGAAAGTGAGACTTGTAGGATAATATATGACCCCATAGGACATATTAAATTTTCTATAAAATATAAAAATAGTATGTGTTTACCGAAATTTGACTTGGGGTCAAATTTGGTCAACAAGTACTCCACATACCTAATCAAAAGGAACTACTTCAAGAGCAGTTATCCTAAATCCATATCAATCCTCAACCATCAATACATGGTGATTTATCACTCACTAATGCTCCTACTCACATTTCAAAACCCTCTACCAAATCTTAAAATCCCCCAACCTTATACCTCACTCTCATTATGGGAGATAAGCTTGTTCACAATTGCATTATGGATAGTGGGGTAAGTATATTAGTTATGCCCAAGCTTATGGTATATAAGTTGGGCTTAAAATATGATCCATATAGCAAGGGAGTATTATATCTTGATGGTACACTAGCTAAGTTATTGGGGGTCACCAAAGGTTTAAGAGTTTTCTTTCATGATTGTCTAAACATTCCAGTACTTCAAGATATAGTGGTGGTTGATCTGCCTACTCACTTTGCTATCTGCCTATCAAGGGACTTCACCACCAAGATAGGAGGCTATGTTTTAGTTGATTGGTCCTTCTTTACCTTTAAAATAAGGTATATAACAAATTTAACTATTAAAACACAACCATTGGCTAAGTTTCATATTGAGCCATATGTAGAAGCAAGTTATAATCTAAATTATACCATCAATGATCAAGAAGAGCATGTTATGGATGATGGAACATCATCCAAAACTGAGGGTATCTCAGATAATTTTATATATTAGTATGGTGATGAAACTTATGGACATTATTCATACACTTTCTTTGAATAGACTGACCTTGGCACATACATCATCCATGATGAAGGTGATGAACATTCTGAGGTAAGCATTAATAATTCCTTTCAACAATATGGTAAAGGTAATTACCCTATTCACATGCATGATGATAATAATTTTAAAATTATGGTATACCAAGATAATGAGGAAGTCAATTCCATTATGCCTACCCAAGATGGAGGATTCCATGAATGTGACAGCCATGAAGAGGAAGATGATCTATGGCAACAATTCCCTATCATAGTTTAAGAGGTTGAATAGTTGAGTAAGTCAAATCCCTTTCCTAAAATTCATGAATCTAATAATAAGGTTATTTATGGATCTTATAAAAATTTAGGAGAGTGTCTAATTAAGGATGATAATGAGTTTCAAACTACTATCAATAAGGTTGTAGTTATGAAGGAGTTTAATAAAGCCAAGGTAGAAATGTGTGTGGTTGAAGAGTAGTCTAAACCTTACTCTAATATTGAACCACTTTCAGACATGTTGGAGTATTAAAAATACAAGCTTGATGGTTATAGACATCAATTTCATCATGTTATATAATAGGTTGAATTTCAACTTCCATGACCCCAAATAATCAAATTGAGGAGTGCCAAGTGAGCATGATATAAGTCAATCCAGATGCAAAGTCAAGCAAACCTTTAAGAGAGCTAGATGGGGTGTATTTGATATCTCAAAATGATAAAATTGTTGCTAATATAAGATCCAAATATGATAAGTCATTTTAATATCTCTAAAATCAAGTGCTCATTGATAATCATACATCATGTGAAGGTTTGTTTTCATGGAGCAGTAGTGATGTAATAAGCATTCTTTGACCCTGGTTGAAGCAATGATTAATTTTCTATTCACCTCAAGTGTGTGAGTCCTTATACATATTAGGATAGGTGTTATTTTATTAATTTATTGTTCGTTTTTTCCCTAAGTGTTCATGAGAACACAAGTGTGAGTTTGTGATGCAAGAGCATCAACCCACCATTGTATATTTTGTAAATAAGACCTATGTAAAATCAAATACATCTTGACTGTGAAGGCAAATTCAATGTAAAGTATTAATAACATCCTCAATAGCTTATTAAATCTTAATTATATGTGAGAATGATTTTTAAATAGTTAGGAAGTCCTATATTGGAGTCATAGACAAGATATAGAGTTTCCTTCTAAAACCATTGTTTGATAAATCCAAATGTAAAAAGGAGATTTGTGAGTAGGGTGATCAGTTTTAAACCTCTTATAAAGAGTCACCAAGGTAAATATCTATTATAAAATTATTTACAATATCTAGAAAGGTATTATACATTCACCTTATTTAGAAAGAGCCTCACATTGGGAAAAGGGCAAACAAGGCAAGTTGTTGAAATTTGAAAAGACAGGGGAGAAATTCTTAGTCAAACCCAAGACCATACCAAAATTAAGGAAGCTTGGTTTCATCAAAATGGAGCTCAAACCATAGGCTAAGAGGATAAAAATGTTATAAATCCAAAGTTTAGTATTTGTTTGAGTATGGTTTAAGAACATTCTCAAGAAGAATCCTTGAGAAAACTTGTTTGAGGATGAAAATGTTATAAATCCAAAGTTTAGTATTTAGTAACAATCTACTACAGTCATAAATAATTGGATAAGTTTTTAGTAAGCAATGAGGTCTTAAATATCAATTACAAGTCTTCAGGTCTATTAGATAAATCTAGGATAGTTGTAAAGAAAAATCATTTTGTAATATTTTAATATAGTCAAACATTTTAATTGTTTAAGGAAAGGTGAATTAAAGTTAAAGGAACCAACATCTAGTATTAAAATAAGTGATTCATCTGATTTCTATGATGGTGAAATGCACATGTCTATCAGGGTCACAATTTACATTAAATTTTTGATGAGCTTTGATTTCTTCTATATTCATATTTGCATCAAATCTACCACTTCTTTGCCATTCTTATTTAAGAAAACTCCATGTTTGTATTCCTATGGTGTTGGTAATTTTATTTCTTATGTAGTCAGGTTTCAATACAATTTCATTGACACTACTATACTAAGACCCATATACGAAGCCTCATCGTATCAAATTTGGTATAGTTGAAAGAATTGATATAACTTCCCTCATATCTAACATGCACACATAATTATTTTATTCATGATTTGAGTTGAAGAGAAGTGTGGTCGATTTGTAATGATAGACACATATGCATTACCAGAAACATATAGTTTAAATTGAATATTTTTTATTACATAGAGAGTTTTTATTTTTTGACCAGGCATTGAAAGGGAATCTAGTTCTTTTCACATATGGGAGTTATAGGTTTGACTCAGTCTGTCAAAACTAATTAAGAAGGATCTTGTTCACAAAGTGACTCGACTTGGTCTAGTAATACAAATTCAATCAATATATTCATGAGCAATAAATTATGTGAAAAATTATGTTGTGAAATTTCATGGGTTTGATTACCATAGACAATGCCATGTCGATTTTTACATTTCCTAGTGGGATTTGTATAGTGTGAAGCAATTATAATGATCTTATTATTATGTCCAAGTGTGCTCAGACTTTTATTTAAATGGATACATATGTTAAAACATGTTTCATCCTTTCAATGAGCCATTTTAATTATAATAATGACTGAGAAAACTATGAGGATCATAAAAAAGTAGATGACAGGTCTATGAAGAGACATGTATACCTAGGATTAAGTAATTAAAAATCCCATGTTTTTTAATTTAAGATGTTGTCCATTGACTGACTCATTGAAAGCTAAAAAAAAGAATGAATTCATAAAGGTTTTTGGCTAGGTGAAAGGTTCACTTAAAAAAATTTAAAAGAACATGAGGTATTGGGTATATGTACTGATTATACCCAATGTTTATTTGTATTGAATGATACTTAAATGAGTAGATAGAATTTTATGAGGATCATCTATGAAAGGTTGTAAAAAGGGTCATATGATAAAGGATTAATGATGATGGTAAGTAGATAGGTTGTAACCATGTAAAAAAATTTGTCAGGTAGATATGTATATATAAAGATATAAAGAGGACCCAAATAAAATATCAAGTTGGTGAATGAGTGTCAAACTAGGTAAACTAAAGTATTGATGATGAATTGGTGAGACCTTAAGGAATTTATTCCATATGTGACACTATAATTTTAATATATATTTAAATGTATAATAATTAGTAAAGGTGAAGTTTTAAGAGACTTATAAAGGCATATTTAAAAATAGAATGGATTATTAATCATCAAGATAGGTTTATTTGAGAATAAATTGATCCTAGTATGAAATAAGAAATAATAATAATAATATTACCATAATTTTGGGTATTCCTTTGTTTATTTGTTTTTTTTTTTGTGTTTGGTATGGTTTTGGTGTCCTTTTAGAGGCATTTCAATGTCAAGTATAGCATATAGGTGACTCCATAGACCAAAGGATAGTAGAAAGTAACTAGTCTTTAGCATATTTAGCTTACTAACCCTAGGAAATCACTAAAATGTTGACTAAGTTGACCCTAATTCAAATTAGGTCAACATTTTATATAATTAAAAAAATTTAATATGGTCTCCTAGGTTGAAAAGTGATCATATAGTCTTTAATGAGGTCAAACATATGTTTTATATTTGTCATTTTTCTCTAAGTTGGTCCTATGTCATCTTAGGCAACCTTTTGGGTCATTTAATGAAATTGTGTAGTTTATATAAGAATACAAAGGTGTCAAGATGAAATTTAATGTCACACATGTTATTAATATTTAGAGACACTATTATGAAATTGATAAATTGTAGGTTCAATGTCCATCCAAGGAGATCAACTAAAAATAAGTAGTTTTAGGTAGTTGTACGGCCTGAGTGACACACTTGGCACTTGGGAAGACTTCAAGGATGTCTCTTCAGATCCCCAAAGTTAAATTTCATGCTTTTTAAGCTTTTATAGACCCAAAATTGAGTAAAATTGACCTCTCTCTCACATTGCTCTTTTGGATAAGTCAAAAAAGTCAACTGATTTCTACTTGGTATGGATAGGAAGAGCAAAGTTCAAGTGAGTGCACTTGATGGGTGATATTATCCTTTATGGATTTATTTTCCATGGAAATAGTTTCTTTTTTTGTGTTTTTTTCTTCATGAGCCATCGCTAAGAATGTTAGTGACTCTAGATTGCATGCACATCCTCAATGGTTTCATTTTTCTTCTCTAATTGTATTGATCTAAGAAAACTAGGTGGTGTATGTAATATTAAAGAGTATTACCATCCTTATCATAATGTTTTCAATATATTTTTCATGTGTGTGTGTGAAATAAAAAGTAGGAATATCTCATTTTTCTAGTATAAGACACCATTAAAGTCCGTAGACAGTGTTTCATTAGTTGCAGAGTCTAACTTCCTATGAATGTCTTTAAGTCAAAGTAATGAATTGGTTTTCAACCCCTCATATCATGGTGATTAGTTTTGTCTTTTAATTTTTTAATTATAAAGAGTGTAATTTATGGATTTAAATGTATAAAACATAATCACAATCAAGTAACCTAAAATAGTCATGTACAAGACTATGTAAGAGTACTTGAGAAGTCATGTTGATGAAGCAAGAAAGTTTCAAGATTGTCAGAAGATTATCAAAGTGAAAAAAATAAGACTTAGATATTTAAATGATTATATATTATTTGTGAGAACCAATTCAACATACACAGTTGTATATCATATAAACCTACAAGTAGTCTCCAACAGTGGTATGAGTTCAACCCAAAAGAGGTAGAGTAGTGTTGAATGGGAGGTGTTTGAACTCAATTGAGATCTTCAATCAGGTTTGAGAACATAGAGAGGATCATGTTAATAGTAATGAGGCAATTTTATTCAGACCTAAGACCATGTTCATAGGTTAATAAATTTTCAATTGATAAGTTTTACCTTTAATTCTCTGAATGAGGTTTTTCTCATACACTATGTCATCTCATGGTGAAGTGTCTTGAGGTCTATACAGGCCTAATAGTTTATCTCTTATATTCCAAGCCTAGATAAAATGTCTTTACATAATAAGGTGGTTTTTTTATCAATATAATATAATTTAAATAAGCTTCTAATTTATTCAAGTTTTCATTGTATACATTTAGTAAGCTACAGTACTCTTGAAGCCCAAATGATCTTAAAACATAATAATGACACAATGGTTATATGACTCAAGATAAAGTGACTCTATTTGAGTGAAATATGACACTGGTGACTTCAATATAATATAAAAAATGAAACATAGTTCTTAATAAAATGTTTTCACCTATAGGAAGGTCTCATATCCCCACCTACATTCAAACTGTGAACCTATAATGCATTGATAGTAGTGGATGAGACCATAGTTTCAAGATATTCTTGAATATGTGAAGGTGTTAAATTATCTCTAATTAATGTATAAAAAATAAATTTATTCAACGTAACTCTCAAACCTATATATTCACTTTAAGTAACTTCTTGACTCTTTTGATAACACCTACAGTGTGGACTCTCATAATGCAAGCTAGTCTAGCAAATAGAGAATGCAAGTTTGGCAAGGTGGGTAGGGGTAAAGTGGATGATCATGTAAATAATAACTTTAATATTGATTATAATAAATTTAAATTTTGTATTCATAAAAAATTAAATAGATAAATATTTTTTTGACTAATTAAGGTAGAAAACCAGGGGCCGAACCCTATACAGTCAAAAAAGATAGGAAGGCTGGCAAACAAAAGATGCCAACACCGAACCAACAGCACAGCTGAGAAACAAACTTAGAAGCAAAACAAAACACTAGAAAGACCAGAGTCAAAAAGGATGAAACTACATAGCTATATAATTAACAAGATCATTAAGATTCTCATTGTCTGCATTGTCAGCATTCCCTAGATTACCCACCGCTTCCAACATAGTCATATTCAACAGAATGTTATTTCAAAGGCCTTTGGCAAAGACCTTTTCCAGATTTTGAATGCAGACCTTCAAGGCCCCAATATCTATTTTCCAATCATTATCATTCTCTGAACCCTCACCAACTTCTTCTACATGCATCTTCTCCTTATTATTAGCAGTTCCCCTAGAATCAACACCCTACTCTTCAGTGACCTCAAAAACCCGAGAAGCATGTTTCCCATCAGTGTCCTCCATAATTTCTTGAATTTCCAGCTCTTCATACCCAAATTACCACCTTGAGCTTTGAACAAGTAATAAGCCCTCAGTTTTGTTTACATTGAATGCAGATGTGAAGGCTCATTTTACAAAATGGCCCACCGCGGTGACGTCTACTTTCATGCTTGAAAATAATTCCCCTTGGTTTTTATGATGTGACTCTCACACCTCCACCTCATGATATAAGTAATTAATCATGACAATTAAGGAATTACTAAGGTTATCATTTTCCATGATCCATAATGGCCTTCTCCATGTGGACCACCTTCGAAAGCTATCTTCATCATCAATGTGCATCATTCATGCTCTGTCATCTCCTTATGAATGATCTCTCTAATGTTTAGGGGTGTATGAGCCCCTTGTCACCATACCCTCCATCCTGAGAATTGTTGACCAAGGTTGGCACAAGCATCAGTGACCCTGTTACCTTCTCTGTAGGTGTGGGTAATCTCAACTTCGGAAAACTTTTGTAAAAGAAACTGGATGCCCGTAATGATGTCTTTTAGATGGATACCAACATTAGATGATTTATTAATGGCATCTATGACCAACTTAGAATCTCCCTGAATATTCAAATTTCTAATTCCTAGGGATATAGCTAACTTTAATCCCCAAAGTAAGGCCATAGCTTTAGCATAGTTATTGCTCTAGCAACCCATGCCACCAGCATAGATAGCATACATCCCTCCTTTTTCATTTCTTATTATTCCTCCTCCACTTTCTTTACCACTCAAATTGGATGCCCCATCAAAATTGAGTTTCTTCCAATTGGGTTTAGATGGTATCCATTTAGTATGAAGTCTTTGAAGAATTTTGGAATTATCATGCCCAGGTATAAGGTTTAAAACCTTCCATTTGGCAGCAATTTGACTTTCAAATTCAGATAGGGGTTTCTCCACAACACTAATATGAGCTGTTGTAATACTTTCCAAGATGGTCCTAGCAAAGGAGTTAAACACCTAAGCAACATTTCTAGCAGTGTCCCTAAAAATTCTATGATTTTGCTCTTTCCATAGAGTCCAGCTCAAGCATGGCAGAGCTTGCTTCCATAATTCCTTAATCCATGGATGTGTGAAGGTTGAGTTCTAGCTGAGAATTACTTCTTTAAGGTCAGAATTGCAAACCCATTCAATGCCAAAGTTGTTAAGTATTGTGCCCCATAAATCCTGAGTAAACTCACAGTGTATGAATAGGTGTGAAACTAATTCCTCTCTAGAACCACATAGAAAACATCTGTTGAACAAAGTAAACCCCCTCTTTTGAAGGTTGTCTTGAGTAAATATTTTGTTATGGGTAGAAACCCACCAAAACAAGTTAATCTTTATAATGAGTTTATGATTCCAAACCTTTTTCCATACCTCCTTATTCTGAGCTTCAGGTGTAAGCAGATGATAGGTAGATTTGACAAAGAATGATCCATTCTTATTTGGCCACCAGTATTGTTCATCCTCCAAAAGGAAGAGAGGGATTTTGATCTCTTGAACACATTGTTGGATCTCCCAAATTCTTGGGATAAGCTCAGGCCTGTGCACACAGCAATCCAAAAGGTTTTTCCAGCTCCTTATCCCATTGTTATTTTCCATATAATCACTAACCCTATCACCAAAGAACTGAGTAGTCAGGTCTATAATTTCTCCATAGTTTACTTGGGAGATGAGAGTCTTGTCCCTTAACCAATTATCCTCCTAAAATTTAATCTGCCAACTATTTCCAAGCTTCCACCTAATTCCCTGTTTGAGAAGACTTCTACTTTTTAGCATTTTATTCCATATCACAGACCCCTGGGGTAATCCCGCCTATTGAAGAAAGTTGGAATCATCAATGCTATGCATGTATTTAGCATACATTATTTCCCCCCACTCATTGTTGTTGTGAATCAGATTCCAACTAACTTTTGAGAGGAGGGCTTTATTCATTTTCCTGATGGATCTTATATTAAGTCCACCATGAGATTTTGGGAGACACACTTTTTCCCATCTAACTAAAGACATTCTCTATTTGTCTTCCACTCCCATCCATAAAAATTTCCTTTGGATCTATTCTATATTTTTAGAAAAATACATAGGAATTTTAAAAAGAGACATGAAGTAAGTAGGAATACCTTTCAAGGATGCCTGAAGAAGTTGCAGCTTACCCACACTACTGAGTAGTTTCCTCTTCCACCCAAGAAGTTTCCTCTATGTACATTCCACAATACCATTCTAAAAACCTGAAGATACCTCTTTCACTGAGAGTGGGAGACCTAGGTAGGTAACTGGTAGGTCAGCCTCAGCACAATCTAAGATATCAATGATTATATGTCTAAGTTCATTGGGAGTGTTGAAGAAGTACACATTGCTTTTCTAGAAATTTATTCTTTGTCCTGAGTCTCTAGCATAATCATTAAGTATATTCTTCCATCTTCTAGCTTCGATCACTGATGAGATGCCAAATAAGATGGTATCATCCACAAACTGTTGTATAACCATAGGATGAAGGGAAGAGCTAGGTTTGATGCCTACTATCTTTTTTGAAACTATATCAGCGTGTATGTATCTTCCCAGTGCATCAGCCATAATGATGAAACTATAAAAAAATTAAATAAATAAATATGTTGAACAAACAAGTTTCTATCCTTAACCTATACTCAACCCAAAACCCTACACATTCAAGTCATAAAAGCTAATTTTGGGAATCAGAGATGTTGAGGGGTATTGGAACATGACCAAGCTATGAAAATTGGTATATATAATATTCATGACCTAATAAATCCATCCATAATCTCACTTTGGTCAGACAAATAGGAGAATTTACCTATTTTTGTCTCAAATAGAGGGCACTCCATAGTCAAGACCACCCTATAGGTATAGTGTGTAAATGGTCATAATATGAAAGGGAGATTAAAAAGGCATTATATAATTATGTGTGAGGTTGTTTTTAATGTTAAAAACTATTTACAGTCACCTACAATCATGGGAATTACCTACAAGTGGTCATACACATAATCGCATAGTTTATGTCTATTAGGCCTAAACCCTTAGGGTGATTTACTTGTTTCACATGGTAACATGATCCTTAAAAACCATTTTATTACCTACATGGGATACTATAGTGTCTAAAATAACCATTGATTTGCATTTAAATATCCCAAATTGGTCATTTTGGCCTAATTCAGTCTGAGGCCTACTTAGAATGCCTAGAAGTGGCTCAAGAGCCATCTTCAATTGATTATATCTATATGGATAGTGTTCATGGTGCCTCAAGGATCTATTTGTTGTCCCCCAAAAAATATCACTCATTTTTGGGACAACATTTGAACTATTTTGGTCCTACAGACCAAAATTGTCTCTTCCCTTTTCAAAATTTTTCCTAGGCATTCAAATTCCTCATTTTCTAAGCTTCTCAGAAATCTACGGACTCTGTAGGCTTAAATCTATAGACTCTGTAGGCTTGAATCTATAGACTCAGTAGGAAGATAAAATATACAGACTTTATAGGCCAAGTTCAAAAGACTTCACAGGTTGATTTCTATAGACTTGATTTCTACAGACTCTACAGGCAGGTTCATTTCTATAGGTTCAAAGGCTTCTACAGGCAGGTTCAACCAAAAGAATTAGTTTCTAACACTTGGTCATTTTCAATATTGGTTCAGTGCCTTGGTTTAAATCAAAAATCTCCATTGGCAAGCATCTAGGCAAAGAAGGCTTGAGCCATTGAACCATTGAACCACTTTGGTTCAAAGGTTCAACGAGTTCAAATTTCAAATGGTACAACACTTTAGGTTCAACGGTGGGTTCAATCAAAGGAACAATTCAATGGCTTGGTTCAACCAAGTGGTTCAACACTTTGTTTCACTCAAGTGGTTCATCCGCTTTGTTTCAATACTTTGGTTCATCCTTTGGTTCAATCAAATTGTTTGTCAGTCAGTTTGAGGCTTCATTTGAACCATTAAACCAAAGCTTGGTTCAATGGTAAGTTCAAAAAAATGGTTCAAAGGTGGGTTCAATCAAGTGGTTCAATGCTCAGTTCATCCGCTTGGTTTAAAGGCTTGGTTCATTCAATTGGTTCATCAGCTTGAACCATCAGCTTGAACCATTTTGGTTCAAATCTGGGTTCATCAGCTTGGTTCAACGTTTGGTTTAACCAAATGGTTCATTGGCTTGGTTCAACTAAGTGGTTTTCTCAGAAATTTCAAGGAAGCCTCTCGAAGGACAAGTGCCCTTGCGGAGGGCAATTGGTCGACAAAAATACCCTTCAGAAGGATCATTTTGAAAGAAGGCCGCAAAGGTAGATTCTTTCAAATTTTTTGTTTAAGGCATTTGAAAAAGTCTAAGGCATAATTATTTTAGACTTTTGTCTGAAGGAATTCCTTCAAAAAAAAAGTCTAAAAGAATTCAAGAACTGACTGCGGGAAGAAAACCCGAAGGAAATTCTCAAAGGCAAATGGAACAAAATGGAAATTCTACGGACAATTTGTTTGTGGGAATAATACCCACAGAGAAAGCCCAGGGAAATTATTCATGGAATTTTTTTCCATGAGAAATTATCTATGGAAAATTTGTCCATGGGAAAATGCCCCCAGAGACAGCTCGAGAGACAGTCTGCTAAGGAAAAGGCTGTGAGAGACTTCTAAGGTGAAGGTCACTAAAGGACCCTGAAGGGCAAGTGCCCTTACAGGGGACTCTCAGCTGCCAAATTGTAGGACACATCCCTAAAGTCAAAAGTTCATCTTCCCTTTGGGAAGACGTGAAATAAGAAATCCAAAGGAAGAACTTAGCTATCTATAAGATAATGCCAAAACCCGAAGGCCATCCAAAGACCACCTGAAGAGCAGATACCCTTGTGGGGGGTTCTTCCTGACCCAAAGAGGATCATTTCTTAAGGCTCAAAAGGGTAGATTATTTTTGGGAAAGTGCCAAATAGAAAATCTGAAGAAGGACCAAGAGGTGATGCACCCAAAGACATCAAATTCAAGACAACGAACTAGCCATTGAAAACATAGTGACGGGCACGCGAACGTCAATGTTAAAGCTCTAAAAATAGCCGTTGATCCTTGTAATATATAGACCCAAATGCATTCACAAGATTTAAGGCCAAGACTAGTAGAAAGTGAGGAAGGAACAGAATAGCAAATTAAATCTAGGACCCAATTCAATTAACTAAAAAAGGAGGAATGATGAAGGTAGGATCAGATCGCCAGGTGGACATTGAAAGTTGCAAACTTTCAATAGCATGACTTTTTTCTCTACATTGATAAAATCAAATGGGTAAATGCCCCTAATTTCTAGCCTATCTTCTTAATAGATTTCAATGCAACATTATGTGTTACTATTCCTGAGTCCTTCTTAAAGAGGTTATATAAGGGACTCTCTTCTATTGTAAATATATCTCTTTTTGACAATCAGAACGAAACTCTACCCAAATTTAAAGGCACTTCTGAGACTTTGAGCTCGGTTTGTTGATCATTTTTTGTTGTTGGAATAAGAAAGCAAGTGGCTTTTCAAACTTTGTGCTGTGATATCTTTATTGTTGGGGAAACTGTTCTTATGTCTTTTTCCTTAATATATCTTTTGTTCCTTTAATTCAACAAGCAGAATTAGTGACAGCAGTCAAGAAGGTGTCCTGAAGAGTCAAGTGTGGAGAGACTTTGTGCCCCCATAATTTCCTTTAGTGTGTTTTCTTTTCATTTCTATGTAAAGGACCTTGGGATGACTTTGTGCCCTCATTGTCCTTCGTATCTTACTCTTGAGCAATCCAAGTGGAGACTTTATGCTGCATCTCAATTTTCTAGTTATGACATCCTTTGCTATATTTTGTTATTACTACTAGGAGTATTCTTGTGGTTTGTTGAATAGTACTTCTGAAAGAAGAGGAGTGTTGTCTATCATTTCCCTTGAGTTTTTCCTTTGATTTACACACATCATCTCTGAAGAAAGAGAGATGGATGGTTTGTCCTACCATTGAGTATTATTTTATATATATATATATATATATATATATATATATATATATATAACATACCTATAGGGAACCTCCCCTTGATGAGAGGAGAGATTAGTCCCCTTCTGATGTGGTAAACCTACACATTTGGATGACTAATCTTCCTACTTTGGCTAATTAGACCTATTTTGTTTATCAATACGTTGATCGACAAAATATTCAACCAACAATTTTTGGCGACTCTATTGGGGACATAATATCCATTATCCATTTATAATCTATCCATCCACCTCCACACTAACTGGGAAAGAACTCATAGTTTAAAGCCTCAAGCTTTAACTGAAGCAAGGTCAATTCTTTTCCATTTTTGTTTCACAATTTGGTAGATTCAAGGTATACACGAAGCCAAAGTGCTAAAGGTATCGTTGACCGTATTTTTGAGTTAGTACAGAAAAGTGATTTTGATCTATTTCCTTCACCATCTCATCTCCAATGAACCAAGAGCTTTCCTCCTACTAAAGTCAGATCTCCATTGCCAGATGAAGTATCTACTTCTACTGTTGATAAAGCTTTGCCAATAATTACCCCTCTGAGATTTGTTATCCCTCCTTTTCATAATCATACAATGGTAGTTCAAGGCCCATAGGGTAATGCTTTTGGTCCTCTCAATCTTTCTCCACCTCTACATGAGCTTCCACATAGTTCAAGGAAGAATTTCCCTGAATTCTATGGTGATAGGAAAGTTCATATTGATTAACACATTGTAGCCTTCAGCATAGCTTGTGGAGTAATCAGAGTAGAATTTGAAGATGTAGCAATCAAGATTTTTGTGGAGACACTACAAGGTGTTGTTGTAGATTGGTTTTATGATCTACAAGCTTGATCAGTGACTGATTGGAATACTCTCAAAGATAAGTTTGAACCTAGATTCAAACTTGCAAAAGATGCACATGCACTTTTGGCTCCACTTACACAGATGAAGAAAGAGCCTTATGAGCCTATGAGAGACTTCATAGTCAAATTTAACAAATTAAGGAATAGGATTCCTGTAATAGTTCAACTTACAGCTGAGAATCTCAAGTGCTTCTTCATTAATTCTCAATTACCTGAAGTAAGTTTTCTTTTGAAACGTGTTGGTCAAATAGATCTTGTTGCAGCCCAAATTTTGGCCCCTAAGGTAGAAGATGATCTCATCTTATCATGGAAGATAAGAAGAGATCCAAATAGAAATAGACCTTCATCATCTTCTGAATTTGCATCTACAGGCACCACTTATCCAATGGTGCAAAAGCTGGCAAATGAAGTGCTAGCCTTGAAAAAGAAAATGGCACAAGGAATGTCTTCTGCTCCTTCATACAGAGATATGCCAAGAAAGACATTCCCAAATCACTCATATCAGGGTAATGTTGTTAGGAATCAAGGGAAATAGAATTGCCTTCCTCCCTCACAAGGGAAACTTACCCTTGAAGCTCCTCCAACCAACTCAGTAGTTGGATATTTGGAAATAGAACATGTTTTCCCTTTCCAACCTAAGTTTGAGCAAGAAAATGATGATGATCTCTTCATAGAAAATCAAGAAGAATTAGCTGGAGACTCCCACATTGGTTCCTAAACTACCAAGATGAACCCAGAAGCAAAGGAGAAGCTTCTGATGGATCATATGCAGTGTTTACCAGGTCTAAGAACCAATCAGTCCAGCAAGCTGATAAAGGGAAGATAAAGGAGCAACCTCAACCAGTAATTATAATTGCTAAGTGATGCAGGAGCATCTAGAAAGGACTTGTTGAATAAGCTTTTGATAGGCATTAGCCTAAGCAATTATATAAGTTTCCCTCCAAGTTATATTTTCAAATATTCATACTTGTCATGTGGAGGAGAAATAAGGCCTAAATATGTTTTATATGGATTTATTAGTTGTCAAAGGATTTCAATAATCCTATTATTGTTGTAATCATCCATGGATGGCATGGAGTCAAGTATAGTTGAAGAATTCCCTTATTAGATGAATAGTTGAGCCTTTATAGGATAATGCAAGATTTAAGGAGATTGAAAAGGATTTTGATTTCCTTTTTGATGAAATCTGTTGGACCGGCCATAAAACAAATTAACTGCATTCTTATTCTGCTCAATAATTGATATTAGAACCGATGTAGTCAAGGGTAGAAATATATAGTAAGCCTGTAGATGTGCATCCGAGCCTGAAGCATAAGTTGCTCACATGTAGCATAGTTGTGGAAGTCACCTAGTGTATAGATTCCTTCATCTAGTCGATCTGCTAAAATAGATGGAAAAGAGAAAGTATATCAATTGTAGAATTGAACAGAACTTCAAGAATAAGAGGGAAGTAAGGATTGGAAGAAAAGTGAAGGTGGTGTGGACGTCTGAAATAAGGCCTTCAAAGGCCAAGAAATAGTTATAAGTAAGTATATTTTGATTTGATGAATTTAATTAAGTCTGTGGATTGATTCTCCATCCTATATCATGTGAATAAGTGTTCTTATGCATTTTGAGAGTTCAATTATTCCTTGATATCCTTATAAAGGGAAACACAAGTTTTAAATGGTAATATAAGTCCATTTCTTAGTTTGATGGTAATCGATGTGGGAATGTTCTTCAAATAATATAGTTCATATATTGATCTACAATCACTGAGGTATATATCACTATCTCAGTGAAGAGAACATGAATAGAGCTCTCCAATTCAAATCTACAACATGTGATTATGGCTCGATCTCCACAGGTGATACCATACATGCAAGAACAGATTTTGTATCGGGTTTGAAAGAAATAGAAGTTTGAGATATTGAAATTATAATGATTTTCTATATGTTGTAATAATCACAATGGAATTTGAGGTAAGAAAGTATTGATTAGGATCTTTGAAGACATCTGCTTATTCTAAATGTGTGTAAACCCTATCTGTAATCTGTTTGAAGAAAATACAGTCGACAATCTAGCTTGTATAATGAAATAAATAATTGTGTAGTGCTTGATATGTTTTAGAAGGTCAATATAGTGAGAAAAGAGCTTCGTTGACATGAAGATAAATGCATATTTCTAAAAAACACAGAGAGACGGCCTTATGAGTCCATTGATTAAAATGGAATGTGGTTCCGATTGAGTTGAAATAGTTGAGATAAAAGGAATGGTAGTAGTATAACCCTTGGGCTGAGTTAAAGAAGGAAAAGAATAGAATTTGATATGGTAAAAATGTTAAGGCTGTTAGACGAAAAGGCTGCTTTGGGAGGTTTGAAACCAGAACGTGTAGACAAGAATAACTAAATTCTATGCATGAGATGTTTTAGTTATAAATAAAAATCAAAGTCTCGAGTTAGCTATTCGTGTGTTCTATTTGTTTGATCCTACATATGCATTAATAGATCACCTTTATAAACTGGATATAGAGATCTGCATAAACAGAGGATGATCGCCTATTTAGCAAATGCTTAGCCACGGTGAATGATGAAGAATGAGATAGGAATGAAGATGTTTGCAAGGCCATGAGTCCATGGAAATAGAAATTGAGTCAAGGTATAACTCATTTAGAATAAGACTCGATTCTTTGAAGCTCTTATATCCATTCTGACATACCTTTGGCCATGATGTGTGCAGAATCTAGCCAAATAGGTCTGAAGATCCTGTTTTATTTTTAAATATATGAGTTTGTTCTCTCCAAGATTGAATGGGTTTGTAGCCTTATATCACATGAGTAAACTATCCAAATTTCAAGAGAATCTAGATAATATTACATGAGAAAATATTTTGTCAATATTGCAGTTAAGCCTGTTTACAGTCTGATGTCAGTGCACCATTTTTGGTATCAGAGCTTGAAGCTCTTGGGATTTGGTAATTGATCATGTTTGCTAATAAGTTGCTATAGGATTGAGAAAAGGATCAAAAGACTAGGATGCAAAATGCCTAGGTGAGATCAAGGAGATTGTCAAAAGACCAGTCAAGGAGAAAGGCTTGGGTGAGACAAGTGGACCTAAAGGGATCAAGAGACCAAGGTGGAAAAGACTTGGGTGAAGATCTCATAAATGGAAATATTGCTAAGAAAATAGTAGAGCAGCAAGGTAGATGAGGGCACTAAGAAGAAATCAAGCATCCAAAAGAAGAAAGGTATGAATAGTATTGAAATTGATAAAGAGATTGATAGTTTGAAAAGAGATTTAGTTAAGTTTGTAGATAGATATGAGTCTTGGATGCAGATGGACAAGCAAGCATGGGTATGGCCAATAAGGAAGAGGTTGAAGTGGCCAATAGATCTCCTAATGAAGAGGAGAAGAAGGCAAAATGATATTGCCAAAAAGAGATAAGCCCATAGAGGCAAGAGGATGAGTAGGTTACCAAGTGAGCAACAGGAAGAAGAAGTGGTGAAGAAGGTTCTTGTTGAGGAGAACAAGAGAAGAGAAGAAAGAAAAGATGAAGTTCCATGAAGAGAACTTGAAAAGAAAAGAGTGTTGGTGAAGAGAACACTCATAGGGACCTTGTGGTCTCTTATTTTTATATCTAATGTTGTCTTTGCATGGGTAATTGCAGGTATGAGCAGCCTTGTGAAGGTCAAAAGAAAGGCCTTGAAGAATGAGGAGATTGGTGCAAGAGAGAGAAGTGAGTTTGTTGTTGACGATAAAGAGGAAGAGATGCATTGGTTAATGTATGAGGAAAGTGTTGAGAAACCCATACAAGTAAGAGAAGACATGGAAGATGAAGATGACTTCCATGATGCCATTGAAATCCAAGAAGAGGCAAGAGAACAGTCAAGTATAAAGGAAGAAGAAAGTATAAACAATCAAGAAGCTATGCAAGTCAAAGAACTAATGGAGCAGCCCATTAAGGAGGTAAAGGTAAATTCAAAAATTGATTTTTCTTATTCTTATAAGCATGAAACTGTTGATATACATGCCAAAGAAGCAAAGAGAAAGGTGAAGTTTCTAATTAACCATGGATATGTGATGCCTAAATGGTGGAAGAAGCAAACTCCCAAGCAAAAAGAAGTGCTGGTACAAGAGCATGGATGCAAGATGCCTACATGGTTTGAGAAGACAAATGATAAGAAGGAGAAACAAGTATGGGTGCCTAAGAAGGCAAAGAGAGAAGATGTGAGTGTTGAGGCACAACACCAAGAAGTCAATGGAAGAGGATTTGAAGGTGATTCAAGCAACCAATAGAATGAAGGTGAGATGGTGAGTATAAAAGAGGCATTCCATGAAGACATGACGCTTGAGAGGTATACCAAAGAGGTAAAAGGTAAACAAATGGTTTATGATGATGTTTTGAATCCTTTAATGATCTTTTCATGAGAAATGAAAAATGGAAAGTGGCGATGTGGACTAATATGTATCAAGGAGAGAGTTCCAAATGTATGGATGATGAGGAAAGGGGAGAGTATGTAGCAAAGCAATGCCTCATTGAAAACAAAGAACAAACAAGATGGCTTCAAGCAGAGATTGAAAAGAGTAAGGAAACATAAGGTAAGGATACTGCAATTGTATTTGATGAGTATATTGAAGAAGTTGGTTTGCATGAAGATAGTTCAAGAAAGGATGAGATGAAGAGTACAGCTAGTGAAGGACAAGTAATCCTTGTGAGTAATAAGCCCAAATTTGATGAAGTGAATATGGAGATAGATGAGAGCTCACTAAAGGAAGAAATAAGAATGTTGGAAGAGCTCTTTAGTTCTTCAAGAGAGCTACATATAGGCACAAACCATGATGAGCACACCATTGGTGAGAGTGAAGCAAGAAAGGAGCATACTAAAGAGGCAAAGGCAGTTTTGGCCAAAGAACAGAAGAGTAGAGGTAGCCAAGAGACTTTATGGTCTCAAGTTTTTACTTCTAACATTGCCTTTGATGTTTTGAATGCAGCTGTTAAAGTTGTGGAGATGAATGAAGTCCATAGTTCAATGGACAAATTTTTGAACCAAGAAGATCAAGAAGATCTTAAAGACATGTATGAGAATGAAGCATGGAGATGGGACATAACAGCTAAAAAGGAGATGAGGAGAAGAACATACTAGAAAAGGAATAAAAGTAAGAAGCTGAAAGACAAAGACTATCAAAGACAAACAGCAGCATTGGCATTCACAACAAGACCTTGGGATCCAGGCATATAGTGAAGACTAATGCATGGAGGAAGTAATTCATTTGAACTAAGGTTCAAATCCTTTCTACAAGGAGAGTATGATGCAGGAGCATCTAACAAGGACTAGTTGAATAAGCTTTCGATAGGCATTAGCCTAAGCAATTATATAAGTTTCCCTCCAAGTTATATTTTCAAATATTCATACTTGTCATGTGGAGGAGAAATAAGGCCTAAATATGTTTTGTATGGATTTATTAGTTGTCAAAGGATTTCAATAATCCTATTATTGTTGTAATCATCCACGGATGGCGTGGAGTCAAGTATAGTTGAAGAATTCCCTTATTAGATGAATAGTTGAGCCTTTATAGGATAATGTAAGATTCAAGGAGATTGAAAAGGATTTTGATTTCCTTTTTGATGAAATCCATTGGATCAACCATAAAACAAATTAACTACATTCTTATTCTGCTCAATAATTGATATTAGAATCGATGCAGTCAAGGGCAAAAATATATGGTAAGCCTAAAGATGCACATCCAAGCCTGAAGCGTATGTTGCTCACACGCAGCATAGTTGTGGAAGTCGCCTGGTGTATAGATTCCTTCATCTGGTCGATCTACTGAAATAGATGGAAAAGAGAAAGTATATCAATTGCAGAATTGAACAGAACTTCAAGAATAAGAGGGAAGTAAGGATTGGAAGAAAATCGAAGGTGGTGTGGAAGTCTAAAATAAGGCCTTCAAAGGCCAAGAAACAGTTATAAGTATGTATATTTTGATTTGATGAATTTAATTAAGTTTGTGGATTGATTCTCCATCCTATATCATGTGAATAAGTGTTCTTATGCATTTTGAGAGTTCAATGATTCATTGATAGCCTTATAGGGAAACACAGGTTTTAAATGGTAATATAAGTCCATTTCTTAGTTTGATGGTAATCGATGTGGGAATGCTCTTCAAATAATATAGTTCATATACTGATCTACAATCACTGAGGTATATATCACTATCTCAGTGAAGAGAACATGAACAAAGCTCTCCAATTCAAATCTACAACATGTGACTATGGCTCGATCTCCATAGGTGATACCATACATGTAAGAATGGATTTGGTATCAGGTTTGAAAGAAATATAAGTTTGAGATATTGAAATTATAATGATTTTCTATATGTTGTAATAATCACAATGGAATTTGAGGTAAGAAAGTATTGATTAGGATCTTTGAAGACATCTGCTTATTCTAAATGTGTATAAACCCTATCTGCAATCTGTTTGAAGAAAATACAGTCAATAATCTAGCTTCCATAATGAAATAAATAATTGTGTAGCGCTTGATATGTTGTATAAGGTCAATATAGTGAGAAAATAGCTTCGTTGACATGAAGATAAATGTATATTTTTAAAAAACACAAAGAGAGGGCCCTATGAGTCCATTGATTAAAATGGAATGTGGTTCTGATTGAGTTGAAACAGTTGAGATAAAAGGAATGGTAGCAATATAACCCTTGGGCTGAGTTGAAGAAGGAAAAGAATAGAATTTGATATGGTAACAATGTTAAGGCTGTTAGATGAAAAGGCTGCTTCGGAAAGTTTGAAACCAAAACGTGTAGAGAAGAATAACTAAATTCTATGCATGAGATGTTTTAGTTAGAAATAACAATCAGAGTCTCGAGTTAGCTATTCTTGTGTTCTGGTTGTTTGATCCTACATATGCATTAATAGATCACCTTTAGAAACTGGATATAGAGCTCTGCATAAATAGAGGATGATTGCCTATTTAGCAAATGCTTAGCCACGGTGAATGATGAAGAATGAGATAGGAATGAAGATGTTTGCAAGGCCACAAGCCCATGCCAATTGAAATTAAGTCAAGGTAGAACTCATTTAGAATAAGACTCAATTATTTGAAGCTCTTATATCCATTCTAACATACCTTTGGCCATGATGTGTGAAGAATCTATCCAAATAGGTCTGAAGATGGTGTTTTATTTTTAAATCTATAAGTTTGTTCTCTCCAAGATTTAATGGGTTTGTAGCCTTATATCACATGAATAAACTGTCCAACTTTCAAGAGAATCTAGATAATATTGCATGAGAAAATATTTTTTCAATATTGCAGTTCAGCCTATTTGCAGTCTAATGTCAGTTCATCATTATGCGTGGAACCACTCTACCTTTTCAGTCAAAGGATTCGGTGATCACCCAAAATGTAAGTACATTAATTTCACCTTCCCCTTCTACTTTTAATTTTCAAACCATCCCACCTCCCATCCCTCTAAAAAATTAGTAGATTGAAGTACCTTTCTCTGTACCTAGCTCAATTCAACTATTTAACATAATTGATCATGTTAAAAAGACAAAAATACAAATGTCTGAGTTTGAATACTTGCAGTCTAATCCTGATTAATTGGATAGGTTGGTCCAATGTGTCAAGAACCAAACCATCCCTAAAAAACAAGAGGTTAAGAAAATAATTCTTGATTCTCCAAAGAACATGCCCATTCCAAATAATCTTGTCATTACTCCTCCAACTGCCCTTGGGAAAATAGAACCTTTCTATGTTTCCCTATTAATAAATGGTTATCAGCTCAACAATTACATCATTGATTCTAGGGCATCTAACAAAGTCATGCCTACTAAATTAGCTGAGTCTCTGGGTCTCACATTGACCAAAACCTTTGGGAGATGTTTCTCCATGGAGAACAAGCAAGTACCATTGCTAGGGCAAATTAAAGATGCCCAATTTGTATTGGCAGCCTTTCCAGACAAGAGAATCAAGATGACTGTCTTGGTGGCTAACATCCCAGCATCCTATGGCATTTTTCTTGGACAAAATTTCTACAAGGACATGGGAGGAGAGCTAAGCATGGACCTATCTGAAGCAAGGATCTCTATCCAAGGCATAATGAAGATGTTGCTCCCTAAAAAGGAGGCAAAATATGTGGTCACCCAAACATCTGCCCCTGCAGCACAAATTTTGTTTGAGTCTTCAAGCAAGGGTAATTATTTCTTTACCATAGAGGATGTTCATGTTTCTACAGATGAAAGTCCTATAGCTGACAATCCAAGAAATGATCCAAATAAAACTTTAGGAGAATTGGTAGGGCACAGTACAAGTAAGGAAGGATCTTTTATCTCTAATGAAGAGAAATTTGATAGGAGATCAGCTTCTGATGATGCTTCAATCCTGAAACCCAATGGTAACAATTCTTCCACTGATGATGGAGTTAGGACTGTGTTGATATCTCCTCAAGGAGATATTCTTCCTTCATGTAATTTGCAAGTCAGCAACACCAACAACATAGCTGGATGTGAATCTTTATTACTCGGATTGAAGATTACTCAAGATGAAGAAATCAAACTCCTTCACATTAAAGGAGATGCTAAGCTAATAATTTTTTAGGAGTTTGATGTGGACAATCCAATCATGTGCTGGACTAGACCAGCAGAACATCAATTTATGATGGTGGACCATGCTACTGCAAATCAAAATTAGGTAAAAGAACCCTTTGTAGGGAGAGTAAGGAGTTATGGCTTTCAAATTGAAGACCACATCTTGCCTTGGAACAAGAAGAAGAAAAGGCCAAGAGGAAGACATAGAAAATTGGTTTCCTGGTGGAGAGCTCCATTTGCCCATCACCATTTTTGGGGACAAAATGTCTTCTTGCTAGTTTACCAAGATGGCATACTATTTTCACTATCTCTCAAGAAGCAGCATCTAAAATACTTCAATTCTTGAAGTATCAGATCATTTCATTTGTACATATGTATATTTGTATAGTTTTTAATTCTATTTTGTTTTGTTTGTTTTCATTTTTGATGCCTTCCATTTCTAGGTAGCATGACTCCGTAACCCAATGGTACACATGAAGACACTGGAGATTCTAGATTCTACTCCCTTCAATTCTTTTTACAATTGATAAAATATACCCAACTGGAGCCAGTTGTTGTCCCCAAAAAAATATCACTCATTTTTGGGACAACATTTGAACTATTTTGGTCCTACAGACCAAAATTGTCTCTTCCCTTTTCAAAATTTGTCTTAGGCATTCAAATTTCTCATTTTTTAAGCTTCTCAGAAATCTACAAACTCTACAAGCTAAAATCTACAGACTCTGTAGGCTTAAATCTATGGACTCTGTAGGCTTAAATCTATGGACTCAATAAGAAGAGAAAATCTACAGACTCTGTAGGCCAAGTTCAAAAGACTTCATAGGTTGATTTCTATAGACTTGATTTCTACAAACTCTAAAGGTAGATTCATTTCTATAGGTTCAAAGGCTTTTATAGGTGGGTTCAACCAAAAGAACCAGTTTCTAACACTTGGTCATTTTTGGGATTGGTTCAGTGCCTTGGTTCAAATCAAAAATCTCCATCAGCAAGCATCTAGGCAAAGAAGGCTTGAACAATTGAACCATTGAACCACTTTGGTTCAAAGGTTCAATGAGTTAAAAGTTCAAAAGGTTCAATTATTTAGGTTCAATGGCGGGTTCAATCAAAGGAATGGTTTAATGGCTTGGTTCAACTAATCGGTTCAATGCTTTGTTTCACTCAGGTGGTTCATCTGCTTTGTTTCAACGCTTTAGTTCATCCTTTGGTTCAATCAAATGGTTTGTCAGTCAGTTCGAGGTTTCATTTGAACCATTAAACCAAAGCTTGGTTCAACGGTAAGTTCAAACAAATGGTTCAAAGGCAGGTTCAATCAAGTGGTTCAATGCTCAGTTCATGCGCTTGGTTCAAAGGCTTGGTTCATTCAATTGGTTCATCAGCTTGAACCATTGGCTTGAACCATTTTGGTTCAAAGCTTGGTTCATCGGCTTGGTTCAACGTTTGGTTCAACCAAATAATTCATTGGCTTGGTTTAACCAAGTGGTTCACTCAAAAAGTTCAAGGAAGCCTCCCGAAGGACAAATGCCCTTGCGAAGGTCACTTGGTCAACAAAAATACCCTTCATAAGGGTCATTTTCAAAGAAGGCCGTAAAGGTAAATTCTTTCAGATTTTTGTTTAACACATTTGAAAAATTCAAAGGCATAATTCTTTCAAAATTTTATCTAAAGGAATTCCTTCAGACAAAAAGTTTGAAAGAATTCAAGAACTGACTGCGGGAAGAAAACCCGAAGGAAATTCTCAAAGGCAAACGGAACAAAATGGAAATTTTGCAGACAATTTGTCTGCAGGAATAATACCCACAGAGAAAGCCCAAAGAAATTATCCACAGACTTTATTTTCCACAGGAAATTTTTCATGGACAATTTGTCTGCAGGAAAATGCCCTCGGAGACAGCCTGAGAGATAGTCCGCTAAGGAAAAGGCCACGAGAGACTTCTAAGGTGAAGTCTACCAAAGGACCCTGAAGGGCAGGTTCCCTTATGGGGGACTCTCGGCTGCCAAATTGTAGGACACATCCCTGAAGCCAAAAGGTCATCTTCCCTTTGGGAAGATGTGAAATAAGAAATCTGAAGGAAGAACTTAGCTATTCGCAAGAGAATGATGAAACCCGAAGGCCATCTAAAGACCACTTGAAGAGCAGATACCCTTGCGAGAGGTTCTTCTCAACCCAAAGTGGATCATTTCTTAAGGCCCAACAAGGTAGATTCTTTCTAGGAAAGTGCCAAATAGAAAAGCTGAAGAAGGACCAAGAGGTGACGTGCCCAAAGATGTCAAATTCAAGATAGCAAACTAGCCATTGAAAACATAGTGACGGGTGCGCGAATGTCAATGTTAAAGCTCATAAAATAGTCGTTGATCCTTGTAATCTATAGACCCGAATGCATTCACATGATTTAAGGCCAAGACCAGCAAAAAGTGAGGAAGGAACAGAATAGAAAATTAAATCTAGGACCCAATTCAATTAACCAAAAAAGGAGGAACGATGAAGGTAGGATCAGATCACCAGGTGGACATTGAAAGTTACAAACTTTCAATAGCATGAATTTTTTCTCTACATTGATAAAATCAAATGGGTAAATGCCCCTAAGTTCTAGCCTATCTTCTTAATAAATTTCAATGTAACATGATGTGTTACTATTATCAAGTCCTTCTTGAAGAGGCTATATAAGGGACTCTCTTCTATTGTAAATATATCTCTTTTCGACAATCAGAATGAAACTCTGCCCAAATTGAAAGGCACTTCTGAGACTTTGAGCTCAGTTTGTTGATCATATTTTGTTATTGGAATAAGAAAGCAAGTGATTTTTCAGACTTTGTGCTGTGATATCTTTGTTGTTGGGGAAACTATTCTTATGTCTTTTTCCTTAATATATCTTTTGTTCCTTTAATTCAACAAGTAAAATTAGTGACAACAGTTAGGAAGGTGTCCTGAAGAGTCAAGTGTGGAGAGACTTTGTGCCCCCATAATTGCCTTTAGTGTGTTTTCTTTTCATTTCTATGTAAAGGACCTTGGGACAACTTTGTGTCCTCATTGTCCTTCATATCTTACTCTTGAGCAATCCAAGTAGAGACTTTGTGTTGCATCTCGATTTGCTAGTTATTACATCCTTTTCTATATTTTGCTATTACTACCAGGAGTATTCTTGTGGTTTGCTAAATAGTACTTTTGAAAGAAAAGGAGTGTTGTCTATCATTTCCCTTGAGTTTTTCCTTTGATTTGCACACATCATCTCTAAAGAAAGAGAGATGGATGGTTTGTCCTACCCTTGAGTATTATTTTCTATTTATTTATATATATATATATATATATATATATATATATATATATATATCACTATAGGGAACCTTCCCTTGATGAGAGGAGAGATCAGTCCCCTTCTGATGTGGTAAACCTACACATTTGGATGACTAATCTTCCTACTTTGGCTGATCAAACCTATTTTGTTTATCAGTACACTTATCGACAAAATATTCAACCAACCAACACTATTAATAGTTTAATTAAGTCCTACACTTTATCTTAATTGAATTTTTTTAGATGTTGAGCATCTAAATTTTATGAATCATCACTAAGAGTCAGAATGACCAAAAACCCTCTTAAAAGTCTCACTTGAGCCCGATGGAGAAGAAACAAATTGGAATGTATCTAGAAGTGGATAATTAGCCTTGAAAGTGTTTGGAACATGTCTATCACTCTCCAAATATCCTTAACATCTAATTTATCCATCTTATCATTTATATGGACAAACCTAATACTATGTTTTTTATAGGATTTGATGTGTTTCATAGGTGCAAAAGGGGATTGATTAATGAAGATCACTATGGAATGTGTTTATGGACTTGTCCTAACTCCCTATACTCATTTATCACCTTGGTTATTCATGAAAACCTCTCTATTAGACCATTCATTGTAGATAATCTACATAGATAGTGAGAAAGCAAAATGACTACCTAAGTGTGAAGTGTCATTGGATATTTTGAGATTTGTCTAATGGAGTGGAAGGAGATGAATTTATAAATAGGTGTATAACACCTCTCCATGTATTTACTTGAACAAAGACAAGTCACTTAGGTTAAAAGTGTGAAGGTCTAGGCCTATAAGACCAATGAGTGATTGTTAGAGAATGAAAAACAAGTGTCCATGAGAATTCATCAATTCAAGGGTGTAGATGAAGGTCAAAAATCTTGTTTTCAACATCCAATGATAAATAGCATGTGTTAACAACTTCTTATGGTAATTTTTAACAATCAAGTGAACTCTTCATCATCAAGATAGTTTCAAGAAGGATAGTGAAGAGTTTGTACACCAACTTGAAGGATATGTCATGTTGTGATGGAAATTTGTCCAAGAATACCCTCATGACCTATTTCTCACTTCATTCTCTTGATTTGTAACCAATTTCTAAAGTTTGACACTTGGAATTGAGACCCTTCCACTTCATTTCTTCTCTATATTCTTCTATGCTCAATATATACAGTTCATTTTGGCCTTTGTATCCAATCCACACCTATTATAGCAAAGCCCTGCTAGTTTGAATATTGTATTTGCCTTTGAAATAAATATTTCTAATATGGTTTTAAGTTCATGGTTTTCTTGTCTAACTGTGTGAAGTAGTGAATAGTGGAATGATAAATGATAACTATCTATCCTTATGTTCTCTTTACTCTTTCATGTTTGGTGCAGGTATTTCTCCCTCTACTAGATTACATAAAGTGTAGCTAGTTTATTTACCTGTGTATAAGTGTAAGGAGTAGAATTAGTGTCTAAAATATAACCTCTTGTTTGTTTACCTTGATAAGTGTAATACATATCACCTTTATGTTTGAAACACTTATGTTAGAGCAATCTAAGATGATGAGACTAGTATTATGATTCATGTTTCATAGTTCAAGTATATGGTAGTCTAGTGGAAATAAATCTAGTGTATCACCTTGATAGCATAGGTCACTTTTTATGTTCCTATTCTAGCTTCAATTTGAACCCTTGGGGAGAGTTATTCAGGCTCCTTCCAATTGAGCTACATTATGGGAACAACCCCAAGCTATGGCTCACCTATGGTGATGTTGAACCTTTTTCGAAGACCAGCTTCCTCTTAGTCGATCACATAAACTAATGCTACTACTAGGAAAAGGGTTACAAATGGGGAATAGGGATATAAATAAAAATAAAAATGTGATGCACCAAATTAAGTGAGAACTCACACAAGCATAAAATATACAATAAAGAAGCATAATATAGTACTAAATCACACAATCTCAAAATCTAGCTAATTACATAAGTATTTTGTACACTAGGTTCAAGAAGTTATGAATGAAGCTAGGAGGAATTCTAAGACTCACACTAATCTTACATTAATGGTATAAATAACACAAATGTAGACCTACAAATAACTAGAAAACACCCTAAATAGTCAAGAAATAAGGACAATGGTCATGGAAGATTCTCCTTCACAATGTCATCATGCACAAGCTTACTAAACATAGTTTTAAGAGTAAGAGATAGGTAAATAAAGTCTTTATTAGCTTTAAGAGGTATTTCATACAAATTTTGATAGGGTCTAGCCTTATCAAATGAGATTCTCTACTCTTCTAGAATTGAGTGAAAAAATCTTATCAAAAGTGAGAGTAGTTCTTATAAAAACCAAGATAAAGCTTCAAAAATGATAAATAATGGGAGATATAGATAAAGGGAAGAGAGAGAGAGAGAGAGAGAGAGAGATTACACCATTTAAGATCATTAATTAAGTTATCACCACCTTTTGATCAAATTAGGGTTAATACATCATATACAAAATAGTCTTTATTTATCCCAATAGCCTTTGAATCTTCTCATTGGTTGAGAAATATACTAAAGGATAAGAATATGTCTAAGATGATGAGTCATGATCCTTCTATGGAGGAAAACCCTTATACATCCTAAAAATCTATGAATTTTCCAACAAATTTCTCTAACTACCAGATCTCTTTGCTTTGATCTTCCACACCACCTTCCACTTGCTTTCATTGTAAGGATAAAGCCTTTATATCTTGAATCTAGATAGAGCCATGCCATGTCTCCTTTTAGTGGTTGTTTGTTAAATATATAACTAAGTCTAAGGATGAGACATTCCACCATGCTTTATTTACATCTGCATCTCACCTAACTTGGACATGGACCATTATTATATATTTAAAACCAATCCAAATTATTAGTTTTTGTATAGTCATTATATCAATGAAGACCCATAGATTACATAGTTTCATTCTAGACCATATTAGGTATAAATAAACATATCCTAATTCTAAAGATTTTGGAATCCAAAGAATTATTACACATGATGTTGAAACCACAAGAAAACTGGGTCTACATGCTTTGGATCCTTCAACATAGATATCAACTAAGCTTTAATGGTGTCCTTTTAAATATTTTCCCTAGTTTAACTTGAGTCAAATTTTGTTTCCATTAAATTCCCTTAGCTTTTAACTTTTAATTCTAGCTATTGATCTCAATCTAGGCTTCTCATAATGTACCAATTTTTAGCTATGAATTCATCCCATAGGGTCCTACTATTAGCCCTTTGACTTCTAGACCTCATGCACACCATTGATCTCCTTTTATATGAATGAATATGATCCATAGATCTTATGCCAATTTAACATAGTTGAGACACCTATCACCCTCTCATTAGTCTTCAAGATCCTCTAAATTTTTTACCTTAAACTTGACATTAGATCTAATTTGTGCATTATCAATCTACTTAGACCAATTGACCTTATTAGTTTATGCACATTGTTATATTTTATCTTAGCTCCTAAGATTTTGACACTTGGCATCGATGCATTTATGTTAACATTTTGACTTGATGTTCACCATTGATCTCTTTGGTAGGATTAAATGTGTGCCATTAGATCTGTCTGGACCCACTAGCCTATCCTCACCCACTCACTATTATATATTCATGGTACAACTAAATTCCAATCATTTATCTTGGATAATTTGATTTCAAATAACTATTTTATGAGGCCTAAACTTGACATCTGCATGTGTGTTTCACTCTGCAAGTCTAACTTTGAAGCTTTATAACTTGAGATAGACAACTCATCAAGTTATGATATTTGTATGGGATGATTTAGGAATGAATAAATTCATGTCCATGTATTATTTTATCCTTGAGTGGATTTCTAAGTGAACTTATTAAATACATAATCAAACTGACCTATTTGTTTCTGCATCATGTGCCAAGATGGTTTGGTTCTTTTAGGCTTGTACAAGTCATTTTTGTCCCTTCTAGAAGGTTCTAATGAACTTTTAAGAATTTGTGCAATCTGATTCATGTTCCTGAATGCTTGAACCACCATGAAAACCTACTGGATCTTCTTCCCTTATAACTTTAGACCTATTTCAAGACTCACTTCTCAAAGATCAATAAACACACTTTAAGCTTGCTTAAAGTGTTTTAAAATATTTTTAAGTGACATTTGATCCTATTATTGATTAGGAACTCAACACAGCTTATCACTCCATACCAAGACCTCTAGAAACTGATCCATCTAGGTTTATTTCCATATGTGGGCCAAATTTGGCCAACATTTCTAGTGACATCTTAGGATTGCATGTCTGCTTTGCAAAGACTAGTAGCCTTGAACTGATCCATTGGGTACATAGAGTCATAGTCTTTCCTCTCAACTGATGTGAAATTGACTCAAAGTTGACCCTTTCTAAAAGTTCCTCTTGAAACAAAAGGAACAAAATATCAAAACAAATAACTATACCCAAGGTACTTATTGAAAGGGAAACACACTACTAAAAGGAAATGTTCTCAAGACACTTAGAGGAAAGCATAGAAAACTACTATAATATGTTATAATATCATACAAAAGTTGTAAACTCTTATAATAATAAGGATTTAAATAAATGACATTGACTAGGATGGGTAATACCTCTCCATCTAGTTGGGCAAGCTGAAAAGCATTATGTTGTTTGCATCCATAGATCAAATAAGGACCACTCCAAAATTTACCAAAATTGGTATGATTACCTATCTTGGCCTTATTTGAGTACCATTTGAGTACTAAGTCCCCTTCTTTGAATTCCCTTGCTATGGCTCTCTTATCAAAGGCTTTTTTGACCTAATCTTGATGTGACTCTAATGTCTTCATTGCAAGGTCCCTAGTTTCTTCAAGCTCCATGAGTTCTATCATCCTCATGTTCATAAGCTCACCTTCCATCAACTCAAGTTGATGGGATAACTCAAATTTAGGAAGTTCAAGAGAAATGGTCAATTTGGCTTCCCTTGCATATATAAGGACATATGGAGAATTGCTAATGGTAATTTTAGGAGTCACTCTATTAGCCCATAAGTCTATCCTTAGATTTGTATGTCACACTCTTTGATTCTCCTTCATTGTCCTCTTGATAATACTTATCAACTTTTTTGTAGACTCTACCAGTCCATTGCCTTGGGGGTAGTAATTGTAGGATGTATTAAGGTAGATTCCTAGCTTAAGTTCCCATTCACATGTCTTCATTCCCACAAATACTAAGGCATTATCTGAAATTATAGTAGCTAGGACACCAAACCTAGTTACTATACTATCATAGAAGTCCAATACTACTATTTCATTGGCTTATTTCAAGCCAATTTCTTCCACCCACCTAGTGAATTAGTCAATTGTAGTGAGCACCCATTTATGCCTTACACTTGAAGGTGGATTTATCATCCTTATGAATTCTAACCCCCATTTTATGAAGGGTTGATCCACCTGAATTGGGTTGAGTGGAAGATTTGTTAATCTTTATTTGCCTATAAATAGAGCACACTTGTAAAATTTCTTAACCCATGTATAGGCCATTAATAACCATCTCTCATTATTTTTAATATTGTTGTTCTTGGAGCAAAGTGGTCTCCTATAGGTCCATCATGAAACTAATCCAAAATATTTGTCATTTGATTGTCATCAATGCACCTAAGAAGTACCCCATTGAGGTCCATTCTAAATAAAACCCCATAAAATAATGCATAAGGTATAGACTAAAACCTAAAATACCTTCTTTTATCTTTGTCTAAACCTTGAGGGCATTCTTCTATCATCAATAAATGTGTCATATCTTGGAGCCAAATGTTGTGAGGTAGAGGTGCACCTATTTATGAGTTGTCTTGTGTCACTAAAACAACTTCTTTATATTCTTGAATAGCATCTACTATATGCTCACACAAGCCTTTGTCTCTTACCAACTTAGTGATTTTGATCTCCACATCATACTCCATTACCTTGGTAATCTAGTCTTCTCTTTTCTCATTCAAATCTTTGTTGAGGAGAAATTTCCTCACTTGAGGATGAGACACCATAAGATAAACCTTACTATTGGAGATCATTGGTCTAAACTTTTTTAGGCTCTTTATATATACAAGAACTTGATTTTCTATAAAAGTTTACCACAACTCGTATCCCTCCATCCCTTGACTAAAAAAGGCAATTGGTTGCTCAATTCCTTCACCATTCTTCTACATCAAGATAGTTGATATGTTGTCAACATTAGAAAAGGTGTATAATATGATATCCTTTGATAAATTAATATTCATCAGTGAGGGTGTTTAGGCAATGGCTTACATGATGGCCTCAAATGCTACTTTACCTTTATTTGACCAAGAAAACACTTGGCTCTTCTTTAGCATGGTGTTGATGGGTTTGACCAGGTTTGTAAAACTAGGTATAAACCTTCTCATAAAGTTTATTTTTCTTAGGAGGCTCTAGATTCCTTTCTTATGCTTGGGTAAAGATAAGGCTAGGATAGCACTTATTCTATCAAGGTTAATGGATAGTCCTTCCTTTGAAATGATGTGACCCAAAAGTTTTCCTTCATGAATAGTAAACACACATTTCTTTGGATTTAAATAGATCCCATACTCTCTACATCTTTGGAATATCAGCCTCAGATGGTCCATGTGCTCACTAGCTTTCTTGGAGAAAACTATGATGTCATCCAAGTAAACTAATACCATATGATTTAGAAACCCTTGAAAATAAATGTATATGGCTCTTTGGAAAGTGGCCCCAACATTTTATAATCCAAAAGGCATCCTTTGGTAAGCATATGTGCCCCACTTTATGGTGAAGGTAGTCTCATACTAATCTTCCTCTCTTACCAGCACTTGGTTGTAACCTAGATACTCATCCGAAAGGGAAAAATGTTTTGAACTAGAAACTATATAAAGTATTTTCTCAATGAATGGAAAGGGGTAGTGATATTTCAAATATATCCTATTCAAATCCCTAAAGTCAACACACAATCTAATTTCCCCATTCTACTTCCTCACATGCACTAAATTGGCTACCTATGAGGAGTGATTAATGGGAAAGATGATCTTGGATTCAATTAATTTGGTCAATTATTTCCTCATAATCTCTTCTATTTTAGGGTTTATAGGCCTCTACTTCTACTTGATAGGCTTGGCATTAACCTTTAGTTTTATAGTGTGTTGGGCCAGCTTGGGATCAAAGCCTCTCAGGTCACTATATTCCCAAGCAAATATGTCTACATATTCTTTACAAAGTTATATGAAAGCATGCCTTTCATCCTTATCACTTACCTTTCCAATCTTGAGGATTTTTTCTTTAATGATAAGGACTCTTTCATAGTTCTCTTCTTCACTTGTTGACATCACTGCCTTGTCTTTTCTCATATGATCTCCCTCATGGAAAAGACCTTCAAGGGTGACAAGCCCTTTAGGAAGATTGTTAGATATCAACTAAATAATTTTCTCCTCATATTAATGTTGAAACTTTTCCTAGTTTATGGAGGAGAACTCTGCTTCCTACTATAAGAAATAGGTAATTTATTTATCATTCTCAAAGACCTGCTAATGAGATTCATTATCTAGCACTAATGGTCTTACCACCACTTTGACATGTGGTTGTATCTTGGTCTTTGTTAACTCATTTGGGATATCAAATTGAGATCTTATAGCTACCAACCTATCATCATGTCCATTTTGGTTCCTTAGCCTTGCTTGGATGTTAAAGGCCTCAAAATCCTCAATTAGGTCCCACACTCTATATTTTTAAGACTTCATCAAGGGATTCTTGGTGATATTTTGTCCTCTAACCTAGTGCACTATCAACTCATTATCCCCATAAACTTGTAATTATTTGATCCGTCTCTTACTATCCCATTGAAGGCCATGGATAAGACCCTCATACTCTATTGTATTGTAGAAACAACTAAATTGAAACTTGTAAGAAGAGAAATAATTGTCATTAGAAGGGGATATTATCATTTCCCCTTTACCCACTCCATGTTTTCTCCTTGAACCATCAAAGAAAAATTTCCATAAGCCACTAAGATATTCTTAAGGTCCAATGAGGGATAGCATGGATTGATATTATTCATGTAAGCAGTAGACACCCATGTCCCTCTCTTCAACTCCTTCCAAGGGATTAGCTAAATGATTGTCATTTCATAGTTCATCTAAGAACATTTCTAGTATCTCCTCTACGTGATTGTTTAATTATTAACCAACTATGAATTCATCCTCATTAAGGATGGTGAAATTGAGGTTTATGTTGTCTATCCCATAAGGTTCAATGTGTAATTGTGTAATGGGATTAGCCTTAATAGATACCTTAGTTTCATATCTTATTTTGAATGTCATGTATGACCAATCTAATGTAAGATAACCTCCAATATTGGTAGTGAATTCCCTGGATAGGCATAGGGAAAAATAAGGAGGTACATCTAAGATCAACACATCTTGAACCACTAAGACACTAGGACAAGCATGTAGGGTCAAGTTGAGATCTTTGATTATACTAGATGGCTTGGTAGAAGAACCTTCAAGCCATAGTACTCCCTTAAATTAGGCTCATATTTTAGACCAAGTTGCCCTAATATAGACTTTGGCATTAATGAGGTGTTATCCCCACTATCTATCAATAAATTATGCACTAAAGAGTCACCAATTATTACTAAAATGTAGAAGGGAGGAGGATTGACCACCTTGCCTGATTGCCCTTCACTAGGTCCTTTGGCTACATTGATAAGAACCACATTCTCCTTGACTGGTGGTTTCTTAGAGACATTGATTCTTGACAACCCTTCTTGGATGATGTCTACCTGACCAAGCATGGAGAGCATACCCCATATTGGCACACTCATATTGGACCTTTTCATTTGTTCCACAATGTTTATGGGTGAACCACCAACCTTTGGTTGTGATTTGGGAGCCACAACTTCACTTTGAGTTTGTGAGTTTTGAGGGATAAAGACATTCCCATAATTTTAATTCCTTGGAGCATTAGAACCTTTGGAGAAGAAATAGTTCCATTTGGATTTGATATTGAAGGATTAATGGTAGGAGGATATTTGGTTGCTTCCTAATTACCATCTATGTTCCTTCTTTTGAACCTTGTATTTATTGCACTGAAATGTATGCCTATCTAGAACTAGTATGCCGATTGAGTGTATAACACTCTTATTACTCATAATTCACCATTGTATTACCCAATTATTTTGGTCTTTGATCAAGGATTTAACCTGGTTGAGGCTCTTTTAGTTTTTTCATCATGGTCACTTCTATGTTATAAGCCATAAGAGCTTGATTTTACCCATGTTAGTAGCTCGATACCATTGATAAGTGAAATCTTGATTGAAGTTAGCATTTGGGACAATGGAAATCTAGATTTCCAAAAGACTAATTTCAAGACATGGTATCCTTAGATTTTTTAGAAACATTATTCTATATGGGGACCAAAGTGTTGGAAGTGCTTGCAACATTTGGATTATAGTTGCTCTATCTATTATAGTTAGGTTGCCCTTGTCCCTGGCCTTGACCTTGACCTTGGCCTTGGCATTGACCTTGGCCTTGGCCTTGAAAATATCCTTTATAAGGTTGCCTATTTGTTTGATAAGCTTTTTTTTAAGGTTTATATGAATCTTGATAAGGCCTATTGAAATATTTTTGCCTCTTAACATTCACTAGTTCATTTCCCAAGTATCAAAACATGCTTTTAAGCTCTTGAAAGTTATTTGTTCTTGGGAATCACTAGATCTACTAGTGGAAGCCTATTATTTCTTAGGCAAAGGTATAGAATCAATTGTATGTATACGAGGAATGACATCAAGGGGATGAATATAAATAGGGGATGAACTAATCTTAGGGAATAAAGGCATTGGTGTTCTAGGTGTAAGCTTGTCAGCCTACACCAGATAATTTTTTGCCCTGATTGCCACCTCATGCATTTGGCAATGTGTTTCCTCTCATAAGACTAGATCATTACTATAATATCACTATTTAGGGCCTTAAAATAATAAATGAATTCAATGTTAGGGGTAGGCCTAATAGAGACTGGGATTCTATCATAATTTTTTTAGAAACTTGTATTAAAATCTTGCATGACTTCATGAGGGGCTCTTTTAATTATGGTCAACTACTCTGCAAGTGAAAAATAGTCACTTTTATCTTCAAATATTTTACATGATGCATCTCTTAATTGGTCCCATGATGTAATAAAACTAGAAGTAAGGATTCTATACCAATATAAGGCTTTACCTTTGAAAAATATGAGTAATAACCTAATTGCCACATTTTCCTCATTGATATCATGAATGTTACAAAAGTTGGCTATATCCATGAGGTGTTTAGAAGGGGTTTTATTTTGGTCTCCAATAAAAAAAGGGATACTTTTGAGAGATACTACTAGAATAGGATCATATTTAGGGAGGTCCAGAGGACTTTGGACATTAAAATCCATAAAGGCAAAAATGCTAGGGGTTACCATGGTAATGAAAGGTTTTAACAAATATCTTCTTACAGGGGTAGGCCTTGAAATTGACTTAGGAACAAAGTTACCTTTATATGGGTGTGTATTATTAAATATTAATATTTTTACTTAGTTCAAAGGCAATTCAACAAATTCAAAGGGAATTCCTCTAGAAGTTGGCCTTGTAGTCACCACCTTTGGCATGAGATGTAGTCACTACTCTACTATTAGAATGTTGAATCTTTTTTTGGAGTCACCAGATGTTGTTGCTTAGAAGCTATAACTATTGAAAAATTATCAAACCAACATCAAACTTTGACCAATATTCTTTAAACTATAGTCCCATCGGGCATGCCATAAACTATTGTAGGATCAATTTTCACCCTTGAGGGGAGTTTTTTAGGTTCCTTCCACTTGATATACACTATGGTAACAACCCTATGCTATGGCTCACCTATGGTTTTGTTGAACCTCTGGAGAAGATCAACTTCCTCTTGATGGATAACCTAAAATAATGCTACTACTAGTAAAAGGGTTAGAAAGGGGGAATAGGTCTCCTAAGTAAACTAATAAGGTGATGCACCAAATTAAGTGATAACTCACACAAGCATGAAACATACACTGAAGAAGCATAAGTTAGTACTATCTCACACAATCTTAAAATCTAGATAATTGCATAAGTATCTCATACACTAGGTTTAGGAAGCAGTGAATGAAGCTAGGAGGAATTCTAAGACTTGTACCAAGATTACATTAATGGAAAAAAGAACACAAATGTAGACCTACAATAAATTATAAAACACCCTAAAATAGTCAATAAAGAAGGATAATTGGCATGGAAGATTCTCCTTCACAATGACATCATGCACATGCTTACTAAACATAGTTCCAAAAGTAAGAGATAGGTAAATAAAGTCTTTATTAGCTTCAAGAGGTCTTTCATACAAATTTTGATAGGGTCTAGCCTTATCAAATGAGAGTCTCTACTATTCTAGAATTGAGAGAAAAAATCTTATCAAAAATGAGTGTCTTTCTTATAAAAATTGAGAGTGAGCTTTAAAAATGGGAAAGAATGGTAGATATAGAGAAAGGGCAAAGAGAAAGGGAGAGAACACCTTTTGAGATCATTAATTGAGTTGCCACCACCTTTTGATCAAATTAGGATTAATACATCATAGATAAAATAATATTTATTTGTCCCAATAGCCTCTAAATCTTATCATTGATTGAGCAATACACTAGAGGACAAGAATGTATCTAAGATAATGAGTCATGATCCTACTATGGAGGAAAAACCTTAGACATTCTAAAAATCCATAAATGTTCCAACTACTTTCTCTAACTACTAGATCTCTTTGCTTTGATCTTTCTAACCACCTTCCACTTGATTTCACTATAAGGACAAAGCCCTTATATCCTAAATCCAGATAGAGCCATGCCATGTCTACTTTGAGTAGCTATTTTTTAGAGATATTAATATGTCAAAGGATGAGACACTCCACCATACTTTATTTATGTCTACATCTACCCTAACCTATACATGGACCTTTATTATAGATTGAAAACCAATCCAAATTATTGGTTTTCTTATAGTCATTATATTAATGAAGACCCACAGATTACATATCTTCATTCTGGACCATATTACAAATAAATAGACATATTCTAATTCTAAATCTTGTGAAATCTAAGGAATTATTACACATGATGTTGAAAACATAAGAAAACTAAGTCTGCATACTCTGGATCCTCCAATATAGGTCTTAATTAAGGTTTAATGGCATCCTTTGCAATATTTTCCATGGTTCGACTTGAGTCAAATTTTCTCTCCATTGAAGTCCCTTAGCTTTCAACTTTTAATTTTATCCATTTATCTCAATCTGGGCTTCTCATTATGTGCCAATTTTTAGATCTACATTGATCTCATAGGATTTTTTTATCATCTCTTTAACTTCTTGACCTCATATGTACTATTGATTTCCCTTTGTATGAATGAATGTGAGCCATATATCTTCTACCATTTTAACATGGTTGAGACACTTGTCACCCTCTCATTAGTATTTATGATCCTCTAAATTTTTGACCTCAAGCTTTCCATTAAATCTAATCTATACATTTGCATTTGCACCATCAATCTACCTCAACCCACTAGCCTTGTTAGTCAATGCTCACCATTAGATTTGAACTTAGCTCCCAAGATTTAAACACTTGTCATTATTGCATTTATATTAATTTTTTGATTTGATGCTCACCATTAATCTATTTGGTATGATTATTTGTATGTCATTGGATCTACCTGGATCTACTAGCCTATCCTTTCCCACTCACTATTGGATCTTTATGGTATGATTAAACATCGACCATTGATCTTGGAGCATTTTAATTCAAATGGTTATTTTATGAGGCCCAAACTTGATGTCCACATGCATTTTTTACTCTATAATTCTAACTTTTAATAGTTATAACTTGATATAGACAACTCATCAAGTTATAACTTACACATGAAGAGCTTCATGTCCATGTATTCTTTTATCCTTGAGTGGCTTTATAAGTGAACTTATTAAATGCATAATCAAGTTAACCCATTCATTTCTATCTAATGTGCCATGATGGTCTGGTTCTTTTAGGCTTATGCAAGTCATTTGTGTCCCTTTTATAATGTTTTAATGAACTTATAAGACTTTGTATAATCTGATTCATGCTCTTGAATGCTTGAAACACCATGAAAACTTGGTAGATTTTCTTCCCTTAAAACTTTAGACCTATTTCAAGGCTCACTTCTCAAAGATTAATAAACACACTTTAAGCATGTTTAAAGTGTTTCAAAATCTTTGTAAGTGAAATTTGATCCCCTTCTTGATCAAGAACTCTACTCAAATTGTCACTCCATACCGAGATCTCTATAAATTGATCCATCTAGGCAAATTTCCATATGTGTGCCAAAATTGGCCAACATTTCCTTCTATCCCTTTTCATCCAAGCAAGAAAGTAGTGTAGGTGATAAGCTATCAAAGATTAATCTAGGGAGCTAGACCTTAAACTTAGATGTTTACCTCTACTATATAAAACCCACATGCCTAAAGGTAATCTAATGTCTCACTCAATCTAGATAAGTCTTGAACAACCTCTATAGGGTGCAATATTAAGTGAGAATAATTTTGGCCTACTTAGTGGTACAAATTGTCTCAAGTACTTCTTCTCAAGGTGAATTCTAGTCTTGACAACATCACAGTTACATGCATGTGTTCTACTCAACATTTTGTGACTCCATTGAAGATAATATCTGGTTATAGACCAAGTTTTATCATTTATTTTGTTCACACTTCATTGTCCTTTCTAGGTCAACTACTAGTCGATGCAACAATCCCATAAACCCACTTTTTCAACCTAAAATTACCCTTGAAGTTCAACATCCAATAAATAAAATGGATAGTCTCTTGGTGAAACCCAATTTTTAGTGTGATTAGATGAGGATGTTCACCCTTCTTCTTATGAAGCATAGGAGACCTATAACCTATATCCTTTTTATGTATTAGATATTAGTACTGAGGAGTGACAAGCTTTTGTATAAATTGTTTAAGAGTGACCTAAGGTTTTTTTTCTCATGGATGATGATAGAATTCAAATATTTTGATTCATCCTCCTTAAGAGAATTAGATGAGCCAGTTCATTCGGAGGACTTTGTCACTAATAATTAGTTCAAATCCTTGCCAACTATTTTATATGATGGTTATACACTTCTTATGGAAGACACTTAAGAGGTGAAAATGAGGACTCCAGAAGACCCAAAGTGGATTAAACTAGGCAAGTCCCTCATTAAAGAGGATTGTGAATCTTTTACAACCCTTTTGAGGGAATTTGTTGACATATTTACTTGGGCCTATTCGAACATGCTAATTTTGGATCTCACCTTAGTTATACACCATATTTTTATACATCCCAATGTCAAGCCTATTAAATATAAGTTATGTAAAATACATCCTCATATTATTGTGCTAGTCAAAAAGGAGTTTGAAAAACTCTTAGATGTGAAATGCATCAAGCCAATTGACTATTTAAAGTAGAATTCAAACATTGTGCTAGTAAGTAATAAACCCATCAAGTCTTAATCTCTCTAAGTGCATGCCCTAAAGGGTGAATTAGGAAAGGGGTGGGTAGACATTTGGTACTTTGCATGATTTTTATCCCCTATTGCCACATTATTACCAATCCAACTAGCACTTAAAACTATTCCCTAATCTATTACTCCTCCCTTGAAAATTCCTCTAGTATTTTTCCTATTTTTTTCCTCCTTTTATTTCCTTAATTCCTTTTTGGATAGTTAGTTGTACTAGGTTGACTAGGTCGACTCTATAAAGTCTAGGGGTATTTTTCACTTTTTGGGTTTGTTAACCTTTTGATCAACCTAGCTCAGACCTAGTGAATTGTCCTTAAAAATATACAGGTTCAACTAAGTTGACCTTGTATAGTTGACATTTCTAGGAGGATTTAGGGAAATATCTACCTATAAATACAATATCATTTCATCATTATTTAATTTATGTAAACAAGAGTTATTATTTGCTCATGCTTATTCATAATCTATTCTTTGACCATTCTACTTGAGGAATCTTAACTTAGGGTTTCTACTTATAGAATCTAGTCTTTTGGATAAGTATTAGATGATTTGGCCTTTCTTAGTGATCCTTAAAAACCACAATAACCTCTTGTGAAGCCCCTTTGGCTAAGGGAGAGATTGAGTCTCAATGGGTTCATATTTAGGTAAGTATATTCTAACTTTGGTTTCCTCTATTTAGTAGATAGAAGTAGTATAAGTGTTGTCTCAAATAATATTACTCTTCATATTCCATGTATTAGGGTCTTACTCATAATTAGTCTAATTGAGATTCTCTTATACATGTTTTGATTGCTTCTAACCCCTTTATTGTTCTACAAGCTTTGGTGTGTACTAGATTAGATTTACTTTCTTATTTATTAGAATAGGTGAATATTAAACTTAGGACTCTTTTAGGGTTATTGCATGATTGTGTTAGACTATAGGCTTTGGAACCCTTCCTATCATGGTGTATTGTGATAATTTATCCCCTAATCAGGTCTAACATATCCCCATATTAGTCATACTCTGGCTTAATAAATGTATTCCCAATCAGAAGTGTAGGTATGTTTTATCTTTTATGAGCTAGGATCGATTTATAGACATGATGCATTTCTGATTGCATACATTCTAGTGAACCAGATGTGAATCATATCCCACCATTGGTTATATTGTCTTCATCATTCCATTTTTTTATTTTATTATTAGCATTAGCTTCATTTTGGATTCACCTTCATATTACATTCTAGTGAACCTAACGTGAACTAACCCTTGCAAGATTTATTTCACTTTCTTTTATTTTTTTTAGCATTATTTTTATCATATATCTATTATACTGGATCAACTCTATCGACCTAATTGTAATCTTTGTGCACAAGTTTTTAGGAATAGGTAACTAGATCAAATCAAATAACACAATATAGGTTTTTAGACTTTCAAACTTATAGTTCAAAATACTAGGTCAACCCAGTTGGCCTTATACAGTTTAAGGCATCTAGATTCAGCTACTAGGTTGACCCAATCAACCCTGTACATTCAAGGCACTTAGTAGCAAGATTTTTCAAATCTTGATCAACCTAGTCAACCTAGTTAGTAGAGTTTTTAAGCATATTCCAAGGTTTTTGACTAGCAATCTTCATTCTCAACATCTTTTATCCACCAAGGTTCCTTTCTATCTCTCTATCTCTTTCTTTTCTATCTTTCCTTTTATAATTTTTAGTCTTCAAAACTACCCTTGCACAGTCAACTAGATTGACCCTGTCGATCCAATTTTGTGTTCTATGTGCTATGTGAATAAATGGGTCAACACTGGTTGACCTTATTAATTTTTAGACCTTGCTTCCATAGTAAAATTTTGACCCTATCAACCACGTTCTATATTTTATGCATATAGTGTCAACACTATACCTTATTTCAAGTTGGAATTAATCTTTATATGCTAGTAATTAGTTTACACCTTTTTTTCTTATTGATTGCATGCTTAGAATAGTTCACATAGTCTAATTAAGGTATTTTTAATTAACTATTTAGTTTCACTATTTATATTTTATGCACACGTGGCCAAATGACAAAATCTAAACAAGCATTTTAACATTTATTTACCCAAGGCCAACCTACTTAGATTTCATCACCACGAGGGAAGCTAGCTCGATACTATATTCAAGTATAAATCATGTTTAATGTTATATTATGACTAAACACTTGACACCCTTTTCACTATAATTTGTGAAGTGAGGGGGTAGGCCCCAATACCAAGCCTATATCATTGCCACTATAGTCCCTTTCAGCCTAAACTACCTAAAACCATCCTTAGATTGTTATCTAGCTCCTTTCTTTATAGCCAACTTCCCATCACATTTAAAATCATTTCTTAATAATCTAATAAAACATATTAGGTTGACTAGTTAGTTAGCTCTTTACTTTCCAAGTTGATTTATTGCTCTTTGCTTAATTGTGTGTAAAAACTTGAATTATCTAGTGTTAGTGCAAGGTTTTGTATTATATGCTTCAATTGGATTGGCCAGTATTGATCTAATTAACTTTTTTTTTCCCTTCAATTCTTACCCTTTTTATAATAGCTATAAAAATTGTCTTGTTTCAGTTCATAACTTGTTATCAACCTTCTCATTTTCTTTGTCTATTGTACTAGGCTGACATAGTCAACCCTGTACCTTTTTCTATCCTCTATACACTATATTGGATCAACCCTATACTATTTTCAAACCCTATTCATTCTTTTCCTATCTTTTTTCATTATACTAAATCGACCCAATCAACTCTATATAGTTCATAGGCCCTGTTTCCTATGATAGGTCAACCTAGTTAACCTTGTACTAATTTATTCCTTCCCTATTTATTAATATAATTATTTATCTTTCCTTTTCATTTTTTTCATCTCTCTTCATTCATAATGAATTCTCCTATTATAATCTTCTTGGATAGATTGAATACATTTAGATACTATATGGGATGTTCATTTCTTCCTCTCTTTTCCTCCCAAGAGCACCATCACTCTTGGGGAACCTCTTCCCCTTCTTCATCTATGACCTAAAATATGGTGTAAATAGCACCTTAAGATGAAGTTGATGGATATAATCCTTTTGATACCTACCAAAAAACTTCTCATCATCAAAATATTCAAACTAATGTTGGAGTGACTAATACAAGTTTATTCAACAACCCCATTAAAAACCCATCTTCTAATAATCCTCTACCTCATACCAATTTGGGGAATGCTCATACCAACACCAACCCACCTCCTGATACAACTCAACTTTTAGCCCAAGTTATCCATTAAAAGAACATAATGCAAAATTATAACACCAACCAAATGATGCAACTTCAACAACATTTAACCAATGTGGATAATCAACCTCCAATTATGCATCTTCAAGCTAATCCAAATTTCATTCATCTACCTCTTATGGATGACTTAGGCAATGCTATTCATCAACCGATAATGAATAACAAAACGCTGCAAACCATTCAAAATGAGCCTTTATCTCCCTTTATTATATCCATTGATATTGGTAACATATCTCCAACTATCAAATATGATGGGACTAAAGACCCTGCCTCATTTCTCATAGCCTTTGGAAACCTTTACAAGGATTAGATATAAACTAATACCTTTACCAAAACTAAACTCTTAGTAAAAACCTTTATTGGTGATGTATTAGAATGATATAATCAACTTCCCCAAAATTTTATTTGGTAACTTGAAGATTTGGTTAATCTTTTGGTTAAAGAGTTTCAACACAATGATCTTCCCAAAACTTGTCTCAACCACTTCATTAATGCTAAAAAATATCCCTCTAAATCAGCTCATGACTTTATTAAAATATGGAAATATTTAGCTCATAAATCTAACCATAACATGTTTGATGATAACTTATACAAACTCTATATTACTACTTTGACTACCACTCTCCATTATAAGGTTTGAAACTTTGCTCCCCAAACACTAAAGGAAGCTCTTGATCAAGCTAAACATCAAGACTTTCTCATGAAGAAATTAGAACCTAATCCAAAAATTCTTAAAGGATGTTTCTAAACATCTAATGCTATCACTAGTAATTCCTTACAAACCAAACTAGGAGTTGTTAAAACTAATGTTCCTTTACTTTCTCATACACCTCTTCTAGTTCGGCAAATGAAACAATTTTTACCACCCTCAAAACCTTTCATCTATCCCAATGCTCCTCCTAAGTGGTATAACCCCAATCTATTTTATTGTTTCCATGCCGACATTGGGCATTCTCATAAATCTTGTAGAGGACTCACTAAATTTTTTATCTCTTATGTGCTTGGTGATTCATTCAACCATGAAGCTATGATCAATCTTCATCATCAAGAGTACACTATTACCTCTCAAAAATGACAAACTTATAAAGCTTCTACCTCTAACAATCAAAAATCCTCTTCAAATAATCAATCAAATTCTAGGGATGTTTATACCATTGATGTTGATTATGACCAATATTTTAATAATTCTCAATATATCAATAATGATAAGGTCAATTATCATCATAAATTAACTCAAATATCCCAATACCAAGACTAAAAATCCATCTTTAGAGGAATAACTTCTTAAAGATACTACCACTACTAATGTTGCTTTGGAATCTCAAGAGGAACCATCTCCTCCTTTCAATCCTCTAACCACATCTATTCCTCCAAAGTCTAATTTACCTCTTAAACCTCTTGTTGGTTCTTCCAAGTCTCATTGGAACTTTCTTCAAGAACTCAACTCTAAGTTTTATAATATTCCACTTATGTAGTTGGTTCGCACTTCACCCTATCATCATAAATTCCTTATGCAATAACTTCAAGAAATTGAAGATCCATCTTCCTTAGATAAATAACCACCTTCTATTTAATCTCAACTTATCAACATAAATACCATTTAAACTATGTGTCCTTCTTCCAAAACTTCTATTGAATTCCTTGAAGAAGACATGATTAATGTTGAGATTATTTTTCATGGTGATGATCCACCACTTTTTATCAAATTAGCCATTAATACCACTCTTATTCAAAAAGTTCTAGTTGATGAAGGTTTTGGTATTAATATAACATCTTTATGGCTTTACAATAACTTGGTTATAATAAGGATCATCTCAATCAAACTCATCTTACATGTCATGGTTTTGATAAGACAAATCAAAAACCACTTAGTTGTATTTGGCTTTCATTAATCATTGGACCTAAGACTATTTGAACCAAGCTTATGGTCTATGACTTACCCCTATATTACAACATACTCCTTGATCATCCATAGACTCATCCAATGAGGGTCATTGCTTCTTCTAGTAGTCAATGTATTAAATTATTACATAATGGAAAATGATGTAAGCATGAATTTGATCCCAACCCATGGAGCATTCAACTTCCTAATCCTAAATTGCAATATCATATTCCTACCATTCCTAAAATTAGTAGTCCTCCTTTACCCAAGTTCATCAACATGAATCCTGATTTACAAGTTACTCTTATAGATTCTGATGATGATGAGCCCAATGAATTGAAACATACTTGAAATACCACTAAGCTAGCTCCATACATTTCACAATGGCTTCCTCCTTCTCTCTTACCAAGAGATCATATTATTCCTCTTATTGATGAGATTATTGATTTCCCCCTCCATGTAATACTCAAGAGCCTTCTCTACTAGAAGATGCCTTCACTTGCAATGATTTTGGAGTGTCTAAATTATTTTAATATCGTCTGATCATGCCTCCTTGTATATTTAGTAATATCAAATTTTCATCCTCTAAAACTCCCCCAGATTCTCAAGCATGTACTATTTATCCAATATACGATGATAACTATATCATGGCCTAAGCTCAATCTAGAGACTTCGATGTCCAAAAGTATGATAAAAACTTATCCCAAATTCATGATTTTAATTGGGATTCTCATACCATTTATGTGGATCATACCTTAGATCCTAAGGGTCATGTTCATCCTACCAATCCTCCTCCTATCAATACTCCTTGGGTGGTAGAGCAAATTTTACCTTTCAAACCTCTAGAAATATCTACATATCCTTTACCACTTATTGATCCAATAATTATATATGATCCTTCTCACATCATTGAACCCACTAAAACACTAATCTCTTCTACTCCATATACTTCTTATACTCCCAAAATTACACTTGATGCCAAGGCAACTGATGTTCATTAGATACATTCTAAATATGATCACCATGAAAATCAAATTTTGGATCTTAAAGTAGATGTTGAGTATTATGGTAATCTCCCTACTTTTCCAAGTGATGAAGCTATTCTTGAGTTACTTTATGCCTGAGAACCTTAACTTCCTCGGTATCATCATAAACTTGGAAATTTTAAAACTAAGACTCGTTTCTTCAACAACTTTGTTGCTAGCATTGATCTTAAAACAAATTCAATTTTTAACTTACCTAATGTACCATACCCTTTTCAATATGGAAATTCCATGCTTATTTAAGATAATACTCACATCAAATATGGTACTCCATCTTGTCCTTGACCAATTATAATTTCTTGAGAGATTTCACCTATCGAACATGATAATTTTAGCTTATTCTTTGGAAAATATCATGAGGATTTTGCTTGGTCCTACAAGGACATGCCTATAATTTACCCTAGAATTATTGTGCATAACATCATTACTTATCCTGATGCCAAGATTTTGTATCAAAAACAAAGAAAAATTCCACCTAAATTTTCAGCTTTATGTCATAAGGAAATCATCAAATTACATGATGCTAAATTCAGTAAACCAGTGGATTATTCTGAATGGGTTTCCTACATTATTCCCATTTGGAAGAAATTCACTATGGTCTTTCACATTTGTATTTATTTCTACAATATTAATCTTTATTTTCCCAAGGACAATTTCCCTTTACCTTCAATATATGCCATTATTGATTCCATGACTAGTTATGAAATGTTATCTCTTATGGATGGCTTATCAGGGTACAATCAGATTCATATCACTCCTGAGGACCAACATAAGACAAATTTTACCATGGAATGGGACACCTATTTCTATGTCAAAATGCCCTTTAGCTTCAAAAATTCTAGAGCCACTTACCAATGAGTGATGACTCACATTTTTCGTGATCTCATTCACAAAATTATTGAAACCTATGTAGATGATCTTATTGATAAATATAAACATCGTAAAAATCATATTTATTATCTTGATATCATCTTTGAATATCTCCTTAAATATAAAGTTAAACTTAATCCTTATAAATGTGTCTTTGGAGTCACATCTAGAAAAAATTTACGATTCTTTGTCTCTCTTCATAGCATCGATGTTGACCCCACCAAGATTAGTGACATAATCAACATTCCCATTCCTAGATTTATTCTTGAAATTCATAGTTATTTAGGCAAACTTGAGGCCATTATATTATTTGTCCCTAAAATGGCTTATCATATCCACTCCATCAATTCCCTTCTCAAGAAAGGTACTACTTTAAAATGGATAGATCCATGTCAAAAATATTCTGATCATATGAAAGAGTCATTGCTTCATCTACCTACACTTCATCCTCCTAATGATAAACCTTTGATTCTATATACTTCTTCCACACCTACTTTAGTTGGGGAAATTCTTGCCCAACAAGATGATACAGGAAGAGAGTATATTATCTACAACATTAGCCAAGGCCTCATCAACTATGAGACATGTTATACCAAAATTAAGTATTATTTCCTCACCATCTATTTCATAATTGAAAATATTCATCACTATATGCTTTACCAAACTACTTATGTCATTGTTCATTATGACCCCCTTCTTCATTTCTTCTCCAAATCCTTTCTTTTTAGAGATAGAATTGGCAAATAGATGGTCCTCCTTATGGAATTTGATCTCTACATCATCACTTAAAAAGTTGTCAAAGGGAAAGTAATAGATGATCAACTTTTCATAGCTCCCATTCTATCCACTTCTTCCCTTCAAGATGATCTTTTAGATGACAATATCCTTTACATTAAAGGTTTTAATCAAGCTATTTCTATCAAAGATTACTTTCATAGCTTTATCATTGATCTTAAAGCTAATAAACTTGATGGATATTCCACTCCCTCTAGTACTACTAAACTAAAATTATTTCTCTAGGAGATTCCTAAAATAAATGTCAACTTACATAAAGATACTTGGACCCTTCACTTTGAAGGTGCTAAATGCTTTCAAGGTGCTAGGGCAAGTTGCATTCTCATGAGTCTTCTTGGCAAGATCATTCCTTTATCTTTTCATTTTACCTTGATGTTACTAATAATATGGTTGAATATTAAGCTCTTATATTAGGTATAAGAGTTTCTCTTGATTTAGAAATTCAGTACCTTTATGCTTTAGGTGATTCTCCACTTATTTACCATCAAGTTAATGGTGATTATTAATGTAAAAGTGAGAACCTCATCATATATCATCAAATTGCAACCACTCTTGCTAATGATTTTATCTCTTTCACTATTAAGCTTATTCTTAGAGACCAAAACTCCATTGTTTATTTTCTTGCCTCATCAGCATCTCTCTTTCATCATCATCAAGTTGTTTTCGATCCTTTTTTTATACAAATAATAAAATCCCCATCTTCAACTCAACCACCAGATTCACTTATTTACCACATCGAGGCTATTACCATTTGGCAAAGCCCATGGTACCAAGACATTATTCAATTCCTAGAACCCCAAATTTATCCTCCTAATTTAGATTCTCATGAAAAGACATGCATTCATAAACAGGCTTTCAAGTATGTATTTTGACACAAAATCCTTTATTATCATAATGTTGAAAGCACCTTGCTCTATTGTGTTATGAAAGATGAGGTCCCTCCTCTTCTTGAACAAACACATGGGGGAATTTGTGGTGGTCACTATAACAAACATGCTATAGCATGCAAATTCCTACATATGCATTACTTTTAGCCTACTCTTGAAAAACATGCAATTGAATATGCTAAAAAATGTAATCTTTATCAACTTCATGATGATTTAATCCATTCACCTCCATAAAAAATTCAAACTATTGAATCTCCCTGGCCATTTTCCACTTGGGGATTTGATCTCATTGGTAAACTTCCTCACTCCCAAGATGGACATGTCTTTATCATCACCACTACCAAATATTTTACCAAGTGGGTTGAAGCCATTTCCCTTGTTAATGTCACTGGTCCTACCATTTCAAAATTTATTCTTAACCAAATAATTTTTTGCTTTGGTGTTCCCCATACCATCATTTTAGACAATGGTGGTAACTCAAAAACAAACACGTTAAACAACTTTGCAACAAATTCAAAATCAATCCAAAAATTTCCACACCTTCTCATCAATAATTTAATGGTCAAGCTAAGGCCACTAATAAAATTCTCAACAAAATTCTCCAAAATATAATTCATGAAACCCACACATATTGGCATCTTCATATTTACCCTACACTTTGGGCCTATCAAACTAGTATATGCATTACTATTAGGGAAACTCCATTCTCTCTAGTCTATGGTTCTGAGTCGGTCCTTCCTTTAGAAGTTGAGCTTCCTTCTCTTTGTATATCTCTTCATGGTATTATTCTCGATGAATAATTATGAGAAGCTCACCTTCATACCCTTGATCTTCTTGATGAATGTCATCTTTCTACTTTACAACATAACTGCTAGTATAAGGCTTGCATTACCAAAACACATAACAAATGTGTTAAAATCTACACTTATAATGTTGGTGATCTTAGACTACACTCATGATAAAGAAGGTAAATATGCCTAAAAATGGTGGGGCCTATATTTAGTCAAAGATATTCTTGATCCAAGCACCTACCACCTTCAAACTAATGAAGGCCATGTTTTCAAAGAACCCACCAATGCTCAATTTCTTAAAAAGTACTTTGCCTAAACATTTCCTTCTTGTCACATTTTCTATCTACATCTATCTAACATTTTTTTTAGGTTACTTACATATGTATCTCCCTTTGCATCAAGTTTCCTCTTTTTCAAAAACCTTTAGTTCTCCCTTTCAATTTTTTGGTTTCTTGATGTACCATAATCTTATTTTTATTCTTGCATTTTATCTTTTGACACCCCTTGGGTTTTTATTTTGTGAGTTGTTTCGTAAGACCATGGATAGGACCTAGCATTCCTCATAAAACCACCATCTTATTTTTCTCACATTTTGTTTAGCTTGCCAATCTTATTTTGGCACCCCTTGGGTGTTTATTTTATGAGTTGATTTGTCAAACCATGGATAAGACTTGGCATCCCTCACAAAACTACCATCTCTTTACTTTATATTTTCCTTATTTTATGAAGTTTCAGTGTAAGACCATGGATAGGACCCAGCCCTCCTCATAAAATTACCACTTTTTCATGTTCTTGATCCTTATTCTCAACTTTAGTTTTTACTTCTTTTGCTAGATGAAATTTGTGCAAATAATATATGCTAGCATGTTTTCCTCCATTTCCCTCCTTATTATGATAAGTAATCACACTTTAATACCATTGTATCCCTTTTTCCCCTTTTTCACATTTTTTTATGATTTAAAGCAATTAAAATTTTTCCATGTCTCACTCCTCTTGATTTCCCCTTCCTTTCACTCCACATTGGATCAAACAAGGTCAAAGTCAAGATAGCACTTTTATTTCACCTAGATTTATGAGACTCTTAGACCCCATGCTCTTTGAAGTTCTCTCTCTTAGAAACCTTGTCCCAAGTATTCAAATGAAAGTCATCTTTAGCACCCATGTTTGGTTTTCCAAATCCGTATGGAGGAGGAATAGAAAAAAACATCAAGAAATTTAAAATCCAAATCATTTGAATTAAAATAAAATGATATATCTAAAAGTTAACATATAAGTATCAAAATTCAAATTCACACCAAAAGACATGATTTCAAGCACATCTCTTATCTCTAATAAAATATCAAACTCCACATTTGGCCTCATATAGAGCTGAGGTCCTTTGGGCTGTGATAGGCCAATAGATTAGAATAGGGGAATTCAACAAACTCTATGGTTATACCTACTTTCTCACTCAAGTACCCAATCTTTGTAGTGGATTGATGACTCTGTAAGGGGTCCTGAATAATGGGGAATAAATTGTGGGAAGGTATTCCATTTTAATTTTCATGCATATAACCTTCATGGGATGATCTATATATTTGATTTTTTGACCTAAGACTTGTGTGGATAAGATAAGTTATTCATAGTCCTTAATGTTGAAAGTCCTCTTGTTTTGACAAACCTAATTTAAGTATCTTGACTTTGATAAAGAGTTACTCTACCTTGGTTTTTCCTTCATTTTCCCCCCTCCCCCACCCTTTTCATCTCCCCCCTTGATATAAAAATTGTGATTCCAAATCTATTTTCCCTTCTTTTTTAATTCCTTCTTCTTCACATCTTAAAAACATACTAGCACTACTTTATTTTAATTTTATCTATCCTTAGAGCAAAACAACATGTTTGAGCAACTATGGATTACCTTCTTTACACCATGATTTTATATTTATACACTTAATTTACTTTCCTTTTACCATTTGTTAGAGTTTTACTTTCCTATTGTTATGGACACCTGAGTCATACCCTTTTTCCATCATTGAGTGAGGTTGGCTTGTTACTTCTCACTCATCAATATTGTTTTCACTTTTAAGCACCTTGTTCCATTATTGATTGAGATAAGGATTGTTATTTCTCACTTATCAATGTTGTTTTACCATTTTTTTTTTTTACCATTGATTTATTTGCTTACCATCCTTTTTAACATGTATCCTTTGTTTGACTTGGTCAGTTTGCCTTTCTTAATTAAGGTTTACTTGTTTGATTTTTTCAATCTTTAGTAACCTTGGCTTTTCAGTTACCCAATTTACTCTTGTTTTTTGACTTGTCATTTGTTCTAAAATAGCACTTGTCAACCTAGCTTGCCAAATTTCCCAAGTACACTCCATCTTTATAGCACCATCTATCTTGGCTTTTCTTGCATTTATTTATTTTTTATATTTAGTTTTATATTCTTGGGTTCATTGAAAGTAGTCTATGTGCCCTACACAATCAAAACTAAAAACACAATAGATAACCATCTTGCAATAAAGGTAGTCAAGGTATGCATTACATTTAATTTTTATTTATTTTCCCTTTTAGTCATTTACTTTCAATTATTTTTTCTTTAAAATAATGCAATTTTTTTAGCATCAGCATTATGTGTTTCTATGTTATTTCTTGAAGCACCATCCCCTATTACACCTTAGTGAAACATGATGAACTTTGAGTGGGGCATATGTATATACATAATATTTTCAAATATTGATGTTTTACATCTTTTAGGAACCCATCAAGTCTCAATCTCTCTGAGTGCATGTCTTAAGGGGTGCACCTAGAAAGGGGCAAGTAGACCTTTGGTGATTCACAAGATTATTGTCCCTTATTACCACATTATTACAAATCCAACCAGATCTTAAAACCATTCCCTAAGTTATTACTCCTCCCTTGCACATTCTTTCAATTATTTTCCTCTTTCCATCTTCCTTTTCTTGCCTTAATTCCCTTTTAGATAGTCAATTATACTAGGTTGACTGGGTTGACCCTATATAGTCTCAAGGTATGTTTCACTTTTTGGGTCTGTTAGTATTTCAATTGACCTAGCTCAAACTTAGTGAATTTTCCTAAAAAACATACAGGGTCGATTGGGTCAACCCTATACAATAGACATTTCCAAGAGGATTTAGGGAAAGATCCACCTAAAAATATAAGATCATTTCATCATTATTTCATATATATAATCAAGAGTTATTATTCACTCACACTTCACAATATACTCTTCCACCATTCTACTTGAGAAGTCTTAGCTTAGGGTTTCTACTTGGTGAATCTAGTCTTATAGATAAGTCTTGGATGCTTTGGAATTTTTTAGTAATCCTTACAAACCATAATAACCTCTTGTAAATCCCCTTTGGCCAAGGGGAGAATGAGTCTCGATGGTTTCACATTCAAGTAAGTATGTTCTAACTTTATTCTCTTTAGTATATAAAAGTAGCATAAGTGTTGGATCAAATACTATTACTCTTCATATTCCATATATTAAGGTATTACTAATATTTAGCCTAATTTAGATTCTCTTATACATTTTTTGATTACTTCTAACCCCTTTATTGTGCCACAATATCTGATGTGCACTAGATTAGATTTACTTTCTTATTTATTAGAATAGGTGAATATTAAACATATGACTCTTTTAGGGTTATTACATGATTGTGTTAGACTGTAGGCTTTGGAACCCTTCCTAGCATGGTATATTATAAAAAATTATCCCCTATTTAGGTCTAGTAGATCCCCATATTGGTCATGTTCTTGCTTAACAAATGTATTCCCAATTAGAAGTGAAGGTATGCTCTATCTTCTTTGAGCTAGGATCAATTTATAGACATGATGCATTGTTTATTACATACAAAAGGTATCATCATTTACAATGATTAAAGATATATCAATAAAACTTGCCTAAAATATGACTTTTCATTGCCTAATATTGACATGATAGTTGACTCAATGGCTGGCTATGAAATGCTCTCTTTAATGGATAGATTTTTAGGTTATAATTAGATCAAAATAACACCAAAAGACTAATGCAAGATAGCATTCACCATTCTATGGGGAACATTTTGTTATCAAGTGATGTCATTTGGACTTAAGAATGTCGGAGCCACTTATTAAAGAGATATGACAATGATTTTCCATGACATGATGCACAACATTATTAAGTACTATGTCAATGACATCCTAGGTAAATCAAAGACCTGTGTTGATCATCTAGCCATACTATGAATAATATTTAAGAGACTTTATGAGTACAACATCAGGATTAATGAAAAGAAATGTGTATTTGGGATTACATCTAGTAAACTATGAAGTTTCATTATCTCTTGTAGGGGTATTAAAGTCTACTTAGATAAAGTTTTTGAAATTATATAGATGTCACCATCATCTACCTTGAATAAGCTCTATAATTTATAGGGAAAGATTTAATCTATCATATGCTTTATCTCATAATTAACTAACAAATGCTATCCATTTATGCACTTGTTAAGAAAAGGTGTTACATTATCATAGAATGAAGAGTGTCAAAAAAAATTTGATCATCTTAAATAATATATTGCCAACCCACCTATTTTGTTTCCACAAACTAACCTATTTTCTTTCCACCAACGTCAAATAATCCATTAATTCTTTACTTGTCAGCAATAGAGAATTCCCTAGGGGTACTTTTGGCATAATATGATGAACACAAAAAAGAGCATGCCATGTATTATCTAAGTTGAACATTGGTCACATATGAGCATAAAAATATGTTGATTTAAAAAGCCTATTTAGTAATGGTGTTCATATCCCAACACTTGCATCATTATATGCTAAACAACAAGACCATTATTATTGCCAAAGTAGATCCAATCAAGTATCTACTTTCCAAATCAGATCTATAGGGTTGTATGGAAAAATAGATCATGATATTAAGTGAGATTGAAATTAAATATGCCAACTAGAAGGCCATTAAGGAACAAGTACTCATAGATCAGCTTGTTGAAGCTCCTATTCAAGATACTCAACCTCTTGCATTTAGATTTCTATATGAAGCCATTATGACCACTAAATAAGCAATGCACCTCCTGAGGTTAAATAATGGAATATGTACTTTGATGGATTATTCATGACTCATGGGTCAAGGGATGAAATTTTACTTGTTATGCCACAAAGGGATCTCATTCCTAAGTCCTTTTACATTAGATTTCCCTGTACCAATAACATGGTCATGTATGAAACACTCATTATAGGGATTTGTCAAGAAGTATAGTAGAATATTCAAAATTTACTAGTGTATGGTGATTCTTAGTTAATAATCAATTAGACCATAAACTAGTACTAGACCAAGGATGAGAAACCGGTACCCTATAAATATATGGTCAATACTCTCAAGTAGCAAATTGTCAACATCCAATTTCAAAGAATACCTTAGCCCAATAATAGAATAACTAATGCCATGGCCACTATTGGTTCCATGATCCAAATCACAAATAGAGAAAGGGATTGTCAATTTCTTGTTGAACATCCATTGGCACTATCATATGAATAATCAATCATTGATATGGTTTATGACATTATTGGTCCCACATCTCCCTGGTACTCAAACATATATGCTTATCTTCAAGACCAAACTATGCCTCCTAATTTATCACATAAAAAATAGAAAGCCTTCACCCATTAATCCTCTCTCTATACCCTCATTGGGCCAAACTTGTATCATAGAAGCTATGATGGAACTCTAATCCATTGTTTACCTTTGGAAGAACTCAAACTAGCATTAAGGGAAGTCCATAATGGATTATGTGGAGCCCATACTAGTAAAGCAATCTTATCCAAAAAATTATTAAGTATTGGTTATTACTGGCTAATGATGGAAGTAGATGTAGTTGCATATGTGAAGAGGTGTGTCAAGTGTCATAAGCATGCCATTCTAATTCATGCTCCAACCAAGACACTCAAACCATTGACAACACCATGGCCATTATTAATGTGGGTACTTGACCTTGTTGAGAAGATTAATCCAACATCTTTAGATGGTCATAAACACATCCTAATTACTATCAATTATTTCACTAAGTGGGTAGAATCCATTCCCCTCACTTACATCACCATTAATTAGATCTTTAAGTGTAGAAACTAGAATTTTATATCCTATATATGATTTATTAGGTGTCATAAGTCCTTATTTTTATTTAATCTCCTAAATGATACCTATCCTAAGGTTTAATATATGTACCCTTGGTAACCTGGTAACTTAATTTTACCAATTACCTTTCTACCCTCTCTAACCTCATATATCCATTAATAACTTAGGGAATCTACATCTTAACCACTTTACCCCACACTCAGCAAATCCTAATTTTACCCATGGTTGGAACAAACCTACCAATTTGGGTAAATAAGTAATGATTATCCCATGATTGGTGTTGATTCTATGGATCGATGTTGATCTATAAATACCCAACCAACCTTTGGTTTCTAGACACAAAAACTTTAAACCTTGAATTTCTGCTTAATTTCTTGGAGAATTAAGGAATCCCTTAATGTCACTCTGCCATAATTATTATACATTTAATCTTTAGCCATTATCATGAGCCTGAAGGACTGATCATATTTGTGAAGAAGGATTGAATTCTATTTGCAATCACACCCAAGGTAAGTCATTGTGTATTCATTTCATTTTCTATCAATCTTTCTACTTTTATCTACTTATCTAGTCCTTATAATATCATCCATATCCCTCAATATTCATTTATATCCTCTATCATCTAATGTGTTCTATATTTTTATTAAGCATAGTTACAAAGAGAATCGATGTTGATTCATTATGAATTGGCATTGATCCTATCAGGATCAATATCTATCCACTATGTTTAATTTTTAAAACTTAAGACCTTAATCTTGGATCCTTATCCTTAATCCTTGCTAATTTTCTATCATTTTAAATATGACCATGATATGTAGATGACTCTACCAGATATAGTACATGACATAATTAATATCATCGATCTTCCTATAATATCCCAGCCCCTATTTGTTGATAAAAGTGACATAGCTTTCAAGCTAACTTTATGTGCTATTGTTTATTCTCCCTCTTTTGAATCCACTATTGACCAATTAAATGTCATACAGGATGATGTAAATGTTGCCACAGCTTATTGGGATGAATATTTTTCTTACATTGATAGCTTAAATAAGGATTGATCTTAATCATTATTGTTATCATATCTTTATCTATTATAATTTCATATGTCATTTATCCACTTGATTGTGTAAATAAGTGAGCTAACATCCACTTGAGGAAGTGCATAATTTCTTGAGACTAGTTTCTACCAAGAAACTCACCCAATTATCTATTAATCTATTTTTGTCCAAGTTGTGTATATATGTGTAGGTTATTCTTCCTAGCCAAAAATAATCTCCCTTAATCATTGGATTCAAAGTGGTACACAACATCTCTTAATCTCTAGGTATTCATCATAAAACTTGATTTTCATTTGAGTTTTAGTAAAGTAATTTAATTTAAATAAAAAATAAAAAAACTACTGTAACATTCTGGCATACTGGGTGGGACCCTAAGGTCTCATTTTTTATTATTAAAATTCATTATAGATTTATCTATATTTCTCTCATTTTCTCTTGATTATTGTTTTCATTCAAATAAAATCCTTTTTTTTCTTTCTAAAGGTTAAAAATAACTACATCCATTTTTTATTGCTTTGGTAATTCATATACAATAATATAGGTGGATTAATTTTATCATAGCTATTACCTTTTTCACACACATACCAAACCACTTGCATGATAAACTCATCAAACATTGACATAAGGGTACTGATTAGGATTTCATCACCTAGTGGTAACCTTCTTATTGATTATCCCACTTGGATTTCACCTCCAAGGGGAGAACAAACTTAGTACACTGATTGAGTATAACCCCTAGTTTTTTGATATATACTAGCGAAACACCCAACACCCTAACATTATGGTATGTGAAATGAGGGGGTAGGCCCCAATACCAAGCCAAGTTTTGATTCTAGTATATAAATATTTTCAAGAATAAACAAACCTAAAACCATCTATAGATTTCCACTTTTTAGGACCCTCAATAACCTTTTCTTTTCTTTTATCACACTTCAAAGTTAAAAATTAAAAACTTTTTAGGTATGTATTTATCATGTGTCTATTTTCCTTTTCACTAAATATGAGATAATCAAAAAGACTTTTGTCTACTTTTTGATTTTTTTCTTGCTTTTTCCTTTATTGATACATGGTTTTGATGCAATAGAAATCGCTAAAGTAGATCAAACCTCCAACTTCATACTTCTCCATGGAGAATTATCCTAGTCCTCCTACTTCTCCTAAGTCCATGAGGGAAGTTATTCCCTAGTATCATACTCAGGATGATCCTAAATTTGCTACCATATTGGATATCAACCCAATCACACTCAACCATTACCTTAGTTCCCAATCTATACACCTCCCACTTCCCCCATACTTAGTTTTCCAAGAAACCCTATGGCATGTCTTTAGAGGAAGGTGAAGGGTTTACCATTACCATAGTGTCTTCCCATAACAATCCTCCTCCAACTAGTTCTAACATTAATACTACACAACCTTTAGGCAATCCACCTCTGGTAACATCTAGTGTTCCATCCCCAACTAGCACCCAAGTTTAAAATGTTATCATGCCTCAATCAATGAATACTCCACATATTACCATGGTGCTTCAAAACATAGTTATCTTAATCCTAGTAACCCTTCCACCAATCCAAACTAGCATACCTTTAAATCCCCAAACTCAACCTTTATAACAATCCCCTATAATTCAACTACCTCAATAATATATCCCTTTGACCACCCAATGCATAGCACCTACGGAAGTTATTCGATCTACTTATATCCCCTAAAAATCCCCATAGTATATGGTGGCATCTCAACCAATCATAACCACATCAGTTGGTTATCCTTTATCTTAGTCCTTTTCCACTCAACTTCCTACGTATCAACTCCCACAAAATAATGTTTTGTGATGTATTCCTTAATATAATACTCAATTAAACCTTATGGTAATCCTTATGAATATGATGGCCAATTTAGAAGCCTCTACCTCTGGGTAGAAAAACATGCTCACTTATGAGCAAATCTATAATGAATTTATTAACCTAGTTATCCCCATTAGACCTTACCCTTTTTATTGGGAGCTTTTAAATTCTATGAAGTTTCAAAATAATGAGGATCCTTAATAGCACCTTTAAACATTCAGACACACTTGTTACCTTATAGTGCATGATGACACACTTCTTTTAAGGACCTTTACTATGTCATTAGCTAGACCTACCCTAGATTGGTACATCTCAATTCCTTAGAATTTCCTATTCTCTTTTGTGTAGCTAACTCAAATATTCTTAGAACACTTTTTTATAAATATTATAAGAAAAGTCACTATCACTAACCTATATGCCATCTGATAGTTCAATGATGAATCTGTTGCTAATTTTATGGCTAGATGAAGGAGTCTCATAAATCAACTCACATTTTCCCTTCCACAAACTGAATTGATTGAATTATTTATGAGAACATGTGATAAAAATATCTCATTGATGTTATGGGTACAATCCTTTAAAACCTTTGATGAGGCCTTTTTGATGGCCTGTAAATTGGAAATTAGAGCCCTAAAAAAAGGGAAAGTTAAATTTCAAAGTAAAAACTTCAAACCTAATACCTCTAAAGGGACTAATAACAATAACAAAATCAAAGGGGTTGTTAATGTTATAGTTGTAAAATTAGAACCACCACAAAAAAAGTCAATATAATCCCTCCACCTCTTAGGGACAATCTCAAAAACTATTAACACTCTTTCCCTCATGATAATGTACACCTTTAGGAGTCTTATGCATCTATCCTAGATAAACTCTTAAAGGCATCACTCATTGAACTTCCTCTAGTAAAACCTCTCGATGATTCTTGCCCTAAGCCTAGTTGGTTTAGGGAAAATGATAGTTAAAAATTCCATCGTGTAATAGGTCATGATGTTAGTAGGTGTTATTATTTAAAAGGTCTAGTATAGAACGTTATTGATCAGGGGGAGTTACAACTAGATAACCCTAACACACCTCCTAATTAGTCTATAAACATTTTTAGATAGTTATTCCCTAATCATGATTCCACATCAAATTTTGTGTAGGATAATTCAAGATCCACCTCAAATCATGAAACTCATGTAATTAACATGATCCATGATCAACTTCTTCCAAAATAAGTTGATAGTACTCATATCCCCAATCACCTTACAGGAGACACCTTCAAACCATTTGAACTAAGTGAAGATATCTCAAAAACTTCCTCAATTTTTATAGGTCTTATTATTTAGGATTTTCTTGAGGAAACCATATATGAAAATATTTAAGAAGATCAACTAGAATTAAAAGAGGAAAAGACTATCAAAGAAAATGTTTGCTTAGACATTTTTCAAGATACACATATCATTCCTTACATCATCTCAATACCTACATCTAGCTTACCCATTCCCTCTAGCTTACCACCTCATAAGGAAACACTCATGGTACCTCAAACCAGCTCAAGACTGGTTCCCCCCATTACTTGGGAGGAGATAAATCTTATATAAATTGAGGAAAAGGCTATAGATATCAAAAATAAAAACCCTAGGGCCCCGAGAGGCAAATATCTATAGCATCCTCACATTAGGATTGAAATCCCTAAAGAGTATATCCCCACTACCCCTGATCAAACTCAAAAATGAAAGGTGCTTATGCCTCCTATTCAAACAAAATCATCTATATTAGGACCCCATCCTTTAGCAAGACTAAAAGCCACTATCATAGAATCCTCTACTAGATAGCATGTATCATCACAATGGGATCTTCCCACCATGATAATTCTAATACATAACCCTTTAAACCCCTATTATATACAAGGTTTAGGTGTAAGGGATTATCTTAAGCACAAATTACTTATTGTAAGAAATATTCAAACAACTAGTTCAAAAGGTCAAGGTTTGAAGTCACATACCTCTTCTCTACCAGTACCTCAGAGGATTGAAAGCCTATTCAAGATCCATTAAAGGGGTCTTATTCTAAAATCATTAATCAACTTATCTAGACCTCCCTTTTAACTTTACCAACCATAAAACCCATCAACCCTCATATTCAAAAACTAGTATGGTATTGAGAAAATAGGAAATGTGCATATCATCGAATAGTAGGTCATGATATGGAAATTTGTAATGCGTTAAAGGTTATGGTTCAAAAATTATTAGAAGAAGATAATCTCTTAATGGAACATATAAATCATGACCATCCTCATAGTTAAACTATTAGGGTTACATCTACCTCAAGAAGTATCATACTACCAAAAGTATCAAAACAAGTTGTAAAGGAAGATAAAACCACTGATAGAGATCAATATCAACCTCTCTTAAACCCTCTAGATGTGGATGATTCTAAGAACACAACAAATCCACCTTTGTTTTAGATAGATTTAGTCCATATATCCATGTGATCCCAAACCCAAGGTCATAAAACCCACAATCATGAAAAATCCAAATTGAATATTACCAAAGCACCAGCTCCTACCATAAATAGTCCTCCAATGCCTGCTTTGAAACCTAAAATTTTTATTTTAGGAAAAACAAAAAACAATAATGCTTTAGAACTCATATAGATATCTATTCTAAATCATGTTCATCAGCTCTTAATCAATATGTCTCTATATGAACTTGTCCAAAATTTATCCAAAGCATCACAAGGATATGATAAAAGCCTTACGGGCCACTAATATACAAGTTGATGAACCCCAACCTTTATCAGCTTTCATCACATCAATTCAAAATCCATTATCCATAACATTTCATGATTTGTAAATACCAACCTTACAACCTGATGACTAGGATCCCGGCCTATTTATCACTACCCAAATTGATCAAACTCGAATCAAATGAGTAATGATTGATAATGGTACAAGTATAAATATCATATATTTTCATGCATTCAAACAACTACAATTACTTGAAATAGTTGTAGCCTAGTCCCCCACCATTTTATGATCTTTTAATGATAATTTTGCCCTTTCATTAAGAATGGTAGTCCTTCACATTCAATTAAGCATGCATATTCTACCTAAACTATTTTACATAATATAATGGGAGTTTTAATACAAAATCCTATTAGGATGTCCCTAGATACATGTTATGCACTCCATTCTTTCCACCTTACATCAATGTATTAAATTTGACTACAAAGGTAAAATCCATAATTTCCTAGTTGATTCCCATCCATTCAAAACTTGCAACCTCACCTTTTGACTAAATGATGTCTTAATACCATTACAAAGCACTATCCCATTATCATCCAATGAGGCATCATCTAGTATGACAATCCTTATATCAAGGATTGGTAAGGAGTCCATTGATTCCACATTCTATTAGCTATCAATTGGATAGTATCAGTTATTAACACTCAACACTCTCCCCACACCCAAGAATATGGATATTTATATAAACATGTATATTATCCTAATTTAGGAGTAATTATTCCCTTCAATCCACCTTTCCTCTACACCCATTTGATCTATGGGGGAATTGATCAGCCTTCTTAAATCCTTTCTAAACAAATCCATGATAAACCATTTATCTCAAACTTTTCATTTCTTGATAAACCCCACTTTGTAAAAACATACCTACAATGGTGTGTGTGGAAGGGTTTTAGCATAGGATGCAACGAACAAGGCCCACAAGATGTTGAATTAAGATATTTTAGAAAACCCCATGAAAATCATGGCCTCAATTTTTAAAAAAATACCAAACATACCCTAGAGATTACTCTCCTTCCTATCTTTGAAGAGGACACACCATCCTCACCATCTGGTACCCTTTCTTTCATAGACAACATCATATCCATTTCCCCAAACTATTTTTAGTCAATACCATTACTATAGAACCCCTTGTCTATCATCATGATGAGGAGGTCAAAACCATTATTATATCTTACCCAAACGTGATAGGACATTATTTTCCCACCTTCCTTGTTATTCATTTCTAAGATGATGAGTCTATCTTAACTCATTTAGGCACAGAGAACTCCCATCTACGTAAATCCCTTCCATCTAAAACCTCCAGTCTATTAAATGAGGCCACCATTGACATTAACATAGGATCTCATGAGACCCCATGAATAATTAAGGTTAGACAATCTCTAGATCCCCAAAAGCACCAGGATTTCAATGCATTTCTAATAGATCATAGTGAAGCATTCACTTGGTCTTATAGAGACATGCATAGTATCATTCCCACTATTCTTATCCATAACATTGTCACATTCCCTAATACCAAATCTATAAATCAAAATCTCTAAAAGATGAATCCTTTTATTGTGCTCTTATTCAAATAAGAGTTATAATGTTTCTTATCTGTTAATTTTATTCAGCCTATTGATTACCCTTAATGGGTATCTAATATCATCCCTGTCACCAAGCCTACAAGGGGATTATGCCTTTGTACTAAATTTTGAGACCTTAATATTGCTTGTCTTAAGTATTATTTCCCTCTCCCTAATATTGACGAATTAGTGGATTTGACCATTGGGCATGAAATTTTATCACTTATGGATGGTTTCTTTAGATATAATTATATCCTTATCACACCAAAATACCAACATAAGACTTCATTTATTACTCCTTGAAGGACCTTCTACTATCAAGTTATGCCTTTTGACCTAAAAAATGTAGGATCCACATATAAAAGAGATATGACCTAAAAAATATGAAAAGACCACCTTTTCATCCTAAAGGTAATCTTCGCTTGCTTGACCCAATTTCATGTTCGTCTAAATTCTAAGAAATGCTTTTTTAGAGTATTGATGGGTAAGATTTTAGGATTTATTATCTCCATTTGTGGGATATAAGTTGATCCCACTAATATCAAACCCATTTTATAAATTCCACCCCCATCTAATCTTAAGTAACTTCATAGTTTATAAGGTAAATTATAGTCTATCCATTATTTTATCTCCCAACTATCTGATCAATGTCATCCATTACATCACCTTTTAAGGAAATATATCCATTTTAATTAGGAATATTATTATTAGGATGATTTCAAAGCTCTTAAGAGCTACCTTATTTCACCTCTAATTATCACTCCTCTAAAGGAAGGATAACCATTCTTCTTAAATATCTCCACTATAGATCATACCCTTAGATCCATGCTTACCCATCATGATGAGAAACACAAAAAAGAGGTAGTTTAATATATAAATCACACACTTTTTGAATACAAGATGAATTATTCTCATATAGAGAAGTTATGCCTAGATCTATTCTTTGTGTCTTATAAGCTTCGACATTATCTGCTCAATCATAAAACTTGTGTGATCATGAACACTGATCCCCTAAAATTTATGCATTTTAAGCCTTATCAGAATTAACAAATGGCCAAATGTCTCATGATTTTGGTAGAATTTGATCTCAATTTAATCCATAAAAATTTAGTTAAATTTCAAATCATTATGATCAGCTTATTAAAGTACCTCTTTCTAATAACAACTAGTTAATTATGAATTCCCAAATGAATCCATAGCCTCTACATCTCAAATAGATCTACAATATCAAATGACTTTATTCTTTGATGGATTTAAATGAAAGCATGGTAGGGGAGATGGAATTATCTTGATTCCTCTTGGGGGACACCTTTAACCCTATCTTTTAAGCTTGATTTTGAATGCACTAATATATGGTAGAGTATGAGGATTTAATCATAGGTGTCCAAACTGTTTTACCCTTGGGTATTAAAATATTTAATATCTATTATGAGTCCTAGATCATGGTTAATCAAATTAAGGGAATCTATCAATGTAATAATGATACCCTTCATAAGTATAAGACCTTGGTTGATCAATTACTAGCTACTTTTGAGCATTATGCTATCCAAGCCACTCTTCAATCAACTAATAAGTTTATGAATACTATGGCTTCCTTGGCCTCCTTTATCCCATATTCATCTTAGGAATATAAGTTATTTATCCTCATACATAGGATTAATCAACCTTCCTTTACCAAAATTGACCTTCTTTCCATCCATAGTGTGGAGGAAAATCCATTAGATCTTTGGTATGCATAGATATTTGATTACATATTAAGGGGGATTATTCCTCCAGATCTATCTAGAAATGGCAAGTAAGCTTTTTAGAATCATGTCATGCATTTTGTCATACTAGGGGGTGTTCCTTATAAAATGGTTTCAATGGTATCCTCCTTCATTATTTCCAGGATCATGACACTACCTTCACTAACAAAGAAGCTCATGATGGGTCATGTGGTGCACATTTTAGTTATTATACCATCATTAAGAGAATCTTACGATTAGGCTATTATTGGCCCACTTTAAATCAAGATTGTTATGAATATATTAGGAAATACATAAAGTATCAGTAGCATGCCAACCTATCTCATGTCCCTAGTCAATCATTATAGGTAGCATAATACTTTTAGCCTTTTTCCCAGTCAGGGCTCGATCTTATAGGTTATATCAATCCTAAATCTTCCCAGCATCATGGATTTATCATTACTACCACTGATTATTTCAATAAGTGGGTGGAGGCTATCCCCTTTATCTTGACTGAAGTAGACAAAAAATTTGAATTCATTAGTCAACATATTATTTGTCACTTTGGTGTTGCTCAGAAGATCATCATAGATAAAGGAAATTCTTTTAAGAACAAAATTAAGAGCTCTATGATTCTTTTAACATTAAGCTAAGCTTCTCCTCACTTTATTATCCCCAATATAATAGATAGGTTGAGGCATCCAATAAAAATCTTGTCAAAATCCAAACTAAAGTTGTTAATAAAGCAAGAAAGAACTGACATCTTCATGTTCCCTTTGCCTTATGGGCTTATCGAACTAGTATTCAAACCCCTACAAGTGTTACTCTTTTTTCCCTAGTATTTTATATGGAATTTTTACTTCCTATTGAGGCTCAAATTCCTTCCTTTTACATGTCCCTTAAATATATCATTTTTAAGGATGACTTCCATCAAGAATGATTAGCCTAGCTCAAACTCTTGGATGAGCATTAATTGGCTACCCTTGACCATCTTCATGTATATCAAGAATGAATAAAGTACACTTATAATAAAAATATAAAAGAATGTGAATTTAATATTGGTAACCTTGTCTTAAAATAGACTCAACATGTCACTAATATGGAATAAAGAAGGGGAAATTTTGCTCTAAATTGGCTCAAACCATATATTATCACCCATAAGTATGGATTTGGGACATATCACTTGGCCTCTCTTGATGGAAAATTGGAATGAGAACCTCTTAATACATTGCATATACATCCTTTCTACTATTAATAAATCTTAATCATCCTAGTCTACCTAATTTAGTTTCTTGGTTTCATTTGACAAAATCATATCCCTATTATTCTTATACCAAAAAATGATCTATAGAGACATGTGGTTATTCGACATTATTACCCATTTTTAACCTTGAATATAAATACCCTCTCTCTATTCATAGCATTATCTAATTGGATAAGCTTCACCTATAATGGGAAGGAGCTCCAAATCATTATTCCATGAAATCCCTCGCTATCATTTATTCACTTTGAGAATAAGTGTATTATCTTGTGTAACAAAGCTTTAGGAAATTATCCTAGGATACCTGAGAATAATCCATAAATAAATAATAACACTGGGATCAAAAATAAAAAGAAAAACATCTGTAAGACAAATTAAAATAAATAGACTGCTCCCTTAAAGGATAGCTATTAAATCTACAAAATATATAGAAAAATATATATATCAAAAAGTGCAGACTGCTCCCTCAAAGGATAGTTGTTTCAAAAAGTATATCTCAAAATATATACCACTCCATCAAAGGATGGCTATCATGCATAAAACATCCCAAGAAATCTTCTCACATTGATCATCTTTATTTAATTTATTAGACTTCTCACATTTATCAGTCTATGTGGACACAAAAGGATTCTAGATTTGACCTTAATTCTAGGTATACAAGATAAAAACATGTTCTTATTAAAAATACACTTTCTATCAAAATACTAAAACAAATATTTAGAATTTTCCATCTCAAGTCAATAAGATCCTGAACTTAGTAGACCTAAAGTTATTAGGATAGTTATTAGAAATTGATCAAGGATGTGCATGCATTCCTTTCAAGCAATTTTCTTGGGTTATGATACAAGACAATAATGAGAAATCAAGCCCTTTGAAAATTAAATTTATGTTAATTAATTATATATTTATCACATATCATAATCTAGTAAGTCAATAATCTATCAACATGAAGTCCATAATCTATGAATCACATAAATAATAATCATGATCTATGCACATTTTTCATAATCCATAAAACCCATAATCAATAGTCTAATTCACAAACATGAATAGCATAATCTATAAGCATTTTAATATTTTATGAAATTTAAAAATCCATAATCCATAACCACATCACATAAATTCTATATTCCATAATCAATAATCAAATAAACATTCATAATCCATAAACATAAACACCCATAATCCATCAATTAATTAAATTCATAATTATTACATTCATAATCACATAATCATCCATATTAATCATGAACATTTTAGAATCACATAATCTAAAATCACATCCATGATAAATCATGATCTATTAAAATTTTTTAAACATTTAAATCCATTGAATTCATAATCTAAACCTATAACATATCACATAAAATCCATAATCACATAGCATAAAATCTATAATCTAATCAAGATCATAATGATTTCATCCATAACCCATAAATCACATCATCTAAATCCATAATCCATGATCCAAATTACATCCATCATACCCATAATCCATAAACATTTTAAATATAACTCCATCACATGTAACAAATCCTAATCCATCACATTTAATATGCTAAAATCTATAATCCATAATCAAGTGCAAGCATCCATGATATACGTAATCCATAAACATCCATAGTACATAAATAACATCCATGAAAACATCATAAACTTATAATCATGAATCTATATAAAATAATCAAGGTACATCATAAATATATGTATACATGTCTATGACTCTCTAGCTAATCCAATGAATAAATACATCAATAAATGAGCTGATGTGTAAAATGTAGCCTAATTAGGTGGATAATCTCTAGGGATTCACCACCATATCTACTCCCATCCCCTCCTCCATATCCTCCTATATCTATGTCTCTCATTTGGGATACACTCCCCATACTCACTGACCCTATATGAGTACACCTGGATGACCTAGCCTATGCATCTAGATGGGAAGCATAGCACAAAATCTCTAGATGAAGATCAAGTATGATCTACTCATAATATCATATCTCTACCACTAGATATTTTATCTATTAATGTTCATTATACTTACCTACCCTATGCTTGTCCCATACGCCCCTCTAACTATCTACATTGATGCATCTCCCTCCCCTTCCTCGAGCTATCTCTTTCTACCTGATAGCTCATGGACCTCCATTTCCAAGTTGTGACTCAGTTGTAATGAGTCAAACTTCACCTGTAAGGTATCCAATCTGATTTGAAGTGTGTCCTGCTCAACCTACACTATGGAGAGATCCCCCTATGTTTTATCCACCTATCCCTATAAGGAAATACACATAGCCCTTAGTGTATCCCTCTTTATGATAAGATCTGTAACATCAATCTCTTCCTCTAATTCCTGCTCTCCCCCATCCTCACCCCTCTCCTCCTCATCTCTTATCTCCTCCTCTATCATCCTCTATATCCTCATCCTTTCCCTCTTGGCAAAAATTCACCACCCTATCCCTCCCTACTACCCACTATCCTACCCACCATGCTATGAATGTTGGAGTGATCCCCACATCCTCCACATCATCTCCCATTGGCTCCTCCTCCTCCCTGACTAGGACATTTACAATGTCTAGACCTAGGATCTCCCACTTTGTATCATCCCACCTATATATGTGTAGGGCCCATATAATGTCCTATATCAACCCAACTATCACCACACTTGCCCAAAATGGAGGTATTCTACGTACTCTATCTCCATCCCTGTCACCCACATTTCCCTCCAGATACATGTCAGATTTAGCTCCACCCTGGGCCACATATAAAATATGAGATAAGGGTGCCATATGATATCTCCATCTATCAACCCCTATCGGACCCTGTGATAGTAATTGAGGCCCCAAATAATACCATCTATTAAGTCTCATGTTATATTGGCCTTTCACCATAGGAAGACCATGTTGTACTCAGTCTCATTACATCATTCCATGGGGTACCAATGGGTTACACTACCTAATGTACTCATATGCCTAACACTATAAAATAATAATAACATCCAAGACATATCACCTATGGGTCCTCCAACCCCATAGATCCTTATAAACTTATGCTAGTAAGGTAGATTCCCATGTAAAAAATATCATATTCTCTAGCATATCTATGACTACCCCTATCAAGCTCCATGGAAATTAGCCTCCCCCTAAGTTTGAAAGTACATAATAAGATATCACCACTAACATCATGGTCAATACACCTCTCCCAACTACATCATCCTCATATAGAGGCTCAAAAATAATTCCACTAGCAACAAATGTGATATCTATAGCATCTCCACCGTATAGGCATATCAATGGTGTTCCCCATCCTTACTCATTTATAGGCACTATAGGTGCACCCTGAATATGAAGTCATAGAATCTAGTAGATCTCCTCCTTATTAATGGTCATATCTTTGGTAGGAAGCCATAATGTCCCAGTAGTAACATCCTAGTGCTCTAATAAGGCCACCAACAAGATTGTGTCTAGGTGAATGCATATATAGTGATGCACTCCTCCCAGGATTATGGCCTTTAGATGGGCCAATCATCATCATTGAGTTGGTCTCATAATCACTCCAATAGTGATGGTACTTGGTCTTGCATCTACATTAGAGTCTATGCATATTATAAAAATATCTTGTAAGCCTAAATTATCCTTAACACTCAACTTAACCTAATTATAGACCCTATTTTAACCCTTTACCTTTTTGTGTGAATCAGTGTTGATCTCTTATAGATTGGTGTCATTCTATTTGGATCGGTGTTATTTTAGTAAAATAATGTTGATTCCTAGTAAATCATCACCTATTCATGGGTAATCAGTGTTTATTTCTTAGTGCCATCCTAGCCTAGTCCTAACACCTATCCTAAATCTTAAAAACCAAAAAAACTTGAAAAATTCAAAAAAAATTAATAAAAAAATAGGACCTACTTCATCCTATGATCATCATCATCATCACCTCAATCCACTACCTCTAGCCTCCATCTCATCTTGTGTCACACTCATAATTTTAGATCTCAAGTGTTGTTTAATTTTTCACAAATATAAAATGAGCCCTTCTCCATGTTAGAATTATTTATATACCTAACTTTGGATTGATGTTAATCTATTTTGGATCAATGTCAATTTGGTGGATTAGCACCGATTCATTTTAGATCAATGTTGATTCATTTTAGATTAATACTAATTCACCCATATTTTTTCACTACTTATAGTTTACATGCATACAGTCTTACTCTTTAGCTTCATCTTGGTACCTTGCCACATCTACTCTATAATTTGTCCTATAAAATTTTAGGTTTGTAGATTTCAACCCCCTATTGGTCCCATATCCTGCATAAGGCATGTACTCTTTTGGGTATCTCCCCTTAATGGGTCTCAAGATTGTATTTTTTCTTGATCATAGATATCTATAAGTAGTATGCACACCATATAGCATACTAGATGCTTTGATTAGCCAAGTCATATCACTTGTTTTCTTATTTAACCTTCGTTAAGCCCACCTATTTATAGTTATGGCACTTTATTATAGGATTTGCCTCGAGGTATCTCTGTTTGTATTACCTTACATCCTGTCAATGCATAACATATACTTCATGTTATGCATCTATGTTATTAGATCTCATTTTTTATCTACCCATCCCATCCACTATTCCATTTTTCAAACCTATCACCCACTCCTTATCCTACACCAACTCCCAGTTTGAGGGGGGATACCTCCTCATATAAACCTTGGGCACTAGACCTCTCATGGTTTTTGTCTCATAATATGTATTCCATACCATTCTAAAAAAAGGGGGAAATGTAGACACTACAATTTCATATCCTATATATGATTGATTAGGTGTTATAAGAACTCATTTTTATTTAATCTCATAAATAATCCCTATCCTAAGGTTTAATATATTTACCCTTGGTAACTTGGTAATTTACTTTTACCAATTACCTTTCTACCTCCCTAACCTCCTAAATCTATTAATAACTTAGGGAATATACCTCTTAACCACTTTACCCCCATATAACTTTATTACCAACAAATCTACAAATTTAGGTAAATTGGTGATGATTCTCCCATGATCAGCGATGATTCTCTAGATCGATGTGGATCCATAAATACCCAACCAACCTTTGTCTTCTAAATATAAAAACTCTAAACCTTGAATTACTGCTAGATTTCTTGGAGGATTAAATAAGCCCTTAATGTCACTATGTTGAAATTTTGTTGCATTTAATTTGCATCCATTATTGTGAGCCCAAAGGACTACCCACATTTGTGAAGAAGGATTTTATTCTATTTATAATCACATCTAAGGTAATTCATCATGTATTCATTTTATTTTCTATCAATATTTTTTCTTTTATCTACTTATTTATTCCTTATAATATCATCCATATCCTTCAATATTCATTTATTAGCCTCTGTCATCTAATTTATTATTTGTTTTTATTAAGCATAATTATAGAAAGAATCAATGTTGATTCATTTTGAATCGACACTGATCTTATCAATATTGGCATCGATCTACTATGTTTAATTTTTAGAACCCAAGACCTTAATATTAGATCCTTGTCCTTGATCCTTACTGATTTTCTATCATTTTAAATATGGCCTTGTTATGTATATGACTCTACTAGGCATAGTGCATGACGTGATCAATATCACTAATATTCATATAGTATCCCAACCCCTATTTTTTGATCAAAATGACGTAGCTTTTAAGATAGCTCTCTATGTTATTGTTTATTTTCCCTATTTTGAAGCCACTACTGACCAATTAGATGTCATATAGGATGATGTAAATATTGCTATGACTTATTAGGATGAATATTTTTCTTACATTGATATCTTAAGTGAGGATTGAATCTTAATCATTATTTTTATCATATCTTTATCTATTATAATTTCATATGTTGTTTATCCACTTGATTATGTAAAAAAGTGAGCTGACATTAACTTGAATAAGCTCACAACTTTTTTGGACTAGTTTCTAACTAGGTAACTCACCCAATTATCTATTAATCTATTTTTTTCCAAGTTGTGTATATGTGTGCAAGTTATTCTTTCTATCCAAAAAGAAGCTCCCTCAGTCATTAGATTCAAATCAGTACACAAAATCTCCTAATCTACAGGTATTCATCATAAACCCTAATTTTCATTTGAGTTTTAGTAAAGTAATTTAATTTTAAAAAAACAAAAAACTACTATAACAACAAGTTCATATTCAACCATATCATCTATCATTATGGCATCCCCTCTAACATTATATCTAATAATGGTAGATCATTCAAGAATAAATATGTGAAAGCACTTTGTTCTCAATACCACATCAAACAACATTTCTTTACCACTTATTATCCATAAGGAAATGACCATTTTGAGGATTCTAATAAAACCATTGTCAATATTCTGAAGAATATTATAAATGATATTGGTCATAATTGGCACTTCTAGTTATTTAATGCCCTATGGGCATACTATAAACCATCTATACTCTAACAAGATCTACACACTATTCATTGTTTATGGTACTAAGTCCATTCTCCATTGAGGTTGAGTTACCTTCTCTCTTAATTTTATTACAAGACATCATCGATGATAAAGACTACAAAGTATCTCTCTTACAATAGTTAGACCTACGTGATGGAAAATACTTGGCCACCTTGAATAATATTTAGGCATATCAGTATCGACTAAAGGGCTAATACAATAGGACTATTAAGCATCATTAATTTGAGCTTGGTGACCTTGTGATAAAATAGAATCAAAAAAATATAAATACTAAAATAAATAAATAAATAAATAAAGGCAACCAAACTAGTTAGGGCCTTATGTAGTTGTTGCCAATTATGGTTCTAGAGCATATAGGCTCACTACACTAGAGGGAGATGAACTTGACAAACCAATGAACATAATTGATCTCAAACATTTTTACACTTGAGGGACTTGGATTATTATCTACAAGGATTATTTAAGTTTTGCCACATTATACCTATTCTATGTACTATACCCCTTACCATTCTACCATACCCTTAACCCTTTGCCAGCCAGTTCTTTTTACCTAAGCCCACCTATACTATTTGACCTTGGTTCTAATTCATTTATACTTTAGGCACATTTAGTGTTTGATTAAATATTTAATTCTATCAGTGTTTTAGAATCAAATGCTCAAATAGTATTATATGAAAGTAGTATGATAGTGGTCTTGGCAATTGCATCCTTCATTTGTTATTATGTTCCCACCTCATGCTACTAATTATAACCACATATTTTAAAATTTAGTACCACTGACCCTTAACTATTATTTCCTAATTATAATTTCCTATGGTAAAATTATGGACAACACCTTTACCATGCATTCCCTCATCACCTTGACATTACTATTATCATTTGCCTTGCCATTTGCCTTTATCTATAACTTGTTGGTACTTAGTCAGACACCTTTTTTAAAAGCAAAACTATAGTGACTTGAGGTCATGTGGGACTATGTAGGTAATGCTTGATTTACATTGAGGTCAGCTCAGTCACCCCCTTTGTCATGCTCTCATTTTTTTGTAAGTTTTTATCATGTTGTATCTTGTAATTATTTATTGATTTGAGATACCAAAAACACCAAACATTGGAAGCAATTTACCACCTTCACCACTGAAGGTAGAACTATAGTGACTTGAGGTCCTGTAGGACTATGTAGGTAGTGTTTGATTCATGTTAAGGTCATCTTAGTCACCCCTTTTACTAAGCTCTCATCATTTTATGAGTTTAGACCATGTTGTATATTATAATTATTTATTAAGTTGAGATACCAAAAACACTAAATAATGGAATAAATTTACCACCTTCACCACTGAAGGTAGTACTACAGTGATTTGAGGTCTTGCAAGACTATGTAGGTAAATCTTGATTCATGTTGAGGTTAGCTCAGTCACCCTCTTTTCCATGATCTAATCATTTTATGAGTTTAGACTATGTTGTATATTTTAATTCTCTATTGAGTTAAGATACTAAAAACACCAAACATTGGAAGCAATTTACCACCTTCACCACTGAAGGTGGAAATATAGTGATTTGAGGTCCTATGAGACTTTATAGGTAGCACTTGATTCATGTTGAGGTCAACTCAGTCACCCCTTTGTTACACTCTTACCATTTTATGAGTAATCTAAGTTTGAACACTCTCACCATTTTATGAGCAATCTAAGCCATGCTCTCACTATTTTATGAGTTGGACCATTTTGTATCTCATAATTATTGATTGAGTTGAGATGCTTATAAAATTATAGAAACACTTTAAAATTTCAAAAATCACAAAATCATGAAAATTGGCTTAGAATTTCCATATGAGATATAAAGTCATCAAAAAAATTGGGATGGGCCATCTTATCTATTCAGCTTCATTTATAGACCACCTTGGTCTTGTTCCTCATATTTTTGGGATAAATACATTGGATTGAGATCCATACAAACTATGTAGGTAGCACTTGGATACATAGGGTATCTCAGGTTAGATCAACTATACCTTCCTTTATTTTTCAACCTTTATTTTGGCTTAAGGATCCTCGGACTCCTAACTATCTCATGAGTAACCACTTGTCATTTACTTTCTCCATCCTTATTGTCTTTAGCCATATGCTCTCACCATTTTATGAGATGATGTTGTGAACATTGTGTATTCAAATTTGATACGCTAATGACCACTTGGACTTACTTACACTCTCACCATTTTATGAGCCATTTCTATTTGAATTCTATCGTTATTTTATGAACAACTTCATCTTATGCTCTCATCTTTTTTTGAGTTCATTCTCATTTAAAACCTTAGGTGTAGTAGATACTATGAATTACCAATTCATTTCACTAGTGCATACTTGTCTCTTGATTTTTAGTGTGGTTTTATCCTAAACCATACTCTTGTGCTTACAAGATTTATTTATGTTGACATTTTTATAATTTTGAAATGTCATACCCTTTTTTCTCATGTACTCATCATTTTGTGAGATCATTCATATTTTCCTCTACACCTTAATCATGTTCTCTTATCATTCATTTTATTCTATCCCATATCCTAGGAGAACTATATTTGACCTAAATTTTATGTTAGATCTTGCATCCATAGAACTATGTAGGTAGGGTCCACTTGCCTAATGAATTTGGAGTCATTTCAGTTATCCCTTCATTTTATTCTATTCCCCCCTTTTTGTTTCTTTATTTTATTATCTCATATAACCTAGGAGAAATGTCATATTTATTGTCCTATTTATGTCATTGTCTCATATAACTTAGGAGCAATGTTTGTGTCTTTTTTTCATGTGTTGTTTTACCTGTGTCATTGTTGTCTACATTAGGGTTCACCCTATCACCAAGAGTAACACCTTTATTATGCATGCATGAATAATTTGTTTTTTATTTGAACTAACATTGTGATTAACCACTATTTGTGTGTTATTATTTGTTTAGATTAGTTTGTTTATTTTTATTTGTTGAGAGTAGTTTGTTTACTACACTTTTATTTGTGTTGGATTATTTAGTTCATTTGATTGTTTTGTTTACTTTATTTGTTACATTGTTTGTTAGTTTTGTTTGTAAATTTGTTTATTTTATCAATCTTTTTTTTTCATGTGTTGTTTTATTTATTTATTCATGTTTTTTTGTTTTTTTATTTTTTTTGTTAGTATTTTTGTGATTTGTTTTTATTGGTGTTTTGTTGTTTATTTTTATGTTTTGTTTATATGTGTTTACTAGTGTTTTATTGTCTTTTTTTGTTTTTGTTTTTGTTTTATTGGTTTTTGTTATAGATGTGTATAGTTGGTTTATTTTATTGGTTGTGTTTATCAATTTTTTTGTTTGCTTATCTAGTTTGTTTATATTTTGTTTTTTATGTTGTTTGTTTGTTTTTATTTGTTTGTATAGTGTTAGTTTGTTACTGTTTCTACTTTTTCTTTTTTGTTTCTCTATTTGGTTTTATCTATCTATTTATTTTGTTTGTTTTTATGATTTTGTTTATTTTATTTATTTGTTTTGTTATTTATGTTGCCTTTTATTCCTCAGTTGCCATAAGATTGGTACATTTTGTTTACACTTCAATCTTGATTATCCATATCATGTATTTCAATTATGAAATTTTTTATTTAGTCTTGCACTTGATTTATTTGTTATATTTATAATTGGTATTTTATTATCCATATCTTATTCATAAATTGTTTATAATTACATTTAAATTAAGTTTTCCATGCTTAGTAGATATATTAGCATTTTAGTTATCCATAACTATCGTGCATAATATCCCAAGCTAAAGCAAAAGCATGCACATGGAGTTTATTCTATAAATGAAATGAAAATACCTCTATAATATATCCAAACCCATCTAATTACTCAAACACATGCCTAAATCCATGAGTAATAAACAAGATCTATTAACGATTCATTATATGTTTATATAGACATGTATCTCTAAATAAGCATACATATGAGTCATACAACATAATAAGATGATAAACAATAGAATATCTCATAAACATGCCATAATCAATAAATAAATAAATAGAGCATACATGAGCATAAACATTAAAAATGTTAAACATCCATAATGCTAATCAATGTTGATCAATGTTAAACATGAGATAATCGAGATAACAAACATGACATCATGTGTGTGTGTATCAAGAATATCATATACATGTACATCAGCCTCAAAGGACCCAAAAATTAATGTCAATGTATCGTAAATGTCATATACATATAGTATATATACATATCATGATGGTGTCTAAAAAATACATAAGTATGTTGATACAATGATTACAATGCCATAAGGCCCAAAACAATTCCAAACTATGCCAAAATGCCAAGGTTCCAATGATCAACTCTAGCTCTGTGTGTCCATGGGAACTAAAGCTAGAGGAGGCCCTAGTGGCCCTAATGATCCTAGTTGTGGTGGCTATGGCTAATTAATAGACTAGCCTAAGGCACCTATAATATGAATCCTATTCCAAGATCGACTAGATCTTATTTTTGGCCATATTGCAACTAGACCATCTTTTTGGGCCTCCCCTGAAACTTGTATAACAACATAATTTTTTAGCCTAATATTTTGTTTTTTCAAACATGAATCTTCAAACTCATATTCAGGCTAAAAATTTTTTATCTTTTGTTATCTCATCGTAAATCCATTTTATAGATTTTTCACATAATCTATCCTAGTGTGATAAATTATTTTGTGACTGATCAATGATATATCTTAAGTTTCTAGGGCATTCTCATTTTAAATCACTCAATGTGTGAAAGTAAATTATTATAACTAATTTTTGGAAAATCATTCTATTTTTGACCAATTTAAGGATTATAACCACCTATGGGCAAATCCTTATTTTTTCATCCCATGTTAATTATTATAACCACCTTTAGAAAAATCATTATTTTTACCCACTCCACTAGTTTGTCTGGGGTAAATGCTTATTTTTCTAATTATAACCACCTTTTTGAAAATTAGTGTTTCCCATTTTCTATTCCTAATTATAACCACATTTAGGCAAATCATTATGTTCTCATTTTCCTTTCTTGATTATAACTACCTTTGGGAAAATTAGTGTTTCCTATTTCATTCTTGATAACTACCTTTAATCAAATCAGTATTTCCCATTTCATTACTAATTATAACCACCTTTGGTTAAATCAATATCCATCCCACTACCCTATTAGAACAATTATCCATGCCACTAATTATAACCTCCTTTGGGTAAACTAGTGTCACACCCATTATTACTAATTATAACCACTTTTGGGCAAACCATTAACTCTATCACCATTATTGTTTATAATTTCCTTTGGGAAATTCATTAATATCACCTTCATTTCCCTTAGATTGTGTCATTTTCTTCATTTTGAAGGAATGTTTGATGATTTTATTTTACCACTCACTCATTTGAGGGGGCATAAAGAGATTATTGATCACCCTTTGGGGCATGAACCATTTGTATTAATGATTTTTGCATTCTTTGAAAAGACATTATTATGCTTGTGTCTCATAATGCCTCCTCAAATAGGGATAAATTGTAGATAATTAGTTTTGGCCACTTTCATGCCTAAACTAGGATTCAATTCAATTTATAGCAAATGACACATTTCAAGCTTAGAAACATGTGAATTGCCTAATTTCATCTGTGTATAGGATTTAATTTCCTAGAATGTGATGAGGCTAGCTTATTTATCATATTACCCTGTGATTTGTTATTTTTTAGAATAATGGAGTTTTATTCCTATTTAATAAATAACTCTAAGTAGGAGAAATTAGTAAATAATATTCCTAATTAAAACTAGTAATTGGTGAAATTAAATTGTAATTAAACCTTTTTATAAAAATAGTAATGAGAGAGAGAAAATCAAACTTAGCTTATTTTAGACTATTCCAACTAAGACAAGGTCTAGAAATTTATGTGCAAGACTGGGACACTATCATAAACAATATCCTATACTTCAATTTTATTGAACAAGAGTGCCAAAACTAGACACCCTAGGCTCTGGTGTTGTAGTCCTTCTCTAGCATTGTTATCCTAAGGATTTAAACTTTCCAAATTTGGGTCACTTACTTAGTATGAGCCTATGTACCAATTTTAGGTCCTTGCTTTCAATAGAGCTCCCTATAGAGTTGATTATTTGTGTAATTGTATCTTCTATGTGATTGAATTAAAATTTGACAAATAGGGAAAAGGGGTTAGTGTGTGTAAGATGCACTGGATGTGATTCACACCCTCTATGTGGGCATGTTGCCTACATACTAATACTCTGAGGAAGGATCAAGCCATATGTAGTTCTCCTTTTAAGAGTACTTGGTGCAATAGTGAATAAAATGTAGGAAATTATAAAACTAAGTCTACTTGAGATGAGTATGGATTGGATTAAGGACTTGAATTGGCTTAAAAGTGTATAGCCTAGTTGTATGCAAAGAATAGGGAAGATTGCTTGAGTGGTCTTACTTGTATTCTTTCTTCCTTGAATGATAGTTTCTAACCCTTTCCAAATGATCTTTGAATGGGATTTTATATGGATCTAGTGTTCAAGGGTTAAATGAATTCACATTAGGCCAACATGATTGAAGATAATGATCTAGAAGGAAATGACCGTTGGGGCCTAAGATGCACTTGGACAATAGCCCCAAAAGCTGGACACCCTAGGGTATAGTGCTAGTGTCCAAGTTGGGTGATATTTTCCTAAGCTAACAAGGTTTGGGGAGTTGGATTAGTCATGAAAAGAGGGTCTTGGCTTAGTTAGGATTAAGTCTAGAAGGCAACAGATGATTGAGAATCAATGAAAGTAAGCCTAAGAGGGTCATGAGAGAAAGCAAGAGGAACCTAAGGATTGGGTGTCATTAGCCATGCTCAAGTTACCAATTTTTTCATTTTATATGATTATATTTTCTTCCCATTTATTCTAGTGATGTAGGAAAAAGAAATACTAGGATAAATAAAAATAGATAGCATACATGAACTTACTTGCAAAGCTAAAGTCCATGAATCTTGTGTGACGTTGAATAATGTTGGATAGTGCATAGAGAGCATGTTGTGTAAGTGTGAATCTATGAAAATAAAATAAAGAGTAGATCAATTACTATTATATGCAATATAAAACAATAACATATAAATTTGGGTAAGAGAGAGGAAGAGAAAGGAAAAAATACACCTCACTAGGTACACAAACCAATACAAAACCTATTATGATACTGAGTAAGGTTGAGTATGATGGGTATGTGTTGAATGATGTTGTACCAAAAGTTATATCATTAAAGGTGCTGAGTGCTCAATTCTGTAGAAAATGGTTCAAGAATGCAAAATTTATCCCTTTGGCTCCATCATCACCCATTGAGTGAAGATAGATGATCATGCATGTGTTAATCAATGTTTGGACTATGTGTCCAATCACTTTGAATAGGTGGCTCAAGAATACAAAGGTTGGACCTTTGGTTCCATCATTACCTTGTGAAGTAAAGCTATGAACTAATATTAGTATGAAGAAGTATGTTTTATGAGATGGCTTCTAAATCCCATGAATGCTCTATAATATTGACAGTGTGGCATGGATAGCTAAATGTGTCTTGAAAACTAGGCCAATATTGGCCAACTCAAAAAAGATGGAGATTAGGCTTGTATGAAAGCCACTCCAAAACTAAAAATTTGGCTTATGTGGAAGCCACTCATGAACTCGATAATGTGGAGGTTAGGCTTATATGAAATCCACTCTAAAATGCTGCCAACCACCTACAAATGGAATAAGGCATGCAACTACTAAGAATGCCTAGGTAATGCTAAAAACTAAAATAAAATAAGTAAAAGTGTTGTGTAATATACCCCCAATCACTTTTATCTAAAACATGGATTTTTATTTGTAAGTTATACCAACTATCATATCTAAAACTAGAAGTGAGAACCAATCATGCCATGCATGATGCTCCTTATGTCTATATTCTATGAGAAAACTGTACTAAGAATTGTTGATTTGAATTGGTCTAATTATGAAAAATTATAGTTGAACCTACCTTTTTGCCTACTTCTAGAAAGCTTGGTTTTTTTGTTGTTTGGATAGGAGTATCAAAAATAAACACCTTGGTGTCTGGTGTTATATTCTAACCTTATTACTATTTTCCTAGGCTGAAACTAATCATTATTTTATAATCTTGACTATCTACCTGGTCTATTTTGAGTGGTTTGATGACTGGTTGTTGTTCTATTTGTTCTAAAACTAGATTTTTTTTACTGATAAGAGATCTTATCTTTATAGCAAAACCCCTATTTGGTGCTCCCTCTTCTTAGGGTAGAAATAGGTACCCTAAAATGAATACCCTCAGAAGAAGAAGCCTTAAAAGTGTGATAAGCTGGAAATATACATGATATAGCAATGATAATCAACAAGATATCTCAAGATATGGCATGGTTTAATTTGAAATATTGTTAGATCGATATGGGTATGCCTAGATAGATGTAATAATGTAATATCATGAGAAATGTACCAAACTAGAACTAAAAGTGTTAGTTTTTAGTTTTTTAATTTTTATTTGGAGTGATGGAGCATGATGTCCATCATGGCATCCAAGAGAATAGGAAAATGCATGATATGGATCATGGCATTACAGCAATTGAGAATAAATCAAGAAACAAGCACACAAAGCAAGAAGAAAGAAGCACACAAGGGTGGCTAAGGGGCCATGTAAATAAGGGACATGGGCACATGTCACTCAAATTAGAAAGCAAGTATACAAGGCCTATCCAAATGCCACATACACATATAAGTTGAGCAAGCAAAGTTGGCACAAGGGCCACAGACACATAAAAGAGTACAAGCAAAAGATATTAGCAAATTTCCAAAGGCACACACATGAATAGAAGTAAAGTACATTGGAAAATGTCCTAAAGCACATACAAGAGACAAGTAAGAACCAGAAATACAATTCAACAAGCTACACTAAGCAAGAAGAGAAAGCATGTAATATATGGAAAGATAGAATCACATCTGATTATTCAAAGTAAGAGTGAAATTATGCAAGACATGTTTAGTACAACACTAGGTATATGTTAAGAGATACATAAGTGCTAGATACTAATGAAATGTTGACATAATAATCTATATAATATAGTAAGTAATGTACATCAGCATGATAACTTGGAGTGTGCAGTGTAGGAATGACATAACCTGGATGGTGTAGTCATGTAGAAGATGCCCTCAATGGGTATGTATATCAAAGTGTGTCTCAAATGTAAAATTAGGATGTCCCCTCAATGGGTAGAGTGAATCAATCAAGTATCTAGATGTCACTACACACACTCAAAGAAGATCAAGTGAAGCATGGTAATGTAGATAAATTGACATACAATAGCATGAAATAGTAAATGTAAGTCCTAGCATGATATTAGCAATGTAAAACATGGATGATGTATACAATCAAAATGCTTTTGTTATTTTTTTTATATTTGAATGTTTTTAGATTTTTGAAATATTTGAACTATATACAAACAAGAAAAAGAGATTATGTAAAAGCAATGTTGAAAAGAGATTATGTAGAAAAAATGTGTAAAATAACATACTATACATGGAATTTTCCTAAATGCATAATGTTCATTGGATTTTTAAGTTTCTTTCCTTTGAGTGAGGCTAGACAATACACTTTAGGGCTAAGATTTTAGTAATGATGTATAGGCCTAACCAATTTGGTTTGAATTTTCCTTTGATTTCTTCTTTGGCATTGACATTATGAATATTTCCTTTGAGACTGAGATCATTTACTTTGAATTCTTAGGTGTGAACTCATTTATTGTAAGAACATTGTATACATTGCTAGTAGATTTTGAGATGTTTTTTTTCTTAAATGTGTGTATGGTCTAATTGTTCGAGATAGTGTAAATGATTTTCATGATATTGATCATTAGTGAGAATACCTTTAAGGGAGACACAAAGAGATGGGATTTTTAATTCCATTGATCTATGCCATAAATGAGTGAATAAGGAGTGGCTCCTGTGGGTATATAAATACTTATGTGGTAAGTGCATAATGCAAAGACTAATTGATTATGTCAATCATCTCTAAATTTGGTCACTATTTTGCTCAAAATGTTATTGATTATTTTATTAGTGGCTTCTTCTTGACCATTTCTTTGTGGGTAGTATGGAGTGGAGAATGTGTGTTTAATCTTATATTTTGTGTAGAATATCTTGCTAGTTTTTTTTATTAAATGATGTTCCATTATCAAAAATGATAGCTACAAGTAAGCTGAAGAATGAAATAATGTGGGTCATGAGGAAGCTAAAAATATATTCCCCTATAGTAGATTGAAGTGGATCTACTTCCACCCATTTGGTAAAGTATTCAGTATATGTGATGATGAACTTGTGCCCACCAGTAGATTTAGGGTTAATTTTTCCAATAAGATCAAATCCCAATAACATGAATGGCCATGGAGAAACAATAGGTTGTAATTGTTGTGAAGGTGCATGCTACAAGTTGCTATGTCATTAACATTTTTTACATAGATTTGCATATTGTAAACATTCTTATTCCATAGTGGGCCAGTAGTAACCTTGTCGAATCAATTTGTGTGACATGGCCTTTCCACTAAAGTGACCACCACACTCACTATCATATCAATTTGTGTGACATGGCCTTTCCACTAAAGTGGCCAGTAGTAACCTTGTTGAAGCAATTTTGGCTTCTACTGAAGTCAAGCATCTAAGTAATTATCCATCAAAGGATTGCTTAAAGATGTCCCTACTAATGATGACATAATGGAGTGCTTGTTTGTGTAGCTTGAGCTTGTTATTTCATGATAAAGTATCTTGGGAAGAATCTAGATTTTCTTTAAAGTATGTCTGGGCATTTGTGTGATTTGGAAATCTATTTTTATGATATTAGGATGGGAGGTCCTCATATGATCCAAGGAATTATAGGATAGATTTATCATTAGATAATTCATCTAATGTAAACATGTCAGGTGAAACTATATTATTGATAAGATTAGGATAGACCAATGATAATGTAGAGGTATGATTAACTATATTATTGGTACATGAAATGGGTGGACAAAATTCAATGTGTTTTGAAAGGGTGGGAAAATATTTATCATGATTTTTTCTAAACTAAATTCTAAGCCCTTGAATTATATGTTATATGGATGCCTCGATAGGATTGACTATTCCTTATTCATGCTTTCCAAGTCTTTTACCCTAGCAGTCCATCTTATTAAGATATTTAAGTGTAAAAGGTGAAGTAAATTGGTGATTTGGTTTTGGTGATATAATAGAATTTGGAATTGTCTAATGTGGTGTATGGTCTAAGGGTATATTGTGAGTAGTAGTTTATATAGGTATACTACCAATATTAAAGTGCAGAATATAATTCTATGGAAATTCAACAACTTGGTAATATTTGAAAGGTTCATTGTCTATTGGGCATGTGTATATATAACCTTTAGGACTAAATTTTAGAAAAGAATAGAGTGTAGAAGGGACTAATGCATATCATAAATCCATGGTTGACCAAGTAATAAATTATAATTGAGTTCAGTTGGCATGACTTGACAAGTAGTTGGTAGTTTCTTAGGTCCTAAGGTAAGATTGAGTGTTATTTGACCCATTACTTTCCATGGAATTTTTTCAAAACCTCTGATGTTCATATCCGAATGGTCTAGATCTTGAGGTTGTATGTTAAGACATTTAAGAAAAGATATGTTGAAAATATTAAGTCTTGAACGGTTATCAACTAATATTCTTTTGACCCCCACATCATTAATTCTCAATTAAATATACAAAGGTAGATGTTGTTCAATGATGTGTTGTGGGGGTTAATCCTCTTTCTCAAAAGAAATATTCTCTTCAATCCATTGCATTATGTTGAGGATAGATGCAACATAAGTTGGTTTAGTTGAAACAAGAATTCTAGTATTATGAAGGGCTGCATACAACACATCTTTATAGACATTTGATCATTGAAGTAGCTCAAGAACAAAAACTATATCTGAAGGGGTGTTATCCAGATTGATAAAACTAGAGTCATGGGTGTAATCAACCTACCTATCTTCATAAACTTGGGTGATAGCATGGACTACATGATCTACTATAGGCATAGAGCTAGTAGTAGATGCGAGATAAGAGCTAGGTGTACCAAGTTCGAAGGGAGGAGGGATAGATACAATTGCTAGTGTTTGCTTGTGTCTAGTTATGGTAGGAAGATACTTAAAAGTAGCCAATGAGTTATATGCATTTAGGTATAAATCATGAATCTGAAGTGAAATACATGAATTTTGAGTGTTGATTTCTGCAATAATATGTTTATAAAGAGCATTCCACAGTAAGCAAAGGATAGAAGGTATGGATTTTTGCATAAAAGAATCGAAACTTTTGACATATAACATATCATTTTGAATGCATTTAGCATGATAAATTTGAATAATTTTCCACATGAGGAATAGAAATCAAAGGATAGAGAACATGGATTTTTGCATAAAGGCATATAAATTTTTGACATGAAACATAACATTTTGAATGCATTTAGCATGATAAATTTGAAACAAAATCCACATGAGGAATAGAAAGTAAAGGATAGAGAACATGAATTTTCGCATAAAGGCATATAAATATTTGACATGCAACATAACATTTTGAATGCATTTAGCATGATAAATTTTAACAACTTTCCACATTAGGAATAGAAATCAAAGGATAGAGCATGAATTTTTACATAAATCCATTTAAATTTTTGACATGCAACATAACATTTTGAATGCATTTAGAAAAATGGAGTTAGTAATTATTTCATATGAGCAAAAGAGAATATGCAAAAAGAATTTTAAAGCCTTGTGCAATTTTTGCAATGAAGTTTGTAATATCATCCCATATAATGAAACATAAACATGAAATGCAAGGGATGAAGCTTTGTACTAACATATGATATACTTCATCATTCATATACATGATAGGGCCCATTATGGTTTCCTTGTTATTTTCAAGAAATGTAAGAAAAATTTGTACATAAGTGAGAATCATATTTGAAATTTGATTTTGGATGTAAGGTGATACCTTAAGAAGCAAAATAGGAGCTATTGTATGCAACTAGGGATTTTTCAAAAATATTTTTGCAAAATACTATGAATTTTTGAAATTGAAATTGAAATTGAAATTTTGAGTTAAATATTCATTAAAATTTCAAAAATTTATGAGAAAGTGCTTGATTTAATGGGGCCTAGTAGATGAAATTAGGGTTTTGAGAAAAATAAAAATTTTAAAATTACTATGAATTTTTGAAATTTGAAGTAATTTTCTGATTTTAATATGCAACTAAAAATTGAGAAAATGATTGGAAAATTACTAAAAAAATTACTGGGAGTTAGTTGATGCAACTAGGGCTTGAAATAAATTTATTTTAAAATTTGAGATAAATGTTTTATTTATATGTGCAAGAAAAAAAATTGGAAATTATTGGATTAATGCTAGAAAATTATTGGGACTTGGTGTATGTGACTAGGATTTGAAATAAATTTATTTTAAAATTTAATACAAAATTTTAAAATTTGAGAGGAATTTCTGATTTTAATAGTCAAGAAAAAAATTTAGAAATTAATGGGAAAAATTAGCTAGGAATTTACCCTAGGGTTTTTATGCAAAATTTGAAGTAATTCAATTTCACCAAATGATTTGTTATTTTTGGGAATAATGGAGTTTTATTTATATTTAATAAATGGGTCTGATTAGGAAAAATCAATAAATAATATTCCTAATTAAAGCTACTAATTTGTGAAATTAAATTGAAATTAGACCTTTTCTAAAAATAGTAGTGAGAGAGAGAAAATCAAACTTATCTTATTCTAGATTGTTGTGACTGAGACAGGGTCTAGAAATTTGTGTGCAAGACTAGGACACTATCATAAATAGGATCTTGGACTTCATTTTTTTTGATTGGACAGGAGCACTAGAATTGGACACCTTTGGGATCCAGTGCTATAGTCCTTATTTGGCACTATTATCTTGAGGATTTAAACTTTTTAGGTTTTATTTGCATGCTCATTGTGATCTTATATACCAATTTTTAGGTCCTTTTTATCAATATAAATCCATATAGATCTGATTCTTTAAGTACTTGTATCTTATATACAATTGAATGAAACTTTGGCAAATAGGGAAAATGGGTTAATATGTGCAAGATGCACTAGACATGCTTCACACCCTATGTGTGGGCACATTACCTACATATCAATACTCCAAGGAGGGATCAATTGATATGTAGTTCTCCCTTTAAGAGTGCTTGGTGCAATAGTGAATGAAATGCAAGAAATGCTTAAACTGAGTATACTTGAGATGACTAGGGACTAGTGTAAGGACTTGAATTGGATTGAAAGTGTATAGATTGGCTATATATATAGAATAGGAAAGATTTCTTGAGTGGTCTTGCTTGAATGATCTTTACCAACCCTTTCCAAATGATCTTTGAATGGGATTTGATATGGATCTATTGGTCATGGGTTAAATGAATTTGCATTAGGCCAACATGATTGAAGATAAGGATCTGGAAGGAAATGACTCTTGGGGCCTAAGATGCACTTAGATAATAACACCAAAATTTGGATACCCTAGGGTCCAATGTTAGTGTCTAAGTTAGGTGTTATTGTCCTAAGCTTATGGGGTCTAGGGGGATGGATTAGTCATGAAGAGAGGGTCCTGACTTAGCTAAGATCAAGTCTGGAATGCCATAGATGACTGGAATCAATGAAAGTAAGTCTAAGAGGGTCATGAAAGCAAGAAAGAGGGACATAAGTATTGGGTGTCATTATCCATGCTCAAGTTATGAATTTTTGTAGTTTATATGACTACACCCTATATGCACTAATAACCTAGTTTTTATTTGTTGAATGTTAAATTTGCCCCTCCCTTTAACTGGGTCTTTTATCTATTGTTTTATTTATTCATTTTATTTTTATTTCATCTTTTATTATACTTTTCTATTAAGTGTTAATTCCCATTTTATTTATTAGTCTTTTATTATACTTTTCTATTAAGTGTTAATTTATATTTTATTTCTTTTTAATTTTAATTTTAATTTCATTTCAAATTTTAATTTCTATTTTAATTCAATTTTATTTTTAATTATAATTAATATTTTTATTTTAATTTTAATTTTAATCTCAATTTGAATTTCAATCTCAATTTGAATTTTTTATTTTTTCAATTTCTATTTGAATTTGAATATTCAATTTTATTTTATTTCAATTTTATTTTATTTTAATTTTAAAATTATATTTTTAATTTCCTCTTTCATTTGATTTTTTAGTCTCTTTTCACTATTTTAGTCACTTTTCATTATTTTATTATTTATCTTTTTGTTATACTAATTTCTTGTCATGTTCTTCCTTCTTGACATCAATAGAATAAATTGGGCTTTAGTCTCCAATTGTATATCATTCTTTCCTCACTCTCATCATAATGATGGTTCATCAAGTGTGACATGAAATGTTGATCTAAAAAATGCACACACAGTTATATCCAAATGCATTCATAACAACAACTACAACCTAGTAATTTGACTCTTTTTGCTAGTCGAGCTATTGACTCATAACATTTTAAAAAATTACCAAAATCTAAAAATCACTAAGCAATATTTTTTACATTACAAATCTTACTTTCCTAAACAAAAAATCCAAATCAAATTAGTGGATTTCATTTACCAAAAAAGGAAAGTTTAGCCAAATATGAATTCAAAAGGTCAAAGGAGCTAATAAAGTGATTTATTATTTCCTAAATATTTCAAAAATATGAGTCACAACATCACAAATATCTAAATTGAGTTGTCCTTCCTCATAAATATTTGAAACTAAGGCATTAAGATTTCATGATTGTTTTGACCCAATCCAAGGTTAGACTGACTCAACCTAGGTTAATTTAGACTCAACCCAAGTTATAATTTAACCTAACCTCTTTAGGGTTAGAGTTAGTTCTTTGAGATATAAATACAAGTGACCACACCATATGCCAACAATATTTTGTGTGTAAGGTTATTCTATTGGAATACCTTCTTGAAACCTTTGAGAGTAATGTTATAATTCCCAATTTATGCCAAGTTTCACACCAAGCCATAAGTGACTATTGGAGATATGCTACCACTATGGAAGATCATTATTAGAAGACTCAAATCATCATAGGTTGAGCATGAACATCCTTATCCCAAAAAGTAAGCATCAAATTCAACAAAGGAAATAAGAAATATGTATTATCTTTATCTTTATTTTATGATCTTGCTTAATATTTTATGTTCTCCCTAGTTCTTAGGCAAGAGTGTTTAGTCCTAGTGTATTATTTGCTTTATTTTTTGTCATTTGGACTAATAAGGGACTAATATATATATTTTTTACTCTTCAAACACCTAAGGTACACCCACAACCTTTGAAGAGTTACCATATTATCACTTGAGTGAGGAGGTTTGAACACACTCCTCAAAGGTGTAACTTTGAATGATAATAATCCTAGCACACCTAATGGGAAAACAGATTTCATCGATTGAAGAGTTATTGGTACTAAAATTCAATACACTATCCTTTAGAGGCATGAACATAAGTATCAATGGTGACTCTGAGTTCATTCAGTTGGCTTTATCAGCCCAGGTAATCTTTCAATCAAGTACTCTTTTTATTTTTCCTTTTTCATGAGGTTTCATGGATGATTTTGAAGTGGATTTATGTTTTACTCAAGTTGAATCATATCAGTCCTACATTGACCCTACTTACCCCCCCCATATGACTCTAGTTATCCATATGACTAACCTTGTTATCAAGAGTACTATTCTTCCTCCCTTCATCAACAACCTTACTAAGCTTGTCAACCTTCATATAAATTTGATCAAGCTTTCCATTAGTCCTATATGATACCTCCCACCCAAATTCAACCTCCTTGGTAACCTATTCATTCCTCTAATCATCCTTGTCAAAACCATGTTGTCCCTAGTCAACATAGCTATATTTCTACTCAGTCTATCTCAAGCTTCAAATAAAATCTTTTAGGATATGAAAGGCATATGATAGATCTTGATAGACAAAAGTAGTATTGTCTAAGTGTTCTTATTCATCTCATTCAAAATATGAGAGACTCACTAAAGCTAGTTAAGAGTAAGTGGGCACCTATTGAGAGAGAGAATCAACAAATACTAATAAATGACATGTTGGATATAGGTGGCCTAATGAAGTGTATAGAGGATAAGTTAGTAGTTTATGAGAGGTAGTAAGTTAAGTGTTAGTATCCTCATGTGCCTTTTCTTACTCCATATCATCTCTCTTTTTCTCCACCCTTTATTCCATAAAAGACAAAATCAAGTGAGTTTTAAAGCCTCCCAAGTGCTTCACACATTCTTCAAGCCTTCCTATCATAGAAGTCAATCCAATAAATCATCCAAAAGAGGAAATAAGTCATTATTGAGAGGTTTGAAGACCAAGATAAATCATAATTAAAGTGTTTTATTTCTACTTGGAAGGAAAATAATGAGGCTATCTTGGCACAAAGTTTTGTTTATCCTCCCAAAGAGTCTATCAAATGGTCCTTTAAGATTTCAAGTTGGAATCAAGTGGAGTCATGGGATAAAAAAAATATAAAAAGTTTAGATTGGGAAATGGAAGCCAAAGATGAACCTTTGCCTATTCAATCCTCACCCCTCCCTCTTCAAAAACCTATAACCTTCCCATTATGGAGGTCAATCCAATAAAGCATTCAAAGGAATAAGGAAGTCCCTATTGATAAGGTTGAATACCAAAGCATATCAATATTTGAAGTATTCATTGGTGAATGGAAGGTGAATAATGATAATCTCATTGATCTCAAGATCCCAAAACTTGTTTATGAGTTTGAGTAGCCCATCCTTGAAGAAGAACATTTTCTATGAGAGGCTAATGAAGAAGTTCAAGTTTTAAATATAAGTGAGCCTCGATAAGGCTATGAGGAGAGTGATCCAAATGAATATTATGAATAGGTAATCATTGGAACACCTCTTAGTAGTGAGAGAAGCAAATCAAACTTCAAATATGAATAAAAATGTGATCTTGATGGAGTACAAGTTGATCAAGTGATAGTAGACCTTGAAAGGGATGGCTTTTCTAATGTGAACAAAGTTCTAATTAGGTTGTTTCAGCAAAAAAAAATAAGCTCCTAAGAATTAATTAGAATTGGATAATGATTTATTTAAGCCCCAATAGAATTATCAAAGAGGTACAAACCTATAGAGTTAAAGTTCTACATTTTTATTTTATACCTTTGGGATATGCATATATTATTTGGCTAAGTATATAGGTGGATATATAAATATTTTGGGTATTTTTAATTTATGGAGTCAAAGGAGTCTCTTTTTTTTAAAGCTTATAAAATATTTAATACTCTAACAATGGTGGAAGGTATCCACTTGTCACTTTGGCACTCTTTCAAGGAGAAGGGAGCATCAAGCGGGCCTCCATTAAGTGCAAGTCTGTCGCATGGATAAATGTAGATTCACCTTGAGTTAAAAGGGTTAGTGATGAATCAATGGTTTGAATCACAATAGAAAATATAATTATGAGTGCTAAGCCTTGAGGATTCTCCTTTTATTTAAGCTTGGAAAAGATTTGAGACTCAAATGAATGCGGACTATGTTGCTTATCACTTCAACACTCTTCTAAGGGAAAGGAAGTATCAAAAGACCTCTATTGAGCATGAGGCTACCACATGGATAAACATCAGTTTGCCTTGAGTCAAAAGGTTAGTAGAGAGTATCAACAGATCAATTTAAAGTAATAGATCTAATGGTGCAGAATCTCCAAAATCCGTAAAGGCTAAAAATCTAAGTAAAAAAATAAGAAAGAACCTCAACAACTCTAAAGAGCCATGAAAGCCTCCACATGTCCATACTTCAAGAGACTATAGGTTAAAGACAAATAAGAGCAATAGTTATAACATAATGAGAGAGATAGGTATCATAAATAACAAAAATAATCTCTAAGTTGTTTAGTTGTAATGACATCTAGGTTTTGGATCCAAAAATTGTAGACATATAGTTGGAATCCGAGCAAGTGATAAGGACTCATGATGGATATTTTTGGCTATAAGTAGTAGTTGGAAGGATCAATAAAAAGAGGGGGGAGTCATCTAGATCAATAAAGAGTTTAGAAGCTAGTTTTTAAATCATTTTTACTACCTTAATAGGTGCCTCTCTTGAGGGATCAAACATTGTATTCTATGCATTTTACCTTATGTACTTTTTTCTCCTATCAAACTATGAAGAGAGAGTGGTATTTTATGAAAATATAGTCTATTTCTAATTCTTTATTCTCATTTTATGTGATGAGCCTTTTGTTATATTTGCATAAACACTAAGATTCTTAATTATGCTATATGCTTTTTAATTCTATCAGTGAATGTTGTTAAAACTAATATTGTGATGTTTGGATAGATGAAGATTCAGGTTATATTTTCTATTATGAGCCTTTGATTTGGTCTATAGTCTATGTTGTAATTATTCATCATGCTTTGTGCTCAATTTTTTTAATAAATTTTGTTAGTACTAATTACTGTGTTTTTTGGTAGAAGAATACAATCTTGGTGCATCACCTTAGGAGTTTAAGTATTTATTTTATGCATCATTTATTTCCTCTTTAAATCAAACCCCCAAGAGAAGAGTTATCTTATTTAAAATTTTGAGGTTATTTTAAGGATCAAGTCATACATCTTTGAAAATTCCCATGCCTTTAGTGATTAGTTGTAAAATTAAGCATCAACAATTTTCTTGGCACACCCAGTGGGATGAAGTCTAACTAAAAGTGCATGAGTGGACATCCTTCAAGAGGTATCCAACTACAAGATCTCAATATGATATAAATCTAGGACTCCTAATACCTCTATTGGTAACTACTTCAAGAATAAAGTTCCTACCCATGTCTCAGTATGGGATATGTTAGCCATTCCTAAACAAAAATAACTATTGAAAGAAGCACTAAAGGATCAAATTGAGCCAAAGTCTAGTGCCACAAAGGATACTCTATTAAATAGAGGAAAAGAGAAACTAAAAAGGTCCTAGCCATAACAACCATCATCCTTGGTAAATGCCAAAAAAGAGGTATATAAATATAGGCCTAACCCTTTCTATATGACTCTTATAGTGGGTAATAAATTGATTCATAATTCTATGATAGATGCAGGTGCAAGTACCATGGTCATACCTAAGTTAATAGCTGACACCCTAAAGATTAAGTATGAACCACTAACTAAGGGATTCATGCAGCTTGATGGGAAATCAATACAAACCATAGGGATAATTAGAGGGCTTCCATTATAACTATATTCTTTCCCAAACATAACTATTTTATAGGATATCATAATCATAGATATCCCTCTCAGTTTTGGTTTATGCTTATCTAGGGACTTTATAGCTAAAATTGAAGTGTGCATGTCTCTTGACTGGTCACATATTATTCTAAGAACTAAGTACGGTTCAAAGATGAAGGTATTATTATAAACTCTTAGTAAATATCATATTACTAATCAAATAATATTAAATTTTAAAGCATCTCATGCAATGATCACCAGAGAAGAGTCTATATGGAGGAATACACTAAAGATAATGATAATCAAAAAGGTGAAAACTATTTCTCAAATATGACACCTGAAGACCCTTTTGGTAATTTTGACTCCACTGGTTTGGGAACTTATGTGATTTATGATGAGAATCTTGAGATACCTAGGTTTATGACAAAGGTGATAAATGAAAAAGAGAGTCCCATAGATGATTCTTTGATATGGACCCTAAATTTTGATGGGGAAAGAAAAAATAATGGCTCAAGAGAAGGCATATGCCTTATCTCTCCAAAAGGGAAAAATATCCTTAAGGCACTATGTTTTCATTTTAGCTACACTAAAAATGAAGGTAAGTATGAATCTCTAGTGCATGGATTAATCCTTGCCCAAAAGGAAGGAATAAATAATTTGAGAGTCTTTGGTGACTCAAAATTAGTGGTCAAGTAAATTAGGGAGACTACATTAGCAAAGAATACAAGAATGAGGTCTTACCATCATAGAGTGTGGGACTTGGTTGAAGGTTTTGATGCCTTCAATATTGAAGTTATCCCAAGGTCTCAAAATGTTGAGGCAGATAGAATGGATCAAATTATATCCCAGTTCAACCCAACCAAAGATCTATTGGTTAATAAAGAATCATTCAAATTGGTCATACGTCCCTCCAATCTTGATAATGTAGATAATTGGCAAGTGTTTGAGAGTGATCTTCAGATCATTCTATTTCTACAATAATCAAGGGAATTTACTAACCAATTATAGCCTAAGATTGAAAAGGCATATGGTGACCAAATAATTCAACTAAGGTACAACAAGATTCTAAGGGGACTAATAACCCTTGAGAATCTATTCAACCTTGATGATGCAAACTTGGATAAAAGAAAGTTCATAGCAAGCAAAAAATATTATTCAAAACTCAAGATCTCAGAGGGGAGAAAGATGAAAGTGGGTAAGTTACCACTCAAAAATAAAAATATAAACTGGTATCTTTTTTCAATAAGTATAATAAGGTGATAGTATGGACGTATGAGGATCTTCATGGTTACAAAAAAGAAATTGTCTAGTATACTATCAACCTGATAAAAGCATCAAACCCTGTCTACCAAATATAAAGACTAGTGAATCCAAGAATTGAGTATCTTATGGTAGAAGATCTCAAGAAAATATTGGATTCCAAGATTATCTTTCCCATCAAACATTCCACATGGGTCTCTAACTTGGTCCCAGTAAGGAAAAAAAATGGAGAAATCAGACTCTATGTAGATTGTAGGGATCTAATTAAAGCTTCCTTTAAATATCATTACCCCTTACCTTTAATGGAATAAATTTTTTAGATAGTAGCTATAGTAGAGAGATTCTCCTTATGGGATGGCTTCTTAGGCTATAATCAAATATGGTTGATAGAAGAGGATCAACACAAGACCACTTTAACAACAAAGTGGGTAACTTTTGCTTATACAAAAATGCCATTCAGACTCTCCAATGTATGGGCCACATTTCAATGAGTAATGGGCATTGCTTTTGGGGAGCTAATAAATAAAATGATTATGATTTACCTAGATGATCTCACTATCTTCACCAAGTATATTGAAGATCATTTTGATCAATTAGAGGCCATCTTTTAGAGATGCCAAGAGTTTGGGATCTCTCTAAATCCTAAAAATGTGTATTTGGAGTACCTTAAGGTAAGCTACTCAAACACATTGTTTCAAAAGAAGGGATCACCATAGACCTAGATAGAGTTAAGGTAATATCAGAACTAACACTACCAGTAAATAAGAAAGTAGTACAATCTTTCCTTGGGAAGATAAATTTTGTAAGTAGATTAATCTTAGATTTTGATAGAATGATTAGACCCATTACTCTGATGTTAAAAAAGGATTTTAGTTTCAAATAGATGACCAAAGTCTGAAAATATTAAAATGTCCATTGTATCTAGCCTAGTATTGTGCAATCTAGATTTCTCTAAGGATTTCAGCATGTATGTTTATGGAGGAGAGCACAACATAGCAACAGTCCTGACACAAAAGGACATGGAACATGAAGGAGAGAATCTAATTTCCTTCTTCTTAAGGACCCTTTGAAATTATTAATCTAGGTATAATTTTGTTGAAAATAAATCTTATGCTATTGTAAAAGGTCTAAATAAATTCAAAAACTTAGTAATAAGTAACAAGACTGTAGTATTGGTGGCTCACACAAGTGTTAGAGAATATATTATGGAAGGGGAAATAATTGAAAAAGAGTTAATTGGATAACCAAAATATTAGAGTATGATATCAAGGTAAAACCTACCAAGTAGATAAGAGGAAGGGGTCTTTATCAATACATTGCCCAAGATTCCATAGCCTTACTAGAAGAAGAATATGTTATAAGAGCCATGTTATGGATATAAGAGAATGAAATAGACTCTTGGGTCACCAATAAAATTTATTTTATGAAGTTTGGTCAATATCTAAGATAGCATCTCTTGAGAAGAGAAGATACTACTAACAGCAAGGATCAAGTTTTGTTCTGATAGATATTTTCCTTTTTAAAAGGAATTTTGATGGAATCTTGCTCAAGTGTATTGAAAACAAAGACACTAAGAGGATACATGAGTTTTACTATGGAACATATAGAGGACATTTATTAGTGAGAAATACTAGTATTAAAATACTCCATGGAAGTTAATTCTAGCCTATAATGTTTTTTGATTACCACGACATGGTCAGTAAGTGTCAATCTTGTCATTTTTACATGGGTAAAAGGAGAAATTCAACCTTTCCCCTCAGTCTAATAATTATTGAATAACCTTTTACTCAATGGGGCCTATATTTCATTATGATGATTAATCCAATCTCAAGTGTAAGGCACAAATGGATTCTTACTGCTACTAATTATTTTACAAGATGGACTGAGGTAGTTCCTTTGAAAAAGGCCATATAAAATATGATCCTAGATCTCCTAGAAGAGATTACCACCAGATTTGGACCTCCTTACACTATCATATCTAACAATTCTAAGGCATTCCTTAGGGAAAAGGTATCTAATTTTTTGCTAAATAATGGTATATATTTGAAGACTTCTTCAAATTATTATCCACAAAGAAATGGTCTGGTAGAATCAACCAATAAGAATCTGATCAGACTCATCAAGAGAATGGGTAATGATCATAAGAGATGATGGCATGAACATCTAAAAGTAGACTTATGGGTGAACCAAATTACACCCAAACAAATGATTAACACTTCATCATATGAGCTGGTATATGGGATGAGTGTAGTAATGCCCATTTCAATTGAAATTCTAGCCTTATAATAAATAAAGCAGCTAGAAATGGAAGAAAAGGATCCAATGCAAGTCAAACTTGCAAAATTATTGGAACTCTAGGAAAAGAGAGAATCAGCTCATGACTCAATGATAAATCACCAATAAATGATCAAGAACTAGTTTGATCAAATACATTTGAACCTAAGTTTAATATTGGGAGTTGGGTCTTAAAGTGGGTTGCAAGGGCTACCAAACCTAGGAATCATGGTAAGTTTGACTCTTTGTCGACATGTCCTTTCAAAATCATTGCATGCAAGCAGCACAATGCTTATGAGCTACAGTCTCAAGAAGGAGAGGCATTATAGATTCTTGTTAATGGAATCTTTTTAAAGCTCTTCACATAAGAATTTTTAACCTTGTATATAGTTAGATTAGTTTCCCTTTATGTTTTCTCACCTCTTTTTAACTAAGTATTCTTTGAACACGTGTTGATCATGAAGGCTCTCTAAATTTTCATATGATCTTTTCACCTATGACCATCCCAAAAATATACCTATCTAATATATTTCTTAAGGTCTTTAATGTTAAGCTTTAAAATTTGAATTAAGGATCTCAAAGATCTTATAATCAGCACCTTAGAGCCTTGAATTGAGAGTCTTTTAATGAGACATGACTAATTCATCAAAGGGGATCATTAATTCATATTCATGGAAGTAACAGAATTAAAAAAGAGATTTGAGTCTCATTTTCTTCACCATCAAGAAAAGAGTTTACCTAGAGCTGAATGAAGAGTTAGCATTTGAGTCTAATCGAGCAAAAGGATTGATTTGAAGGAACAACAAGGAGATCCTTCCAACCTAGAGTCTCAGTCAAAATGGCAATAAAATCAGCACCATCAAAGTCATACACCTCAGCTCTTGCATAGCCCAAGGCTACATACCTAAAAACTAGAGAAGTGAGCAAATGTATTTTTTAAGGCTCTTCCCTCATCCTTGATTATGTAGATGATATTTTTTACCCTATTTTGAAAAAAAAGACTAAGACCCTTAGGGAGGTGGTGCATATAAGAATGTTGATTTAGACCAAGCCCAAAACCTTTGGTATGAGGGTTTAGACCTCAAGGTTATCCCAATACATGGTGTCAATAGTATACCCATAGCCTGAATTGGTGGACTTATACATGCAAAATTATAATTCTACAAATGTGACAATTCAAAAGGGACTGATCAGGGTAGCGATCAATCCCTAAGCTATCCTCGACATGTTAGGTTTACAACATGATCCTTTATCTAGGTTTTATGACATGACTCAACTGAGGTATGTTTGGTCTCAAGTGCACCAGAAATAATCAATCTTGAATAAGAATCTATGTCTAGAAAATGATAATACTAGACCTCAACCCCTGTCCTTTATTTTGGGCATGTTAACTCAAGACTCACAGGATAAATTTTTAATGCTCACCTTCATTTTTGGGGAGGATAATGATATAATGGTGCATGATTGGTAGCTAGAAGCCCTTTTTATATGAATACTATATCTAGGACACACATATACAAAGTTGATTTATCATAGCACACTGCCTACACTTTGAGCCAACAACTAGCTAACTTCAATGTCCACCCTACTTTGAGGTATTCAACATATTTGTTCCACCCCATTTTGTATTAGAATAATAAATTTTTCTATCATCATATAAATTTGACTCTATGGGACCCAAAGGGAGTACACCCCCACAAGGTTATCCCCATGTCTGCATAGACTCATGTGTTATTGGAGTCATCAGATCTTTATGAGTTTATTGAGTGCTTTATGGCACCACTAGTAGGGGAGTTAGATTCGAAGGGTATAAATAATAGAATGAATGACTCAGTTAGGTCCATCTTCTTTGATTTTCATCACTCTTATGATTTCTTTTTTAGATCCCATCATTCTTTCATTAGAGTTCTCAATTTTGGGGAAGAATATTTTATACTTCCCAAAGTTTTGACCAGTAGAATAGTAGGTTTGGAAGTGACCCGATAGTTAGTGGTTATTAACTCTGAGTATGGAGTAGAGAGAAAGAAAAGGTCCTTTCATGAAATCTCACTAACCAAGTTCTATGTTACTATGGTGAAGAGGTAGGCAAAATTTACTCTGATGAGGAAATTGGTTACATATGGGCTAGTTTTGATTCAAGATCTATGGAAATATGACCTTAATGGTTTTACGAATTCTTGGCTTGTGAAGAATAAAGTCTATGCTTATTTTAATCATGAGAGCATGAAATTCTTTGAGGATAAGAGATCCCCCAGGAGAGATGCATTGGATATATATGTGGAACTACATGACATCCCACTCTCACCATGGGAATATTCTTATTAGCCCATTAAAAATTATGACCCAACAAGAGTAATGACTAAGGGGTTAAGAAAGGCATTGGTCAAGAAGGGCTGGAGTTAATAGAAAATAATTGCCTACTAGAAGTATAGGCATGAAATTAGTGAGTTTACTCAAAATTTTAAGGATGTAAAAATAGATGAAAAATGGGAAAATCTATGGGATGAGGCTCATGTTACTCTGGCTTCTAGATCAGATACCAGCAACCTCCCAAAACCATAGAAAGAGGCATAGGAGGTAAGGACATCTATAGTAGTGCACACAAATTCAACCTAGCCACCATCTCTTAGTGAGTTAGAGAAATAAAGGATGGCCCAACCTACTTCTAAAGTCCCTAATGTTGAGGCCCCATTAAATATCTCATAGGTAACATCATCTACATAAGAGGTTTTAGACTCATCACAGCTGGTGATAGTCTAAATAGAGAAAGTGGATCCTGTGGAGAGCCCTATGAGGAAAAAATAAAGAGTAGAGTCTCAGGAGGGAGATAAATAAAAAGAGATATAACCTACTTCATACATGACTCCTCCTTAATCTTCCACTCAAACTCTATTAATGCCACCTCCTTCACATGGCTTAACATTCTTAGCCATCTCAGTTATACCAACTCAATCATTGATGCTATCTGGTTCCCTATTCTCATTCACTTCCCAATAGTTAAGTTTACCAACCTTTTCTCTTGGGGTCTTGAAAATCCCATTTCCATCACAAAACAAACCCCAACAATCAATCACTATACCTTATGGTTTACCCCATAGGTCTCTTTTCATTGGTGGTGTAGTGACCTCTCCCTTACAATTACATACTCAATTAGACATGGAAAAGAGTTCTAGGGAGGCAAGGAAGGAGAATAAAAGGTAGAAGGAGGGTAGGGCAGTGGCTATGAAACAAATGAGGTCTTTTTATGGCCACAAATAGCATTCCCTCACTGTCACCCACATGGTCCCTAATGTGAATAAGCCACTTGAGAAAATGTATCCTAAAGATTATATAATGAGTGTAGTGGCTATGTATCTGACTTAGTTTAGACCCTAAGACAAAGTGGAGCTTATGACTAAAGTTATAGCTATGATCACCATAGACTATCTCAAAGTCTTTGATAAATTACAAAAGGCAAAATCAAACTTAATCCAAGCCGAAGCTACTGTAAGCCACATGACACAATATCTCAAGGCTTAGGAGAAGGAGATAGCCCAACTCAACAAGGACTTAAAAGGGGTAATATCCAAAGAAGTCTTAAAGACCTTAGAAGATAAAGTAAAGTCTTTGCAATAGGAGCTCAATACAGCCAAGGCCTCTATTAGCTCATTACAACTAGAGAAGATTCTCATCAAGAATAAAATTGATAATAAGGAAGTTGAGGTCACTCAGTTGCAATAGAAGATAAATGTTATTGAGGCCAAAAAGAGTAACTTATAGGTTAAATGAAAGAACTCTAAAGATAAAGTGGTAAGGCTAACTCAAGAAATAACCCAATGACCCCAATTAGCTAGAGTGGTAGCAATGGTCAAGGGACTCTATTTCTCTTTTTGTAAGATAATTTCAGTGGATGTGACCCATCTAAAGTTGGCACTCAAGTTCATATTTAATGCTCAGACCCTATGTGCAAAAGTGGATTCCTTTGTGTAGAATATCCTACTTTTAGTTTTTACCAAGGTACCTAAATCACAACTATTGATTTATAAATTATATGATACATTAGATTAAATGCTACAAGTAGCTGAGATCATAGAAAAGTGAGCAATAGTAGGAAGGGTAAGTGAGATTTTGAGCTACAACAAAGCTACATCCAAATACAAGAATATACTTAATCTTTTGAAGGAAGGGGTCAAAGGAATGAAAGGGAAAATTGAAGAATTGGTCCAATTAAGACTCCCTTCCCCTTTCCTATATGATAGCATGGTGTTAATGGAGGACCAGATTAAAAATTTGTTGGTCAAAAAATAACATGATCAAAAGTTTTTTTAGTCCCTCAGTGATTCTTTAACTATCACTAAGGTGGAAATTATTTTAGTCTCGATTGAAAATTTGGAATTTCAATTGCACTCAATGGTTTACAACCTCTAAGTGTTCTCCCACAAGGAAATAATAGAGTTATAAAGAGTTTTCCAAGCTTTATAAAAGAGGCAATATCCATCAAAGGCAAAATGGATCAGTTTTTAGGCTGCATTGTAGAAGTTATGAGTGAGTTATGGCAGGAATAAATATTGAGAAATTTTTGGTTCAATATTTTTTAATGGTAGTTCTTCCATGCAGGCATGGAGTCCCTGGTGAGTCACTATGAACTATAGAGTTAAAAATCAACATTTTTATTTTACACCTTTAAGACATGCATTTATTATTTAACTAGGTATATAAGTGGCTATATAAACATTTTGAGTCTTTTTAATTTATAGGGTTGAAGGAGTCTCTTTTAGTTAAAGCTTGGAAAAGGTTTAAGACTCTAACAACAATGGAAGGTATCCACTTGTCACTTTGGCACTCTTTTAAGGAGAAAGGAGCATCAATTAGGCCTCTATTGAGTGCAAGATTACCACATGGATAAATTTTAGTTCACCTTTAGTCAAAAGGGTCAGTGACAAATCGATGGTGCAAATCATAATAGTGAGTGCTAAGCCTTGAGGAGTCTCCTTTTGTTTAAGCTTGGAAAATCTTTGAGACTCAAATGAATACAAACTATGTCACTTGTCACTTTGATGCTCTTCTAAGGGAAAGGAATTATCAAAAGACCTTTGTTGAGCATGAGGCTACCATATGGATAAATGTCAATTCACCTTGAGTCAAAAGGGTAGCAGATAGGATCAATGGCTTAGTTTGAAGTAATAGATCTAATGGTGAAAAATATCCAAAAGCTGTAAAGGCTAAAAATCTAAGTAAAAGAATGAGAAAGAGCCATGGAAGCCTCCATGTGTATATACTTCAAGAGACTATAGGTTAAAGACAAATAAGAGAAATAGTTGGAACAAAATGAGAGAGACAGATAGAAAAGATAACAAAAGTAATCTCTAATTTGTTTAATTACAATAGCATGTAGGTTTTGGATCTAAAAATTGTAGACATATAGTTGTAACCTGAGAAAGTGGTAATGACTCATAATCGATATTTTGGGCTATAAGTAGTGGTTGGAAGGATCAATGAAAGGAGGGGGGAATCATATATATCAATAAAGAGTTTAGAATCTAGTTTTTGAATCATTTTCTACTACCTTAATAGGTGCCTCTCTTTAGGGATCAAACATTGTATTCTATGCATTTTTCCTTGTGTACTTTGATCTCCTATCAAACTATTAAGAGAGAGTGGTGTTCTATGTAATTATAGTCTATTTCTAATTTTTACTTCTCATTTTCTGTGATGAGCCTTTTGTTATCTTTGCATAAACACTGATATTTTTAATTATGCTATATGCTTTTTAATTATGTTAGTGAATGTTGTTAAAACTATTACTATGTTGTTTGGATAGACGAGGATTCAGGTTATCTTTTATGTTATGAGCCTTTGATTTGGTCTTTATTCTATGTTGGAATTATTGATCATGATTCATGTTCCTTAATCTTTTCATTAAATTCTATTAGTACTAATTATTGTGTTTTTTGGTAGAGGAGTAAAATCTTGGTGCATCGCCTTAGTAGTTTAAGTATTTCTTTTATGCATCATTTCTTTCCTCTTTACATCAAACCAAAATCTAGAGGTCATTTCAAGAATCAAGTCCCTACATCTTTGAAACTTCCCATGAATTTAGTGATTAGTTTCAAAATTAAGCATCAACAAGACCTTAGTCAATTCTCAATTCTTGTTGTGAATAACTCTATACCAGCTCCCATCAAGTTAGAAGAAAGTCTAAATGGGCTATAACTAGGTGAAGTTCAGTTGGAGGACTTGTTAGAAGTCCTTAAAGTAGTTTACACTCTTCTAGAGGGATTTCATAGTCTAATTAGATTAAGGAAGGTAGTTTTTCTAATCAAACCAACAAGCAGGAAGAAGGCAACTCTCCAAGTTTGTCATTTTAAGAAGCTACCTCTTTTGAATTTGACTTGTTTGATGTTTTCAAGATAGGATATCAACCTCTTAATCCATTTTCAAACATTTTTTCACTCTTATAAAATAATACAAACCTCTATTAGACTCAACCTCTCAAAGAGCAAGAAGCTTCACCTCTTGAAGCCAATTATATAAGTATGCTACAAGAAACATGTCAATCCATTTAGTTTGATCCACCAGCTCTTAAAGGGGTAAAATTTTTCCATGAGGTAAAAAATGATCAGGTATACATCACTACAAGATCATGTCTTATCATTAACTTAGCTCAATTAAAAGCCAACAAAGAGGTGCCTTTGCCTATCATGTTCATTTCAGAACATGAAGATAAGCCTAAACATGTCCAAGATCAACCTAAGCACACACTTATGATTAATCATGCTTTAATAAAGATGGAGGAGGTGTATAATGTTAATTTTGAAGAAGAGAAGGATATCAAGGTCAGCATATAAATGTCCCTCTTTTATTTTCTTGTGGCTACCATTAATCTTTATAGTCACATGAGTTTGGTGAAAAAAGGTAGCTACTTTTCTCTACTGGTTAATGGTTTTGTTCAATGTTGTCTCAAGTATTTATAGTAGGTTAGTGTAGGGTATATTAGTTTTTTATTGTCTTGTATTTCCTCTAAGTGATTTGTAGCAGAGTGTTTTAGCTTTTTATTTTGTTTTGTGTGTGTGTTTTCCTTGTTTCTTATTGTGTCTTGGTGGAGGCATCATCATTTATTTATACTTTCTTCAAGGCATTTACAATTAGGTTCAAGGTCCAATCAGGTCTGATGTTGAGTGAGAGATGACTCCATATCCCAATGGAGGCATTAGGTGACTAGTCTAGATGCATAGCAAACATGAAATCCTAGGAGGTCACCAAAGATGTTAGCTAAAATTGGCTACCATAGGTGAGTCTAATTCAAAACTTGATATCTAAACCATGTTTAAATTTTTTATTATACCTTGAAGGTATTGGTCTAGGTCATCACTTGTCTTACCATGATAAAATGTGATGTTGTCCTAGTAGTGTTTAAAGTCTCTTAGGTTGGCCTAGTCAAAATGTTAAGTCATAACACTAAGTTACCTAACTAATGTTCATAACTTGACCCTTTATAATATGTTTATCACATTTTAATATTTTTTTTCAAACTTTAAGGTTTCTTCTCATTATTTCATGTTTACTCAAGTCATGCAATGTTGAAAATACACTTATCAAGGCTTCCAAAAGCAAGTTCTAATGTGAAAGGAGACATTTTTTCAACAAAATATGATGATTTAAGTTTCCTTATGTGTCTTCATGTACAAATAAAGTGTTTTAATCATTAGAAGATCCAATAAAGGGCAAAAAATCTTCCATCTTCTCCATCGGGTTTCTTGGTAGGCTAAGGAAGGTAATTTTGATGAATAATATTCATGAAGGAGGAAGCATATTAGGAATAGTGATGGTAGATGTTTTAGGGGGTCCATATTCTCTCTTAATCCATGGTATTTATTTTTATATAAATCCTTTGTGCTTTATGAACTATCATTAAGAAGTTAAGAACCTCTAAAACCCATGCAAAACCCTACAGGGTCAATTTATCTCATCTAAATACACTTTAGAAATTGATGAGGGAATAAAAATGGTTGGAATACATTGTTAAAAATTAAATGGACCCTCTCAATATCAAAACTAGTGTTATCTTCCTAGGTCTAGTTCTATCCATGCCAAGAATGTGCAATTTTTGTCAAGATTTGCAGATTTAGACGAGCTTATTGAGAAGTGTGAGGTGTTTTCTACATAAGCAAGTTTAAAAATAAGAATAAACAAGTTATATAGTATTAAATAAATTCAATTAATACCTCCAAACCATCTAAATTCCAAATCTCACATGCATGAGATGGTGAAATGCCTATGTATATGTCTGTATAGCTGAAGAAGTCTTATATTTCGTGCTCTTAAGTGAAAACCTCTTGTGATTAATGAGCTCAATACAATAAAATGTTTGAGGTATGGTATTTAATATAAATCCAATGTGTTATTAATGTTCTTCAACTCCAACTCAGCCTCAAAACCACTACTTGAGCATGCATGATCAAGATAGCAGTAGAGGGACTATCATGTTGCCTACAATATTGCCTTCAAATGCATTATTATGTGATGAACATGAGGTTTGAGTGTAGTTTGAGATGTGAGAGGTTTTGAAAAATAATATTCATTGATTTAAAAATATAAATAGGGTCTTCATATAAATTTTAACCTCTTCTTCTTTGAGTTAAGCAAAACATCCACAATCAGAATGCAAGGAGACAAGGTAGTCTAGATGGAATGTGTTAAAACTTGAGAAAACCCAAGAAGAAGAAGCACATTTTGTATTAAGAAAGATATATATGTGATTTTAATATATGAAATATATCCTAAACAAGTTTATATTTTAATGGAATAAGGATACCCCATCAGAAATACACTCTCAAATCTTGAAAGGTGTTAAGCCTAAACACATTCCTATAGGTTTGTCTACTAAAAAATATGAAAATCATACATTTTTTCATAAATACATAAGTATAAAACTTTTTTTATGTAAATAAGGAACCTAAATGATGTATGGAGGGTGATTTTAACCATGGAAAGCCTAAGAGATCATCAAATAATGGTGGCTAGGGTCAAAACAAGAAAAAAAGGTCTAAAACCCTAAACTTGAGTTTATTAGGTTCTAAATCTAAATGATGTTTAATACCCATAACCATAATACTTTTATAATTTTATAATGATATAAAATACCTAATTTATCCATATTTAATCAAAGTAAAGCATCATAATGACTTATTTTTCTAGAAAACTCAGGTTGGGTCTAAAATTACAAGTGTGTAAGCTCGAAGAGACCAATATTTTAATTAGCCTATACAAGAGAGGGTGTAGGTTGGGAAAGGTGTTATAAAATTTTAAATATGTTTTTTTACTCAAATATTATGTAATTATTAGGTTGGTTATATTTATGTACTCTATGAATAATGGTTAACAAGATTGACACCTCCTAGGCTACCAAGTAAGGCTAGAAAGACTTGATGACTATTTTGGTTCTTCAAATGACTCCAAATGCATATAAATTAGCCTAAAAACACTTATATGACCTATTTAGGTCTCATAAATACCTATTGGATCAATATGTTGGCACATGTGGAGTAGCATAGGGATGAAAATGGCCTAATTTAGTAAGTTACAGGCCTAAGTCAAGGTATAGTAACTTAGTCATTGACATGTTGAATCTTTATATGCCTGGTAAGGTATTATCCACACCATAATTAAACTAGAGTTGGTTTATAATGAAACATACTATTGTACCCAACATCCCCCTTTTCTTTAAGGAGAAATGGGGACCCACTTTTTTGGATTTTGGTCTTAATATTGAGTCCCCTTTTTTTCATATGTTTATGCAAATTCTAGAAAATCTAAGGTATTTCACTTTTGGCAGGATGATATTGGCATTGTGTTTCATAAGACTAAATTTTTTTATATAGATACTATTCTTTAGGTTTATATTTTTAGGCTAATTCTTTCAGCACTTATGTAATTTGTCCTTTTGATTTTTATGTTTTGAGTGTTTTTTGGGACTTTATTATTTTAGACTTAATTTTTTTAAAGCCTTATTTTTATAAGGAAATTGTTTTGGACATTTTGTCTAAAATAATTCCCCTAAAGGAATTCAACCTATGGGCTCTTTTCCTTATAGAATTTTGGACTATGGATATTTTATCTAAAATAAATCCCCTAATGGATTATCCCTTTGACCCTACCGAACCTACACTTTGGAACTTTTGAAATGACCCTTATTTGTATGAAAGTACCCTTTACAGAAATCAAAAGTGCACTTCAGCCTTTATGAAGTAGACCCTTCAAGAAATTTTTTGCCATGAAGTAAACCCTTTGAATATTTTCCACATACCCTTCAGGACTTTTGAACTAGCCCTTTAGCCTTTTTTTAAAGTGTCCTTTATACTTTGAATTACCCTTCAACCTTTCCAAATTGACCACTTTTCCCCTTCTAACTAGAAATTTTAAGGCACATATCCTTCAATTTTTTTGTAAATGACCCTTATAGACCTTTGTCTCGACCCTTTACCTTACAAAACTTATCCTTCAGGATATCATTTTTAACCTCATTTCCCTATGAAAATTTCCCTTTGGCCTTTGTGTATTGGACCCTTTGACATGTACATACCTTTTGGGATTTATATCCCAAGCCTTCAACCCTTTTCAAAGTGACCACTTACCCTTTGAGATAATTATGACAACCCCTTTCCCACTGAAAATACCCTTCAAACCCAAGACACATACCCTTTGGGTTTTGTGTAACCTACCCTTTGAGAATTTTGAAATGACCCTTAGTCATATGAAATTACCTTTTGGGGAAATCAAAAGTGCCCTTCAGCCTTTATGAAGTAGACCCTTTAGGACTATTGTCATGGACAAAATGCCTTACGAAGTGGACCCTTTAGATCAAAAGTACCCTTTGGAGAAATTGAAAATGCCCTCTAGAAATTTTAAATAGCCCTTTAAGATCATTTTCGCAGGACTTTTGCCCAAATAAAATAGCTCTCTGAGGAAATTGTTGTGGACATTTTATCTGAAATAATTCCCTAAAATAATTAGTCAAGGAACATTGTCCCAAAGGTATTTTTTTTATATAGACCCTAAGTGCCTTATTACTAAGAGTATTACTAGTCTCGCTATACTTAGCAAAACTAAAGGTAAAAATATTTCCCATCAATACTATAAAGACCCCCACCAACTTAAGCTAAGAAGTTTGAATTATATATGAAAATAGAAGCCAAGTGAACACTATACATTTATGTCGCATGAACTAAAATTCAATGTAGGATTCTCTATAGGTGATACATCATTATTGAACAGTCATCATTGCATTCAAGATAACTTTCATTCAAAGTCTCTTGCTTTCTTACAATTAAAAAGATCCCTAGTTCCCATTTTAAGAGTACTACGAGTAAAACAATGATTGAGATAAAGCTGAATTATTTACACAACATAAATAATGCATAGAAGAAATAACACAAAGTATGCATCAATGGCATCTACATCTAGGGCATTCTGAGGGATGAATACACCATCCCCATATTCAATTAAAGACTTTATGGATTCACAAATATAGTCTTTGATGTTACCATATTTGGAGATGAGTACTAGAATTATTTAGCATTATGGGATGTCATCAATTTTATGGATGTGTTTTCACTAGAAGATGAGATAAAACTAGTAGATAGACTATTCCTTAAGGAATTATTGGTATTCAAATGCCAAATATTACACTTTGTTGCATCTAAGCTAGAAATAATACCATGCACTAACCTCCTAAGAGACCTATTTTTTTTAGGGAAGATATCACAAGATGCTTTCCTATATCATTCTATTAATAATACAATGGCCACATGCATTTCAAGAGTAGATTTCTAGAGATATTTTTCTTTGTGTATACACGATACCTATTTTAGAAGCACACTTTGGTACCAGTGTAATATAGAGGCCTAAATGGAGAAGGTTATATCTTCATGGCTACTCCTAGACCAGACCATCACATGGAAAGGGAAGAATCTAAAAGAAACAATTTCAATTGAAAAATTTAGGATGGGGATTCACATTGGTATGGCTCTTCTCAATCGATTATATGGTATGCCCAATATTCATTTTGTTAATTTGGATTGGGTGTCACTATTGTACATGATGCCATATATGCCCTAGGTGAAATAATCATCTTTCAATTGAGAGAATATTATTCATAGGGACAAGCATCCCACACCCTCAAGAGATTTCTACATGATGTCCTATTTATTGGATGCCATCATGGGTATGTGTTACAAAGATCTTGGTGAATTTTGGACTCTGACCAAAAATTATGAGAAGAATAGAATCTATCACCATTACTAATTCATGCATGTCTACTATTATACTAAACATATGGTGAGGATCTCTGAAGATGTCTATCATCAAGTTTGGCAAGCCATTTATGGCTCACCCATGCCTCAAATTAGACAAAACATTGTGAAGAACTTGATAAGGAAAGGGGATTATTTCCTTTATCCAAATTTCACTATTATCATGATTTATGGAAATAAGGTTGGCCCCCTGTGTCTCCCAAAGTTTATACTAGATAAATTATCTAATTAATAAATCACCTTCTAGTTATGGAAAAAAATTGAAGAGGACTTATCAAGGTAGAATAAGGCCTTGTATTTTGGTCATCTTATAGCTATTGGCATGATGGCATATACAATGAGGAATCATTTTAGGTAATTATGTCAAAAATGTAAGAGTTATATTTTCCCCACACTTACACATAGAAATTGGGATCCACATGGGTTACCAAAAGCACATACATGGATTCAACATCCCTTATAGTCATGAGCCTTATGACTATGATTTCTTATTTATGAATGTCAATTCTGATGAGGATGTATAAGAATGAGAAAGGATTACTAGGCTACAAAATGATCATTTGATAATGATATAGGATGACCCTACCATTTCTACTAGGGAGTTGGATAATAAAAAGGCACTCTACAAAGGGCGGCAACATTCAAATTTATGGAGAAGAGAGTCTGAGGATCAATCCAATGACCAATTAGTTTCCTCTTCCCAAGGACATCCTTTAAAGTTGAAACTAAAGATAGTAAAGAAAGAGCCCAAGATAGTTGATCCCAATTCTAATAGGGGAAGATAATTAAGGGATCCCATCAACATAGATTTTGATAAAGAAGATAAAATACAAGAATTGCTTATTGTAGGTTCTAGTCAAGTGTTTATTTCTATACCCTAGGTACATACAATTACATCCATTGGGATAGAAACTTTAGAAGTAGTAGAATCAACACCTCAAGACTCCCCCACACAATTAAAGACCCCTCTAGTCTATAAGAGGAAGCCTAGGACTCTTATGAGTAGTCATATAGTGGAGACATCACAAGGTTTACCTACTCAAATTTCACATTCAAAACCAGCTAGGGAGATGTGGTGATCATCAAGGATATTAAGGATTATTTAGATAAGGAAGTAGAGTTAGAGATATCCAAATCTATGATCCTCTAAATAGATCCTGTGGAGCTCAGTTTCCTAGGTACTAAATCTTTTGTTAGTTCTCCTCTATCTTATGTACCCATATTTAGGCAAGTTACTTCTATGGAAGTTCCCACATCTACCCCCTCCATATCCACTACTACTATTGATCCATCCATTTTCACTTCTATCCCACTCACCCTACAAACCCCTTATATTCCTACTAGAACCTCCACTATAAGAGCCCTCAAGAATAAGAAAGTGTCCAAGATGGTGCAGACTATTTTAGACACCTCACAACTCCATATCCACTCCACCCAAATCACCCTTACACTAGGATCTACCACTTCCATAGAGGAAACCACAGTGATAAGTATTGGTAGGGGAAGGCCAAGCACCAAGTGATCATGGTCCATCCACTTCATCAATTTGTAAGATTGGATTCATCAAAAATTATATGGATTTCCCTACCTGATGTACTAACTAAGGTCCAAAAGAAAAAATAGAGAGTTTAAGAGAAGGCTAAAGAAGAGGTTGTCACAACCTCTTATGCATCCCAGTTAGACATTTCTCCATGGGTAGTGGATTTAATAAGCAAGGCTTCTCAAATGTCAAACTTCAAAATCACTGAGCTTCCCTATATTTCCACTTTATTTGATCCCCCAACTATAGTATTCAAAGGGTGAAGAAGAGGAAATTATAAGATGATAGAGGCACCAAGATCATCCTTGAAGAAAGGCAAGAAGTGTTTTCCCTCATAAAGAGGTAGAACAAATATCCAAGACAATATTTATATCATTAAAATCTTGTATACCTAACACAATCACACAAGTATGCCATAGTTATAATCCATGAAGGCACAAAATTTGATCAATAGGAGCTTGAGGTAGAAGTGCAGGAATTAGAGGCTGAAGTAGAGCAACTAAAAGAGCAGGCCAAGATAGTATATATTCCCCCTAGCATAGAAGCTAAAGTTTAGGAGGTAGATTCTAGATGTTATAAATCTTTGGAATTTATGGATTTTATGAAGGCTAATATGGCCCCTCATGTGAACCAAGCCAATAAATTATTCAATTCTTTGAGATAAGATAGTGTAAAACTAAAGATGTTAGTTATCTATACAGGCAACTCTTTATACAGTCATTCAACCTTATGATGATGTTAGAGGAATCCAATGCCTTAAATCTAGTATTCATTTGATAGTAAGAAACAAAGGATTAGTTAAAAAATATTGGGGCTTTAATCTCCAGATATCAGGCATATGAGGCCCAGCTCCTTCAACTTTTATATGAATTAAAGTTATCCAAAGTTAAGGACTCCATCGATAAGTTAATTAGTAGAATCAATTTTGACAAGCTTATCTAGGAAGTGACTGATGATTTTAAGTATATCTTATAAGGCTTGACACTTGAATAAATTGATCTTTAATTAAGCAAGGCTCATAAAAAGGTCACTGAAGTTGAAATATTTAAGAATAATTTTAAAATAACTAAAGATGAGCATGTAAATCTCCTTTGATAGACCAAAAGAATTTATCAACCACCACTACCAAATTTAGACATTATATGACATCAGCATGGAGCAACATAAAATGTTTATAAGGGTAAAAAAGTGAATAAGAAGTAGGCTTTGAGTGGTGTGACCACATCTTCAACTACCACCTCAACATCTATGCCAACCAAGGTGCATGTAGTACACTAAATGACTAAGCCTTGATAGGCTAAGATTTTATGCATATATAATTTTGTAATAGTGAATGTACTTAGATTTTCCTTATATTTTGAGTAGCTTATTGTAAAAATTGACTTTATATTTTGTGTACATGCACACATTGCATAGTTTTGGAAAAGTCAAATTATTTATTTTTAACTTTTAGTTTTCTCTTATACAATTTTAGATCATAGTTAGAACTACATGTTCTAACTAACACATGTAACCTCCTTACATGAACTTGGAGGACGAGGTGACCCCTTCCCCAAGTCTATATATACAATTTTAACCCAACTTAGTTTTTGGTCAAAAGATTTTTGAATATAGATCAGTGAAGCAATGTTGATCATAAGTGAAGTGTTTTGAGTATTTTCTTTCCAATTTCATGCAATTAGTTATTATTTCCATGATTGTGTGTTTCAATATTCTTTAGTGTGTTATAGATGAAAATATATTCTTGATGATTTTAATTGATATATTGATCTTAGATGTGTAATAGCTATTGAAATATTAGTGAATATATTGATCAAGTTAGTCAAGTTGATTGAATCATATTTTTGAATGTGTACTAGTGCTTTATTTGGTATAGTTTTTTATGTGTGTGTAACAGCTACCTCAAATTATTCATTTTCCTGAGCCATAATATCTTGATTAAGGGTGAGAAATAGCTACCCTAAAGGAGTAACCCTTGTTTGAAGCTTGTGAATTCCCTTTATCTTTATTTCCTTAGACTTCCTAGTTATGTCTAATTGTATGTGTGTTATTAATGCTAACAACAAGCATAGGCTTTAGAAAACATAAATCTATTTGAAAACCAAACAAGGAAGTTATTCATAATAACCATGGATCCTTATTTTTTTCCCTACCTTACCCTCCTTTTTTGATTTTGTTATTAAGACATACCCACTTTAGATTAGAAACCAGCCACCCATCCAACTCATGTAAAGATTCACTCTTTTAGAAGGCCATACCTTTATCTAAAAACCTTGTCAACAACCTACTTTCCCTACCCCTATTTAATCAATAGGTTGAAATAAACCACATACCTACAAATCATGCCCTGGAGTGGAGTTTACCTCTATTGAGGTCTTAAAATGTTAGAGCTTATCTCGTTTGACTATGGTGTGCATAAAACATGTATCAATAGTATTCCACCAGTGATAGAAGGAAGGTATTAAACCCCTAATAATAGAGGTTATTCTTTGCATACAATTGCATTAGAGTCACCCAGGAGAGTGACCAGATCTAATTCTTAGGTTGGTTTATTAGTGTCACCCTTGACAAATCATAGGAGACCCAGAGCTTTGCCAATAGCCCCAGTTTAGAATAATACACTACCTCCACTAGGGCAACCCTTACCCATAAGGAACCCTTTACCTATTAATAAACCAATGACTTAGTAACAACCTTGTTTTTTGGATCTACCATCATTATCTTAGGAAACATACATGATTTACCTAAGAATCCCAAAAATTACATGCCATCCTTTTCTCCTTCAGGACTAAGGAAAGCAGAAGAACATATCAAATCTATTAAAGTTGCTTTAAGGTTAATGAATTTAGATGATGAAGATGTTACATGTTAATTATTTCCTTTTACTTTAATGGATTCTACTTATTATTGGTACTTAAATATAATGGAAAACTCCATCACCAATTGGGAGCAATGTCAAATGGCTTTTCTTGCATAGTTTAGATAGGTCACCAATCCTAGATTGGTATACCAACACTTCACCAGCATGAAGAGGGAGCCTAATGAGCTTGTTGTCTCTAAATCTTTCACCCTAAAAGAGGGTATTTAGGTCTCCTCTAGATTTGGGAAATGTTGGAACATTTCTATGCATGTGGGTGTGCCTATAGGTGGAAATGAACCTCTAAGTTTGAAGGGCTAGCTCCCTATATGTTTGTCTGAAAAATGACCATTGTTTAAACCAGCTTGATAAAGGGAAAAGGGTTAGAAATCCATAAGGTAAATTTGATCTAAAAATAGTGATGCACCAAAATTTTACTCCACATGAATGTCATACATGATTACATGATACAGTAGAATGCAAGCCTATTGCCAAGATATGAAAAGTTCTAACATAAATGTTTCAGTTTAGAGGTGAGATGTATGAAATCACACAAGGTAAAGAAACTAAACTACAACCTATATATTTAAAAAAAGGTTATACACATGCAAAATCTCATACATTTGGATGCACTCTACATGACCTATTAGACTAAAACTCTTGCTCAAAAGGTGAAAGACAAAGGACATAAGGATGAAACTCACTTATTGCCACTCTATGTCTCTTACACACTTAGGCAATTATTCAAAACTTGAAATGAATAAACTTATGCTTCATTGCTTAAAGGTAAGAAATGATAAAATAAATTTAGTAGGGATTCACCATACTTTTGTGGATCCCTTTAACTCCATCCCAAGGGTTATATTTATAGCAAAGAGAAGAGAGGGAAGAGGAGGTCTTTGGCACCAGTAAGAAGAATCATTTTTATTAGAAGTCTCAATATTCAATTGTAACTACCTTTGATAAAGATGCTTGTTAGGGCACTCTAATTGATCCATGTCACCTTATTGAATGCCCTTGGCTTACCCCCTTGAAGATGCTTCTCCAATGCTTACTTAGCAGAATGAGATATTTAAAAAATGGCATCAAAATGGTTGCAGTAAGGAGCCACCTATTAAAAAAATTGTCTTGATACTTAACCTCTTATCCTTGGCTTCTTGCCCTTTTTGATGGCTCTAAAGAATGGCATGGATCATGATTATGTGCCATCAATCTGCTTGGCATAGATCCCTACAGATCATTCTTTATCTATTCCTCTCTTTCCATATGGTAGATTTTCATTTGTCTGTTTATGGCATGCATCATTGATTAGCCATTAGCTCAAGCTTATAAGATAAGTAGCTCAAGAAACACAATTTGCTCTTGCATTCTTATTTAGGTTCTCTAAGTTAATTTACTTATAAGTTCATAAGTAAAGTACTTGTTTAAAACTGACTTGATCCTATAGACCCATTTGGGTTTTTTGGACTCACCTACTTCAGATTCTTTGAGTTTCTCTAGTTATGAAGTTCATAAGTAAAACACCTAGATAATCTCGATTTACACTGTGAGAGTCATTTGAGTTTTCTAGACTCACCTACTTTGGACTTTTCCAGTAAGAAGACTTCAGACTTCTCTCCCCTGACTGCTTTTCAATGGCTAGTTCAAGATGTTAAAATTAATGTCTCCAAGCCTATCACAGGATATTTGAATCCTAACATCTACATCTTTGTCTTGAATTTGACATCTCCCAGCATATCATGGGACAATCCCTTTAGGTACATTTCTTTGTCTTTTTTGCAAAGGGGAAATTCTTCAAGCTTTTTACAAAGGGGAATTTCTTTAGGCTTTCTTCCTGAAGGAATTCCTTTAGACAATTTGTCTAGGCTCTTGGAAAGTGCCCCTTCGAGAAATCCCAAAGGGCACTTTTGGAAAGGAAAGTACCCCCTTGATAAATATCAAAGGGCACTTTTGGAAGGAAAGTGACCCTTTAAGAAATCTTGAAGGGTACTTTTGGAAAGGAAAGTACCCCTTTAGGAAATCTTGAAGGGCACTTTGGGAAGGAAAGAAACCCTTCAAGAAATATCAAAGGGCACTTTGATAAGGAAAGTGACCCTTTCAGAAATATTGAAGGGCACTTTTAAAAAGGAAAGTGACCCTTCAAGAAATCTAGAAGGGCACTTTTGAAAAAAATTGAAGGCAAAGTGTCCTTCAAAAAAAAATTGAAGGGCACTTGGAAGAAAAGTGACCCTTTATATTTTTTCGAAGGGCACTTTCAAAGATGAAAAGAGACAAAGTGACCCTTTGAAAAAAATTTGAAGGGCACTTTGAGACAAAGTGTCCCTTCAAAAAAAAATTGAAAGGTAATTTCGAAGGTAAAGTGTCCATAAATTTTCTGATGGGTCACATTGTTGAAAAGTGACCTTTAAGATTTTTTCTCCAGGGCACCTTTGAAGAAAAGAAGAAGGAAGAGGAAAGAAAAGAGGAAAAGGAAATAAAAGAAGAAGAAAGAAGTAATGGAAAGAGGAAAGGAAGAAATGACAAGGAAAAAGGGAAAATAAAGGAAGAAGAAAGGAAATAAAGGAAGATGAAAGAAGGAGAAGAAGATGAAGGAAACTGAACAAAATCTTGAAGAAGAAGCTGAAGAACTTTGCTAATAAAAAAAGGATTTGGCCAAAAGATTGAGAAAAGCTTCCAAAGAGAAAACACTTGTGTACATTTTTATCATGGAACAAAATTGAATAAGGACACTGTATTTAGCCAATTTTCATAGGGGTGCAAATTGGCTAACTATTTGGTGAGTCATAGGGGAGGCATGCCTACTATGTCTAAGACCAGTTGCCTTCATCCTTTCATTGGGAATGGAGTCACACATAAGGCACTAAAAAGAAATGAAAAATCTTCTTGTCAAAAAAACAAAAATTGGATGATCACGCACAAAGCAAATAAAAGGAAGGAAAAAATTTGTTCTACACAACACTTAGGGAACATAATAGAAAACAAAAGGAAACACACACCTAAACTATTATTTACAAGATAGGTTGGTAAGGATAATAGAAAATTTTTAGATGTATCCCATTTATCAAGATAGGTAGCTCTTCTCCATTCATTTTGGCCAGCTGAAAGGAATTACTTTTCTTAAACTTGTTAATGATATAGGGTCCACTCCACAAAGTGTCAAACTTTGTATGCCTACCTGGTTTCACCCTATCTTCATCCCACTTCAAAACTAAGTCACCCTTTTGGAATACTCTTTTATTTTCCCTCTTGTTGAAGGACTTCTTCATGAGTATTTGGTGATGCTCCATGGCTTTATGTGCATCACCCCTTATTTCTTGTACTTACATCAATTCTATTAATTGGGCCTCTATTGGAGTAATCTCAATCAATTCCAAGTATTGTGCAAGTTCCAAAGTAAGGATTTCTTGAGCTATGGATAGCCTGGCTTCCCTCCCATAGATAAGCATAATAGAAGAGTTACCAACTAATTTCTTAGGATTAATCTTGTCAACCCATAAGACTATCTTTAGCTTGTTGTACTATGCCCTTTGATTGGTCTCCAACATTATCTTGATTATTTTGATGAGGTTTTTGTTAGTAGACTCAAACAATCCATTACCTTGAGGGTAAAAATTAGATGAAGTAATTAAATATACCCCATTTCTTGCTACCCAATTAGAAGTGTTGGTACTTCTAAAGGTAAGTGCATTATCAAAAATAATGTCCTGGAGAACACCAAACCTTGTTACAATGTTTTCACAGAGCTCTATGATAGCATTTTCATTTGCTTCCTTCAAAGCAATAGACTCCACCCACCTTTTAAAGTAGTTAGTGGTAGTCAATATTTACTTGTGTTCAACACTTGATGGAGGATTGATCATGCCAATGAAATCAAGGCCCCATTACATGAAAGGTTGATCTACCTGGATAGGTCTCAATGGAAGGGCTACAAGTTTTGGTTTGCCTACAAAGAAGGCACATTGAGAACACTTTCTAACCCACTAGTAATAGTATTTAAAAAGACTAGGCCAGTAGTAACTAGCCCTCATAATCTTTATAGTTTTCATTTGAGGATAGAAATGGCCTCCATCTGCACCATCATAGAACTTTTCTAGCAGCATGTCAAATTAGTCATTGTCAACACATCTCAATAGCACATTATTCACATATTTTCTAAAAAGAATGCCATTTATAAGATAGTAAGGAATGGCCTACAGTCTGAAATATCACCTTTGAGACTTGTTCAAGCTATTGGGACACTCACCATTTTAAAGAAAAGCAATGATGTCTTGTGTCTAACTTTGAGCTTGTATTTGATCAACTAGTTGAGGTTGAACTCGGTTGGCCAAGACTTCCTCTCTTGGATCTTGAATATCTAAAGCTATATGTTCACACAATCCTCTTCTTCTTACCAAGTTTGTCACTTTGATATCCATGTCATACTCCATTACCTTTGTTATCCATCCAACTCTCTTCTCATTGAGGTCCTTGCTTAGGAGGAACTCCTTGGTGCTGGAGTGGGAAACCATGACATGTATTTTATTGTTAGAAACCATGTGCCTAAATTTATTTAGCCCTATAATCACTATTAGAGTCTTCTTGTCAACAAAAGAATACTTAACCTCATACTCCTCCAATATTTGACTAAAAAAAGCAATTAGTTACTCAACCTCTTCATCATTCCTCTACATAAGCATAGCTAAGATTGTGTCTAAGTTAGCAAAAATATAAATAAATAAATCCTTGGAGTAGTTCAGATTTAAGAGAGTGGGGGATCTGCAATTACTTGCTTAATGGTCTCAAAACTACTCTTGCCTTCCTTCGTCTAAACAAAAACTTGGTTCTTTTTAATCATCGATGTGATATGCTTTACCACAATTGCAAATACTAGAATAAACCTCCTTATAAAGTTTATTTTTACCAAGAAGCTTTGTAGTCCCTTCTTGTGTTGAGGAAAAGACAAGCCCAGAATAGCCTTGATTCTTTTAGGATCAATAGCTAGGCCTTCCTTTGAAATGATATATCCCAAAAGCTTTCCTTCATGAATAACAAAGATGCATTTCTTTAGATTAAGGGATATCCCATACTCCCTATTTTTTTCAAACACCTGACTTAGGTGTTCCATGTGATCAGCAACATCTTTGGAAAAAATGGTTATATCATCAAGATATACCATCAAAAATTTGTTAATCAAACCTTTGAAATCTATGTCCATTGCTCTTTGAAACATGGCTCCAGCATTTTATAAACCAAAAGGCATCTTGTTGTAATAAAAGGTCCCCCATTTCATAGTAAAGGCTATCTTGAATTGATATTCTTCATTAACCAATATTTTATTGTAACCTGAATACCCATCAAGAAGTGATAAGCATTGGGAACCAGAAACAACCTAAAAAATTTGCTTCATAAAAGGTAGTGGATAATGATCCTGAAGAGACATTCGATTAAGATCTCTAAAATCCACACAGAGTTTGATTTATCCATTCTTTTTATAGATAGGTATAAGATTGGCTACCCAAGTTGAGTGATTGATAGGAAATATGATCTTGGACTTGATCAATTTGGTCAGATCCTTCTTCATCAATTCTTTTATCTTAGGATTGATAGGCCTTTGCTTTTGCCTAATTAGTTTAGCTCCAAGTTCCAACTTAGAGTTAAAATGAGATAGACTTGGATCAAACCCTTTCAAATCTTTGTATTCCTAAGCAAATATATCATGGAACTCTTTGCATAGTTCAAAAAAGGCCTATCTTTTAGATAAAGAACAAAGCTTACCAATCTTCAAGAGCTTGTCCTTGTAAATCATGACAAATTCATCGTTTTCCTCCTTTGTTGACATGCTCACTCTTTCCTTCTTCTTCTAGTCATCCTCATTAAAATCACTCTCTAAGGTAATTAGACCCTTAGGTTTTTTTTCATCTTCAGTTAAATGATTTTCTCCTCATATTGATCAAGTAATCTTCTTTGGTTTCTTGAGGAGAAACTTGCCTCATTCTATAAGAAGTGTGCAATGTGTTCATCACTTTTGAACACCTGCCATGAAACTTCATTATCTAGGATAGAAGGCCTCATAATTATTTTGATATGGGATTGATCCTTCTCTTGTACCACATCAACATTGTATCAAACCTTGCACCAATGGTATCCAATCTATCAGCATGCTTATTGGAATCCCTTGGTATGGGTTGTATGTTGAAGGCATCAAAGTCTTCAAGCAAGTCCCATACCCTATGCTTGTATGATTTAAGTAAGGGATTTTTGGCTGCATCTTGACTTATTACTTAGTGGTTGACTAGGTCACTATCTTCAAATAATTTTAGATTCTTGATTCTTCTTCTCTTTTCCCATTGGATACCATAGACTAGACTTTCATATTCTACTACATTCCAAGTGTAGCTGAAGTGGAATCTATACAAGGATTAGTATTGATTATTTGATGGAGAAACCAAAATAATGCTAGCCCCTACACCTAATTTTCTTCTTGATCTATCAAAAAATGTTTCCCAAATTCCTTCACATTCATGATCTTCATTAGTGAGTAAAGGAATGAAAACATCTTTTTCATGCATGTAGTAAACTCTAAAATCAATCTCTTAAATGAAAGCATATGGATAAAGTCCATGTGTTTCAATTTTGTATTTTTCAATAAAAAGATCAAAAATATCTTCAAGAGGGGAATATGTTTCACCATTTATTATGCCTTCTTCTTCTTTATTGGTTAGACAATTCTGAGTTACATTTGTTTTCATGTATGGCTCAATATGAAACCTTGCTAAAGGAAGAGTCCTTATAGTTACCTTGGCTCCACACCTTATTTTGAAAGATAGAAAATACTAGTTAGTAGAAAGGTACCCTCCTATCTTAGCTATAAAATCCCTTGACAATTGGTTAGTAAAATGGTCTGGAAGGTCTACCACCACAACATCTTATAAAATTGGAAAACTTAAGCAGTCATGCAGAAAGACTTTTAGACCTATGATCAATCCCACTATCTTGGTTAGATTCCCATCAAGTTGTAATACACCCTTGCTATGTGGCTCATATTTCAACCCTAATTTGTTAGCCACCACTTTAGGCATGATAGTGGTACTTGCTCCACTATCCACGATGCAATTATGGACCAGCTTGTCTCCCATAATGAGGGTGAGATAGAAGGGTAGAGGCTTTTTAGACTTGGTGGAGGGTTCTAAGACATGGATTGGGTAATTGGTAAGGGCTACACCATTGTTCTTTAAATTTTGAGGGTTTACATGAATGTTTTCAAGCTATTCCTGCAATAGCTCTTTCTAACCAGGTATATGTAAGACTTCCCAAAGAGATATGCTTGTCTTGGCATTCTTCAAAGAATAAATAATGTTTAGATAGGGAGAATTCACCTTTTATTAGAACTTTGAAGGTAGATAAGGTGTCTAAATCTATTGTGTTGTATGTTTGACAATCCTACCTGCACTCTAATTTTGCTAAGGAGCATGACTTGTAGTAGGTATAACATTAAGATTCACAGTTTTTGGCCTTGGAGAGGCATCACTAGGAGTTACATGTGCCCCTAGAATATTTCCTAGAGCTCTCTTTTTAGCTCTTGTGTTGACTGAAACTGATGTGATTTGATTCAACACGTAGTCATCTTTGACTTGAAAATTCATCATGCCTATAATTTGATTGCTCCCTTCTCCATGAACATCTTGTTGGTTAGGACCTGCTTCATCTAAAGTCATATAAGGAGTGGGATCCTCTTATGTTGCCAAAACTTGGTTGGTTCCACCATCATTATGCATGAATTGATCTTGAGGCTATCCCCATTAGTCAAAATGATCTTTTCCTTGGAATAGATTAGTGTGTATTGGGATAACTACCTTCATGAGAGAGGTGGAGTTAGGATTATAGGCATTGGGCTACCCATTGTAACATTTCTAACCTTGACCCCTTCCTTGATAATTATATTGGGGTGGAGCTTTGTATCCTTGTTGAGGATAATATTGATGGCTAGGGGGATACTTGCCTAGAACTAAGCTTGTTTGAGATGAGCTCATAATGATTGAATTTCCTCATCCTTGTCGACAACATTATATACCTTCTTGAGAAAGGCTCTTGGCTTCAATTGGTACCAAGAACTTGTGTTATGCTCAGAGCTTCAATTGAATTGTGAGACAGCATAGGCATGGAAACTTTTGGAGGAAGTTTTCCATATTTTATTAAGTTATTTTCAGCTTCAATGGCTATCTCATACATGCCAGGAAAAGTAAAACCTCCCATTGACTATAACATAATAGACACATCAGTGCCAATACTTATGAGGTAGGTGGGGATCATGAAGCTAGGAGGAGGTCTCACGATAGGTGAAGGCCTATGCCACATCCTTTAGAATCTCTCATTAAAGTCCCCCATAGATTCATTAGGACCTCTTTTTATAAAATTTAGCTAATGAATTAGTGAAGTATGGTCACTTTTATTTTCAAATCTTGTAACCAGAAATTCCCCAAATCTATCCCAATTGGTAATGTAGCCACCCCCCAATGTTCTATACCAGTCAAGTGTTTTGTCTTTCAAATACATAGCAAGCAATCTAATCGCTATGTTGGCTCTAGTGACATTATAGAAATTATAGAAGTTAGAGATATCTATAATATGTTCAAATGGTGTGATAGGGTCCTCACCATTAAAACTAGGGAGACTTTTGGTGGCATTAGGAGGGATAGGGTCATATGTGGGAAGGTCTATGGGATTTTGGGTGTTAAAATTTGGGAAGGGTTGATGTTTATCCATCTCTCTTCTTTCCCCCATTTATCTTATTTACCTTTGATCCCCTATATCTTCCTCTTCTTTAACTTATTCCTCTTTTTGAACTTCTTCTTCTTCCTCTCCAAAACTTCCTTGTCAAGGATCTCTTAGGGTTAAGGGTAGTTCAAGGCGTTTCTCTTCAAGAAGAGCTTCAACTAAAGAGACTTGATAAAAAATCCTAGATGACCTTGTGAGGACCATGTAGTATGATGTGTAAAACTTGGTCTAGAACCAGGGATTCATATCCCCAGTGGAGTCACCAAATGTTGGGTTAGGGATATTTCTACAACTTTAGGCTTTTCAAGACCAAAATTCACCTTGACATAGAAAATAAAACTTAGTCCCACTAGGTGTGGTGGAACTATTATCTCTAAATCTTGCACCCTAGAAGAGGGTATTCAAGTCTCCTCTATATTTGGGCAATATTGGGACATTTCTAGGCATGTGGATGTGCTTATAGGTGGAAATTAACCTCTAGGTTTAAACGGCTAGATCCTTGTATGTGTGTCTAAAAAATGACCACTATTTAAACTCATTTGATGAAGGGAAAAGGGTTAGAAATTCATAAGGGAAATATGATCTAAAAATGGTGATGCACCAAAATTATACTCCACATGAATATCATACATGATTGCATGATACAGTAGAATGCAAGCCTATTACCAAGATATGACAAGTTATAACATAAATGTTTCAATGTAGAGGTGAGACATATGAAATCAAACAAGGTAAATAAATTTAAATACAACCTGTATAGTTCAAAAAATGTTATACACATGCAAAATATCATATATTTGGATGCACTCTACATGACTTGTTAGACTAAAACTCCTACTCAAAATGTGAAGGACAAAGGACACAAGGATGAAACCATCACTTGTTGTCATTCTGTGTCTCTTACATACTCAAGAAATTATTTAGAAATTGAAATTAATAGACCTAAGTTTGATTGCTTAAAGGTAGGAAATGATAAAATAATTCAGTAGGGCTTTGCCATACTTTTTTGGATCCCTTTTACACCAGCCTAAGGGCTATATTTATAGTAAAGAGAAGAGAGGGAAGAGGAGGTCTTTAGCACCATCAATAGGAATCATTTTTGTTGGAAGTCTCGATCTTCAACTATAACTAACGTTGATAAAGATGTTTTTTAGGTCACTCTGATTGATCCATGTCACCTTCTCAAATTCCCTTAGCTTACCCCCTTGAAGATGCTTCTCCAATGATTCGATAGAATGAGATATTTGAGAAATGCCATCAAAATTATTGTAACAAGGAGCCACCTATTATAAAAAATTTCCTAACAATTAACCTCTTCTCCTTAGCTTCTCACCCTTTTTTATGGCTCTCAAAGAATGGCATGGATCATGATTCAGTGTCATTGATCTGCTTGGTATGAATCCCTACAGATCATTCTCCATCTATTCTTCTCTTTCTATGTGGTATCTTTTCATTTGTTTGTTCATGGTCTCATACACCATCGATTAGCCATTGGCTCAATATTATAAGCTAAGTAGCTCAAGAAACATGATTTTCTCTTGCAGACCTATTTGAGTTCTCTGAGTTACTTTACTTATAATTTCATAAGTAAAATACTTGTTTAAACCCAACTTTCTCCTATAAACCCATTCAATTTTTTTAGACTCACCTACTTTGGAGTCTTTGAGCTACTCTACTTATGAATTTAAAAAGTAAAATTTGCACTTTGAGAGTCATTCAAGTTTTCAAAGATGCTCAAATTTAGACTTCTCCAGGAAGAAGACTTCAAACTTCTCTCCCCTGACTACTTCTCAATAGCTAGTTCATAATGTTAAAATTGATGTCTCTTGGCCCATCATGGGATATTTGAATCCCAACAGCTACTTCTTTATCTTGAATTTGATGTCTCCTAGCACATCATGGGATAATTCCTTTGGGCACATTTCTTTGGCTTTTTTGAAAAATCAAAAAAAATTGAGCTTTTTACAAAGGGGAATTTCTTCAAGATTTTTTCCTAAAGGAATTCTTTTGGATAATTTGTCCAGGCTCTTGGAAAGTGCCCCTTTAGTAAATCTCAAAGGGCACTTTTGGAAAGGAAAGTACCCCTTTAGGAAATCATGAAGGGCACTTTGGGAAGGAAAGTGACCCTTTAGTAAATCCTAAAGGGCACTTTTGGAAAGGAAAGTGACCCTTCAAGAAATCTTGAAGGGCACTTTGGGAAGGAAAGTGACCCTTCAAGAAATATCGAAGGGAAATTTTGGAAAGGAAAGTGACCCTTAGAGAAATCTTGAAGGGCACTTTTAAAAAAAAGTGAAGGCAAAGTGTCCTTCAGAAAAAAATTGAAGGGCACTTGGAGGAAAAGTGACCCTTTGGATTTTTCTGAATGGCACTTTCAAAGATGAAAATAGACAAAGTAACCCTTTAAAAAAAAATTGAAGGGCACTTTGAGACAAAGTGTCCCTTTAAAAAAAATTTGAAGGGCACTTTTGATGGCAAAGTGTCCTTTGGAAATTTTTTGAAGGGTCACTTTGTTGAAAAGTGACCCTTCAGATTTCTTCAAAGGGCACCTTTGAAGAAAAGAAGAAAGAAGAGGAAAAGGAAAGAAAATAAGAAGAAATAAGAAAAGGAAAGAGGAAAGGAAGAAAAGAGAAGGAAAAAGGGAAAAGAAAGGAAGAAGAAAGGAAAGAAAGGAAGATGAAGGAAGGAGAAGAAGATGAAGGAAACTAAACAAAAGCTTGAAGAAGAAGCTAAAGAACTTTGTTGATAGAAAAATGATTTGGCCAAAATATTGATCAAATATTCCAAAGAGAAAACACCTGTGTACATTATTAGCATGGAACAAAAGTGAACAAAGACATTTTATCTAGCCAATATTCATAGGGGGTGCATATTGGCTAACAAAGCCCATATGTGCTTTCAACACAAGATGGCATAAGATGTACAACTAGTTGACCCCAAGGTATAAACCCAAAATATCTTTAGCATTAGATATGTATAAGAATGCCTTGGAACCTATCACCATTGTGCTCCTAAAAAGAACACTTGTTGCCAATACTTTGGTGTTACCATTCAAAGAGGCTATTAGCACTAATAGACAGCTCAACCTACAAACACCTAAGGCACCTAACATCAACAATGGATTTCTATCACTTAATCCAATACCACACATAAAGTAGAATATTCTAGCATATAATCAAAATCAATTGTACACACTACCTCAACTGACATAGAAAACATAGCTAAATTTTAGTTACTTGAACAATCACATGATGGGTAAAATTTATCAACAAAACTAGCACATAGCTATAATTCCCATCATTATTCTACAAGGTATGGATTCCACAAAATTTGAATTGGATTCTATTCAAAATATGGTCCAAAAGTTGAGTAATGATTTCCTGAATATGTAATGAAAGATGGGCAATGCCAATGCCCCAACTAGAAACTAGAACACCAGATTTTAGATATATAATAGACCACTCAATAGGCCTATAAACAATATGGAGCAGCCTAGCAAGCTCCTAGAAATCAACATAGTTGAAATGAATCTTCCCAACTAGTGTATAATACATAATACATCTCAATATGGTGAGCTTGATTACGTTGAGTTCCATACAACATTTGAGATCTTTCAAAATGAAGTAAATAAATAGGATTATATGAATAATCTACTATAATCCCATCAGGATCTTGGATATTTTAGCATAGCCATGTTTTTTGAAACTCATGAGTTCCCCTTCCTGGGCAAAGATGGCAATGAACCAAAAGAAAGAAAGGACAATATGATAAGTTTGCCCCACTATGAATTGGACCATATCATATTTCAAATATCATGGGCAATAATGCATTTGATTTGAAGGACCTCCAAGGCAATTAACTTACACATCCATTCAATAGATAGTTCCTAAAGCATTACTTCAAAGTTATTTCATCTATAGATATTACTAATTGAGAAGATTCAGATAATTTTAGACATAAGACTAGAGTATATTTCCATGCTTTCTAATTTAGTTTCTTGTATTTTAGTTTAGTTTTCAATATTTTTTAGTTTTTTTTAGCTTTCTAGATTAATCTTTTTGCTTTTACTATTTTGTTTTCTTAGATTAGATTTTAGTGCTTTCTAGAGTAGTTTGTTGCTTTCTAGATTAGTTGTCCTTTATTTTATTTGATGTTCAAGGTTGTTTTATCTCTAGTTATTGCCAAGATAAAATCCAAAAACAACTGAGATTATGACTTTTAAAAAGAAGTAAAATCAAAATCCTAACACATTGGGGACTAGTTTACAGATTGGGTGTATTTCTATTTTTCTGAGTCTTTAGGATGAAGGTAATCAAAGGATTACTCTAAATAGTGTCACAATTGAATACTTTTACCAGGCATGTGGAAGTTGCTCTTGGGGTGATTCATACAAATTTAGAAAGTTTTCTTATTTTATTGAATCAAATGCACTCATCATATTAAATACTTGTTGAAAGTAATAATTATTGATATAGATCTAACTAGCAAGGACATTCCAGTAACAATTTGTTTTTTAATTATACCAACTCACTGGGGTTTCATCTCCTCTCTTTTTCATTAATCATAACATAAGAAAAACAAAACAAAAAAAAAGAAAAGAACCAATCAGTTCAAAAGAGAAAAAGAAAATTAAAAAGCTCACATGATGAAATAAGGTTAATGTACCATGCATCATGGTTAAAAGAAAATAATGGAAGGAGAAGAGAAGGAGCCCAAGGTATCTCTGTCAAAGTGTTGGATGCTTGGATAGAATTAGAGCAGTGCCTAATCTTCCCTTGATTTAATAAGATTTAATAGATACTAGAACAAAATGAACAATTGCATCAAAACCTCTGAAAAACTCATCACAAGGGTTATATAAACTCTGCATTTAACATACACATATCCAAGAAATTAGAAGGTAAGTACATTGTGTGAATTAACTTAGGAATCTCTTTAAAGTTTTTGATTCAAGTATTTTTTCTATGATGCACTTCAAGATTGATCTAAAGATTATGAAACTAGAATTTTGTGTTCTCAAATGCTCAGGAGTATTCCCCCTGTAAGTCACCATTTATTGTACCCAACATCCCCCTTTTCTTTAAGGAGAAATGGGGACCCATTTTTTTAGATTTTGGTCTAAATATTAAGTCCCCCTTTTTCATATGTTTATGAAAAAAATTTAAAATTTAAGGTATTTCACTTTTGGCAAGATGATATAGGCATTGTGTTTCATAAGACTAAATTTTGTTCTATAGAGACTATTCTTTGGGTTTATATTTTCAGGTTAATTCTTTCAGCACTTACGCAATTTTTCCTTTCAAGTTTTATGTTTTGGGTGTTTTTTAGGCCTTTATTATTTTGGAATTAATTTTTTCAAAGCCTTATTTTTTTAGGGAAATTATTATGAACATTTTTTCCAAAGTAATTCCTTCGAAGGAATTTGGCTTGTGAGCTCTTTACCTTACAAAATTTTGGACTACAAACATTTTATCTGAAACAAATCCCCTAATGGATTATCCCTTTAACCCTACCAAACCTACCCTTTAGTACTTTTGAAATTACCCTTAGTTGTACAAAAGTACCCTTTGGGGAAATTAAAATTTCCCTTTAAGCTTTATGAAGTAAACCCTTTGAGCAATTTTTTGCCATGAAGTAGACCCTTTGAATCTTTTCCACATACCCTTTAGGAATTTTGAACTAACCCTTTGAAATTTTTTGAAAGTGTCCTTTTTACTTTGAATTATCCCTTTGGCCTTTCCAAATTGACCACTTTTCTCCTTTTGACCAAAAATTTTAAGGCACATACCCTTCATATTTTGTGTAAATGATCCTTCTAGTTTTTTATCTCAAACCCTTTACCCTATGGGACTTATTTTTGGGATATCCTTTTTGACCTCTTTTCCCTATGAAAAGTGCCCTTTAGCCTTTGTGTATTGGACCCTTTGACAAGGATATACCCTTTAGGATTTATATCTCAAACCTTCAACCTTTTCCAAAGTGGCCACTTACCCTTAGAGATAATTGTCATAGCCCTTTTCCAACAAAAAAGACCCTTCAGACCCAAGACACATACCCTTTGGGTATTGTGTAACCTACCCTTTAGGAATTTTGAAATGACCCTTAGCCATAAAAAAGTACCCTTTGGGGAAATCAAAAGTTCCCTACAAAGTGGACCCTTTAGATCAAAAGTGCCCTTTAGGGAAATTGAAAATGCCCTCTAGACCTTTGAAATAGCCCTTTGGGATAATTTTCTTGAGACTTTTTCCCAAATAAAATAGCTCTTTAGGGAAATTGTTGCAAACATTTTATCTAAAACAATTCCCTCAAAAGAATTAGTCTATGGACGTTGTCCTAAAGGCATTTTTTTTATATAAACACTAAGTACCTTATTACTATGAGTACTACTAGTCTCACCATACTTAGCCAAAATAAAGGTAAAAATATTTCCCATCAATATGATAAAGACCCCTGTCAACTTGAGCTAACAAGTTTGAATTATATAGGAAAATAGAAGCCGAGTGAACTTTGTACACTTATGTCACATGAACTACAATTCAATGTAGAATTTTATATAGGTGATATGATACTATTAAAAAGTCATCATTGAATTCAAGCTAACTTTCATTTGAAGTCTCTTACTTTCTTATAGTGACAAAGAGCCCTAGTTCCCATTTTAAGAGTAATGTGAGAAAAACAACAACTGAGCTAGAGATGAATTGTTTGCACATCATACATAGTGCATAGACAAAATATCATAAAGTATGCATCAATGACATCTATGTCTAGGACATTATGAGGGATGAATCTTCCATCCCCGTATTCAATTAAGGACTCCACAAAGTTCATAGATATAGTCTTTGATGCTACCATATTTGGAGACAAGTACCAAAATTATTCATCATTATGGGATGTCATCAATTTAGTGGATGTGTTTTCACTGGAAGATGAGATGACACTAGCAGATAGAATATTCATTAAGGATTTTTTGGCATTTAAATGCCAAAGATTACACTTTGATACAACTAAGCTGAAATTAATGCCATGCACTAACCTCTTAAGGGACCTATTATTTTTAGGGAAGATATCACAAGATGTTTTCTTGCATCATTCTAGTAATAATAAGGTGGTCACATGCATTTTAGGAGTGGGTTTCCAAAGATATTTATCTTTGAGTATACATGATGCATATTTTGACAAGCACACATTGGTGTAGTTTAATGCAGAGGCCTTAATGGAGAAGGTATTATCTTCATGGCTACTCCCAGACTAGACCATTACATGAAAAGGAAAGAAGCCAAAAGGAACAATTTCAATTGACAAATTCATGATGGACATTCACATTGGTATGGATCTTCTTAATATATTATATAATATGTCTGGTATTCATTTTGTTAATTTGGATTGGGTGTCATTGTTGTACATGATGCTTACACATGATGTCGCATATGACCTGGGTGAAATAATCAACCTTTGATTGAGAGAGAAAATTATTCATAGGGATAAGCATCCCATTACCTCAATAGATTTATGCATGATGTCATATTTATTAGACATAGTCATGGTTATGTGTTACAAAGATCTTGGTGAATTATGGACTCTGACTATAGATTGTGAGAAGAACAAAATCTATGACCATTACCAATTTGTGCATGTCTACTACTATACCAAGCATATGGTGAGGATCTTTGAAGATGTCTACCATCAGATTTGGGAATCCATTCATGGCTTGCCCATGCCTCAAATTAGATATAACATTATGAATAATTGGCAGGGAAAGGGGATTATTTCCTTTACCCAAATTTTACTATTATCATGATTTGGGGAAATAAGGTTGGCCCCTTATGTCTCCCAAAGTTTTTATCAGAAAAACTAGCTAAATAGGGAATCACCTTTCAGTTATGGAAAAACATTGAAGAGGACTTATCAAGGCCAAAGAAGGCCTTGTATTTTGGTCATTTTGTAACTATTAGTAGGATAATATATACAATAAGGAAGCATTTTAGGGAAGTCGGTAGAAAATGTAAGATTTATCCTTTCCTTGTACTTGTACATAGAGATTGAGATCCACATGGGTTGATCTAAAAGCACATACATGGATTCAATATCCCTTATAGTCATGAGCCTTATGACTATGATTTCATATTTATGAATGCCAAGTCTGATGAGGAAGTATTGAAATGGGAAAGGATTATTAGGATAAAATAAGATCTAAGAATGATCCAAGATGACCCTTATATTTCTACCAGGGAGTTGGACAACAAAAAGGCACTCTACAAAGGGTGGAAACATTCAGATTCTTGGAGAGGATAGTCTGAGGAGAAATCCAAGGACCAAGCAGCTTCCTCCTCCTAAGTAATTCCTTTAAAGTTGAAACTAAAGATAATGAAGAAATATCCCAAGCTTCGTGATCCCAATTCTAGCAGGGGATCCCATCAGCATAGATTCTAATGAGGAAGAGAAAATACAAGAATTTATTGTTGTATGTTCCAATCAAGTGTCTATTGATATGCCCCATATACATACTATTACATCCATTAAGATGAAAACTTCATAATCAAAAGCATCAACACCTCAGGACTCCACCACACAAGTAAAGACCCCTTTGGTCTATAAGAGGAAGCCTAGGACTCCTACGAGTAGTCCTACAGTGGAGAAATCACAAGGTTTGCATACTCAACCTCCACATTAAGAACCAGCTAGGGGAGATGTGGTGATCATCAAGGATATTTAGGATGATTTAGATGAGGAATAAAAGTTGGAGATAGCCAAAGCTATGAGCCTCTAAATAGATCATGTGGATCTCAGTTTCCTAAGTATTCAATCATTTGTTAGTTCTCCTCTATCTTTTGTACCCATCTTTAGGAAAGTTACTTTTGTGGAAGTTTCCACATCCACTCCCTCCATCTGCACTACTACCATTGATCCCTCTATTTCCACTTCCATCCCACTCACCCTATAGACCCATTTTGTTCATGTTGGTACCTCCACTATTAGATCCTTCAAGAAGAAGAAAGTGTCTAGGATGGTTCAGACTATTTTAGCCACCTCACAACTCCATGTCCACTCCACCCAATCACCCTTCCACTACCATTTACCACTTCCATAGAGGAAACCATATTAATAAGTACTAGTAGGGAAAGGAAGGCCAATACCCAAGTGATCATGGTCCATCCACTTCCTCAATTTGGAGGAGTGGATTGGTCTAAAATTATATGGCATTCCTTACTTAGCATCCTGACCAAGGCCCATAAGAAACAATAGAGAGTTTAAGAAGAGGCCAAGGAAGAGGTTATTATCACAACCTATGATGCATCCTAGTTAGACATTCCTCCATGGGTAGTGGATTTTAAAAGCAAGGCTTCTCAAATGCCAAACTTTAGAATCATTGAGTTTCCCTCTATTTCCACTTTGTTTGATCCCCCAATTGGCAGTATTTAAAAGGTAAATAAGAATAAATTAGAAGATGATAAAGGCACCAAGATCATCTTTGAAGAAAGGCAAGAAGTGTTATCCCTCACAAAGAGGTATAATAAATAGCCAGGTTAATCTCTATATGAGGAAAATCTTGCAGACCTAGCACAAGCACATAAGGATGCAATAGTTGCAATCCATGAAGGTACAGAATTAGCTTGATAGGATCTTGAGGTAGAAATACAAGAATTAAAGGCCAAAGTGGAGCAACTAAAAGATTAATCCAAGATAGTACATATTCCTACTAGCATAGAAGCTAAAGTTTAGGAGGTAGCTTCTAGATTTTATATATCCTTGGAAGCCATGGAGTTCATGAAGGCTGAGATGGCCCCTCATGTGAACCAATCCAATCAATTATTCAATTCCTTGAGATAGGATAGTGTAAAACTGAATATGTTAGTTGTCTATATGGGTAACTCTCTATACCATCATCTCGACCTTATGATGATGCTAGAAGCATCTAATGCCTTAAATCTAGCAGTCATTTGGCAAGAAGAGGCAAAGGATTGGTTATAAAACATTGGGGATTTAATCCCTAGATATCAGGCACATGAGGCCTAGCTCCTTCAAATTTTGTATGAATTTAATTTATCCAAAGTTAAAGACTCCACCAATAAGTTAATTAGCAGGATCAATTTTGACAAGCTTATCTAAGAAGTAGCCAATGATTCTAAGCAGAGCTTATAAGGCTTGACACTTGAATAAATTGAGTCTAAATTAAGCAAGGCTCAAAAAAATGTCACTAAAGTTGAAATATTCAAGTGTAATTTTTAAATAACCAAGGATGAACATAACAATCTCTTTAGATAGACCAAAATAATTCATTGGCCATCGCTGCTAAATTTAGACATTATACAATAGCAACATGGAGTGGCACAAAAGGTTTATGAGGAAAAAAAGTGAAGAAGAAGTAGTCTTCATGCAGTGTGACCACATCTTCAATTGCCACTTCAACATCTATGCCAACTAAAGTATATGCAGTGCTCTAAATGACTAAACCTTGATAGGTTGAGATATTACGCATGTACAATTTTGTAATGGTGAATGTACTTAGATTTTCCTTGTATTTTGAGTAGATTATTATAGAAATTGAATTTATATTTTATTTACATGCATATGTTTCATAGTTTTGGAAAATTCAATTTATTTATATTTAGCTTTTAGTTTTCTCTTATTTAGTATTAGACCGCAATTAGAGCTACATGTTCTAACTAACACATGTAACCACCTTGCATGAACTTGGAGGATGAGGCAACCCCTTCCCCAAGTCTATATATACAATTATAACCCAACTTAGTTTTTGGTCAGAATATTTTGGAATACAGAATAGTGAAGTAACTTTGATCATCAACAAAGTGTTTTGAGTATTTTATTTCCAATTCTGTGCAATTAGTTTTTATTTCCATAGTTATGTGTTTCAATAATCTTTAGTGTGTTACAGTTATGAATAGATTCTAGATTATTTTAATTGATTTATTGATCCCAGATGTGCAATAACTATTGAAAGATTAGTGAATATATTGATTAAGTTAGTCAAGTTGATTGAATCATATTTATGAATGTGTATTAGTACTTTCTTTGGTGTATTTTTTTATGTGTGTGCAATAGCTGCCTTAGATAATTCATTTTCTCAAGCCATGATCTCTTAATTAAGGGTGTGTAATATCTGCCTAAAAGGAGCAACCTTTGTCTAAGACTTGTGAATTCCCTACATATTTATTTCCTTAGACTTCCTAGCCATGTCTAACTGTATGTGTGTTATTATTTATAGTAACAAGCATAGGTTTTAGAAAGCATAGATTTGTTTAGAAACCAACCAGGGAAGTGATTCCTAAGAACTATGGAGCCTTCTTTCTTCCCTACCTTACCCTCCTTTTTTTGAGTTTGTTATTAAGACTTATCCACTTTATATTAGAAACCAACCAGCCATATAAATCATGTAGAGATTCAATCTTTTAGAAGACATACCATAACTCCATCCAAAAACCTTGTCAACATCCTGCATACCCTACCCTTATTCCATCAACAGGTTGAAATAAACCACATACTTGCAACTTGTGCCCTGGAGTGGAGTTTACCTCCATTGAGATCTTAAAATGTTAGAGGTTAACTCATTAGACTATGGTGTGCATAAAACCCACATAAACACATCCCTATTAAAATATGAATATCATAATGGTGTTTTGATCTAAAACCCTATCTTAAAGCACATACATATAGATCTGCATAAAAATGCAAACTCACTTCCAAGTTTTAAAGAAAGTATGCAATGTTTGCATTGAAATTAGAGTTGGGATGGACAAGAGAGGATTTTATAAGTCATGAGAAACTCTAGATCCATGAATATTATTTCATATTTAGTGTATTCATCATGAATAACAAAAGAGATAGATTCATCCTCAATATGTTGTCTAGAGATCTAATGCACACCTACAACTAGAAGGAGTTCTAGTATAAACAAAAGAAGAAAGATGTAAGTTTTGGATTGGGAATGAATTAGTGACATGTTTATTATTAATGATAATCCTTGGATATTGTTGGTAGTGTTCATATCTTGATCAAGAAGATAAAGGAAACTTACAGTCTATCTCACAGTCATAAAACATGCATAAAATTATGAAAAATGGTAGTTTTGAGAGGTATAGAGAGTTGTTCAAGGGAAAATAATGGTTGAAAGAGTTGAGTTATGCTAGTAAATAACCCAAAAATATTTTTTTATACCTTTAAATGGTATGGAACTTCTCCCATGCATTTTTCTTCACTCCTGGCCTCCTCATGCCTATGCAAAACCAACTATGGCTAGAAAACTTGTTTCTATTATAACTTAAATTCTAACCCTTGGAATGGATTAAAAATTTGGAATAAGACTTTATTTTATGCCACATTAATTAATTTTTTGGTTTTTTATCATTACTATGTGTCCTTGTGTGGTATCTAGTATTGTAGGCTTGCATTAGGCCTAATTAAAAAAAATGGGTATTGAGAAAGTGGGTCTACCTTGAGAGTTAGACCATGAAATTTTGGGTGAAATTGTAAGGAGATAAAGGGTACTCAAATATTATTTTATTTTCCTAATAAGTGATATATATATATATATATATATATATATATATATATATATATATATATATATATATCAAACCAATTAGATTTGTGTCTAAACAGGGCTATAAAGAATAGGCCTCAAGAGAGAAAAACATGAGAACTATGAGTGAAATGGCAAAACATATATGGAAAAATGATTATTTTTAGGTATCCAACAAGTGTCCAAGTTATTTAGTTTTAAATAACATTACTTTTCATCCCCTAATCACTCTTAATGGGTAGTTTTAAGGAATATGGATGAGTCATATAAGCAATAAAGCATCTCTTACGTCACCTTTGAGAAAGTCACCATCACACCAAGTAACACTTGTAAAGAAGCTACTAATTGACTATTATTTGGTATATTTCTTGATTATAACTTTATTATTCATGATGTGACACTTGTAGTAGGCCTCTTCTACACCTATCTTATCTCTCCTCATTCTCTTCTATATGTATGGCCTGATTTGGCTTGCAAATAGATCCTTCCACCAGGAGTATGGCATAGCCGTATGCTTTTGTATGCCTATTAATTAATAAGATGATTTTTTTACCTCCTCTTATGATTATATGTATTTAATGGTTCATATAATCAAGCATAAATTAATTTTATCTTGGTTGTTACCTCGTTATATTTACCTTCATGTAGTTTGACTCATTGTTGTAGGTTGTGAAGAGTGTCATCAGGGGTTTCATAGAGTTAGAAGTGGCAAATATATTCCATTATAGTCTCACTTTAACTTAAATCTTTACAATTCATTGATGTGATAGGGTCTCTTTAGGATAAGTGTTGTTTCTTATAGTCTTATAGGTCTTAGTGCACATGCAAATCAGTGGTAGAGGTTACAAAGTTATGTGCATCACTTACTTAGCTTAATTTTATTCCAATTCTCTCTTCCTTTTTCCTTGAAAGTAGTAGTTTATTTTTTAGTTTTTAATTGATGCATCAAGGGAGCTAGCCCTATCTTTAGGTTATCTTCAACTATAAGGTCACCCATAACCTTTGAATATTTCTCATGATATCACTTAAGTGAGGAGACTTGAACACCCTCCTCAAGGGTACAACTTTTGATGATAACACACACCTTATCACATAGTGTAACACTACACATAAATCCAAGAAGTGTGACTTATCTAGCCTCTCACAAATAATATATTTGTAGATATTAACACTTGTAATCCCTTCCCTAATCATTATTGATAATTGTATCCTACCATAAAAATGCACAAACCTAAAACAAGATAAGTATGCATTTCCTCTACTATTTTTCATAAATATTAAGTTACTATATTTTTCTAGATACAATCATACTTGTTTAATTATTTTGCATCTTAATCAATTTTATTTAATTTTATTTTTACCTTATTAAGGTCACATTAATCCTAAAATAGATTAAAAAAAGTTTAATTACACTTTACTATGTGTGGAAAGTACTAAGAGTACTAGGGTACTTAGCTTATTACTATTTTTTTTTGGTTTGAGACTATGTGTAGGTGGAATAAAGGAAATAGAAATGGAACTAACATCACTCAACTCTAGAAAATGATTGTCTAGACCTATCTAGATGTGTCCATCAACTTCTAGGTGTTTACATCACATGTAGTCATTTAATATTATAATGAAGGTGTCAAGAAAATAAACTCCCAAATATTTTGGAAAAAATCATTGTGTCTTATTGTAAACCATCACCTTTTGTAATATCAAAAGCTCATTATGTACACAAGTTGAGAAAACCTATCTCCTTCAATTCAAGTTCCTAGATTCACTTTCAACACTATGTTTTTATTTATAAAATAAGAATAAATATGGGTTTGTTTAACCTCAACCACCCCTTGTTGAGTTTCTAAGTAATTACAACATTTCCAATACTCTAAATAGGGCTCAAACCATTATATAGTTCTACCAATTAGATGTATATGTGAAATGGTGGTCCTTTAGTATAAATGCAACTTGTGATATATATTTTGAAACTTAACAATGGAAAACTTGACTTGGCTCATGTGCTTCAAACTTGGATAGGGTCTTCTCTTTGTGATTAGTTTTTATTTTTCAGGTTTAGGATAATTCTTCTCAATGTGTAAGTGATATATGGATGCTTGTTATATGAGTTCTAGATGAGTGATAGATAGGTAAATAAGATTAGACATTTTGTGTATAGATAGATGACTCTTTGGGTAACTTATCATGTCACTAACATTTAGAATGTATGGGTTGACCCATATATTATTTGAATTTTTAAAATTATTATTTTAGGCATGTGTACAAGTCTAACACAGGTGGATGGATTCAAAAATCCTTAGTTGCCTGAGTATGATCAGAGGTGTCTATAAAGATAATAATAGTGATTTGATGATCAAGAGTCAATTTAGTCAAGATAGTGAGTAGGCTAAATAAAAAATAGGGAATTCTTTTAGGTAATTGCTAGAAAATCAAGAAGGTTAGGAACATACAAGGCAAGCAAATAGGAGAGAAGGGGGAAAATATCATATAAGTCATGTAAGGTAAACACAATTCAAGACTAATATTTCCAAGTGTTTAATACCATATTTTAGTGTCAATAAATTCCCCTTTTATTCTAGAATTTAAAATTCTAGAGTATAAGGATAAATTAATTGTGTACCTTAATGTGTAAATACATTTTGTCATTGGGAGAAAGATCCAAATGTGCAACATGTTATATGATTTTTTTTAATAAAATATGTAATAATCAATGTCTGAATATGATATAAAATAAATAATATCAATGAAATATTTGAAATTTAGAAAGCAAGGAAGGAATAAACATGTGAATAGCCAAACTATGTTATCATCTAAAGCTTTGGATATTATGGTGATTATGCCCCTATTGTGACATGAGATTATACCTTATGGAAGAGTTATTCAGGTTCCCCCACTCCAAGTCACAATATGGGAACAACCCCAGGCTATGGGTATCCTATAATAGGGTTGAACCTCTGAATAAGGCCAGTTTCCTCTTGATGGATCACCTAAACTAATGGTATCATAGGGAAAAGGGTTAGAAAGGGGAAAGGGGATCCTAAAAAGGCTAAAATTTGATGCACCAAATAAAAATAAGAAACTCCCATAATCTTGAACCCACACTAGATCTACAAAAGACAATGTTAGCTCATACAACTTCATATTCTAGCTCAGTGCATAAGTGTTTCATGGACTAGGTTTAGGTAGAATACTAATCTAGACCTGTGTAGTCATATAGAATGTAAAATTTGGTTACTTGAGTATGGATAATGACACCTAATCCATAGGTCCTCTTACTTTCTTGCACAACCCTTTTAGGCTTTTCTTTCACTAATTCTCAATCATCCACAACCTTGTAGACTTAACCCTTTTAGACCTAGGTTGCTCTCTTAGGCCCAAATCCATCCCCTTAGGTCTCATTCCCTTTGGACAATAGTGCCCAAGTTGGATAGGAGTGTTGAAACCCAAGGTGTCTAGTTTTTATCATTGTTTTCCAAGTGAAAAATATGTTCTAACGATCATTTTCTCTTGGATCCTTATCCTAATTTATGTCGGACTAAAATAAATTCATTTAACCCATTATCATTAAATCCCCTATAAAAGGCCATTCAAAGTCCATTTAGAGGTGTTGACACTCATTTACAAGAGAGAATCAAGAATACTAGCAAGATCACTCAAGAACTTATCCCTATTCTCTACATACAACCATCCAATAGTATTTCAAGCTTATTCAAACCCTCATACCAGTCCCTAGTCATTCTAAGTACACCTAGTTTTGCATTTATTTGCATTTTCATCACACTATTGCACCAAGCACTTCAATAGGAGAACTACATATATCTTGATCCCTCCTTAGAGTATTGGTATGTAGGTAGTATGCCCACACATAGGGTGTGAAGTGCATCCAGCGTATCCTTTACACACTAACCCCTTTTCCCTATTTGCCAAAGTTCTATTTAATTGTATATAAGACAAAATCACATAAATAATTATCTCTATAGGGAGTACCATTGATAGTGAGGATTTGAAATATGGTACATAATCTCACACAAACATTGCAAATAAAACCCAGAAAAATCATATCTCTTTGAGTAGTTTTCATAATAACAATAAGATTAGGACTACATCGCTAGATAGTAGGGTGTCCTATTTTTGGCAGTCCTATCCAATCAAGAAACAAACTCTAGATCTTAGTTTGTGATAGTGTCCCAATCTTGTTCCTCTAGTATTATACTATGTCTCATCTATAATAGCCTAGAATAATCTATCATATTTTCTCTCACTCATTACTATTTTTAGAAAAGGCAAAAATACAACTTATTTAAATAAGTGGCTTAATTATTGCATATTATTTATCAATTTTATCTACTTAGACCCATTTATTATTTAGGAATTAAACATCTAATTTACTAAAAATAATAAATCATTTGGTGAACCCAACTTACTTCAAATTTTGCATAAAAACCCTAGAAACCCTAGAGTAAATTCTTAGTTGATTTTTCCCATAAATTTTTGAATTTTTTTTAATAATAAAATAAAAAATTCCTCTCAAATTCTAAAATTTTGTAGTAAATTTTAAAATAAATTTATTTCAAACCCTATTTGCATCAACTACCTCCCCATAATTTTCCAATCATTTTCTAAATTTTTAGTTGAATATTAAAATTATAAAATCACTTCAAATTTCAAAAATTTATAGTAATTTTCAAAAAAAAAAAAAATCTCAAATCCCTAGTTACATGTGCTAGCTCCTATTTTTCTTCTTGAGGTATCACCTTACATCCATAATCAAATTGTAAAAATGATGCTCATTTTTTTACAAACTTTTCTTACATTTCTTGCAAATAATAAGGAAACCATAATGGGCCCTACCATGTATATGAATGATGAAGTCTATCATATGTTAGTACAAAGCTTCATTATTTGCATTTCATACTTATTTTTCATTATATGGGATGATGTTAAGATCATTATTCTTAAACATGTTAATAAATATTTTGCATTACTTCCTTTAGAGCCTCTACCCCATGCTGAGTCATGTTTCATGGTCCATTTTACCCTTCCACGGGTCACTACCTATCACCAAAGAGCCCAGTTGACACCTTTTGTCCCTCCCCCACTTCAACCCATCAATTATCTTCACTCTCCTCCCATAACTACTACTACTTCTATATGGATAGTAGATAATGTGGTTAAAGCTATTATTCAATGTGTTGTTATACCTACTCCACCTAGCCAAGATCCCCATCACCCTTTTATTCCTACCCATCCCAAGCCTAACCCACCCACACAGGTAGATTTGCATAAGGCATATGACATTGTTAATCAAATGAAAAACACTCCAGCTAAGATTTCCATGTTAGAACTACTTCAGAAAGTTAATGTATTCAAGGACATTTTTTATCAAGCACTCAATCAGACTTCTATGTCAATTAATTTAGAACCTTCTTATTTTGCATCAGTAGTCAACACTTTAAAAACTATAGAAGATGCAATTTCTTTTTATAGTGAGAACATACCTTCTCAGACAATTATTGATCAAAATTTCCCACTATTCATCCAAGTTCAAGTCAAAACTAGTGTAGTCAAGAGATTTCTTGTTGATAGTGGTTTTGAAATGAATATATGCAACAGGCCATGAGCGTAGATTTGGCATCCATAAAAAAATCATATAAGAACATTTGAGGATTTGATGATATACCCCAGTAGACATTGGGCACTATTACTTTAGATATCATGGTAGGACCAAAAACCCTCTCTATATAATTCTAGGTCATGTCAAGTCCTCTCCACTATAATAGTTTACTCAGATAACCCTGGATACATACTATGGGGGGCATTCCTTCTACTCTACATTGATGTTTTAAATTTCTCCATAAGGGATATCTATATACATGTCCAGCAAAAACTAGCCATTTAGATATTATCAAACTATAAATTCATCTTTGACTATTTCACTAGATGGGATACTTTATCTCATAGTACAACCACTACCCATTGCATTTATCTTAATTAGATACATACATATGAGGTGGGAGAGACTAGAACTTATCCACTTATAGTCATACCTTCAGCGCTAGATATTCTGCTAGTCATAGCAGCTTTAGCCATTCCACCTACTCCATCAATCACCATTTTGACACCTATTACACATCCATAATCACCAAAAGTAGTACCTATTTCTATTTGATTCCATAGTTACTCCACTAGTTATAGATATTTTTGTAATAGCACCATCTTCTACTACTATAGATGATGAGACTCCTGCATCATAGTTACCCCTCATGGTAAATTCTGAGTTACCATATATACATGATGTTGATACAAATTCACAAGCTTCTTCAGATGATCATACGACACCCATCCTCATAGATGACTATTTGTGTGGATTGAGTTTTACACCAGTTTGCCTAGGAGAGTACCAAGATGACTCTAGAGCTCTCATTCCACATCCTACATCACTTTTAACATCTCACACTACACTCTTAGGATCTACTCCGCACTCACAGCCACAGATAGATCACTTGGCTCATACAGTTCACATGGTTACCATTAAGGATATAGAGCCAATTATTTAGATTCAAGTAGGTAACACAAAATATCAACCATAGTTTATGTTATAGATATTACTTGATCATGGATTGATCACATTAACTATAATATGACATAGATCTATCAGTGGATTATCATAGTAAGATGGTCACCCATTTTGTACTTTTCATAGGATTATAGGACATGATAAAAACTCATGTACATATTTACAATAGAAATTGGATAAACTACAAGATCAAGGAATTATTCAAATTATAGCACCACCAGTAGCACCATCTCCACCACTTCCACTAAAGTCATCTCCTAGTAGGACTAAACACCCCAGAGTAGAGTCAGGATCTCCACCACTAGAGCAACCTTCAATTTGACTTTAGCATGATGAAAACATAATCATAGTATCTATAGCATATTATGACACTTATGATTATGATCTAAAAGCATTTGATGATGGTCATGACCCTTTCTTCCATTTCCATCCTCAATAGACTCCATCCTTGGATCCTTCCCCCCTCTAGCCTAGTCTCTTTTATTATCATCTATATATTAATTTATTTTTATGCTTATACATAGTCTCTTTTCTATATTTATTGTACATACTCTATTTTTCTTGCATGTACATAGCTTATTTCAAAAATACAAAAACAATATAACATTTTAAAATCCAAAAACATTCAAATATATCTAAAAACACAAAAACATTTGGATTGTATGCATCATCCATGCTTTAGATTTCTACTACTATGTTAGGACTTACATCTGTATTTCATGCTATTGTTTGATGATTTAACTAAATTACCATACTTCACTTGATCGTATTTGAGTATGTACATTGACATCCAGATCCTTGACTACTTCACTCTACCCATTGAGGGGGCATCCTACTTCTACATTTGAGACACACATCGATCTAGATAGCCACTACGGGCATATTCTACATGACTACACCATCCAAGTTATGTCAGTCCTACACTATACACTCCAATTTATCATGTTGTTGTAAATTACTTATTAGATTACATAGATTACTATCTCAACATTTCACTAGTATTTAGCACTTGTATATCTCTTTATCATATACTTAGTCTTATACTAAACTATCTTGTATACTTTCACTCTTACTTTGATTAGTTATATGTGATTCTATCTTTCCCATTATTACATGTGTTCTCTTCTTGCTTAGCATAGCTTGTTGGATTGCATTTCTAGTTCCTGCTTATCTCATGTGTGTGCCTAAGGACATTTTCTAATGTCCTTTGCTTATATTCATGTGTGTGTACCTTTGAACATTTTCTAATGTCCCTTACTTGTACTCTTCTATGTGTCTATGGCCCTCATGCCAATCTTGCTTGTTTCTATTGTATGTGTATGTGGCATTTAAACATGCCTTGTATGCTTGTTTTCTAGTTTGAGTGATATGTGCCCATGTCCCTTGTTTGTTTGGCCCCTTGGCCACTCTTATATGCTTCTTGTTTCTTACTCCATGTACTTATTTTCTTGATTTATTTTTTGATTTTTATAATGCCATGATCCATATCATGCATTTTCCTTGCTTTCTTGGATGTCATGATGGACATCATGCTCCATCCCTCCTTGTTAACAACTAACACTTTCGATTCCAATTCAGTACATTACACATGGTATTACATTATTATATCTATCTAGGTATACCCTTGTTGATCTAACAATCTCTCAATACAAATATTACTATATCTTAAGATATCTTGTTGATTATCATTGTTATATCATGTATATTTCTAGCTTAACAGACTTACAAGACTTCTTATTTTAAGGGAAGTCATTATAAGGTACTTATTCCTACCCTCAAAAGAGGGGGCAACAAATAGGGGTTTTGTCACAGAGATCAGATCTCCTAAGTGGTCAAAATAGTAGTTTTTAGAACACTCAAAATAAAATCTAGACATTAGACCAAGTAGAATAAACTAGATAGACATTAAAGAATCTAGTATAGTCATTAGATTTGGCCCTGGACAATAGTGTCAAAGTTAGACAATAGCACCAGATTGTAGGGTGTCTTATTTTCAGCCTCTTATCTATATAGAAAAAAATAGTTTTTATAAAAATAGATAGATAGGTGAGTTTAATCATAGGTTTGTTAGTATAGCACAGTCCAAATTTAACATGTTTCAATATATTTTTTTCTCAAAAAATCTAGATATAGGGGGCATCATGTGCGACATGATGGCTCTCACTTCTAGTTTTAGATTAGGTAGTTGATATAACTTCCAAATTAGAATCCATGTTTTAGACACCAGTTATTAGGGGCAATGTGAGTGGCACATTGGTCCTCCTCTCCTTCTAAGTTTAGTTCATTTTTCCTAAGCATTCTTAGTAGTTGTATGCCTTACTCCATTTTTAGGTGGTTGGCATCCTTTTTAAAGTTTAGTTTTCATACAAACTTAACTTCTCAAGTACCCAAGTTCTTGAGTTGGATTCTATATAAGCCTATTTCACTAGTTTTGGAGTGGCTCTCATATAAGCCTAGTCTCCATCTTTCAAAATGGCCAAGAGTAGCCTAGTTTTTAGCATACATTTGGCTACCCACACCAACATTGTCAGATTATAGTACATTCATGGACTTCAGGATCCATTTCATATGACATCTATTTCATACTGATATCACTTCATAGCTTCACTTTACGAGGCAATGATGGAACCAAAGGACTAGCTAGCCTTTGTATTCTTGAGCCACCTATTCAGAGGGATTGGACACACAATTCAAACATTGATATACACATGCATGATTCATTAGCTTCACTTAGTAAGTGATGATGGAGCCAAAGGGCCTACCATTGCATTCTTAGGCCATTTCTAGGGAATTGAGCACTCATCTCCATTCATGATATAAATTTTGGTAAAACACACACCCAAAACAATCTAGCATCACAATAATTTTTGTATTGGTTTGTGTATCTAGTGAGGTGTATTTATTCCTTTCTCTTTCTCTCTCTTACCTAGATTTTGTACATTCTTATTTTAGATATAGTATATCTAGTAAGGACTAATCCAATCTATGTTGTTCATTTCAGATTCACACCTTACATCATGCTCTCTCTATGCACATCTAGCATCACATAGCTTCATGAGCTTCACCTTCACAGGTAAGTTTATGTATGCTTTCTATTTTTCTTTTATCCTAGTATTTCACTTTTTTGCATCACTAGAATAAAGGGGGGGAAATGCATTCATATAAAATTAAAAATTTGGTTACTTGAGTATGGCTAATGACACCCAATCCATAGGTCCTCTTACTTGCTTGCACAACCCTTTTAGGCTTTTCTTTCACTAATTCCCAGTCATCCATAGCCTTCCAAAATTAACCCTTTTAGACCCAGGTAGCTCTCTTAGACCTAGATCCATCCCCCTAGGTCTCATTCCCTATAAATAATGGTACCCAAGATGGATAGGAGTGATAAAACCTAGGGTGTCTAATTTTTAGCATTGTTATCCAAGTGCAAAATAGGTTTTAACGGTCATTTTCTCCCAGATCCTTATCTTAATTTATGTTAGCCTAATGTGAATTAATTTAACCCATGATCATTAAATCCCCTATAAAAGGCCATTCAAAGTCTATTTAGAAGGTTTAACACTCATTTACAAGAGAGAAGTAATAATACTATCAAGATCACTCAAGAACATAACCATATTATTTGCATACAACCATCCAATAGTATTTAAAGCTTATTAAAACCCTCATACCAGTCCCTAGTCATTACAAGTACACCTAGTTTTGCATTTTCATCACACAATTACACCAATCACTTTAATGGGAGAACTACATATAGCTTGATCCCTCCTCAGAGTATCAGTATGTAGACAACATGCCCACACATGGGGTGTGAAGTGCATCCAGCATATCCTTTACACACTAACCCCTTTTCCTTATTTGCTAAAGTTCCATTTAATCACATAGAAGACATGAGAACATAAAGAATCAGATCTATAGGGAGTTCCTTTAATAACAAGGATCTAAAATTTTGTACACATTCTCACACAGATGCTATAAACAAAACCCAGTAAAATCATATCTTTGTGAGTAGTTTAGATAACAATGGCAAGACCAAGACTATAGTGCTAGATAATAGGGTGTCCTATTTTTGGTAGTCCTATCCAATCAAGAAATGAAATCTAGATCTCAGTTTGTGATAGTTTCCCAATCTTGTTCCTCTAGTATTAGACATTGTCTTAGCTGTAACATCCCAAAATAATCTAAATCATATTTTCTCTCACTTATTACTATTTTTTTTAAAAGCAAAAATACAAATTATTTAAATAAATTAGTGGCTTAATTATTGCATACTATTTACTAATTTTATTTACTCAGGCCCATTTAATATTTAATAATTAAACAACTAATTTCCTAAAAATAATAAATCAACCTATAATAGCTTTAAAACACCCTAAAGGAGGTCAAAAAGGAGGACAATGGATGAGGAATATTTTCCTTCACAATGCCATCATGCACAACTCACTAAAAATTGATCCAAGGCAAGAGATAAGTAAAGAAAGTATATTATTACATCAAGAGGTAGTTCTTACAAATGCTTGATAAAGTTTAGGAAAATCAAGATAAGCATACTTTTTAATATCTCAGAGAGTCCCCTACTCTTCAAGATCAAAGAGTCCTTTTGAGAGTCTAAAATCTAAGAAAGTGTTACAATGTGGAAGAAAATAAGAGATATAGGAGAAAGTGGAGAGATAAGATGGAGCATGCCATCTGAGATCATTAAATGAGCTACCACCATATTTTAGTGAATTCTCCACCATCTTTTGATCAAATTAAGGTTAATGCATCATAGACAAAATAACTTTCATTTGTCCCAATAGTCTTTGAATCTTCTCATTGGTCGAGCAATACACTATAGGACAAGAGTTAGTCAAAGGTGATGAGTCATGATTATAATATGGAGGAAAACCCTTAGACACCCTAAAAATCTATTAATTCTCTAACTACTTTCTATAACCACTAGATCTTCATCATGGGATTCTACATCATCTTCCACTTGATTTTATTATAAGGATAAAATACTCATCTTTAGTCCTAACAAATCCATAACCATGTTTATCTTGAGCGACTATAGGTAGCTATTATCAAGGTTATGATTATATTAGAAGATGAGACACTCCTTCATTAATCACATACCTATTCTTATCATAATATCTGAGCACATATCTTTTTATATATTGAAAACCAATCCATTTATTAGTTTTCCTATAGTTTCCCCATTTATGAAAAGTTTATAGGTCACATAGTCTCGCTCTAAACTATATTAGGTTTAGACAAACCTATTCTATATCTAAAATTTGATGGCAATGTATATCCTTCAAAATATTTGCCTTGGTTTGACCTGAGTCAAATTCATTCCCCATTTGAAGTCTCCTAGCTTTGACTTTTAACAACAACCAATGATCTTGATCTAGGCTTCCACTTGTGCCATATGTTAGTTCCTCACTCTTTATATGGGCCCCATAGTCAATCTTGGTTGGTTCTTGCACTTTTACCCTATGGTGGCCTCATGTTCATCCTAAGCTTATTGCATTCTTGACCTTATGCATACCATCAATCTCCTTTTTCATGGTTTGAACACATACCATTGATTTACCTAACAGTTGTTATGGTCATGACACTTGGCAACTTCTCATTCATTCCTAGGATCCACTGACTAGTTGACCTTTCACTCATCATTGATCTACTTTGGTATGATAGATCATGCATCATTAATCATCTTATACCCATTGGATTTGTCAGTCATCATGTGTCATTAGATCTTCATATGGACACCTAAGATCTTGCCACTTATTATCTACATGTTCATCCTTAAGATATGCTGACCTTTTGATTGAGCTCATCGTTGATCTTCGATGCATAATTAAACATGATCCATTAGATCTTCTAGACCCATTAACATTGTCCTTGCCCATTTACCATTATATTTTATCTGAGCTTCCATGATCTTGAAACTTTTTAGATTTGCATTCAACCTAAGGATCATTTGAACCCAAATGGTTACTTTTCGTAGCTTTATCTTGATGTCTCCATGCATGTCTCAGACTACTGGTTTAACTTTGAAGCTTTATATCTTGAGATAAAAATGATGTCAAGATATTAAATTTGTAGTGGATGATTTAGGCACGAAATACATCATTTCCATATAATATTTTGACCTAAGAGGCTTTCTAAGTGAATCTATTAAATGCACAACCAACTTGTTATGTTCATTTGTGCATGATGTTTGATGATGGCCTGGGTCTTCTAGGCTTGCTCAAGTCATTTCATGATCATCCATTTCAGTCAAGACTCTACTTATGTGATCTATCTAAGTAGAAGCTTTATATGTGGGCCAAATTTGTCCAACATCTTGGGTGACTCAGAAGGAAACATGCCCACTATGCTTGAGAACCCAAACTAGTTGCCTTTTGTGATCCATTGGGTATGGAGTCACAAGTCTTTGCTCTTAGTTGACATGAAATTATGAAATACTTCCCCTCTAGATAAATTCTTCTTAAATAAATAAGAACAACAATAAATAAAACAAATGAATTACCTAAGGCACTTTGGAAAATGAAATACACAACAGGAAAAGAATGTGCACAAGTCACTTAGAAGAAAACAAGAAAACTATTCAAATATGTAAAGAGTTGTAACTTACAAGTATCTTCCTCCTAGATAAAATGGAAAAGATTTAGCATCACTCACTTATGGTGGACTAGGATGGAAAACACATTGCTTTTGAGAGATCATGATAGGTGAATTAAGATGCTTGATTGCTAACTTTTTGGCATGCTCTTAAGATGATGAAATGGGACAAACATGTCTCTAATGCAGACATATTGGTCCATTTATTCAAATATTTCTCCAAAATAGACTATAGTAACACCTGAAACCCCCTCATCTGATGGCTCCTTTGAAAATGAAGGTTGATTGTCTAGGCTTAGGTAAAAAATCTCTAAGTCATCCCAAAAGGTAGCTTTCTCTTGGTCATCCAAGATAATGCCAACTTCAACACCATCCTTAATTTGATTACTTTGAAAGGATCCATATGGTATCTCATCAACCCATCTAAGGTTTGAAATGTCATGTTCTTGTGGCTCTATATCTAACTATTCTCCTTCATTCTTGAAGACATCAATACTACCTTTGATAGAAAATTAATCTTGAGACTAGTCAGATTCTTCAACCTAATTTATAGGTTCATTTTCATACTCTAAAGGAGGTATAAGTTGGTTTAGAACATCTATTTGGTCCATGAAGTCATGGTATAATTATTTCCATACTTCATCTTGATCCTCTTTTTTCTCTATTTCTTCCTCATCTTCATCCTTAACCATACCAAATGGAAGTTCTTAGAATAAATCAAGATACCCTTTGCTCTTAGTTACATCCTGAATACACCTCCCTTCAAATATGAAGGCATCAGTACTACCTTCAGGCTTTAATTCATCAATGTCAAATCCATGCCATAATAGTTGGTCTAAACCTAATTTTTCTTCCTCTGAATGGAGTGGGATACCTATCATGATATCCTCATCATAGACACTTATGTTGTCTTCTTCAGGTTCACCTATGCTTACAAGCTTCTCCTCTATTATTTAAAAAATAGGCTCTTTATTCAAGAGGGAGATGGTGGGAGGGTGAAGAAGTTTACCTTTCTTGCATCTTAGGAGAGTATCCTTCTAGCTAAGGACTTTGAAAGCTCTCTTTAGTGGCTCTTGGGGGAGGGAGATAGAATCATGGAAGTTTTGTATGGTAAGCTCATTGAGCTGAGCTAACACCTCTTTTATTTGAACTAGTTCTTGGACTACCTTAGCTAGCATTTCCTCTCTCTTCTTTGTGCCTTGATTGATTTCCATGAGGGAAAATCATAAGTCTTGGCCACCTTCTCCTTTTCTTGAATGGGTGTGGGAGAGGATGGTTTCATAAGAGAGGGTATGACATAGTCAGGGTCATTGGCATAAGAGAAGATCCAAGATGGGATGGCTTCATATTCCTCAACTAAATGGTTTTTAGTGACTTATTTGGCTCTTGATGAGGATGAGACTTGAAAAGGTTGACTATGGGGTTGGGTTTGAGCATAAATAGGATTAGGAGAAGGAAACTAGGTTCTAGGGTTGGCTGCTCTCAATCCTAAGAGCAACTGTCAGTTATTTTCTTTTATAGCTTCATCTTGCCAAACCAAGCATTCTTCTTGAAACCTCAACTCCTGGTCTTAAACATAAGATTGGTGTTCAATATTATGTTGTTACCTATAGTACTCTTCTTCCCTATCAACCTCTCTTAATTCTTTTTCAAGATCAAGCAATATCTCCCTAAGGCTATTTTTTGGTTGACTAAAGAGAGGCAAAATCTGACAAGGTTCATGCATTGAATCTTGAGGGCCACTTGGGGTAAAGCCATGAACATTTCCAATCTAATATGAAGGATAAATAATGAAATAACATGCATTTTGATCAAATGGGGGATGATACATACCAAATAATGGTGATTAGGCACATGGGTTGTTTATACCAGCTAATGTTCATAGTGGAGTAACCATTGGTATTTGAAAATGTGCCTCTAAAGGTTGATTGCACTAAAATACAACACCAAAAACCTTTCAATGAGAGGAAAAATGTAGTAAAGTCCCACCTAGTGTGTCAAAAACTATTATGGCATGAGATTACACCTTTATGGAGGAGTTATTCAGGCTCCCCCACTCCCAGTCACAATATGGGAACAAGCCCAAGATTGGGTATCCTATAATAGGGTTAAACCTCTAGAGAAGGCTAGCTTCCTCTTGATAGATCACCTAAACTATTGTTATCATAGGGAAAACTAGGTTAAAAAGATAAAAAGGGCTCCTAAAAAGGCTAAAATATGATGCACCAAATAAAAATGGGAAACTCCCATAAGCTTAAACCCACACTAGATATGTAGAAGATAATGCTATCTTAGGTAGAAAACTAATCCAGACCTGCAATAGCTTGAAAACACCCTAAAGGAGGTCAAAAAGGAGGATAATGGATGAGGATGATTCTCCTTCATAATGCCATCATGCAAAACTCACTAAATATTGATCTAAGGCAAGAGATAGGTAAAGAAGTCTATTATTTCATAAAGAGGTAGTTCTTACAAATGCTTGTCAGGGTTTAGCCTAATCAAGATGAGCATATTTTGCAATATCTCAAAGATTCCCCTGCTCTTCAAGATCAAAGATTCCTTTTAAGAGTCTAAAATTAAAGAAAGTGTTACAATGTGGAAGAAAATAAGAGATATAGGAAAAAGGGGAGAGAGAATAGGGAGCACACAATTTGAGATCATTAAATGAGCTTCCACCATCTTTCAATGAATGTTTCACCATCTTTTGATCAAATCAGGGTTAACGCATCATAGACAAAATAACTTTCATTTGTACCAATATCCCTTGAATCTTCTCATTGGCTAAACAATACACTAGAGGACAAGAATTGGCTAAAGGTGATGAGTCATTATTTTACTAAGGAAGAAAACCCTTAAACACCCTAAAAATCTATTAATGATCCAACTTCTTTCTCTAACCACTAGATATTCATCATGGGATTCTACGTTGTCCTCCACTTAATTTCAATAAGGACAAAATCGGCATATCTTTAGTCCTAATAGAGCCATAACCATGTTTATCTTGAGTGGCTATAGGTACATGCTATCGAGGCTATGACTGTATTTGAAGATGAGACAATCATTCATTAATCACATACCTTTTCTTATCATAATATCTAAGCACAAATATTTTTATAGATTGAAAACCAATCCATTTATTAGTTTTCCTATAGTTTCCCCATTTATGGAAAGCTTTTAGGCCACAGTCTCGCTCTAAACTATATTAGGTTTATACAAACCTATTCTATGTCTAAAATTTAATGGTGACATATGTCCTTCAAAATATTTGCCTTGGTTTGACCTGAGTCAAATTCATTCTCCATTTGAAGTCTCCTAGATTTAAATTTTAACATCAACTATCAACTTTGATTTGGGCTTCCACTTGTGCCATCTATTAGATCCTCATTCATTCCATAGGCCTCATAGTTAGTCCTAGCTAATTCTTGTACTTTCATCATATGGTGGCCTCATATTCATCTTAAGCTTGTTGACTTCTTGACCTTAGGTACACCATAGATCTCCCTTTATATGACTTGACTATGTACCATTGATTTACCTGATATCTACCATGATCATGACACTTGGTAGTTTCTTACTCATTCTTAGAATCCACTAACTAGTTGACCTTTTGCTCATCATTGATCTATTTTGGTAGGATGGATTGTGAACCATTGATCAACTTAGACCCATTGACTTTATTAATTAATGCACACTATTATATCTTCATATGGGCACTTGAGATCTTTCCACTTATTAGTCATGCATTCATCCTTAGGATATGCTAACCTTTTGATTATGAGCTCACCGTTGATCTTCGATGCATGATTCAACACACTCCATTAGATCTTATAGACCCATTGACACTATCCTCACCCACGTGTCATAAAATATGATCCAAGATTCTATGATTTTGACACTTATTAGATCTACATTTAACCTTAAAATCATTTAGACCCAAATGGTTACTTATTGTAGTTTTATCTTAACATCTCCACGCACATCCTAGACTACTGGTTTAAATTTGAAGGTTTATATCTTGAGATAGAAAATACATCAAGATATGAAATTTATAGAGGATTATCTAGGCATGAAGTACATCATGTCCATGCAATATTTTATCTTAAGAGGCTTTTCAAGTAAATCTATTAAATGCATAACCAACTTACTTCATATGTGCATGACATTTGATGATGTCTTGGTTCTTCTAGGCTTGCTCAAGTCATTTCTTGATCATTCATTTCAATTAAGACTCTACTCAACTGATCTATCTAGGTAGAATCTTTGTATGTAGGCTAAATTTATCTAACATCCCTAATGGAGAATTCCATAGGGTGATTACACCCCTAAGTAAGTGCCTTTATTCAAACTATGGGTTTAGAAAATAAATTCCCTAACCCTCATGAAGGAGTAGTGATAGGACATTCAATGGTGTAGAACATCAATTTCATTACTCATTTAACTGACTTTAGACCTCAATATTAAGGATGGATCCATATACTAGGCTCATATGTAAATTGAATCAACTACTATATATGGATTTTAGATTCAAAATGTTATCTTTATTTCCTTTAGCACCAACTTGAAAATATAAAAGTACATGCATGATCAACATCCATTCCCCATGGTCTAATCAAATATCTTAATTAGGTTTAGAATATCATAAATATGCGTGTGTGACTTTACCCAAATATGATAATCTTTTCACTCATGTATCTATAAATTTATACATACGTATTGCATATGCCCTCTATGTGTGTGTGTGTGTGTCTACTCCAAATATGATAAATCTAATAACATGTCACTCGTGTAAATATAATTTTTTACATATACAGTAATTATTCCCCCAAAATATATCTTAATATGTAAAAAAATGTCTCATTATCTGAACCAAACTAATAATCTAACCCAAACTACATGCTTTGAATTATGTAGTTTATCCCTAAATTTGAATTATTTATGTATGTAGACTTGAATATCTATGACAAGCCCACTAATATTCCCCTTTTTGAGATGAAGAATTTATTTTATGAATTACTTATCTCAAAATAAAAGAATTTAATGAATCATGTTTTGATTAATATAAACCCATCATGAACTAGTTTGGAATCCAGCTTAGGACACATCAGGAGGCCTAGGTCTCTAAGAAATTTTAATAGGAAAGTAATCATGGGCACAACGTTCCTAACCAAAAAAGGGCCCATAAAATAAAAATAAAAAATAACCAACTATAAATGATTAGGAAAGAGACATAATGAATGAAATCAAAAACTGCTAGCCAAAACATCAAGGACTAGAAGGAAACACACTAAAGACCCTAAAGGGTGTTCTTCCCAGCTTTCCCTCAGGTTATAGTTCTAAGACCTTATTTACATACAAGTTTTAGTTATTCAACACTAGAAGGTCAGGAAGTGATTTTGTGGGTCATGTGAGAAGAATTGTTAGCTTCGAACCATCACCTAATATAACTTACAAATTGAAGGTCCTATAGGTCATCCAACAGTTTGTTACGAGGGGTGTTGATATAAAAAACATGGCCCTCCTTGGCCATCAAACCAACTCTAGGTAAAATGACCTAACAAATATCCTTAAGTTATTTTATCATCACCCTAAGTTTTAGGGCCTTTTTCTTAAAATGTACTTCTAAGAAACATAGCCTTTCTTTCAGTGAGATTGTCACAACCAAAGTTGTATCTTTTGGATTAGGGGATTTCATGGAGTTTATAACTAATGGATCCACTAAAGAGTCACCTAGCATAGGGTTCCAACCATATATTCAACTAGATCCTCTGAATCCCTAGATTCCAATATCAACTTATTCCTTGGCTTGCCATTTTTTGACTTTATTGTTCCTGAAGCCTTAACAATTGACAACTCTTGTATAGGTTTTTTTTAACTTTTTTTGAGATCAAGATTGAGCCCAAGGTTAGTGCCACCATATTAATTTTCTCTATAGAGGCATGCTTAAAAATTAGGAGGATAATAGATTAGTGGGATACAAATACCTTGTTATTATGTTGAAAGGATGTAATTGAATCCTGGAGGGAGTGCAATAGAAAAATCGGGAGACTAGTTTTGTAATGTCCTTGAATTGGTTAAGAAGCATGAAGTAATGAGACCAAACCAAGCTAAATTTGGAGTCCAAGGTTAGGTGAGTGCAGTGTATAGAGTTCAATTTTCACACTCTCATTTGTTATCCTTGAAGGCTTAGGGGGAGGTTCCCCTATCTACAATCTCTAATGACCCCCTCTAAACATAACTTTCTTACAAACCTCTAGCCAAGCTTCTGAGAGTTCATTACACCTGAAGCTTTTAGTGACCTCCTTAGCCTTTTTAGGAGAATTAATTTTTTTTTAACCTATTCATCTTTCATGTTCTTGTCCTTATATTACTTGAGATCATGGATAATTAGTCCCATGGATTCAATGATGAAATCCTTGGAGACTCCATTCACATGCCACTCATGCCCACCAATCTATTTATCCAAGTGACTGTAAATTCTCTTGACAAGATGAAATCATGACTAGCAATTCTTAACATGAACTGGGTGAGTCCTCCTTTCTTAAGGCTACCCAAAATGAGTAGATTATTATTTTTTATTTTAGATCAAGACTTGGACTCAACCCTTCCTATTCTCAATTTTTTTTAATCCCCCTATTAGAATTTATATTTAGAACCAACCTCTTTGCCTCAATCAATCCCCTACAAATCCTCATGTGAAGCCATAAGATCAAAAATAGCTAGAACAAGAAGCTTGAAAACATCCACAAGGTAGAAAGAGTGAAGTAAATAAATGGAAATTTGTGGACAATACTTAAACAAATAAGAGACTAAAAGTAATAAATGAACAATAAGGAAGATAATCATGACACAAGAACCTAGGGGAATGAAAACCCAAGAGAAGGAGGCAATGATTTAGAAGAGAGGGGCACCAAGTCTAAAAGTGGGATGTTACGTCATACCTTGACATGGGGTAAGGATATGGCAATAAATCTTCCATGATATAGTAATCATTTAAAATCATGTGTTAACATGTTGAGAATATGTCATAATATGATTATGTCATCAGAGAATGTATGAAATATGTATCCTAAGGAATATAAGTGTCATGGTAATAAAATTATAGTAATTAGGTGAAAATTATTAATTTTCACATATATAATCACTAAATAATAAGTTATACATGAAGGTACACAATTTAGATCATGGAGCCACATATAAATAAAAAGGTGTGTGATATGGATCATGACACCACAAGCTCAACATAAAATCCTAAATGTATCCACTCATAAACAAAAAAAATCATGGCCATGATACACATGTTAAATCACACACAATATCACTCAATGTCATACATTGAAATAACCACACACAATTAGAAATAAATGTTATACTATGAACAAGGCAAGTGTTATACAAAGAAAGCACCATGTCATAACAATCTTAATCAAATAATATCATACACTAAGTAAAACCACATAAATAAAGAATCATATGATGATACACTCATTCAATCCATGTCACACAATAAGTTAAGATTCATATAAGGCACAATAAATTATTAACCTATGTGAAATGAAATAGAAATAATGAAGTATATAACTAGTCAAGATAGTCCACCATAAATCCATGTGAATGTCACAACATATAAAAATAAATTTTCCATTAAATGTATCACTATAAATAAAATAATAAATATAAATGCATATATAATTAATTAATGTATCTCAACATGATAAATGGAAAATAAATATAAAGATAGAACCTATAACAATGTAACCTATGGAATGAGATGTCCCCCATATTAGCATAACCCCTAGGTATAGGAATGTCCCTCATATGTACATCCATATATCATGTATGATTTGTATGTCTTACAACTCACTCACACATATAGTTAAATTCATGTGTGTATTATAAAGGATGTGTAATTTACCAAACATGTGATAAATAAAATAAATCAATGGAAATAACTTGGCAAAATATGTTATGCTTAGGTCTAAATTTTTAATTTTTTGGGGAAAATTTTGTATTTTTTATATTTTTTTATTGTCATTACTAGCCAATGATTCCATAAATTATATTCTCCCCTTTTTCATGTATTAAATGTGGGAATGGTAACCTATCATGAACTTGTATAATCATATGTGTCTATATCTGAATCTAAGAGGTGATCTCCAATTATAGTATATCCATCATTATCATCATGACTCAGGATCTTTTATATGATGAGTAACCATAATATCTTGCAGAATCCATTATATAGCATAAAAATGTACTTATGTCTTTTAAGGATCATATGAAAATGTGTATAACATACTTTAGGTTGTGATAGATGTCGTGAGTCTTGAATAAACATATGATGTAATAGGAATTAAATCATTATTCATATAGGAAATTTAATTTCCTTCCTTCAAAATACCTACATATAATGAACCTTAATATTTTGTATAAATAAATTTGGTTGTGGTGGGGTGAAAGAGGAAATTAATCTTGATGAATGGGATACTCATATGAAATTTTTAGAGATGTAATTATTGACCATTTTTTGCCACCATGGAAGAGCAACTTCTAAGTTCCATTCAAATCTTTAGGATCACTCACAAGCTTTTTAAAACTTAGTTAATTTTATGCAGTCACTTATAATCCCAAAAGGAAGTTCTACACTTAGAGGATCTACGATTTTTAGTCTCTTAGAAGCTCCATTTCTTCAAGAAAGTGTTTCAACACTTAGCCATTTTAGGTTTCTTTTATCTCCCAGTGATAGCTTCAAGAGGTGGTGAGATATAATTTGATGGGCCCCCAGTGATATCTTGATGGCTTCCTAGTTGTGTTATTCATAGGAATACTTTAGTCAAATAGAATGACACCATGCAATAATCATTTTCAGCCCTTGGGTAGCATGTGCCTATTTCAAAATACTTTCGACACTTAGCAAATTTTTCAAAAGTTGTTTGGTACCACATGTCAATTTCTAGATAGTCCTGGTCCCTTTTTAAATGCCTTTTGACACAGTCAATTTTCATGGAATTTCTCAAAAATCTTCATGTCATCATGGTAAAGAGAAATTGGGTTAGCAGGATGTTTATGTGTCACAATCCTAATGACTTGGAGTCTTGAAACCATCTGTATAAGTTCAAAACCCTTCAAGCTAGTGGATCAGTAGGATGATGTCATGTGGTATAATCTTATTGATTCACTCTCTTAGAGATTTTTACATATCCCAGACATGATGTTAGAGCCTCAGGCAAGTGGATGAGTGGGATGGAACTGTATGGCATAATCTCATTGCTCTATAGCCCTGGGATAGTCTATGTATGCCCAAAAGTGTGTCAAAATAATGGGTGAGTAAGATGATGCCATGTGGTGAAATCTTACTTCATCATGATATAAATAGTCAATAAGACCCATAAATATCTTGGGTGGTATAATTATCAAACTTGTTAGAGCCTATCCTAATTAGGGAATGCCACATCAACTAGTTATTAGATGCACCCATCTCTTACACTAGACAGAGATGACTGGGTGAAGCAGATAGATCTAGGATCGAATGGTAGCATGACCAGTGGTATTAGTAGATAAAACTTGGGTAAAATATGGTGGGAGATCATATAATGGGAAATGGTCATGTTTCCAAGTGGTTATCCAATTAGTAAGCTTGTCCCCTTTTGCTACATGATAAGGGGACCAATATTGTGTTAACACATGGCATAGTCGGTGAATGAGCTCTGAGCATAATCAATATTCCAAGACTAAGTAATTGAGTGAGTGATCTTAATTATAAAGTGATTTTATTTTCTTCCCCTTATGAATGTGGGATAAAATTCTTAGGGTGAATGCAGTGATCTTAGTAGATATTTCATGGTTAGAACTTGGTTTCAATGAGTTTGAGGTAAGGATAAATGGAGCTCAAATGGAAACATTATGAAGAACCCAATTTTATTGAAGATCCTATCTCAAATTATATGAGCTCAACTTAGGGTTTGTATTCAGATTGAGCTTAGAGGGATGAAGATCTCACCAAGGATCATAGGAAGCTCTAATGGGTCACCAAGTGTTAAATAAAGATGAGTCCCTAGGCCATTGAGAAAAAGAGGTAATTGGTTCCTTCTTGGAATCAATCCAAATGAGGTGGAATATTTTAATTGGGCCCATTGGAAATAGTTAGAAAAGAAACTAATTTGACATCCCATTATTCATTTTTAGTTATCAACTCAAGAGCAAGCATGTAGGCATGGATAGGGAGATCCTGAGGATTTTCCCACTTCCCTAACCCCCCTTCCCTGATCATCATTAAAATTTGTAACCACCTTGATAGTGGGTATGACCAAAGTAAATACCCAAGCTCTAAATATTTTGCCTATAAAAACAAGAAGAATTATCATTATAAAGAAGACCCTTTTTAACATAGAAATGTTATAGAAATTGGCCCATCCTTGATCCCTCTACCTTGATTTTATGCCTTTGAATGAATATTAGAACTATTTTTTTACCTTCTCAATGACTTGCATTATGTGTGTATCTTATGAATTATTAATGCTTGCTTTATGGTGAATGTTCTTTCCCTTTGATTGTGTCTAATTCCATTTCACCTCTATGCAAGTGAACTATATTTTATAAGTCATATATTATGTATATCGTGGTTTATGCATTGTTAGTTGTGGTGGTGTATGTTCCTCCTTCTAATGCTTCCATAGATCCTTGTAACTCTCTATGAAAAACTAATGCTAAAATGTTCATGATTGAGTTGTGTATACTACAATTCCCAAGGTTTACATTGTGCAATCTCAAGTACATGGAGGAGATAAACTATTTTGGTGTATCGCCCCTTTTGTTTTCAATTTCTTTATTTTTATGCACTCCTTCTCCCTTTTATCTACAAGTATAGTAGCATTAGTGTTAGTATTAGGTGATCCTTCAAGGAAAACCAACCTTCTCTAGAGGTTCACTCCAACCATAGGTGAACCATAGCCTTAGGGTGTTTCCATTATGTTGATTGGGTGAGAAGACATGAAACACCTCCTTAAAGGGTGAAACTCAACATGATAATAATTTTTGGCATGCCCAATGGGATGCATCAAATATTTAACTAATATTTTTTTTTATTCTTGGTCAACTACATTGAAGACATTTTTTAAGCACCTGGTGACTCCATTTCATCTAGGTTTCTATAGACCATCCCTATGTGTTTTACCCAAGGGAGGCACAACTTATACCTTTATTATGGTTTCTCTAAGAATCTATGCATTTGACCCTTTTAATGGAGACAGCCCCTTATCCCTATCCCAATATGATGATGTTCCAACCTCTACTTTCAAGACCCTTCCATTCTTCATGGGTGAAGATGAGATCATCACCACTGAACACATCAAAGATATAACCCATGTATGCATAGTTCACCATGTGGTTGAAGATAACATGGATGTTTGATTCCTTGCTTCATCATTCAAAGGGATAACTCTATGGTGGTATAGAGTTTTGAGACTAGGCTCCATTCATAGTTGGGATGAGATGGGTGAGCAGCTTTACAAGTAGTTTGTACATAAAATTAACCATCTATCCCTCATCGAGCATATTACCACCATCAATTGGGTGTCCCATGAGCTCTTAACATATTTTAATATAAGATTTCAAAGAACCTAGGATTGTATCTCTCCATTAGTCAATCCATCTATAGATTTGGCATTTTTATACTTTTTAAGGGGGCTTGACTACCATATTATGATCATGATCAAGTCTATGGGGTGGACCACATTGACCAGTGCTTATGAGCTCTCTCTTGAGGTAGAGAATTAATTAATTTGAGTGGGTAAGATCATGCTCATGCCTCCAATTCTTTTGTTTCCTATACCCTTACCCACCCAACCCAATTTTTCAGCCCTTCCACTCGTAACCAACCAACCAACTCCTCCTAATATTCCCTTAGATGCTCTATGTGAGGCTAAGATCCTCTTGCAAGGCTTTGATAATGAGTTAGTGACTCTAGAAAGGTAATAAGTGAAATAGAATGGAACCTATAAACCATATTAGTCTGATAAATAACCCTGTTAAGGCAACACATAAGCTCATGCCCAACTCTCATATGTGAAGCCACCCAATGTGCATAGTGCCAATGTTATTGGCACCTTAAGAGCTCTTGTGCCCATGCAAAATAACTTGATCCAAAACATGTTATTCCCTCAGAGGCAACCAATTAAACCAAATTCATAAGAGGAATAAGTGAGGGGGTAATCATGGACATAATTTGAGCCTCTTCTCTTGAATTAGTAAGAGAGTGACTTTAGGGGCATGAACCTGAATGAAGGAATGGCCTCAGAATCCTATTGCATTCATAAGGAAGGCAATTTCATGCCAAACCTAGCTAAGCCAAAAGAGGAGCATAGGGATATATCATAGCAGTACTCTAAGCTCATTAAGGAGTTTGAATCTCTTAGCAGGCTAATCAAACCCAAGAGGTAATATGAGGATACAAAGGAAGATACAATAGTGAGTAAGGTTCATTTCTACATGCCCATGTATATGAAGAGGAGTAAGGTCACTAGGTCAAATCAATGAAAGAAACTGATTTTACTTCCAAGAATTAGTCAGAAGAAGATGAAGCTCATAGTGACCTAGTCATTTAGATAAAAATAAAGAAGTTTCTAAAGGGCATGTTTGGCTTAGAAGAACAACTATGGAATAAGAAAAGGGACCCACTCATCAAAAATGAAGGACCCAAGTAGGTGTTCATCATAAAACACCTCCCCTTAGAAGCTATCAATTCATGTTATCATTCTATGAAACAAGACTTTGCTTGTCTATGCCTTTCACTTGGTAATATGATTACACGTAGTAAGGGAGACCTCAAAGGCTTTTGTTTTGATCTAGGTGGATTGAAGGCCCTATTTTCAGCTTTTTATATAGTAGTTTAGTTGTTCTTCTTTCCTCTAAGTGCTTTGGCAATTTTGTTTGTTTCTATTCTTACTTTTATTGTTTATTTAGAGGTGAATCTCAATTCTATTATTCAATATTAGGCCAAGTAGGTTACAATAGGGTTATGTTTTTAAAATCAAGAAGTTTGGATAATTCTATGACTCCATGCCCAATGAATTTCTCTAAAGGCTATTGAATTCCTTATGAGCAAGTAAGTAGTCTGTAGAGGTCACCAGAATGTTGACCATTTTCAACCACCATGGAAGAGCAATGTTCAAGTTTTATTCAAAGCTTTGGGATCACTCATAGGCTTCTCAAGACTTAGCTAATTTTTCACAGTCACTTATAATCCCAAAAGGGATTTCTATGCTTAGAATATATGTGAGTTATGGTCTCCCAACAACTCTTTTTTTTCAAGAAAGTGCTTTGACACTTAGCCATTTTGGGGTTCTTTTATCTCTCAATGATAGATTCAAGAGGTGATGAGATATAATTTAATGGCCTGCTAACAAAATTTTGAAGGCTTCCTAATTGTGTCAATTATAGTAGGACTCTAATCTAATTGAATAATTCCACAAGACAATCATTTACAACCCTAAGGTGGCTTGTGCCTCTTTTAAAATACTTTTGGCACTTAGTCAATTATTTAAAAGTTTCTTGGTTGCCATGTGTTGATCTCCTGACACTCCTAGGCCCTTTTTAAATGCCTTTCAACACTTAATCAATTTTTGTGAAGTTTCTTGACAATCTCCATGTCAGTAAAGTAGTAGGCAAGCAAGTTAATGAGATGCTTCCACATGTCATAATCCTAGTGACCTAGAGTCTTAAAACCATCCATAAAATTTCAAAACCCTCCAATCTAGAGAGTTAATGGGATGATTCCATGTGGCATAATCCTATTGTTTCACTCTTTCAGATATTTTCATATAGTTGAGATATGATATTAGATCCCTAGGTAAGAGGGTGAGTGGGATGGCACCATGTGGCATAATTCCACTATTATATAGACTTGGGGTGGTCCATGCAATCCTAGTAACGTGTTAGAATAGTAGGTGAGTGAGATGATGCCACATGGTGAAATCTTAATTTACCATGATATAAATAGTTATCAAGACCCATCAATCTCCTGAGGTGGTAAAATTATCAGACTTGTCAAAGCTCAACCCAACTAGGGAATGCCATGTCAACCAACTATTAGATGAACCCATGTCTCATACCTAATAGAGATTACTAGGTTAAATAGACATATCTAAGATTGAATGAAAATGTGAGAAGTGGAAACTATAGATCAATCTTGTGGATAGTGTGGTATGAGATCGGCCAATGGGTGACGCGAATGTGTCCAAGTGGTGGTCCCTTTAGTAAGCCTGACCTCTTTTTTAATGTGATAAGGGTACCAATCTTGTGTTAACACATGACATAATCAATGAATGTGCTTCGAGGATAAGTGGTCTTTCAAGATAAAGTAACTAAGTGAGCACTCTTCATTATAAAGTGATTTTATTTTCTTCCCCTTGTGAATGTGGGACAAAACTCTTAGGTTGAATGCAATGAGCTCTATGGATGTTCCATGGCTAAAACCCATTTTCAGAAAGCTTGAGATAAAGATATCTTGAGCTCATATGGAAACATTGTGAGGAACCAAATTTTCTTGAAGATCCCATCTTGAAGTATATGAGCTTGACTTGGGGGTTGTATTGAGCCTGAACTCATAGGGATGAAGAGTTCACCAAGGATCAAAAGAATCTTTGATGGAAGTGTCAAACAAAGATGAGTCCCTGAGAAATTGATAAAATCAGGTAATTGGTTCCTTCTTAGAATCAATCTAAATGAGGTGGCATATTTTAATTAGGCCCATTGAGAATGGTTAGAAAAAAAACTAATTTTATGGCATGTTCCTCCCATTCATCTGTCAACTCATAAGCAGGTTGTGTAATTGCATTGATATTTAGAATCAATCTTGGAGTGGCTCAACATGTAAATCATAGTACAACTCAGCTCTAACTCACAAAGTGGGATAAAGGGTGATAAAATCTATCCCTAGTCATCATGGAAATTAGCACATAAAGATCATAAGCAAGTGAGCACATAAGAGAAGTTACAAGCTTAAAGGGACATGGTAGGCAGTTGCACAGACATGGCTAGGGTGATCTTAAGGATTTTCCCACTTCCCGAACCTCCCTTCCCTGATCATCATTAAAATTTGTAACTTCCCTGATAGTGGGTATGATCTAAGTAAATACCTAAGCTCTAAATATTTTGCCTATAAAAATAAGTAGAATTATCATTATAAGAAGACCCTTTTTAACATAGAAAGGTTGCAAAAATTGACCCATCCTTGATCCTTGTACCTTGATTTTATGCCTTCAAATGAATAATAGAACTATTTTTTACCCTCTCAATGACTTACATTCTGTGTGTATCTTATGAATTGTTGATGCTCTATTTGTGGTGAAGTGTTATTTCCCTTTGATTTCATCCAATTCCATTTTACCTCTATGTAAGTTAACTCTCTTTTTTAGGTCATAGTCTGTGTATCTCATGGTTTAAGCATTTTTAGTTGTGGTGATGAATGTTTCTACTTCTAATGTTTCTATAGACCCTTGTACCTCTCTATGAAACACTGATGCTAAAAATTTCATGATTGATTTTTGTATGCTATAGTTCCCAAGGTTTCCATTGTGCATTCTCAAGTACATGCAAGAGATAAAGTATTCTAGTGTATCACCCCTTTTTCTTTTAGTTTCTTTGTTTTTATGCACTCCTCCCTTTTCCTTTCAAGTGAAATAGCATTGTGTTATTCTTAGGTGATCCATTGGGGGAAGTAACCCAAAGCATTGGGGTGTTCCCATTATGTTGATTTGGTGAGGAGATGTGAAACATCTCTTCATAGGGTACAACTCAATGCGATAATACAAGATTCAATTGATAACTCTACCAAAGAGACAATTTACAAGGTTACTTTAACCTTTTCATGTATTATTATAAAAACTAATTATAATCTCATATCTCCACCTCCTCCATTTGAGCTTGAATTGACCAAGCCTCAACTTAAGGGCTTTGAAAGTAATGCATATTACGTTTACCATAGATGTATCAAACATTCTATAAACAAGTGTTATAAGCTAAGGCATAAGATATAAGATCTTATGGATGATAATACTATTGATCCAAGCACACCCACAAAGTAAGTTAGACCATAATAAAATGACAATGCAAAGATGAAAATCTTTAATAATCCTTTTTCAAATCATAATACAATAGAAAATATAAACAATTCAAAAGTACATCATTCTTACAATGTGCATCCTCCCCCTAAGATATATGGGCATCCAATATATGGAATTATTGATACATTTATAGGCACATCAACATAACATCTTGTGATCACATTGTAAAAACATGTATAACCTCTATATGGAGCTATCACGATGGACTAGAGGGGTTTTGTCCTCTAATCCAGCTGCAATGAATGTCTTCATCTTGAAGTAAAAGTAGAAGGAATCCTAGATTCATTCATGAATTTTATAAAATAAAAATGGTCAAAATTGATGATGGTGATTCAGACATGTACATTTTATTTGATTTTGCATCAACAAGCAACCTATACATAGTGTCATGATTAATAATGGGTAAATGGAAAATCAATGTACAATGACACTCCATAGTCTAAGATACATCTAGCAATATTTACAAGATACATCAAGAGTCCTCAAAACATTCAATGAATACACACAAAACACTCTTAAGATTATAGTGATACCTCTTCAAGTTGGTTTGGCAATAGTGGCTACTCTATTTATAGTCTTACCAAGTACATGGGTCTTTAACATGTTATTAGGATGCCCTTGGATATATAAAATTTGTGTAGTATCATTTATAGTATGAGTACCCTTATAGATACTAAAATTGAGTATTTATAGCATCTCAATCTTCTACATTTGACAAATTTCAATCAAGGCTCTACCTTTTAGTTTTAGACCTCCCTACTATCAAAAAGCTTGAATTTGCCATCTCATTATGCCTAAATTCTTATATCTTAGTCTAACCAATATCATTATGACGATCTAGGTCTCTTATACTTAAAAAAAAACATAAAACTTGATAATCATCCTTCACTTGTTAGTTTCAGATACATACCCATTTTCTAACTCTCTAGACACTACTGGCCATAAAGGGAAACTATTACCGATGGTAGTGTCCAAATCCTTATCTAGTGTCCAATTGTGAAAATTCATCTAAATTGCAAATGATTTGAAATCTATGGGTTGGCCTATTTGTCTTATTGAACCCTATCATGAGATATTTTCAAAAGGTGTGTTATAAATACAAGTCTAAGCCTTCTCATTTCTCATTTAAAAAATACCAAGTAAACACCTATAAAGTTAAATCAATCAACTTTACAACCAATCTATTATACCATATTCATCCCTATTTTTATAAAAATTATAGAAATAATCATATTACAAGTGTGAATCATTCAAAGACTAGTCCATGAGCGATATTTGCCAAATTACAAGATAAATCACTACATGCATCAGCATATAGTATATTTCACCCTTATGCACACACATTCCCATGCATACAGTAGAACTACATAAGTTTGAGGCCTCTTTATAGTATTGGATATATAGGCAATGGTCATTGATAGAGGGGTCTTTGGGTTTAGCTCAACACTATGATCTCACTAACTTATTTTTCATAAATTGATTCTAAGGGTGAATAAAAATGAAGAATTAGGGTTTGATCAATCAATGAAGAACATCAACATGTATCCAAAATATGAATACATTATAAAAAAGTGAAAAAAACCCAAAATAATGAACTTGGTCACATCAAGATCCAGTCATTATTTCTTATTAGATATGTACATCATAATCAGACACTAACATCGATGGTAGTATCTAGATCTGATGGTAGGGTCCACAATTACATAAATAAAATTTCAAGAATCTTATGACTGATCTAGAATATTGACCCAACATACTTTACACATGTTTCCATTATAGATTTGCCTATGCACAATAAACACAACTAATTATCATTTCTATTTAGTATTGTAGTTGATTGAACATCTTTCAAATTCAGTACTTTATATATTTATCATATCTTAATTTTATAATTTAGAATATTGATTTATCTAAGTTTGTCATTAATTGACTTGTTATAAATTGGTTTATCATCCTTGTGCTTTAACTACTTGCATATTCTTAACCCTATCCCCACATATTGAAATATAAGGTTAAACAACCCTCTAAAATCAATGGTAACTCCTCCCCACCACCATCATAATTTGTTGTGGCATTTATTTAAGAAAACCATAAAAATATAGTTATAACACCTACTTAGAAGCACAATATAAAGATAATCAGTGCACCTATTCAAGAGAATAGTGTAGATTCAGTTATTTCACCTATGCCTAATATTTCTATCTAGTTAGTTTAAAGAAAATTGGTACACCCTAACAAGTATCAAGCTTTATAGCAAAGAGTTGCTCAAGGTTCAAAGAAATAAAAATCTTCTATAGTGCATCCCAAGGAAATTCTTAAGACAATTCAGTGTGTTCTAAAAAGAACACATGCATGGAGACCTTCTCTTATACAAAAAACTCCACCAAGTCCTACACATTCTAGATTTACACATGTGTAAAAAGTTTCTATTAGCAGTGATCAGGATAATTACACTAAAACACTTTATGCTTTTCAGATTCAAATACACCTACATGTAGCACTTTTCACCCACAAAAATTCATTTCAACATCTATGATCCAACCACACCATAAGCTAAGTCAAGAGCATTCCAAAGCAAGTCAAGAGATATCATTATCAAGTACCAAAGACATTATATAGCTACATACACATAGTCAAGGATAAAAATTTTACAATCACTCTAGGTGGGAGAACTATGTGGGCTTGATTTTTCTCAAATTATTAGATACATAGGCAATGATCAATCATCATAGGGGTGATTGAGATCAATGCATCCCCATTTTTTTATAGGTGTTAAATATATCAAAGTGCCCTTAGGATTTTCAAATACAAAAGAGGGAAAAATTATTTATGTGGTACAATAGGAATTATGATATCTCAACTTGTTCAATGGACACAAACATAGAAGGTGCAATGATCATTTTTTTGTCACGGTCAACCAAAACAAGTCTATGGTCAAAAAACTTGAGAAATATGAATTTATGTCTAGTTAGAGTAGTCATGTCTAGGATTATTTTTTATTATACCTTTGATCATTCACTATCAAATTTCTACTTATTTCTATATTTTCATGTCAGTCATTAAACACATTCAATTGGGATGAGGCAATGGTCAACAAACATGAACAACTTACACTCTTTTACACTTACACCAAACCTATCCAGGAGTAATTCCTAGTTTTGAGCATGCACAATCACCTCTTTTATTGATATCCACTTTTAGACATTCAAAATAATCAATTAAAATCTTAGTTTGAGCTAAGTAGTTTTCTTCTTATGTTTTTACAAAAATAACAAGTTTTCATATTTTACAAATTATCAAAATCAAAATTGTTGATTATTGTATATCTTTAGCATTCTAATATATTCCATTTTTATATCTATTAGAATACATTACAACTTATTGTTTTATTAAAAATAGGGTAAATCAATTGAATTAATTCACTCATTAATTCAAATTAGGGTAAAATAACAAGCTAAATTGAATTTCAAAAACTAGAAAAGCAAAAGACTCTTATGTTATGTCAATAATAAAGTCCTTTCTTTCTACCTAAGACAAATATTAAATATATGCATGAAAATATTCACTACTAGAATATGAATTTTTATGACTAATCCCACATTTTTAAGTAGTTTACTAACCACCATGCGAAGAAAACATGCAGAGATGGGCTATTTGAATTTTCTTTTATTTTTAGTGTCCATCACCAAAGTTTAGGAGATTGAGGATCCCATCAAAAACAATACCAACATACCCTACTAAACAATAGTGTCAGGTAATTCCAAATAAAAGGGAAAACCTTAGTTTAAGAGCACAATAAAGCTCATAAAAGAAATATTTTTTTGAGATTCAAAGTATTTTTATTAGAAAATAAAAAAATATAAGCCATAAACTATTACACATGTGGTTTCAGTGCAACCAAAAATAGGAGTCCTAAAAAATCTCAACCCAATAGCCCGAGATCAACATAGGTTTGATTATAAAGAAACTATTAATCACACAGGCCTCCACAATGTATTCAACTCTTTTACACATAAGTTTTTTATCAAAATCTCCGCCTCTTTAAGGAAGAAATGGATTTATCTTTACTAGTGGATTGAATATTTTCTAGTCATGGCCTCCATAATATACTAGTGTAAAGTGTATGAATGGGATTAAGAAAAATAGTCTCAGTTACATCATGTTGTACTTTTTTTGAGATAATAATTAGGTTTGACAAGGAAAAACCATGCACTCAATATGTATCCATTATTAAAAAATAAAATATAGCCCTTTTTCAATCAAACCCAACTTGAATTAAGGGTTTTCCACTGTTTATTTTCAACTAACGATAAAATGATGTATTAAAATAAAAAAGTGAGAATAAACATCTAAAATAATGGTTATCAATAATGTATTACAACCATGTAAAAACCCTTGCATATTTTGTCATTTTCTAATAAGAGGTCATAAACTATTAAAATTCATATAAAACGTTCATAGAATTTTGAGATATGACTAAGACAAAAATAAAAATAGATAACACATTTACCTGCTTGGGAAATTCCACCTAAATGGTGATGGAGGTGTACATTCCTCCGACTAATGCACACTCAACAAAATTTACTTTTCTTCCTTCTTTGATCTTTTGTTTCTAATTCTTCCTCTAAATCTAACAAAGTATGTCCTAGATTTTTCTAGAAAACCTAATTATGTTCTGGATTTTGAGAAGGACCATGACTACCCATGCTATCCATTACAACCTAGGTTAAATATGGAATCTAAATCCAACTTCTAGGTTCAAGAAATGGCTACAAAAACTAGTTTTCCCATGCCATTTGTCTATACAAACCCATAGGTCAAGAAAGGAGTTACCATTAAAAACATAAGCAACTAGAGTAAATTTGAAATCAAGCTCGAATAAAGTAGCTTCAAGGTGTTTTCCCTAAATTTATGCCTTTTAATTAATCAAAACCCCTCAGCACCCAAACTCTAAATCTAACAAAGTATGTCCTAGATTTTTCTAGAAAACCTAATTATATTCTAGATTTTGAGAAGGACCATGACTACCCATGCTATCCATTACAACCTAGGTTAAATATGCAATCTAAATCCAACTTATAGGTTCAAGAAATGGCTACAAAAACTAGTTTTCCCATGCCATTTGTCTATACAAACCCATAGGTCAAGAAAGGAGTTACCATTAAAAACATAAGCAACTAGAGTAAATTTGAAATCAAGCTCGAATAAAGTAGCTTCAAGGTGTTTTCCCTAAATTTATGCCTTTTAATTAATCAAAACCCCTTAGCACCCAAAGAATCAAAAGCACATAAAGGAAGCTTTGAATGACAATGCACATGAATTTAAAATTATTTTTAACAAATCAACTACCACAATTAAGAGTCCAAGCCAAGATGCACTTTATCCCATAAGATTTGGTCAACCAAATAATTTCCATTTTGAAAGGTTAGTTACCAAGATGAACAACGTCAACAAGGTTCAAAGTAATAAAGACACTTTGATTTAATGATAAATATGAGCTTTACAAAAACTCTACCAAATAAACTAGCATGTCTTAGATTAGGTTTGTTTTATTATAACAATAATCATGCTCACATTATCAACCTAAAATAAAATAATGAATAATTATCAGATTAAAATCTTTCATTCCTTAAATAGTGCTAGGGATCTTAGATTGATTAGAGAATATCACAAAAAAAAACACAAAAAAAAAAAGTTGTTAAACCTATTTTATTAGAATCATATATGTTATTCATTATACCATAAGTGGTTATCACCATGTAGGGTATAAAAATAATAGTTACCACTACTAGTACTGTTACATCATGATTCCTCACTAAGCAAACTACTTGATTATCCATGGATAATTATGGTTGACAAATTTGATTTGGCTATTTATTAACTAAGCTTTGAGATATATGTTTTTATGGGATAGTTGGATATTGCTTAGGTTACATGATTATATTGATATAAGTTAGTTGTAGTGTATATATATACATTATGATCATGTTGATTCATTATTTCAGTTATATTTTATGATGTATGTATAGCATGATGTTATGAACTAACTACCTATTTATTGTGAGGTTGATGCAGGAGAACTCATCCCTCAAATCATGATGGAGGGAGAACATCATCAGAGAGAGTGACGTAGATGGAGATGTCAGAGGATGACAAAAAAACTGGGTAGAACCCTACACACACCACAATAACTAGCACATGTTAGATGCATAATAAATGGTTAGCATAATGTGTTTTGATGTCATTTGTATTAGATAGTTAAACATGGTTGTTAGTATAGTTTAATAGTTTTATAGAACTTATTTTGCATGATTTACGTGTGTGACCATTAAATGCTTTTAAAAATATGATTTTCATAATTAAATTTAAATTTAGATTTATTGATCAATTAATATATCATTAAACCATCATTTTAATTAGCAAATATGTTGATTATTGTTATTAGAAATAAAAATAAATAAAATATGAAAATTAATGTCTTGGAGGAAAAATAGAAAAAGAGGAAAATTCTTTAAAAATAATATATTCTTAAAAATAATAAAAAGTAAAGAATAAAACATAGAAAAATAAAAAGGATTAAATAAAAAAGAAAAAAAAATCTTTGAATAAAAGCAAATTTAATAAGAAAAAGAGTCATTCCCTTTAAAAAGAATAAGAATGGAGAAAATAGGGGGTATGGGAAGTGCAACATAGAAAAAGAACATAAAAAATGGAGGAAGAAAGAGAAGAGCATAGTGAAAAGACACATAAAGGAGAAAGAGAATGGCAGTGTCATAGGGAGGAGAAGGAAGAAGGGAAGAGGAGGTCTTGTCCAAATCATATTTTTGCCAGGTAAGTGGTGTATTAAAATTTTGTGTGTTAGAAATTTAAGTCAGATATATATTTAGGCATAAACAAAAATTCAAAAATGGTGAATTATGTATGATTCATGAGAGAGATAAATTTGGACTTTATTACCTTTCATTGGTTCTTGAATTTTTTTGTATGGGACAACTTCATATAAGCCATAAAAATTCTATTTAGATGAACTTTTACTTTCTGTAGATTCCAGCAGCTTATGCATAGGATACGACATGCCACTAATCCATAGGCTATGAAAGTAAATGAAGAAAGATTGAATATATTTATATAAACATATAAATGGAGAAAACTATTAGAGCATTTAGGATTATATCAATAAACAGAAGGATTTGAGTATAAATGCTAAGATAGGCGATTTGAGTATTAGGAATTCTATTAATGTTGTGAGTGGTAGAGAGATAGGCAATTAATTAATAGAGTATTATGTGAGAAAAATAACAAATAAGAATGATTTATCCTTTTCTTTGGTAGTAGTATATAGACCTTGGATTTTAGCACATAGATTTGGACTAAACATAATGATTCATACTAGCATAAAGATATTGCATTAGTATGCAGTGATGGGACTTAGTAATATGGCTTAATATATGAATAAACCCCTATGCATATTAAAGTGGTGATTTAATTGGTTACATGTGAGTATATTGATAAGTTACATATGCATCACTATGAGCTATATCTACCATATACCAAGGTCATATAAAATATGCCTATCATATAAATTATTTCCCTATACAGGGAAGTGTACTAAGTGATCTACAGTGGTATGATCTATAGTGACTTATATACAACAACAAAAACTAGAGAAATGTTATAAATATAGTGAACCCATATAGCAAGATATGTTATCGGTGATTTTTATTGTCTAATTGTAGCACTCCATATAATAATAGTGAGCGATTTAAATAATTTTGTACAAAGAATTAAAATGTAGCAAAGTATATGTCTTCATACACAATAAAGGTGTATTTTGATTTGGAAATCATAATAAAAATATTTGCCTTATATCTGTGATTGGAAATTTGTTTCATCCTTATATCGATTTAATAGTAATAGTAAGTTTACTAAGTGAATATCGAGGAATCATTATTATGCTAAGAAGATATCAGTTCATTTATATCTAATCTGAGGAAATCATAGCTATGATTGCATTCATATATATTTGACATATCTTTAGTTGATAAATAATGATTTACCATTAAATAATTAATTTATTTAATATTTAAGCTATATAATGTATTTAGCTTCAAGTAATCGATACCAAAAGATATTTTAAGCCATTGATTCATATATGAAACCATTATGCAAAAGTGAATCAATGAGCTAAGCCTGAAGAATTCTTGTTCTATGACTGTCAAAGAAATGGCTACACATCTTGAAATCCATTGCTCAGAAAAGCCCATGATGGTAGTTTCCTCAAGTGAAAACTGTCAGCGGATGATTCTCTTTGCACTCTACTGATTGCCTTCCAGCAAGTAAACCCTTCCCTTGGCTTTAACTGTTATATATTTAACCTCAGTATGTAAACTATACCTTTCTCATAGACAACACTATGATACTCGTACCACTATCATTATTTGATGAGGTTTCAAGATTTAGGCATCATTAGACTATTACTTTAGTATATTAAAATGATGTTCACAATGTGGTATTGAAGTAATTATTGATATGACATTATACTTGAATGTAATCTATCCATAATAATATGATTAAGGAATACATAATTATATATGTCTTGAATACCTCAGTGTGCAATCTAGTTAGGGAATAACTATGACAAGGTATTTCATTGATGAACCCCTTATTTTATAAAAAAATTGTCAATGAATCTTGTGAACAGGAAGCTATCATGGTTAATGAAACCATATGTAGTCATTGGTCAGAATTCTAATGACTATTGAACTTTACAAACTATATTTATATTTTGGTAAGTACTTTTATGTGAAACATTGTATGACTATAATTAATATGTATGAGGGTATTCATATAGAAAATATATCTATACATGGACTTGGGTATTTATATAATTACATAAATTTTATAGGTGCATTGGGTCATATACCTATATCTATAGTCAATGGATTGTTAAATAAGTTATAAGATTCTATGAGACATGAAATTATAACCACATGAATACAGTCTCCTAGAAGAGTAATAAATTGTTGAATTATGTTCATATGATGTATAACTTGGTTGTGAGTTATCTGACTCTCTGGAAAGGCTATGATTGACTGTTAGTTTGTATATTTTTAGTAATAAAAACTTGTATGTAGTACATAATGTAAATATATTAAAATGTATAAGTGTTTAAACCTATATAGTATATATTAGTGCATCGTGATGTGTGCATATAAGTTATGTTTCTTTTGATTGCTAGCACACAGTTTAAATATAAGATATACCCATGTGGTATAAAATTTACATTCTTACCTATTATTTAAGATTAAGGGGCATTGATTCTTAAAATTATAAGATTGATTGCTCATGATTGAGCAGTATGCTCATGTGTAATGAACTATGATATTATGGGATGTCATAGAGAATATTTTAGTTGGAAATTATAGTCTAAATGTATGTTATACTTCGGTGGTATAAACTGTAATTGATATATTTAGAACTCATTCATACGTTTGATGAACTAAATATATGCAAATTATTTATTGCTATGAATAACATGTATTGTATTATATATATTATTGGAACATTATCATGATGTAATATAATTACTTATTTATTGTACATTGACAATAGTGACTGTAGACATGTATCAGTCGTGGTTGGTTAATTGTAATTACTTTATATATTTGTGTTATGATGTGTTTCTTATGATGATAGTGATCAGTGATGTATGATGTAATATGTTTCATTTATAATTATCACACTTAGATCATTATATATGATCATTGATTAGATTCTCATGGTACAATCTATTTATAGTTTATGATGTTTAAGTTAAAAAAAATTCACGTGTTTCTAGGTAGATCCTAGTGGGGATGTTGCAAGTACCCTATAATGCAAGGATTCAATCACACTATTAGAGGATATGAAAATAAAGGTGACAATAAAACATGTGCGTAATTAAATGCAAAGATAAAAAAGTAACAACTGGGTATAACAAGCATGACAAGAACCCATAAAATACAAATAATATTGATACATGTAACAAAATAATAGGTGGAATGAATAGAAACATTTGAAGATTATGTGTGTGTGGTTCTCCATAGATCTAGTTCCGAACTATCTACCTAAATCTTCCTTCCTCTCCCCTATGATGTTCTCCCTTTAGGTAAAACCACTAAAGGCGAATCCTATCCTACATCCATTTCAAACTAACAGGGGGTCATTAGTCTCTCTCTCTCTCTCTCTCTCTCTCTCTCTCTATATATATATATATATATATATATATATATATATATATATATATATATATATATATATATATATAGAGAGAGAGAGAGAGAGAGAGAGAGAGAGAGAGAGAGAGAACATGTCATTGCGTGAGTATAAATAGCAATAAATATTTTTGCATTTTAATTCTAACTATAATAGTAAAATGCTAGCACAAGCTTTACATATCATCATATATCAAAATAAAATCATTTTATTTTTTATTTTTTAACATTTATTTAACTGAATAAACATTACATAATTTAAACAAATAAAAAAATTAAGCCTTTTAATTTAAATAATAATGTTTTTCTAGGATAAGTCAGAAAATGGGTGTGATAAAATTAGAGAATGTTTTTGTAGATTCTCAAGTACAGTGGATTTTATTACCATGTCTTATTTTTTTAATTTATATGTATGCACACAGACACATAACAAAGTAAGGAAAATGTAAACACCTAAAAATGGTCTCAGAATATTTATTAGTAATTAAATTTCATGAATTCAAGGTGTTTGTGTACTTGTCAGTTATTGAACTAAATTAGGTGTTATTCACACACTTATTGATTTTCTATGCTCCCCACACCTTCTTCTAACACCCTCTTAATGTGCCATTCTCTTTCTTACCTATTTTCCCACAACTTAGGATATGAGTTTGTAGTGCCATGGTGCTCCTAGGTTTGTCCAAAGCATTATGATGCTCTTTGCCCTTTGTTATGGTCCCTTTCATAGTCACAACACCAAAAAAATGAGTGAGGTTATTGGACATCGGGACTAGGCAAACATAGTCATCAAGTCAATTTAGACATGTCTACCATTTTGTTTAGAGTGTCAATACATCGTCTTACGTGAGATCAAATTTACGGGCCATCTCTTATCACTGCTAGGTGTACATTTTACTAGGAAATCTTAATGACTATCACCATATCTTGAAATAAAATGGAGACACCTCTAAACATTGCATGATGATTGATTTCTTTGGTTTATGACATTTTATTTAAATTAATTAATTATAATTTAATATTGTATCATAATTTAATTATAATTTATTTACTTATATTATAAAGATATACTTCTTTATAATTGGAAGGATTGTTTTTCTAATAAATTATAAAATATATATTTTTAATCTTAATATTCATACAACTATTTTCTAAATTATAATAGAGCATATATACAGATATATATAAATATATATTTAATATTAAATTCATAATTTTATTTATGACTTAAAAAATGATAAATATTTGTAAGAAAGTTCAATGTATAACTTAAAAAGGGTCAAGTATTTTAAAAAAAGAAGTAGCTCTAATGAATAATTATTAAAATAAATAATAAGATAAGTTATTGTACGAAAGAATTAGTTCTAAAGAACATTTATTAAAGTATAAAATAAGATAAGTTATTTTAAAAAATTGATTACCACAATTTAGATGTTATGAATTTTCTATTATTTAATATTTGAAGAGCTACAAATTTTTAATTGGTATAATAATTTGAAATACTATTTTCAAAATAAAATAATATAATTAATACATAGAAATAATTTAATAACTCATTTATTAATATTATTTTTTACATTTTTTTTTCCTAAATATTTTATTAATTTATTTTTAAAAAATAAATATAGATTTAGTATTAAATTCTACACCCATAAAATAAAAATCACAGAATTAACATAGAGATCAACCATTATAATTTTATATTTTATAGGTGATTAATTTTGGTGGAAATCCCGTTGAAAGAGAGTGTATTGGTTAAAAGATATTGGGCGAGTGGTCGGCCAACAAGTTTTCATCAAATATTGGGGGTGGGAATAGAAGTGGGCGCAGTGGTCGGTAAACTTGACAGTTGAAGTGGGGAAAAACCATAACTGTGATGGGGGTGCTGCTCGCTGCTCGCTGCTCGCTGCTCGCTGCTCGCTGCTCATGATTATAATAATAAATAATAAAACAAAGTTGTCAAATGTTGTCAACACAGACATTTTCAATTACAATCCCTCTTCTTATAATTGAAGGCGATCAACTCTTTTGCTGCATTTCTCTATATTTCTGAAGATCGGTTGGGTGGCTGCATATTTGAAGTGGGGTTTCTTGCTTTAAAGGTCGGGATTCGATCCACGGACGTGTCAGAAGATCGGGTGCTGTTTTTGGGAATCCCGCAAAAGTTTCTATAAGGTGCATTCTTCTTTTCTTAGCCTGAAAGTCTTTTTTCTTTAGGAAAACTAAGTGGTTTGGATTTTATCTTTTATTATTGTAATGCAAAGGATAAAGAGGGTTTGTGCAAAGTAGGATCCATCTTAAAATGGTACATTTTCATTTTCTCCGAAATAATGGGGTTGAAACGGCAGCAACACTCTTTGCCCTCTGGTGAAACTGTAAATAAAAGAATGTCTAAGGCAACAAACTCTGACACTCATTTTCACATTTTTTTAATTTCATTTAATATGAGTTTCTCTTCCTTGATTAGCTGGTGATGTCTTTCCTGATCTATTTATAGTTTCAAACATGTTACTGAAAATTGTGCAAACAAAATTCCGAACTAACTAGGAAATCAGTTATCTGCGTCTCATAAATCGAGCCAATAGACCCAAAATGTTTACAGGGATCTTAATTGTCCAATCTTGGACTTGAACTTAAAAAAGCAATAGAAGTTTTGAGGCGCCAAATATAGCTGCTTCCTAGGTCCCATGCATTTCCGGTATGGACCAAAACAAATAGATCGAAACCGCTTTACCAGTTTTTTCTATTGTTTCAACTTTCAAGCACATAATGGCATTGAAAAGAAACGTTATATGAATTATTAACTGATACCTGCCAGAGATTGTTGATCTCAAGTTCCAAGTTTATATTTAGCAATCACAATTCTATATATTATCATAACTTGCCAGATTGCATCCCGTCTAAGGGCTTTATTTAGAAATTTGGTTGTGTGAACCAAGCCCTGAGTTCCACCATTAGCAATAAAGAAGAGAAAAGCATTATTTTAAGGTTCAGTGATAACTAAAATAACACAATGAGACCCAAAAATCCTTTGTCTAATGGATGTTTCTAATATAATGGATTTAAAGAGTTGAACATGAACTTACAACCTAACTGGAGGATCCTGGAAAGAGAGTTGTGATAGCAACTAAAAAGTTTGGACCACAACCAAAACAGGAGGGCATATCAAGAGAGGAATCCATTCAATCTTATAATATGATTTCTGCTTTGTTTATTTGGCCCATTCAATGGCTTCCCAGGTGGAAATAATATTTTCAAAGGCTGGACCTTTTCCCTATGAATCTTGTTTGCTCTGTCCTGACTACTCTAGGTGCTACTCCCTCAAGTCTTCCAGCTAGTACCTTAACAATAATCTTGTTGGCAACATTTTACAATGTAATAGATCTCCATCCTTCAATCATATCCCTATTCAACCTTTACTATATAGGTATCGATCTAATCATTTAAGCATTGATTTGCACCTAGAGTTTCAGATGAAAGAGATTCTTAGAAACTAACAAAGATATCTAAATTTTCAGCCAATCATCTCCCAAATGGTTTATAGACCCCCATTGTAAGCCTATATTCATTTGGGAATTCCTATCTTGCACAACTTTAATGGCTAACATCATTTCATCATATTATGAAAGGGAAATCTAATTGTTTGGTATCTCAATTACAAACAGATATCAGAAAAACTAATTGGAACCTCGTTTGGCATTCAACCTTTCTGCCAAGATAGGAGAGGATAAATATTCTCAAAATAAACGTGGACATTCTTTAATCTTCTATGAGATTTGTAGTTTCACCTGACCTACATTTTAAGTCGAGAACAGTTTGAAATTTGGCACCTTTTTTGAAATCATTTGGAAAACAGCTCGAAAATGTTATAAAAGAAAAACTAAGTGGAAAAATGTTTTCAAGCCATTTTTGTTTCAGAAACATCTGTAGACAGGAAATGGCAGGGTTGTCTTGGACAACATATGACAATATTACTCATTTTTTACTAGAGTTTATTTATACATCTTATTAAAATCCTGAACTTGGTTTCATTATTAGAGGCATATAGCCCAATCTTCTAGAACAAAAAAATTATTTGGTGTCTAAAATGAGTTTAAGAAGACCTTTTGAGCAAGCAAAAATCCAAATATAGTCTTTATTTTTACTACAGGTCTGTTTTTAAATACACAACTGGATCTTAACAGAATGTTTGGAAGGGATGGCCAGATCAATTCATAATTATTCCTTATTAAGCCAAATATATGAACAACATCTTAAGTGGTGAGACTTGGGAAATAACTCTAATAGAAGAACACTGAATAAACAAATGATTACTGTTTTCAATACTAATTTTGCAGACACTTATGGAAGATATGTGAAAACTGCACTTAGATAGTTTATTGTAGGTGAAACAAATGTTATGCAACAAAAGCTACGTATAACAAACCATTTAGCGTGGTGGGGGGGGGGATTTTTGGGAACCATAACTGCTTCATAACCTTTTTTATTCACATTGACTTTTCCATTAATAGCTACAAAAGCTTCCATCCCTATACTTCTTTGTATGCATCACAATTGAAGTTTGTTCTACACACCATATTTTGTGACTCCTTAGAAGCCGTGGTGTAATAGGAGTTTAGGATAGTGGGAAATTTGGTATAAGGTCTCTGCAATCTTCAATTCAAAAGATTCCAGCGAATGGTCTGTTTCCACTTTTAGTGCATTTTAACAATACCTGAATAAGCAAAGTGAGAAATTAGCATAATCTGTTTGATGGTTGTGAGATTCAAATCAAATACGAGCAAATATCCACCATTCCATATTGTGGATGGTTGAGAATTCCATTAATCTGGCTTATTCATGATCATACAAGAGTAAATCCCATTAAATATCTGTCTTGTCACCCTTTCCAATCATTTTACCTCTTATCTAATTATTTTTGGATCATTACAACATTTGTCCTAATATAAGGCAAATTGCTCCCATATATACATTAAATATTAAGAATTATATGTCTCATATTTTACAAGTCTTGGGGAAATGTGAAATTGATTTGGACTTACATATAGTGGTATCTACAGATTGTTGGTTTTTTTGCAGCATACTTGATGGTGAAGGCTTCTTGACTTTGTCTGTTCCAAGTTGGTCTCAAATTTAAATTTATGATTGTTGATATGCACTAGAATCCCAACAAACCAAAATAGCTGTAATAACCATCAAAGAGAAACCTACTAAAGCACCATTACTGCCCTATGTAACTCTCAACTAAAATGATAGAACACCCACAGAGGCACCACTTTCTAGAAATGCAATAGCTTGTTGAAATGAAAACTTGATGAACATAAAAGATGTGTATATCCTTTGTCCACTGCTAATTCGATTAAAAAACCATCGAAACACTGCCGTTTAGTGTGGGATATGACTACTAGAACCAATTTTATATTATATCCACTGAAAAAAGTTCATCGAACAACAGAGCATTTGTATTGCAATGTATGAATAATACAAAGAGCCCAATCATGACTCTAAAATTTCAAGGCATGAGATTTAATAAAATTATAGAAATCATTTTGACGTGGAATTCTATTTAGAGCCAAAGATATATGCTAGTTCACATGTGGATAGGCATATTGTGTTAAATGACGACAAAGAAAAAATTCAAAATGACTGTGTCCTGTTTTATACTTCTCTTTAGAAATTTCTGTTGGACTTGCTATAGGTATAACATGAGAAAGAATCTCTATTGCTTCAGGTTAAAGCTAGTGTGCTGCTCAATTTCCATGGCATGTACTTTGCGTCGCTTAGATCATTATGGCAGAGTTTAGGAAGAAAAATCAGTTAACTATAGTAAAGATCGATACATTACTAATTGAAGGCCTGATTATGACTCATTCTTTGATTTTCCCCTTTCCAACGGTGGTTCCTTCCTGCAGCTGCGAGACAGTGAATAAAATTGAACTTGTGTAAGGGTGCTGCATAGATGGAAGAACTTGGATCCAGTCCTGTGGTGGCAAAGTTTACAAAGGATGGAGGATATGCTGATAATCATATTGAAGAAACCTTGGATGCTCGACATGTGAATGTGTATCAGAAAAATGGCTGCTTGTCTGATAATCCAAAATTATCTCTATCCTCTGGCTCAGGGAAATCTGAAAAGGAAAACATAGACCATGATGCAAATACAATTACAGGAAATGCAAAAACAGATGGGCCTGAGGAGCATTTGATGCCAGCTATTGATGTACAAGAGAGGGACAGAGAAGCTGCAGATAAAAGAGTTACTCAATTCGGTATCATTGATAATGGAGAATCACATTCTGAGGTGGATCAGCAGTCAAATATATCAATTGAAGAGCAGGAACAATCTGAAGCTAATTATGATGGGAAAAATGCTCATGATAGTAAGGTACAGGCACCTGATTGCGTGTGCTTTACATGCTTACATGTTTCTATTTGATCTTCTCTATAGGACTAACGTGGTGAATGGTTTTGGCAACTCATGATGTGCTTCTTGCAGGGAATTGGATTTTCATCCAAGTATCGTTCGGTAGAGTCTAATTTACGGAAGACTGGCACTAGTGTTCCTGAAAAAGGGGGAAGTTTATCTTCTCAAATCCAAAAATCAAAACATCCTCCCTGTGTGGGTACCTCATTAAAGGGAACCTTCAAGGATGGAGTAAAAGGTGTCTCAGATGCAAGTTATAAGCAGAAAAAAACAACAGTGGAGAAATCGCCAGTTGAGGTTGCTGGAGCTGAGGTACATGGTTCATGTATTTCAGTTCCCTGCACTGTTAATGTTGGAGGGGCACGATCAAACCATACCGTTCCACAACCATTTGCTTTGTCTACTGGGAAGAGGGCTTTTACTGGTTCACGACATGATTCTACTGGTAGCACGTTAAGGCAAGCAAGTACGAGTAGCACATCTTCCTCAGTTACTAAAGATACACTGGTAAGCAATTCAAGTATAATTAATTATATCTTATATGAAGTGGGATGACGATTTTTATATATTATTATCTAGACCATGTCTTCAGCTATGTTTTGTTTTTATCTATGTTTCTTGAACAGTTAGCTGCCAAGTCTGCCTTGACGTCTTCAACAACAAAGCTTTCATGTTCTGGGAACTTGGAGTAATTTTATTTTGTTCAATTGACGTCCTTGAAATTAGTTTTGCTTTGATGTTTTATTTTACTTACCAGTAAAAATGCATGGAAGAATTTTTTATTTTTTCTACTTATTTTCCAAGCCTTTGCCGACAAGCAGGGTTGGATATCATTGTCAAATGTGTAGCTAATTTGTATTTCATATATGAATACTTTAACTTTATTTGGTACATATGTAGGTTAAATAGACATGTTTTGAAGGATATACAACAAAAACAGTCAAATGCTGACATTGAAGAAACTTGTGCTGTAGCTTCCTCATATCCTTTTACCTGAAACATTAGTGATTCAATGTTTTTTTGGTTGTAGTTTCAACTTTACCTTGAAAATGTTCTCTTCTTAGATTCAAATTTATTTGTATCTGCACATTTGTTTGAGCTTCCTTTTCCTTAAATTTCTAGCACCTTGACTTTGGTGAAGGCTTATAGAACCAGAGTAGCAAGTTCAGCGTCTTCATGTGGGTTTGTTTCTAGATGCGATGAACGAGCTGAAAAGCGAAAAGAGGTAGTTTATGGTCAGCATAGATATATAAATACTTTTTAATCTCTGTTTCGTTTTCATATGGTTGATAATGACGACAATGATTTGTTTGTACAATGCATTAGTTTTTCTCAAAGCTAGATGAAAAACTCCATGCAAAGGAGGCAGAAATAAACCAATTGCAGGCCAAGACAAAGGTTTTTAAACTGCACCATTCTCATTAGGGGCAATGTTTCTTGTTATCCCGTTGTATTTTGTTCAGTGATTAGAGGTGCTACTCTGTATTTTCAGAGTTGCATTTCAGTTTCTGGTCATTTTAGTGCAAATCATATGGTGGAATTTCTTTTCTTCATCATTCTTGCTTATGGAAAGTGTATATCCTTAGGAGGAGAAAGAAGCTGCCATAAAGGAGCTTAGGAAGAGTTTAACATTTAAAGCTACACCAATGCCGAGTTTCTACCATGAAGCAGCACCACCAAAAGTAGAACTAAAGAAGGTAGTTATGGCAAGCCGTTTTGTTGTTTTGTAGAAACACATTGCATTCATTGTTCTATACAATAATTAGTAATATAGTGTATAATATCTTTTTAAATTATGATTTTCACCCTGTCAGCGGAGAATTGTTTCTTTTTTATGCTTATTGTTGGAACGTCTAACTAGCCAGCTGGTAGTTACACTTGACACTATATTTTTGTACTCTTTATAGAGAAGTCTACTCTTACTGCGTGATGCATCTGGTTTCTTGGTAAATTGCTCTTGACCGTATGCCAGATGATGGTCCGGAGGTTTTTGTTTGCCTGTCACATTAATGGTCCATCATGAAGTTCTGTATAGTCCATCTGATTAATATGGACTCAGTGGCTATTTAATGGTAAACAAACTTCTAGGGTAATGTTGGAAGAGGTTGGTAAGTTGTTCACCGCAACTATATGCTATGTTTTGCTACCTACCATGGATAATTGCCATGTTTGTGGTGACTATGTAGGTCACCATACAAAGGATTGGTGCAATATTTCTTCAGGTTTTGCTTTAAAATATTAAATACTTATAATTATCAGCCATAGATTTCTATTTTCGTTAGAAAATTGAAGATGCTTCCACAAAGTTTGATCAAGATTTGTGATATGCAGATACCTCCAACTCGTGCAAAATCACCTAAGTTGGGGCGTAGAAAAAGTGGTTCAGTTGTGGAATCTGAAGGAAATCCTATTGAGTTGTGTGAAATGCCTCCTTTTAGTTTGGAGCAGAGTAAGATAAATAAGAGTGTAAAGAAACTCTCGCGTTCTACAAATTCAGACAACTCCTCTGACAAAGACAGGGTGGCTGGAGAGAAGTTCATGCACAAAGCAGTGACCAAATTGCCTTCTGAGAAAATTATGAAAACAAAGCCTAAGGAAATGCGTGCTTCAGTAGAGAGAGACATCTTAAACATGCCAGACAATGAATCTGCCAATGGATCTATTAAAAATGGAGAGTTCACTGTGATCAGGGAGTCTCATAATAGTTCTGTGAGTTTTAATCAGGATCATAGATTGGAAACTGAAAAAATTGAAACTATTTTAAAGCTAAAGAATTTTGACCCTTCCAGTAAGCTGAATGAGATTGCAGGAGAAATCATTGAAGATAACATTCTGAGGGAATCAGATTCTCTTATTGATAATGTTGAAGATTTTTGTCCAGGGTTGTTGGCCTCAGATGAAGAGTTGCATGCTTGCTATGTACCAAACATGATGTAAAACAAAATTGCCTCAAATTCTCTGTTGCGGAAGGTGGACTATAACAAGGTAGACAAGTGGTATGGAGGTTAGGTTTCTATGCTTTTTCTCTTCAAATTTCATCTCAAGAATTCAAAAACACCAATAAGAAGAGGATGAGGATCGCACGCCAAGACCAGAGCAAACCAATGCCATTTTGTATTTGCCAGATCCAAATGAGTGTCGAAACAATATTGTTTAGTTGTGTCATATGTTCATGTACAGTTATAAGTGCCAAGCTGTTTTTATCAGTATTTTGGCAGAAGGTATAAATTTGTTGCTTTCATATTGTTAGATTACGATGGTAATTAGTTTATTCTCCCTATTATTAATATCCTAAAATGTGTAGCATCTGAAAACGGTTTATTAGGTTGCAAGTTTTAGTGTGTGTCATCTGACTCATGTTTATTACTAAGAGATGCATGGTTGAAGTGTTTATGATTGTATTAATTCATTCATTCCGATGAGGACCTGCTTCAATAAAAACATATGTTGCTACCAGACTTTTATTGTCCAGTATAATCTATAAAATTTCATGCTTACAGGAAAAGATGCAAAGAACAAACTCAAATTCCTTTCTTGGGGTTTCTCAATTGAAAGAGTTTGTAAATTTGCCTTCTTGTATCAATCTTGAAATGATTTAATTTGTAGGGAAATGTGGTTTCCATTGATCATGTCCAGTCATGTATTTTTGCAGTGGTGTGGATGCTATATGATATTCTTCTTTAATTTGTTTGGGTATGTACAGTTTTTTCCTTTTCTTGGTTTTGCCACCTAATTTACCCTGGAGCTCTATTTAACCTTGTTAATGGAAATCTATATATTTCTCATGGTGAATATCAAGATGATTAAATGAGGGCTGTTCTTCAGAGACGGAGGTTTAATAGAGTAAATTAGCTGGAACTAAAGTAAAATGTAACTTTGTCCCGAGTACAAGATGGTGGACGTGTTTAGTCCAGCCTCGATGGTGGATCTGCTAACTATAACAAAGATTTGGATGATTGCATTTCGATTTTTCCTTTTTTTTAATGTTTCATTGTTTTGAAACAAGCTTTTGGAAACAACTATGCAGAAGGGTTTCACTGTTATTATTTTGCCAAACGAGATTTGTATAGAATTGATAGTTCATAATTTGATGGCTCTAGAAACTGATATTTTATACCTATATAAATCTTATATCTATTTTTTTATATTAATTTCCTTCCCCAAAAACCAAACGTTAGAAGAATTAGGTTAAGTGGCCACTTCACTTAGAAAGGGAAACAAACTTCTTTTCTATATATCCATTTGGTCTTCCTCTATAATACAATATTAGTGAATTTCAAACTGAAATGTAATTATCAACATAAAACAATTGAATATAAAGGAATTATGTACCATGCTTTCCGTTGTGCAAATAAATGAATTACAGTTTAATTAGGCAGCAATAAATGTGTAAATGCAATAAATACAGCAAAAAATAATTAATATTTCCAAGCTAATTAGGTGGGAAAACACAGGGTTTAGAGACATATCTTGATTAAGATGCAATTTGAAAGCTGTTTGACTTGAATTTAAAAAATGCAAAGAGCAATTTATTCAAATTTGAAGTCGCAATAGGGTTCCAAGAAGAGTGCATGAAACATATGTCGAAAATCAAATCTATATTGTCCATGTGGGGCAATGCAATAGAACATCATGTATTATGGATAAACATTGCAAGCTATAAAGATTACACGATCAATTAATATAAAAAAGTGTAAGTTAGATATTGCCATATGGCACCATAAAGAAAGCATTTGCAATTGGATTGAATATGCATAGTAGTAACAAATGAATAGTAATGGTTTTTCCCAAACATATATAAAGTGAAAGTGAAAAAATAAAAAATCGTCTCATTTTTTCCTTTCGCTTTTGCAATCATAACTCGAGTGTGAGAGAATGTTGTTACCATGAGGGCTTGATGACCATTCTTGGCACAACGATTGGATCACATCAAGGCAACTTCCATACTAGTGGAGTTGAGACTAGTAACTCTCGTGAGCATGATTTTTCTGGTTTTGGCCATTTTTTTCTAAAAAATTGAAATATGCATATCTAGTAGAGGGGATTGTTTTGTCCTAGTTTGACTTATACATTCTTGCTAGGTTCGACGGTCTTGACAGGTTTTGTACGATCGTAGTCAACATATGTACAACTCTACTCAAATCTACAATTTTTTTGAATTTTTGATAGCCATAATTGTACAATTTGATACTACAAATACATTACATTAGTTATATACTAATTTGTATCTTTATTTATTGTGATGTAGGATACCATATGTGTGTGGGGGCTACGCCATGGCAGCGTGTTGAAGATAATACAAGCATTGGGGTTAGAAGATGTTGATTGGGCATATCTTGAGGCAAACTACCTAGGCCATGTAACCGATTTTCCTACAATGCAATTTGGCCACACGAAGCTCACCGCTTTGGTCGAATGGGGGAATGTGACGTCTACACATTCTCACCATCGATAGGGAAGATGACTGACTTTGGAGGATGCATGGAGGATTATGAGGCCTTCCTATTAGAGGGAGAAAAATTACATCAAAGGATGTTATTGAGGAGCAAGGATTAGCTTATGGGTACTATATGGGGATGCTAGAGATCTTGAGGATGGATGATGGATTTTATTGAGTACCTTTTCTTAAGGATAAGCATCACGGACTGAAAATACATTTGTTGTTTTATTGAGCTCACTTGTGGCAGTCGACACATGGGGTTTATCCTGTTCATATTTCGTCCACACATTGTAGGAGTTGAATGACAAGTAGACCATACATTGTTGGGGATGTTGTAGGATCACCCATATGCACAAGGACCTTTATAGATTTTCGTATGAGATACATAGGGAATGATTGTAGTGGGGACACTATTACAATGTTGGGCATACGAGTGCTTGGTAGTGAAGTGGACCATTGCTATTGTGGATGTCGAATGATCGCCCATATGTACACCTCTATTTTTGTATGAGATACCCATGCAGGGATTTCAATGGGGACACTATTACAATGTTGCACAGTGATTATGCCTATTGACCTACCCACTACCTTAGAAGGATATAGAGAGATCACTACCATGAAGATGGATTTTATTAAGACAACAATGTGTGCAAGACCTTTGATGTCTCACACTAGAGGATGACTATAGACTCTCTAAAGGAGATAAAACATCACATAACATGTATATAAAGATCATCTAGGCTGGGTGATACAAAGATCATCGAGGCTAGGCTAAGGATGCCACACAAATGAGGTGGATTCAGTGGAGCAGATGATACTAGTGCCAATTTATATACAACTTTGAGTGATTTGAGTATGAGAGGGTACTAAGATAGTTTGGGTTGACAGAAGATGTGCCCAAAGCCATTGTTATTTGGTATAGGACAAGATGATGCCTCAAGAGAGATGAAGAGAATATGATATCTTTCTTTGAGGAGTAGACCCATTGATGATGAGGATGAGAGGCATCCAAACCTTGGGGTTGATGATGTGGGAGTTACAAAGGGATGGACAACACAATGGGTCACGGTTTGTCCAAAATCACTATTCCCACTCAAGGAAGAGGGGCACTCCCTTGACGGGGGACACTATGCAAAGGGTCTTGATGAGCCAAGGGAAGAGGGGGTGGAGAAGGAATCACTTGTAGTTTTTCCATTTCGAATGTCAGGGAACTTAGGCTGGCGATAGGGAAACCCAAGTGACTAAGTCAAACAAACTTGCTTTGTTATATTTAATTTAATGTTTGAAAGTTCATTGATTAATATTTTCTTAATATGAAATTGAGGTGGAGAATTGGACCACCATCATTGCGATCATGGTACATAGACTGACTCGAGGCATACTAGAAGATATTTTGGGTATATGATTGAGGAACACTGACTTCGAGGTGTGGATGCATACCCCCCTTTTTAATCTAGTCAATAGGGCTAGGGCAGAGTATCTTCATGCATTTGTTAGGGTGGATGAACTGAACACAAACCTTACATAGGTGCAAGCATTTGTTAGTCACGCACATGGGGAAGTCACACATGCATCATTCAACTTGAGGCTTCATTAACAACACTAAGTGAGGAGGGAGATAGATGAAAACACAAGGTGATCATGCCCCCTCTAGATAGCAATAGGGGTTCTCAAACCTATTCAAGTACATGCAACTACAACATAAGTACACGAAGGCCATGGCCTAGATCAAGATATATCATGAGTGAGATGCCTTGATATTGAGGTTTAGGTCTAAGGCTAGAACATAGACTAGGACACAAACTCCCATGTCCACAACATCCATTTCCCACAAGCTAGAGGAGAGGTGAGGGGTTCATTCCGCTACACCTAATACATTATTTTTATGGGCCACATGCCCCCTTTGTGTTTTTGTACCTATGGATGTATAAATATTTTATCTTTTGATTATATGCGTCTCTACATAATGCGTGCTCCAATACAATCACAATGTAGGCAATCCTTTTACAAACACACCAAAACAAGATAAAAGAAATAAATCATGGTATATTATAGCATATAATATAACACAAGATATAATCACAAATATATCATTGCATCTTATAACAATTATAAACATGGGAAACACTTGCAAGAATCAATATAAAACATGACAAATATTTACAATAAATTACACAAAAATGAAATAATGGCAAGTAAAGGATGAGGGTAAGAAAATGAGGATCCCTACTCACCTACTCCTATCAGAATGTGTTGAATTACGAGCATTAGTGCAAACGTACATTCATCACTAAAAAGTCATTGTGGATTTTTACAAATAGACAAAGAAAATAAAAAGAGAAGAAAAAATGAAAAAGATAATTATATTATATTTATAATTAGCTACAGATATATAATATATTATTTTATTTATATATATTGTATACTATTTTTTAAATATACAAAATTTTAGTGTAAAATTATTATTTTTATAAATAAATTTTCACTATAAAATTATATATTTAAAAAATAGTATACAATATATACAAATAAAAAAATATATTATATATCTGTAACTAATATATATATATATATATATATATATATATATATATATATATATATATATATATATATATATATATATATATATATATATATATTCACAAATAAAATATTACAAATCAACGAAAAAATATATATTGGGGGAAATGAAACATTGTTTTATCTTTTTTTGGATTATTGCAACTCTTATAAGATAAAATTTTGGAAAAGTCAGATTGCTTAAGATGTACAATAAATAAATAAATATGAGTGTAACTAGTAGAATAAAGTAATTTGTTATTTATAGAAAATACTAGAAGAATGAAATACTTAGCTTGTTTTTGAATGTGCAGGTCTGTGATAGGTTATAGCCATCAACAATAATTTGGAATGGGTTTGTGAATACTTGAATCTAGAAACAAAGTGTCTGCATGAGCCCAAACAAGTTTGTGCTTCTTGAGCGCTTGCATAGTGTGACACTATCTATTAGGGTGTGAAACTATCTTGTGTGCTTGTGTTAATTTGTGACAGTTCTGAGTGATGCACTCACACTGCTAAGGGCCCCTACATATGCAAATGTTTAATGGATAAATAGTTATGTTAGCATTATCCTTGATTCAAACCCTAGCTATTCACTATAGGACCAATATTAAAAAGGCACAATAGGTGAAAGGGAAGGGTTGAGTTGACCTCGACGACCCCCTAAGCACTGCCTACATATCCAATACTCCAAAGAGGGAAGTTATCCCACCTAGCTGAGCGTGTGCAATCATGTGTAATACTAGTATGAAATGCAAACTTGTGTATGACTTTAAACACCCGATAACCTTTGATTTGACCTTGTAGAGGTATTCTAACTTAGCTAAGGCTTCCTTATTTGAAGGGTTCAAGATTTGAAAACTTTAGGATAGTTCCTCTCAATGTGCAGATTCATTTCAATAATAGATATATAAGTGCTAGTTGTCAATAGGCTAAGGCTTGACATGTTTATATCACTAACTCTTTGGGTAATATCCTCCAAAATGACACATGCAAAACATACCTGCTGATACATATGAAAAATTTTAACTTTGGAAAATAGATGTTAAAGGGCACACAAATGGGTTTGATATGATTGGACATGTTCTAGTGGTATAATTGTTTGAGGAAATGTGAACCTATCTAGAAAACATGAACAATGATATGAGATAAAGAGACAATATGAGAATGATGTTAAGATATGCAAGGACAGACTAGAGAAATCTTGTGTAACAATAACAACAATTTATGAAGATCGAGCCCATATATGGATGAATGGCTAAGGAATAATGTGAACAAGAGTCATGTATGTATGCATAAGTCAAGTATGTTAAAGGTTGGTCAAATATGACATTGTCAAGTGTCTAATACCAAATATGAGTGCCTACATTCTCTTTCCCCCTCGTCCCCCCTCCCCCCCTTTTATTCTAGTAATGAAATTTATAGAGTAAAATTATAGAAGGTGACACCTGAGGATAACCACAATGGGTGGGCTCAATTAAGTATTGAGCATTGCATTTCTCCATGCAAACTTGCAATGAAACATGTAGAAATCAGTTTTCACTTATGATGTAAGTGAATACACGTGAAATGAAGTATTAAGGAACAAATACATCTCTATGTATGCAAACCAAGTTGTCTTCTAGAGACTTGTCTTTTGGAGATAATGGAGAATGGAGCAATCATGCCCCTTGGAGATGCTAGTGTTAAAACTATGGGTTGAGCTAAATATGCCCCAACCTTCATTGAAAACATAAAAGTGCTTAGAAGTTAATTCACGTAAAAATTAAGGTCCACACAACTAATTATATCTGTGAAATGGAAACCATTATGGGTTCCAATAGATCTAAGAAATGCCTGAGAATTTACATAAAGTTTTTGAGTCATCCATTGCAGACGGATTATATGATTCAATATGAGTAATGCGTAAGTAATTTTTTTGTAGAATGTGCTATATATGCCTTGCATATGTGTTTAAATATAATAACCTATGTAATTAGATCTAAAATTATCATAATATTGTTAGAGGTGCAGTCACTGAGAGAGGGGGGGGGGGTGAATCATTGATGCTAGATAATCCAATTGAATTCCCAACTCTTAAACATTCATCACATACAATCATGATCCATATAAATTAATCATTGCAATGAACAAGAAAGATATAGCAAGATCAAGTACATAACACATGATATATGTGGGAAACCCTCTTGGGGGATAAAACCCATTGAACCCTGTAAGATGGACTACAATCCTATAAAGACAAGATTCAACATTTAGACCATCACCAACTGATCAAGGAACACCCATCCCACAAGGAGGAACCAACCCCCTAGGCAACCAAGCACCAACTCAACTACCTTGACCTGATATCGACTTCTAATCTGATGTCTTCTACACCTGATGATGGACTTCTCTTACTCTCTTTCCCTTTTACACTCTCACAAACTTGCACACACAAGCAATGCATCCAAAACACCCTTTTGGATCACTCTTCACTTCTTAGCACATATATAATCAAAAAACTTGAAACAACTCTGTCACAACATTAACAACATGACCTATAGGTCATACACACAGTCCTCAACCTTCTCTACTCTTCAATCCATCCACTAAGCACACTCACTCAATCAACCTCTAGGGCTTACTCGCTCAATCTGCCTCTAGGGCTTACTTGCTCAATCTACCTCTTCTAGGCTCATTAGGTCCAATGACCTATGTGTTCACTTTCATCAACTTGATTAGACAAGCATGACTGATCCTCTTCACTCTTTGATGGTCCTCACTGACATGTACCTTCTCTTTCAAAGGTTCTCTACTTCACTTGAATCCACACATCCACAACAAGCACAATTAATCCAATTAGACCTTGTACTTATACCACTATCTTCCTTTTAAACCATCTTGGTTATCCAAGATGCTTTACATATTTGAACCACCTTTGAAATAGGTCCTCATATACATTACATGTAAGAGCCACACACTCCTTAGGTAGGCCAATACCTCATTAGCCCCAAACCACCATTAGGTCTTGGTGAGACAAAACAATTATGCCTTCATACTCTCACGTTGCATGTGAGACAACTTGGACCACCTTTATCCTTTACCAATGCTTCAAACACATCAAACCTATCTCCAATAGACCCTTGCTCACTCCCTCATGGGTCTATGCCACCTAGAACACCAAATCAACACTCAAACCTACCAATTAGGTCTCCTTGCTCTTCAGGTCTTCATACATAGAAAATACAATATTAAACTTCTGAAGCAACTACTCAAATTTTTCACATAGCCATATGATTAGATCACATGGGTTAACCCTTTAGGACCTTTGATACACCTCCATGTAGTTTAGACACTTCAACATAGACTCTAAGAACTCAATTTAATTCTCTCAAAAATGACCACTTAGATTGGTCACACATAGTCAAAATATAATTATACTATTTTGACTCTCCATATCTGATTAGGAGCAAACTAGGACAATCAAATCCTTCTCATAAGCCTTTGAGACTTATATAACATCTCCATACACATTTGATTCTTTAATTTTGGGTAGGACTCTTCCAACTTACTTCTACAAAGTGGTCACTCAATCTACCAGTGCATACAATAAACAATCAACTTCTAAGCCTTTATTCATATAAAATATGGATTGGTCAAACCTCAAAAATCCATCCATATAGCCTTCATGGAGTTTAAAACACTCTCCAATAGTTAGATCATATAGAAACATCAAAATACTATCAAGAACAACTCAATTATCCTTCTCAGATCACTTGCAGAGCATGGTCAAACACACAACCAACTTTGGAGCATAATAACTTTGACTATACAAACATTTAAACCTTCTAACTGGATTCTTTGGATGTGCCTTATAATCCAAAACTTTGCTTTTTACTGCATCAAGAAATTTGTCCTGGATCAAAAGATATAGCTTAAAAACTTTGGATTGGTTTTTCTTCATTAATTTGAATATTTAAATTCCAATGGTCACTATTCAGACACTAAACATCAAGCAACTTAACCTCATCTTGTGCTTATTGGCAAATGTGGATAAATACACACTATCGATCTCCTCTGAGTAGCTTGATATTTATCTTACAACGCTCACCATTGATCTTAGATCAGAGCTCCCACAATTATGCCACTTGGAAACTCTACGTGCCTTCTACACATTTGAATCTTTAACTCAACCCACACCATTGATCTCTATCTGTATGAACCCCTGCGAACCATTGATCTTCTGTCAACTCAATGAGATAGTGACACTTGTCACTAGCATGTGCAATCTGAGCATCTTTTGACAGTTTGACTAAATATGCACCATTGATCATTACTAATAGGATCACACACTCCATTATATAATTATCCATTCAGATTAAATGCTCACCATTAGATTTATGATACGATTATACATTGACCGTAGATCTTTGATAATGCAAATCTGGGTAAGTATGGGAACTTAGTGAATTTTCCCTGAGAGGCCAACTTTGCACCTTAATAACTTTTGCTACGCTCAACCTCATAACCTAAAAGTTGAACCATATGGTATCCTCACATGGGATAATCTATCCATGTATCAAGATTATCTTTAAACCTTCACACATGTGAAATATTACATCATCAAATTGCTTACTTAGCTTTATCTATCAAGATGACTACTTGAACTTAGACACTCAATTGACTGCTCTAATGAATTTTGTTCACTTTCATAAGCACTCTAAGCACTCATAACATCCCATAGTGTCTCTGAAACATGTTCATATCATCAATATCATCCATTAATTGCCTATCCAAGTCAAACACTAAAAAATCAATGCAAGAACATTGAAGCACATTAAAGCACACTTTATCATTGTCAATCTAACACACATGACACCTCATCAACAACCTTGGTCACCTTGGAGACATCATAGACAAACCTCCAATAATCTTCCTCTTTGTCATTGATGCCAAAACCAATACAAATCTTATGCATAGACTATGTCTCTCTCTTCAAGCACTTTTTTCCCCTTTGAAACAATGCCAAAGTGGGCTCAACTCCTGATCTTGCGAACCTGAAAAGACTTCAAGGACCAATAATAGGAAAGGACCACCTCTAAGAGATGATACATACTCCCCTTAACATTTTTCATACCTATTCTTACCTTGAACTTCTCAAACATGCTCCATGACTACATTCTTCTTTGATCATACATAGCTTCTATGAAGACAAAACATACATGAATAACAAAAACTGCATGAACTTACCTTGAAAAAATTAAGAGGGACTCCCCCTAAGTCACTTGAGCTTAGGCACCATATGAGCACTTTCAGACAATCTCTAATCATGAAAAAAATACATTACAATTGCCTCCATACCTTCTCTCTCAAATTCAACTACACAGTCCTATGATCCTAGGACCTGACCATTTACAAAGCTCCTGACTTGGTTAATCAAGTCATCATATCAACATGTTTGAGTTAACACATGTAGCAGACTTCTTTATATCTCCACTATGACTAGAAATATATCACATATGCTCCCTCTCACACCATACACAAATCTTTAGGCCTTTCAAACTATTTGAGTTAGCTCCCCTTAACTCCATGCTTCACTTGGATCATGACATCTTCAACAAGTCTTCTTAATGAGCTAGGTCTACCAACAACTCTTCAACATTGTCCATACTTTAGTCAAAAATCTTATGGAAACATCAATAGATCTCATATCTTCATTAAATCAACTTAAACAATTGAAGCAAACATGAATAACTCTTATAAGGATCTCAAAATAATTGCCCTGTTATCCTCTACAAGTCATCATGGTTTAGAACCTTTTCAAAATCACTCTCATGGAACTATCTCATCTGCAGAACACTATGAACTCCATGACAGACACAACTTGTCATATACAACACTCTAAGACCTTCTTCATGATAATACATTCTCTATATCAACCTAGACTTCAATCTTTCTATGTAATATAATATGTTGATAACCCATCATCCTTGAATTCACACCTTTAGCTGAGCTTCTCCACTTGAGCTGATCAGCATACCAAATAACACAAGCTTATTGAATTTAAGCATCTCACAAATTCTCCCCCTTATATCATGACCACATATACAACCAAGATCTGCTCTTTAACACATTTTGCTCATTAAAAACATGTTAAAACATCATAACACACTCAAGACACTTGAGTTAGCTATCCTTAAATCCATACCAATCTCTGAACTTCTAGGGTCCACAAGTCCTCTCTCAAGAGTCATCATGCTACTCACCTGAAACCAAGCTCTCAAGTACTTTTAGAGCACTACACAAGATCAAGCTACCTCAAGATACCAACTATGGATGAAATCTGATTACATCCATACCTTTCATCTACTGCAACTCATCTTCATAATCCTATCCCTCAGAGAGCTTTTTTTTACACCAAGGATTTCCTCTTGCATATCATAACATGATTCCTTATGAACTAAATCAACACAAAGGAACACATGACCATAATTTATTTTTCATACCTCAAACTGATATAACAACTCACCTTCATGAATTTATTGTCATGCAACACCATCCAAGACCCAACAAACATCCACCATGCTTCCTCTTTCTATAAAGTTTTTCTTTGAAGCCTAGAGAGACACCCCTTTGACATAGTGAGACTATAAGTCCCAAAACTCAGGAGACTCCCATATCTCCATACTCTCATTTGAATTATAGTCTTGTCTCATTATCAAATTGACTTTGAATGGATCCTTGAATTCATTTTTTGCTTTAGACTTGTTAACAAATGTAGACAACAGAAAATCTTGACTTTCCTTCATGTCTATCATGGAAAACAAACCATATTTGGTCTTAGTCTGATCTCTTCTAGTAGGCTTAGGTTTCCAAAACCATTTGTGACCTCTTCCTTGCACACTAGGATCTCTATAGAACTTATTTTTCTTTAATAACTCATTCAACTTGTTCTTGCAATATCTGGAAATGTGACCAACTCTATGACATCTGAAACAAACAAGATCATTCATACCTTTTGCTTGATGATGATTTTAATTTTTATTTGACTGATTACTTCTTTTTACATAGTCCTTTTCCCTATAACCAATAATATGACAAACAAAACAATGGCCCAAAAAAGATTTGGCATACCTTGAAGCATTTGGTTGTTTGATTGGCTTCTTCATTTTGTCTTTGACCTAATTTGACTTATTATCTTTCATGCTACCATCTTATTTGACTTATTTTAATTTATTTTTTTCTTCTTCAGTCTTGTTTACCTTGACAACAAATTGCTCATGCTCATTCTTCAATGAATCTAGCTTGGTCTTCAATTGAATGCTCTCATCCTCTTTAGCTCTCATACTTGAACTAGCAGCCTCTAACTAAATTATGAGAACTTGGATAGTCTCCTTATCCCTCTTAGCTTATTTAGGCATGTCATCCTTCAATATGTATGCTTTCTCTTCATTAATCTTTATAGAATCAATATTGAACTTCAACTCATCATGCTCACCTTACTTTGAACTAAACTTGGCATTTGTCTCTTCTAACCGAGTCTTGAGATGTCTACATACTTCCTCTTTTGAACTTAGATTTTTCTTTGTAATCCTTAGTTAATCTTCAAGAATGTTGATCTTCTCTTTATCATCTTTTGATCTTGAGCTTGATTTCAAGGATTATAGCTCCGTATTGAGCTTGATCTATTCTTGATTCTTCTTTACTTCTCTCTTGAACTTGCCTTAAAAACTTCCCTCAAAAGAACTAAATTTATCTTCAAGACCTTTGATCATATTCCCAATTTTATAATTCCTCTTCTTTTGCTCCTTTAGTTCACCAAGTGCACTCATAAGCTCAACTTCTAGATCAACTTCTTCTTCTTCGCTGTCATAGTAAACTTCTTCATCAAACATGATGATCTTTTCACCCATATTGTACCTTGGATCACCTTCAAGTGGTTAAAATTTCAATGAAGGTCCTGATTTGATACCAATTATTAGAGGCAAAATCACTGAGAGGGGGGTGAATCAGTGATGCCAGATAATCTAATTAAATTACTAACTATTAAACATTCAACACATACAATCATGATGCATATAAATTAATCATTGTAATGAACAAGAAAGATATAACAAGATCAAGTACATAACACATGATATATGTGGGAAACCCTCTTGGGGGATAAAACCCACTAAACCTTGCAAGATGGAATACAATCCTATAAAGACAATATTTAACATTTATACTAGCACCAACTGATCAAGGAACACCCATCCCTTAATTTAGTGAGACACCCATCCCACAAGGAGGAACCAACCCCCTAGGCAACCAAGAACCAACTCATCTACCTTGATATGATATCCTCTTCCAATTTGATTTCTTTTACTCCTGATGATGGACTTTTCTTACTTTCTCTCTTTCCCTTTTACACTCTCACAAACCTGTACACATAAGCAATGCATCTAAAACACCCTTTTGGTCACTCTTCACTTCTGAGCACATATACAATTAGAAAACCTAAAAAAAATCTATCACAACATCATTAACATGACCTGTAGGTCATGCACACAATCTTCAACCTACTCTACTCTTCAATATATCCACTAAGCACACTCACTCAATCAGCCTCTAGGGCTTACTCGCTCAATCTACCTCTAGGGATTACTCGTTCAATTTGCCTCTTCTAGGCTCATTAAGACCAATTACCTATGTGTTCACCTTCATCAACTTGATCAAATAAGCATGATCGATCCTCTTCACTCTCTAATGGTCCTCACTAATCTATACCTTCTCTTTCAAAGGTTCTCTACGTAGATTGAATCCACACATCCACAACAAGTACTATTAATCCAATTAAACCTTGCACTTATACCACTCTCTTCCTTTTAACCCATCTTGGTCGACCAAGATGCTTCACATATTTGAACCATCTTTGAAATAGGTCCTCATACACATTACATGTAATAACTACACACTCCTTAGTTCAACCAATACTTTATTATCCCAAAACCACCATTAGGTCTTAGTGAGACCTAAAACAATTACGCCTTCATACTCTCATGTTACATGCGAGACAACTTGGACCACCTTCATCCTTTACCAATACTTATAACACATTAAACCTATCTCAAATAGACCATTACTCACTCCCTCATGGGTCCATGACACTTGGAACACCAAATCAACACTCGAACCTACCAATTAGGTCTCATTGCTCTTCAGGTCTTCATACATAGAAAACACAGTCTCAAAATTTTGAATTAACTACTTAAATATTTTACATATCCATATAATTAGATCACATGGGTGAAATCTTCAGGATCTCTTCTATACCTCCATGTTCTTTATACACTTCAACATAAGCTCTAAGCACTTAATTCAACCCTCTCAAAAATGACCACTCAGACTAGTCACATATAGTCAAAATATAGTTATACTATTTTGACTCTCCATATCTAATCAAGATCAAACCATGACAATCAAAAATTCTCATAAGCATTTGATACTTATATAAAATATCCATACATATTTTCTTCTTCAATTCTACTCGTAACTCTTCCAACTTACTTCTGTAAAGTGGTCACTCAATCTGTTAGTGCATACAATAAAAACAATCAACTTCTAAGCCTTTGTTTATATAGAATATGGATTGATCAGACCTCCAAAATACATACATATAGCCTTCATGGAGTTTAAAACACTCTCCAATAGTTAGATCATTTATAAACATCAAAATACTATCAAGAACAACTCAATTATCCTTCTCAAATCACTTGGAGAGCATGGTCAAACACACAATCAACTTTGGAATACAATAAATTTGACTATACAAACATTTAAACCTTCTAACTGGATTCTTTGGATCTTGGAGTCCTCTACATCTTTGCTTTTTACTGCATCAAAAAATTTGTCTTGGATCAAAAGATATAGATTAAAAACTATGGAGTAGTTTTCCTTCATTAATTTGAATATTTAAATTCCAACGGTCACTATTCAAACACTAAACATCAAACACCTTAACCCCATATCATGATTCCTATAAATTATGGACAAATACACACCATCGATCTCCTCCGAGTAGCTTGATATTTATCTTACAATGCTCACCGTTGATCTTAGATCAGAGATCCTATGATTGTGCCACTTGGTAGCTCTATGTGAATTCTACATATTTGACTCTTTGACTCAACCCACACCATCAATATCTATCTATATGAACCCATGTGAACCATTGATCTTCTATCAACTCAATGAGATAGTGACACTTGTCACTAGCATGTGCCTTCTAGGCATCCTTTGACAATTTGTCTTAATATGCATCATGAGATCATTACTGATAGGATCATGCACTCTGTTAGATCATTATCCATTCATAATAAATGCTCATTTTTAGATCTATGATCCAATTAAATGCTGACCGTAGATATTTTATAATGTAAATTTGGCTATGTATGGGAACTTAGTCAATTCTGCCTAAGAGGCCAACTTTACACCTTAATAACTTTTTCTACACTTAACCTCATGAATTAAAATTTGAACCATATGATCTCATCACATAGGGGAATACATAAATGTATCAAGATGCTCTTGAAACATTCACATGTGTGAAATATGATGTCATCAAATTGCTTACTCAACTTTATCTGTCATGATGACTACTTGAACTTAGACACTCAATTGACTGCTCTGATGAATTCTGTTCACTTGCATAAGCACTCTAAGCACTCATAATATCCCATAGTGTCTATTCAACATGTTCATGTCATCAATATAATCCATCAATTGCCTATCCAAGTCAAACACTGAAAAACCAATTCAGTAACATTGAAGCACACTGAATCACACTTTGTCATTATCAATCTAACATATACAACACCTCATCAACAACCTTGATTACCTTGGAGACATCATAGACAAACCTACAAAAAATATATGTAAAAGTGTGAACATATGCCTTGTATATACCCCCAATATTATGATCTATGTAATCCAAGTCATATAATGTGTGAAATATTTTCATAGAATTCATGAAATGCCACTATAATCATGTAAAATCATGAAAAATGCCCTACATATACCCATAATTTTGTGCCAAAGCTATCATAGTATGACTCAAAAATGTAATAAGTTGTGTAAACCTATACCATTCTAAAGTAATATGTGTCTACAATTTTTTAAATCTAACTATGAAGGCTTAGTCTCTAAGATAAGCCACTATGTATGCCCCCTTGTGAGGTAAGGGATGTACCATACAGATGACTCATCTTAAATGGAGGAGTTAAATGCATCATGATATATATAAAAATATATGATCAATATAAAACTTGTATTAGCATTTAGAGAATATGCCATCATAATAAGAATACATTTTTAGAGTATATAAGAAACATGCATCCTAATAAAAGTGTCATGTCAAAATAGATATAGAAATGAGAAACACAGTGAACAAACAACATAGAAATGAGAATCCATAAAATAAGTAATAAATTTGCATAAAGTGCATGATATGTATCATGGAATCACAAATAAAAGAGGAGTGTATGATATGTATCATGAAACAAACAAGCTCAACAAAAAATATAAAATTTATCTACACATAGAAAACATAGTCCAACATAATGTCATGGACATGGTGCACACAATAAAGCACACATAATAACACTAATTTTCACACAAGGTTGTTTAACCCAACATTAGATATGGATTATAATGGGATAGATAGGGTTAGGAATATATAAATGAATAAGCACAAGGGTGATAAATAGATCTATAATAGGCCAATTATCTACAAAATTTAGATAAATCATATACTGAATTTATTATACTATGACATTCTAAAAATAGGAAACATAGTTATGTTTGATATTGAAATGATAATGAAAAGCAATATACTTAACTAATTATAATGATAATAAAAATATAGATCTAGAATAGGCAGTAAGAAGATTGAAATAATATTCTGAAATAGTCACTAAATTTTGGATTAAGTGCCTTTGTGGCCTTGAACACATGCATCAACCAGGTATGGTTATGTTAATGCTATTGTTTAGATCAGATGTAGGTGTCCAATATAGAATACCTAATGAAACTATATGTGGCCACCTGGATGCTTATATTTTTTGTGTTGCCTTTACTTTGGTGCACTCAAATCTAGGTCATGGACTATCAGTCCTTGTCAGATGATAAAACCCTAGCTCTTCATCTTCATATTAGCTATGGAAAAAATGGGTTAGTGGGATCATGGTGTTGATCTACCCCAAAGACTCCTCTATCAATAAAATCTATCTACATAGCCAATACTTTTAAGAGAGCCTCATAATTATGTAGTTCTCCCATACATATTGGCTTGTGTGTAAATCATGCAATGTGTGATAAGCAAGTACAATAGTGACCTAGATTTTAAATCAAAAAATATAAATCTTGGGATGATCCTTTAGTACATTAGACGTATAGATGTGATGTCCCTATGATTGATATATAATATGAGAAAATAGAGAAACTTTTCCCTCTTGAGTGCTTGATTGAATACTCTTTGGTTGAATGCTAGGTGAGGAATGATAAGGGTTGATCTTATATTTATACCAATTATCTTGGATAATATATTTCATTAAATCACTTAGGATGACCTTTAAGATATGTTTCATTTGTAAATTGGATGACTTTAGGACACTAAACACTCATGTTGGGATATGACACTTACATTGATGTAGGTCTCTGATTAAGACGTAAGTGTCCAAGTAGTTATAAAATAGATGCAGGTCCAAAACTAACAGAGGTGGAAGATAAATAGGTTTATCACATTATAGGTAAGAGATAAGGCCTGGTTATCAGAATGATAGTGGTCATACTAAAATATAGGCAATGAACACAAAGAGATAGTAGATGCAAGACTTACAAAAGTGACAATGGTATAAAACTGAGAGAAAAAACCATGGTATGTATTTTCCAAGTGTACAAGACTAAGGTCATATATAATTCATAAATATAATCTAAACTTTCCCTCCCTTTAATCTAACAATGAAATTTATAGTGTAAAGGAAAATGAATGTGTACCTGGGTGTGTATAACATACCTTGCCTTTGCTTGAGTCTAACTTGAGTGTTTTGATGGTGACTAACCTGTAACTAAGAGAATGTTACAATATATAATCAATGCATATAGTCTAAAATTGAAAGCATTGAAATGATTAAAATTAAAAGAGAGTAAGGTTTAGGATCACACCTGTGTATCAATGTAACCATCTTGCCTTTTAGCAATTTGATTTGAAATATGTATCATTATGAATCACTGAAAGTGAGATTAAGAAAAATATAAATCTAGAAACTGCATATATCTAAGGAGAGAGAGAGAGAGAGAGAGAGAGAGAGAGAGAGAGAGAGAGAGAGAGAGAGAGAGAGAGAGAGAGAGAGAGAGAGAGAGAGAGAGAGAGAGACCCATGCCCCCAACCTTGAAGAAAAAGTGGATTTCCACCTAACAGTTGAGACTAGATCAACTATGCAACCCAATCATACTTATAACTTGGTGAGTGTGAGTGAACCAAGTCAACTCACACTATCAAACTAGTGAGGTTGGATGATACAATCAAGTCCAACCTAAAAACTTGTCAAGATTAAGTGATTTAATCACCTCAACCATACCAAAAAATTAATCAACTACTATAGTAGATTGGCTTAATATAGTCCATAAAAGTCTAATCTAGTGGGTGGTGATAGTCCCTAAAGGTGTTTGGAATATAAAACTGATTTGATTTTATAATATTAGGCACATATTACATAGCATATGCACCTTAGATATGTATCATACTGAGGATGTGTATAACAATGATTCCAATGTATAAAATTATACCATAAATGTGTATATGAAACATATAACCGTGAATCTATCCAATTTGAGAACTATTTATGTGTGGAGAACATGTTTCCAAAACATGCCCCCATTATATATAGAGAAATATTAAAATTGATATAGGTGCCAATGTGGAGGACATGTTTCCAAACATGCCCCCAATGTAATCTGGGTATGTTGTATACTGAATAACTATGGAGAACATGTTTCCAAAACATGCCCCCACTAAATTTAAAAATGTTAATATATGGAATCCATGCCTCTATGACATGCCCCCACTGAATCTTAAACTCTGACTATGTGAAAGCCATGCCTTTATGACATGTCTCACTTAATTTGAAACTATGAATATGTGAAATCCATGCTTCTATGACATGCCCCCATTAAATCTAAAAGCCCCCCTTTTGAGGTGAGGGGAGATAGAAATTGGTAGTTAACTGACCTTAAAAAGATAAGATAACCATGTAAACTAAGGAATGTACCATGTAACATATAAAGGTAATATGTCTAGGTAGATATATCATTGAAACACATACAATGTGATCCCATCAAGTCCTAAGACGCATGATACAAATCATGGCAACATATAGATAGTAAAAATACAACATCAATAAGCAACCAATCACACATACTAGAGCACTCAAAATCAAGTCAAAAAATAATCGTCCAAGGAGACCACAAACAAGGGGTATGTTCAAATGATGCACAATTGAAGGGACATGACGTAGTCAAATGGCCATAAAGTAAGAAATGACATATTCAAATGTCAACATACAACAAACCATGACATATTCAAATGTCAAAGAAGCAGACAAAGGCATGGGGCTCATAAATAATGGAGCATATTCAAATGCTAAAATAAACAAGATAATAACAAGGCAAGACACTCAAGGAAGTGCATAAATGAAAGTATAAGCAACCTGTAAACACCTAAAACTAGCCACCAATAAACTCCAACTAGGATTTTGACCAATTTATACCAAAATACATAATTTGGGCTAAAAACACTAAAAAATGCCAAAAGATGTGAACTTTTCATATACAAGTGCCAATTTTGGCCAATGTATCCCTAAATGGGTTAATACATTTTATGAGACAACTAAATTTGATCAGATCATTTTGAGTCAAAATGACATTTTTACACCTAGGTGCTATGGATTGCTCTTTTCTACCATATTTATTGCATGAGACACATGCCTTTGTTATTTTGTATTGGAAACATCTTAAATGGGATAACAGATCCAACACATTTAACATTTCCTTCTAATTCTAATCCAGTCAAAATTTGAGCTAATAATATGACATTTTGACCAGTTTGATTAATTTTTGCACCAATTACCAAAATTTGCACCAAAATTGATAAATCATGTTTAAGGCTAATTAATTTGAATCAAGAGATTAAGTTAATTTTCCATGGAACTTATTGATTATTTAATTATGGAAATTGATTATGAATATTTGAATCATCAAATGACATCATTCTATGGGGTGGCATCCACAAGCCATAATTGCAACAAATATTTGATTAAGCTCTCCCATGCCTCTTTAATGCCTCTTTATCCAAAATATTTATGAGGGTATTTATTAATTTTATCCCCCAAAATCGAATTGATTCTTATCCACACATCTTCATCTTGAGATGGATGGTCTAGGTTCATTTTTGATCAATTGTAAAAATCTATAAATAGAAGGCCTCACACTCATAATTTCAAGCTCTTTAAAGCCAAATTTATAATGATTAAATGAGTTAAAAAGCCATTGAGTATAGTGTTATCATGCCCAATTGTTAGGCCATAATCCAAAGCCAAACCAAATCCATCACAAGTCAAAGGTGCCAAGGAGAGAAGGATCTAAACGACTCCATTGATGAAGACTCTTTGATACACAAGTTGAGTAAGCCACTCTACAAACTATTTAGAAGCTCCAACGAAGGTGAAGGAAGGTTTATTTTGTGTTTTAGTTGTTGCTTTCATATGTATATTTGTTACTAAGCTCCCCCTAGTGTCTAGGCCTAGAGATGTCATACTTGTTAGTGTGTTATTTTTATTTTGATTTCATTTTAAACTAACACTTGATCTAACCCCCTCTCTTGAGTCAAATCCCTAGTTCACATAATGGCATGATCGATGGGACCTATACCCACAAATTTGATCAAATATATCCTATAAGCAACCTACTAACCAATTTCATGCAGAATCTTAAAGTTTGAGAGCAAAGAGAGTAAAAAATTTGATTAAAAAGCCATTTCCTGCGAGTCACAATTTTGTCACTATCAACTTGTGATTTTATCTTTTGGACCATAAAACTAAAATTGACATAGTCATGGTTTTGTATTTCAGTCACGATATTGCATCTTAAATATGTTTTTGGAATAACATTTTCTCTGTCTGTAGGTCAAGTTGTGGTATTACATTACTGCTACTTGATAGTAGTGATATTATAATACCACAATTTTTCAAGTTACAATATTGAAATACCATGACTCAACAATCATGATATTGCAATACCGTGATTTCTCTAGTTATGATATTGTCAGTTTGAGTCATGGTATTATAGTTAAACTACTAGCAGTTAGCCTAGGCTATTAGGGTTAAGTAACGATACCACAACTCTCTAAGTTGTGGGTTTTCTCTGTTAGTTGTGATATTGTCTATTAGAGTAGTGATATTATCAATTTATATTGACTAACTCAGGAGTTGTGATATTATGTTAACCAATCATGGTTTTGTAGAGTTGCGGTATTGGACTGTGGAGTTACAAGATTGTACTTTGTGAACTTGAGAGCTCAATTTGCAAAGTTACTTGTTTCATTTGAAAAAGTGCTTCAAGGTTAAACAAAATTATAACCATTTCCTTGTAGGGCCTACTTGAAAAGTGTCAAATCATGCTTAATTATATCTTTTTAAAACCTCTTTTGGGATGCTTAAAAATAATTAAGAATCTTTTATTTGGTGCTTAAAGAAAATTTTAGGGTGTGTACTTAAATAGTTTTGTTGTTGTTATTTAAAAATTTTGCAACTTAAGGCTAAGGGGCCAAAGAACACCAAATATTTCATTTTAATGCTCTAAAATTGAACTCAGTTCCAAGTTTTTTTTTTATGCAAGTTAATCATTATTTTTTTAGTTAGATTTGTTTGAGCAAAAAGGAATTTGTGCATGTATGCTCTCCCCCGTCCCCTATAGAGAACTTGTGGGATCAAAAACACCATATTCATTGAAAATTGGCTTAGTCCAAAGGCATAAAAAAAATGTTATTAAGGCTCTCCCCAAGACCCACATGGCTTGGGTGATCTAAAAAAAACCTTGAAGCTCTTTTACTTAGTTTTTATTTTTATTGCATCTTGGCTTGTGAGGGGGACTTTATTACCTCCCATAAGTTCTATAGGTAAGCCTTGACCCAAGAATTCATATCTTATCATTGTCTTCAACCCCTCTCCATGGGGGGTATATAAATTGGGATCCCCTCATTAGGATTATGGTTTGAGTGGTTAAACCATATTTGTTAGTAGAGGCTAATCTTGAGATGTTTGAGCATGTTGGACATCACACTACACTGAACGAGTGATGGATGTAGTGGTTGTAAAAAGGGCAAGACCTTTTTATAAAAAGTGATATGATGCAGACCCAAATGATGTGTGATTATTTTGTATGCTGACATGAAAGTGGTATGCATTTGATCCATCTAGACATTCAAAAACTTGTTAGTTTAGTTAACCCCACTTTGCCACACCTTGTCAGTTTAGGTCTTAAGATGATTAATTAGTTGATTTGTCTTTATCTTAGATTACTTGGTCTTGTTTGGAGTCAAAACTATTTGTTAACATAAATCCATTTTGAAACACGTTGTCCACCATTTTATTGAATAAAGGGGCGTTATGCTGCCCAAGTGAAAATTATCTTTTTCCTTGTTCAAAAATTTATGATAAACTTTGTGTCATTTCTTCCATTTTGGCATAATTATGCTACCCATTGAGTCTAGAATATTTGCCCAATTTTGTTAAGTCCTTCATTGATAATTTAAATTCAAAATGACACCTTTATAAGTTCATAAGGTATATAAATTGGGATCCCCTCATTAGGATGATGGTTTGAGTGGTTAAACCATATTTGTTAGTAGAGGCTAATCTTGGGATGTTTGAGCATGTTGGACATCACACTACACTGAACGAGTGATGGATGTAGTGGTTATAAAAAGGGAAAGACATTTTTATAACAAGCCATATGATGCAAACCCAAATGATGTGTGCTTCTTTTGTATGCTGACATGAAATTCGTATGTATTTGATCCATCTAGATGTTCAAAAACTTGTTAGTTTAGTTAACCCCACTTTGCCACACCTTGTCAGTTTAGGTCTTAAGATGATTAATTAGTTGATTTTTATTTATCTTAGATTACTTGGTCTTGTTTGGAGTCAAAACTATTTGTTAACATAAAGACATTTTGAAACACATTGTCCACCATTTTATTGAACAAAGGGGCGTTATGATGCCCAAGTGAAAATTATCTTTTTCCTTGTTCAAAAATTGATGATAAACTTTGTGTCATTTCTTCCATTTTGGCATAATTATGCTACCCATTGAGTCTATACTATTTGCCCAATTTTGTTAAGTCCTTTATTGATAATTTAAATTCAGAATGACACCTTTATAAGTTCATAAGGTATATAAATTGGGATCCCCTCATTAGGATGATGGTTTGAGCGGTTAAACCATATTTTTTAGTAGAGGCTAATCTTGGGATGTTTGAGCATGTTGGACATCACACTACACTGAATGAGTGATGGATGTAGTGGTTGTAAAAAAGGCAAGGCCTTTTTATAACAAGCCATATGATGCAAACCCAAATGATGTGTGCTTATTTTGTATGCTGACATGAAATTCATATGTATTTGATCCATTTAGACGTTCATAAACTTGTTAGTTTAGTTAACCCCACTTTGCCACACCTTGTCAGTTTAGGTCTTAAGATGATTTATTAGTTTATTTGTCTTTATCTTAGATTACTTGGTCTTGTTTAGAGTCAAATCTATTTGTTAACATAAATCCATTTTGAAACACATTATCCACCATTTTATTAAACAAAGGGGTGTTATGCTGCCCAAGGGAAAATTATCTTTTTCCTTGTTCAAAAATTTATGATAAACTTTGTGTCATTTCTTCCATTTTGGCACAATTATGCTTCCCATTGAGTCTAGACTATTTGCCCAATTTTCTTAAGTCCTTCATTGATAATTTAAATTCAAAATAGCACCTTTATAAGTTCATAAGGTTGATGTGTTAAGTGGGTTTTCCATTTTCACTAAACTTGAGGGAACTTAGGTTCAATTTAAAATTTGGATTGAGGTCCATTTTTATACTAATAATCATTATCATCATTTGGCAGGACTCAAGTCATCTTGCATATCACTCATGATTTGAGTTTTAGGCTACACTTTGTACTACCCATCCTATTTTACCATTTGTCTTGAGTCTATTTGATACCACACTTTTGCCTTAGATATTTTTTAAAATTTGTGTGTCTCATTTGAGTTGAGGAGAGTAGTGTTATGCTACCAAAATCTTGTCAAACCATTTTGCCTTAAATTCTTGAAGCAAACATTTGTCACACCTTTTGATAGTTTTAGAATTATTATGTTTCTCAAATTATTTCAAAACTTGTTTCATAGGCCTATTTACATAGATTCCAAGTTTTTTCAAAATTTCAAACCATTTTGAGTATAGCTTTGTGAATCTTTATCTAGTGCAGTTACGCCGTTCACCTTTGTCTAGTTTCTTGGTCAAAAGAATCTAGTTTGTGCCATTATTTGGGAGAAAATAAACTATCTCCAAGTGCATTTTGTTTCATACCTCATACCCATTGATCAAGTTTATGTCCAAAAGTCAAATGCCTAGTTTTTGTTAAGAAGTATTTCAAATCTATTAGATTAAATATCTCATATTTGTTTAAAGTATATATTTTGACACTATTTGGCTAAAATTCCTAGCACGTACCTTTGTTTGACCCTAGTGTTTGATGCCATGTTTGGCCAAAAGTCCTAGCAACTTTTTTTTTTCATAGATTAGACTCGTTTAAAACACTTTGATCCTAGAATCTGGCATTCTAATTTTTGGTCTGTCTACTTGACCTTTTTATGTGAGATGTGTAACATTGGACATTTGACGTTAGCTTGTTTTATCACAAATCATTGCATCGATCTTTTTGGATATACATATCCATATTTTTGACTAGGTTAGATCAAGTTTGAATAGCTTTTTGGACATTGTATTTTTTAGAGTTTGTATAACTCTATTCCTTTTGGTCGTGAAACATTTACTATGGATCCCAAAATGTCTTCCTACACTCATAGTGGCCTCATGTATAATATATGATTTATTAATGTAATCACATAGGAAGAAATGGTTCAAGACCCCTATGCAAACAATGTCTCTTATGAGATAGATCCTTATCCATCTTATCACACTCAAACATGGGCACAAAACCAAGACACATTGGCTCATTATTTGGTTAACATGCCTCCATACTCAGAATAGGATCATGAGATAATAGAGTAATACCTAGCTATGGTACTTACAATTGAAGAACCATTTCCTCAATAACCATACTATGTTACTAAGCCATCAACGTATGATCCTTATCTATTTGAGCTTAACTTATTGGGAAAAAAAGATGAGATTTTGGTTAGATATATAGAATTAGGGGTTAATTTTTTGGTAGATTTTCCCTAATGAGAATTTTCCAAGTCTAGTAAGAATGCCTCACAACATACTGTATAGTTAATAGGCTTCTTATAGAAATACTTTAGCTCTAGCCATAATGGTGTATCAAGACCCTAATATGCTTTTCAAAAGAAATGACCCCATGGGGGATCACTTTGTACAGATGCAGACATCATAGTAAACTTATTTAAACCTAGTACATAATTTTAATTAGGACCATGTCAAATAGGCCTCTCATAGATTTAGTTAGTTCAATAGGAGTGTTAATTATGAAAAACACTTTGATTGATAACTTATTTCATATGCCAACCATCGAAGAAGTGTCTTCTACTTCTACATAGAGTACTGAGTAAAATGTAGTGGACAATGTGCATTCAACATCCAATCCAAAACAAAGTGGTGTAAGTACAAAAATAACTAGTATGCAAACAAGTGTACTTTTAGTTAGCACCATGTGTGATTGTTCAAATCAGGAAGTAGGAGTTTCCATGTCCAAACCTCAACCAAATAATAACACTAATCCTCAACCAATTGCTTCTTCAAGTGCTCAACCAATAGGATTAGGTAGTTAGCTAATGACCAATGCTATACCTCAACAATAAAATGTGATGAATCCTACTCTTCCCTAATAGGTAATGAGTAGTGTTCCAAAATAATAATCATAATCTAACCTACCAGTGTAACAAAGGAAAAACATGTTTCCACCTCAACAGGGGGAAACCAATGTTACACCTCACTAGGTAACAACAAACATACCTCTTTCCTTGTAGACCAATATACCAACTCAAATCCAAATGATGTCTAATCAACAACATATGACTATTGGTCAGTTTAAAATTCCAAATCTTCAACATGCATCCATATCCTAACTGGGATTCATGCAACAAAGAGGTTCCAGTGTTCCTCAAGTACCGATCAAGCAACCTTTGCCTTTTGTGTAGAACGTGCCACTAGTTCAAAGATAGGTTCTTGGTTCATAAGTAACCTCTCAATATTAAGGTTTAATTAGTTAATAGGATGCCCTTTTACAAACTTAATAAGCATAGTATAGTTATATCCCTCTATCCCAACCTCAAAATCCTCAAAAATAATCCCACATACCCAATCCAAACTAGAATATAACACTAAAATATGTGTAATTTCAATAATCAAACCCTAATCCACATATGCATATTATTTATATATTCCCCAACCAAACTAACATACCCCAACAGATACCTCCATCATACCCTGATCAAAGTGCTCCACTTGTGACTGCTCAACCATCTACCCAGGCTAATATTCCACCTCAAAATAATGTTCCTTCTAGTTTCCTAGCCTAAGAACTATAATAAATGAAGGATGCAATTACTACCATCCAAGTTGGAAAACAAACCAAAATTTTTAAGTTGGATGACATGTGTTATTATCCATTTAACATGGATTACTTGTAGATACCATTTCCTTTAGGATACAAACCATTAAAATTTGACAAATACAAGGGGAAAGGTGACCCCAAGGCTCATTTGATTGAGTTATTTGTTACATGCTAACCAGTAGCATATGGTGACATATACATTTTGTTGTTATTCCAAAGGAGTCTAGTAGGAAAAGCCTTGGAGTGGTTCTTAAAGCTGAATAAGAATTCAATGTTAGATTTTGATGATCTTTTAGACAAGTTTATACAACATTTCTCATACAATCTCAAGCATGAGATTTCATTAGTTGAATTGATGCAAGATAAGAAAAAGGCCAGTGAAAGTTTTACAAGTTATCTACAATGATGGAGAACTATTTCAAGTTGATTCACTCACAGTTTACTAGACAAATAATTAGCCATTGTGTTTACCAAAAATTTGTAAAGTGAAAAATCCTATCATCTAGAGCTATAGTGTGCACATACCTTTAAAGAGATTATTAATAAACATTTTTTGATCGATCAATCCCTTATTAACAAATGGATTATCAAAGTTACTTCACCAAATTAGAATCAAGGTACCAATCAAGGAAATGGCCAAAAACAACATCAAGTCTAAGAACAAGCATCATAACTGACATAGGCCAATAATAATGATAGACCAAAATAATTCAATCACAAAAAAATGTTATTGGAAATAGAGTAACATAGTCAAGACATGTCCAAATAGTGAAAACACTATCTGCTCAACCCACGTAGCATATGTAAATTAATCCTAACCCACAACCTTTTCAACAAATGTAACTAGTGTAACAACCCAAGCCTATGCAATAAATGCAGTAGTCTTTTCCATTACAATCTCCTCCTCCAAGGAGAATGATGCGTACTCATCATATTTGATTCAAAATATGTTAGAGAATGGGGAAATAACATTGGATGGTGGTGCTTTCACTTCCAATCAGAACATTGAAATCTTTCAAAACTCATTTCCATAACATAATAACCAACCAAAACAATAATGATGGATAGTGAAACATCAACAATAATAGTTTTAATAACCAAGTCCAAACTAGCAGAATCAACAACCAAATCAACAATAATAGAACCAACAGTGTCCAAATAATGGATAGAACCAAGGTCAGAATGATAAAACCAACAAACCTATCATGCAATTTCACATGATTACAACAGGGTTATAGGTCATATTGTAGGAGATCACATTAACACCATCTCCATCAATATGAGACCAAATACCAATCTCCATCAATCTAAGACCAAATACCAATCAAACAAAACCTTTGCTATACAATGCCAATCCACCAACTCACATTAATAATCCTTCCTTGACCTAAGATCACATATATGTGTATCAACAAGTAGAGATTACTAATTTTAGACCTTTTATTGATAACTCATCATTGCCTCATAACCATGCACAAGTACACCAACAATAGAGACTTATCCTATTTGGTCCCCCACCATCACCATCATTTATTAGTAATAATGATCTTATATTTAATCCTGATTATGAAATCATAACTCAAAAGTTAGAGATTACCATCCCAGGCCCACAATCATCTGCCACTTTACCCATCACCCAACCAGTCATTATACCTTAGAACAAGCCATTTAACACTGACCAAGAAAATAAGTTTGACATTATGGAATAATTGTAAAAGATGCTAGCATAGATCTCCATTTTAGATTTGTTACATACATCAACAATCCAAAAAAAGATCCTAAATGAGTTCCTTAGACAATCCATAATTTCAAGTGACATATCTCCTAACAAATTCCAAGCTTTAGTTGGACACCTAGTTCTAGCCCAACAAGTCAGTTTCAATTGAAGCAATATGTCATCCCTTGGCCTGCTGCATAATAATCCATTATATATTAAATTTTTCATAAACCAACACAAAGTGAAATGTGTCCTTATAAATAATGGATCAGGTCTAAACATAGTTTGTCTAAACTCATCAAGCTTCTCAGGTACATGAAGGTAGATATTCAAGTAGAAATGATAAACGTCAAAGCCTATGATAATGAAGAATGAGAATCATAAGGCACCATCTATTTACAAGTTATCCTTGGGCCCTTAACCCATGATACACTTTACCATGTGATAGATATTGATTTGTCATACAATATGCTTTTGGGTAGACCATGGTTACATGAAATTCATGCCATCCCATTGATATTGCACCAAAGTATCAATTTCTCCCACTTAGGAATGGAAGTTTGCATACCAAGAGATTTGCATCCATACGAGCACTGCAAACACCTAGAGGCTAAGTTCAAAAGCTATAACTATCATTTTGGCATGAATCTAGTGGCTAATTAGGATAACAGAAAGGCAATAATCCTTGATTTACTAGAGGACAACTATATTGATCCTAATACCCTTGATTCCCTTTCCCACATGTTGCCTCCTGAGATATCCAATAATTATAGCATCTTGCCTAATGGACTAGGAGAGTATTTGACCCGTGATACCTTTCACATTGCAAACCTTCCACATAACCCAAAGTTCTTTAGAATACTTAAATCCAAGCCACTTTGTCTATAATGGTAACAAAAAGGAAAAGGTAAAAAGTATAGTCTAGGACCCATCATGTTTATATCGACATCTAGCCTAGAACATGACCCTCTCAAAAGAGATGAATTATGGTTATATAATGACAACTAGGTTGATTGATATAGGAATTAAAAGTATCATATTCCCAAAAAGATCATGAAGAATCAAGACTATGAAGGGGAAGGCCTTAGACCAAATCAAAAGGGAACACTTGAGCTGATTTTCATGACCAGATACAAAGGGCCTTATGGACTTGGATTTAAATTTCTTGGGGGTGACCCCATGTACCTTAATCATGTTCCATCACCATCGACTAGTGATGATGATGCCAATAATGAAGTAGAGTCTGATCATATTTTTTTTGATGACATAACCGAGACCAACCTATTTAACCCTCATTTCATTTGTACCTTAGACCAGTCATTCATCACAACCCAAAACCATTGTAGTATCCCCAACTGATAAACTAGGATGAACAAGAATCCAATGTGCCAATTGATGAGTTTCAAAATGACAAGGTTTTCTATGATTTTTTGGGCCTTAGAGACAATGTTCCATTAGGGGATCATAAATCAGGGTTATAGATGGTGACCAAGTCATTATATCTCCATAGGATGGTTGCATTATTATGTTCTTCTCTTATAAGAGCTTGCATCTCCTCAATGGTCCAAAAGAGTTTAGACCGGTTCCTATTCCCATTGTTTAGAGCTAAAATATCTAGGTCCGTGTCCTTAAATATTCTCCCCTCATTATTTGAGGTTAAATATAACTTAGTTTCATCCCTTTGTTGTTTCCTACAAGCTACCATGATTTTGAGATTTGAATATTGTTCACCAATGGACTTCAAGTAATCTTTGGGTCAACATGTTCTTGCTCAGATTCCAATTGAACTCTTCTCAATTTTATTGTGATTAATTTGAATTCGAATTAGGGATTTTATGGATACTGGGGATTTTTTGAAGCTTTAATGGCGATGACAATTTTTACTTAGGATCATTCATGTTTTGGATCTCATTAAGACCCAAACATTTATACCTTTGCCCTTTTTAGCACATAATATTTAATTTTATTTTTTTGTGCTTATGTGGCACCCATGTGGCATCCATTTGACAATTTTCATGGCATTTTTCATAAATGTCTCAAGGGACTAGCCCTTGTCTTTTAAAAATCTAGTTTTCTTTCATGCCATTGGATCCTTATTTATGGATCAACATGGACCATTGATCATGATCATGGGGCTTGAGAATCATTGACTACTTTATTTTAGGCTCTATGGTTGTGCCACTTGGCACCTTCATGGGCCTTATGAGCTTTGCATTCTATGTAGTGAATGCATGCTTGACATGTGTTGATCATGTGGGCCCTTAGGGGCTCGTTGAATAGTCTCTGATAGCTACCCTCCATCTGATTTCCTCTCATGAGAAAGCATAGACTATTGATCACAATCCAAATGGATGCATGTGATTAGTCTGATAGATCAAATGCCTTAGATTATTTGGGTCTTTTAACTTTGTTTGATCAATCTCCATGATGAAGAGAGAGTCATTTATCTTGTAAAGTGTGAGAACTTTAATTCAAGATGTAGGAATGGACTTAGGCTAAATATTTTAGGCTAAGGTTTATTTTGTGTTAATAAACATGAGATAAACTTTAGGCTAAAATATTTATGCCTAAGTTTATGGAATGCATATAAAAGGGACCTAAGCTAGATATTTTAGGCTAAAGTTTATGTTGCGTTAATAAACACAACATACAATTTAGGCTAAAATATTTATGCTAATTTATTATAATATGCCTAAAAGGGCTCAAATAATAAGTGGTCCAAATGTTAGGTTTTAACCTAGGGTTCTATCGTATCAATAAACACTATAAAACCTTAGGTTAAAAGCATTTTAAGCTAAGTTTTATGTCATAAGGACCTTAATATAAGTCTCTAGCCTAAGGTTTATTACATTTAAATAAACACAATTGGACCCTTAGGAAATAAACTTAGATTAAGGCCAAGTCTTCATATATTTAGGCCACAAGTTCATTTTATTATTTGAAGTTCAAATATCCTAAGTATTTGAACATATTATCAAGGGTCCCATTGATTTGAAATGCATTCACAAGTTTTTAGCAACATTTTGAAGGATATCCTTATGTCTAAGCAAAATAATTGATTAGCTTAAATTTGATGGTCTCATGGATGTCAATGACGGACCCATGGACATCAAATGATAGTCATGAGAATATCAAATTTAAGTTAGTGGATCATTAGATTTGATGGGATTAAAGTTGATGATATCATGGATGTCAATGATGACCTCATGAATGTCAAATGATGGTCGCAAGAATGTCAATTTTAAGCTCATGAAGTCCTTTGGTCCATAGATCTTGGATTTGATATGCTCCATCATATCATCCTTCATGATGAAGTGAGAATTGTTAATTAAGATTTGGGGAGATGCACATCATTGGTTCCTACAACAATGAAGGAGATCAAGTTAGATAGGGACCATATCATAAAAATTAAACTAACACAAAAGCCTAAGTTTATACGCATAATAAAATAGGTCCCTTCAAATGTTATAGTCATAACCTAAAGTTTTAGATTAAGGTAAAAGTAGGTTTTGAAGGGGCCCCGAAACCCTTTAACAGATCAAGAAAGATAAAACATTACAAACCACCAGGAAGGGCGTTCCTAAAACCTACTAAAAAATAGTATCTAAACCAGGTTTTATAGGGACCTGAAACCACCAATATAAACCAGTAAAAATGCCCAAGTTTTATAAGGACCTGAAACCTAAACAAAACTAGGCAAAACAACCTGAAAACTAGGTTTTACAAGGACCTGAAACCTCATAAACGGAGGCACAATGCCCAACTCCAAAAAGAACAGAGCAAGATCCTAGGTTCGATCCAACAACCCCAAGAACACAATGTCAAAGGAATTGCTCACAAATGGTAGCCGTCAAAATTTTCCTTTGCATGGCATGCCTTCCTCCCTAAGCGCCAATGCGGCGTAGGCAGATCTGCCATACCCATCATTTTTTTTTCATGAGCAGGGCTCCTCCATGGCTTAGGGTTTTCTCCATTTTTCCCTGAATAGGGTGTCGTGGCTCATTCACTAACCACAGAGGAAACAAAATTTCCCCCATTCATTCACTATTTTCTTCACAAACCAGATTAGGATGGCAGTCTAACTCAGGCTAGAGATCCAACCCAAGTTTCATCCGTAATACGACAAATCAAAGCAAAATAAAATACCACGCAGTAAAAGATCTCACATTTCTACACCGTGCACTAGCACCATGGATCCCTCCATCCTCGAACTGAGATTTGGTCGCCATAGTTCGAGGAGGCAGCCACGGAGGTTAGGGTTTCAACACAGCCACATCTGTGGCTATGCTTCCTCTTCCCTCATCCCTCTATGCCCCTAGTTTGGTTTAGTCATAACCTAAAGTTTTAGCCTAAGGTTTATTGCATTTAAATAAATGCAATGAACATTAGGATAAAAACTTAGGTTAAGTCTGAATTTTAATGTATGGGGATCCTTTGTTATCAAGCTCAAATGTGGGAGTGCCATGTGGTGACTCTGCTAGGTTCCTTGAGATTTTGACTTTTCAGCACCACATTCGCTCTGTTGGATCATTTCTATGCGAGTATCTGTGGATCATGATCTAGATACTTGAATTTGATTGGCTTAAGCTTGTATAGTAAAAGGGGATCTCTTTAAACTTGAGTATGATCTCACACCATCTGATCATCAGTCCTATTGAAGCACAAACCATTGATCATGATCCTGGTGATCTTATGAGATTGATCTGATGGATTGAATCTTCAAGTTCATTAGGATTATTACACTCCATTAGATCATTCCTCCTAATGAAGTGAGAGCCATTGAATCTGCAAAGAAGTGAGGTGCTTAAGTTAAGATGTGGGTTAATATAAGAACTTAGGTAAAGTTTTAAGACTAAGGTCTTGTTCATGTTGAAAAATATGAATGGGGCCTTAGGGTTAAGAATTTAGGCTAAGAAAATGACAAAGGGGACCTTGCTAAGATAAAATACCCCATGACATAAACATTAGACCGTGCCAAAACATAAGGAATGGAAGGGGGAAAATAAAAGGGGACCAAGAATGATTTTTATGCTAAGGTTTGGTTGTGTTGAAAAACACAACCAAGCCTTGGCATAAAAATTAAGCTTACTCCCAAAGTTGATTTAAAATGTTCCCACCAAATTTGAATTTAAACTAAGGGTCTAAGTTAGGGTTTGTCAAAAGAAGGTTTTCACACATGAATATGTCTAAAAGATTATCACAAATCAAAGGCCAGTGAAATCTTGAATAAAGCTAATATATGAGAATCCCAACATAATCCATTGAAGGGATCTCTATGAAACCTAAAAATTAAGACATGAAAGTCAACTTTTAGTAACATTAGGAAAGGGTAAAGGAAAACCATGAATAAATGGGCTAATTTCATCAAGCATGGATGATCTTCATATTTTAGTAAAGTGTAGATTATCAAGTTTTTAGTGTGAAGGTTCAAAGTAATCACAAGGGTCCCTATTTTTTAGAAATAAGGTATGTTAACCTCAACAAATGGTGAATTCTAGGGGAAACATTGAAATATGTTAGAACTTAGAGACTCTAGTTTAGAAAAATAACTAGATCATTCATTCTATTTAATCAATGCCATTATCAAGATCAGTCCATGGTTGAAACAAACTTTGCACATGCAAAATTAGGATCAAACATCAAGACATAGCCATGATGTGTGTGTGATTTGATTTCATTTACTATTTGCCATGGGATTTAGGGGATAAATTCTAGGTTACATACCTTTAATTATTAACATTGACTTGGATCATGTTTAGATATTCATCAAGAACCATGTTTATAGTTTAGGGGAGGGTTGGGAATTGATTTATTGTCAGCTAGACATCCATAGCCCTGATAGAAATGCCTTTGGATCCAATCATGGCCTTGCTCCACTACCATCTAGACATCCATAGCCCTGATGGAGATTACTAAAATCACCTTTGATTGAAAAGCTTTTGATTTTACAATAAGTTCTTGTTGTGTTTTTTTTTGTTTGGGGTATTTTAGGCTTTCAACAAAGGTTGAGAACCATGATAGCCAAGTTTAAGGATTTGGTCAAGTGTCTGATCTTTAGATAATCATCTATGGTTACAAACTTTATCCCAAACAAGAATGTTTGTTAAGTGTAATTCCTTCAAAATGTGTAATTCTTATTAAAACTAGGTTCAAGTCAAGACAATGTTTAAAAGACAATGTTTAAGGTCTTATGGAATGGTTAACCTATTCATGGGTCCTTACTAGTTTCTTCAAATCATAACATTAAGATCCTATTTAAAATCCATGGTCAACATATGTATGGGGTTCATATCAACATTTTTGATTGCTGGAGTTTCAAGTAAACTAAAGAACTTTGAGCTGAGGGCTGTCCAAAAGGACTTATTAGAAGCAAGGAACAAAGCAACAAGAAACAAACATGAAATGAAAAATAGTAAAGCAATAAATGAAAGGGAATCAAACAAATATATACATAATTATGTATAAATAAGGGACAGGAAGAAAGAGATGCGGAAAACTAACTAGCCTACCTACACTAACTCTAATTATCTTATAGATTTACTCCATGAAAACCCCAAGAGGAGCAGTAGAGAAATAATGTTTGAGAGACTGTTCATTGGTGGGTAGTGTAAACTCTGCTCCTTGTACATCTTTGAGTTTGAAGGTGTTATCTCCAAGTGTATCTACAATATGATAGGGGCCAATCCATAGAGGCATAGACTTTCCATGTTTACCCTTGGGCTCAGATGCTTTATCCTAAAGAAGAACCAAGTCTCCTTGCCTGAATACCTTGACCTTTGATCTCTTGTCAATCCACCTCTTTACTATAGTTTGGTGTCTTCTAAAGTTATAAAAAGCCTTTTTTCATGCACATTCCATCTGAATAATGTCCAATAGCCTTGAGTTTTAAAATTCTTGATCTTATTCCATATACTCTTGCATAAACTTGTAGGTTGGTATCTTGAGTGTGATGGGGAATATAGGTTCCTGGCTATATACTAGTAAGAAGGGGGATGCTTTGAGAAACTACTTGACTCTTTTTCTATCTATCTAAAGGGCATACTTGAGAAGCTTATGCCATATTCTAGGTTTATGTATAATAGACTTCTTAATGGATTTCATCAAGTTATTGTTTATTGACTCAGACACTCCATTACCTTGAGGGTAATGGTTAGATGAAAACTTGAGAATAATGTTGTTGTCATATGCCCATTCTACCATTTTTATGGATGTGAATGCTTACCCATTATTGCATACCAAAGACACTAGAGTCCTAAATTTGGTGCATATGTTTTCTTCCAAAAACTTGATCACTTATTCTATTCTACATTATTTGGTGGCTACTACTTTAGTCCACCTAATGCAATAGTTAGTAGTTATCAGAACATACTTGTGACCTTCTAATGAGTTGTCATTGATTACCCATATAAAGTCTAATCCTTATCGATCAAAGGGTTTGTCAATCATGACTAGTTGTAAAGGTATTACTACCTTTGTCTCCTTAGTGCTGAAGATGTGACATGAGTGACACTCCTTTACATGCTTATGAGCATAATTAAAGATGGTGGGATACTATTAAGCAACCCTAATGATTTTATGAGCTGTTATTCTTCCTGATGGATTCTCACTTCCCAAATTCTCATGGAAAGTGTTCATTACCTTAGTAGATTCTTCTTTGAAAACACATCTTAGGTATACACCTTCAAAGTTATTTTGGTACACGACTCCATCTTTGATGAGATAGTGAGCTACCTTGAGCCTTAAAAGCTCTTCTCTACTCCTTGGTTAGTCTTGCAGGACAAGTGTCATTAATTAGTAAGTGAACAATGGAGTCATACCATTCATTATCTTGAAAGATTTGGTGATCCACTTGCATAATACTTAGCTTAGGGTTGGTATTTGGAAATCATTTGAATTCGACCTTGAAATCTTACCAATTTTGTAGTCTTCATCTTTATGCCATATTCTTGAAGAGCAGACATCCACTTATCTATTCATTCTCCAAGATCACATTGTCTTAGCATTATCTTAGTGGTAGGATGTGGTAAAATGGCATGCACTTTGTTCCTAAGAATGTAGTGCCTAAACTTATTGACAACTTTAACTAATGCAAAGGCTTATTTATCAATTAAAGGGTAATTTAACTCAACATTTTTCAAATTAGTGATCATAAAAGCAATTGGATGGTAAAACCCTTATATTTTTTGAGTTAAAATGACAACAATAGTGTGATCAAAGGAAAAAGATTAGAATTAAAAATGTTTTGAAAAGTCTAGACTTATCATGACTAGACCCTGGCTAATTGCACTTTTGATGTCTTCAAAGGCTTTCTTGGAATCCTCATTCCATGAGAATTTAACATCCTTATTTAGCATGTAATTCAATGGTTTATCAATCTCTAAAAATCTAGAAATGGATTTTCTCACAAAGTTTAGTTCACCAAGAAATAATTTCAATTCTTTTTTGCTATTGGGAGGCTCTATCTTGGATATAGCTTCCACTCTTTCAAGATCTATGGAAATTCCATCTTTAATGATAATATGGCCTAAAAATTTACCTTTAGTAAGACAAAAAATTATCTTCTTAAGGTTAAGAGAGATCCTATACCTTATGTACCTTTTAAATACTTGATGTAGATACATGAAATGGTCTTCCCTATTTTTAGAGAAAACAATCAGATCATCCATGTAAATTATGATACACTTACCAATTAGGCCTTGGAAGGCATGGTACATGTCCCTTTGAATAATGGATCCTTCATTTATTAGTAAAAAAGGTATTCTCTTTTATGCAAAGGCACCCTACTTAGTTATGAATTTTATCTTCATTCTGTCTTCTTTGTCAACCAACACTTGATTGTATCCTGCAAATCCATCAAGAAAAAACATCATGGATGAACCTAAAATAATATGTATCACTTTTTCAAGAGAGGGAAGAGGATAATTATCCTTTTTAGATACTTTAGTCAGATTTATAAAGTTAATACGTAGTCCAATTTCACCATTCTTCATTCTAACTGGTACCAAATTGGCCACCCAAGTAGAGTGCCTAATGGGAAATACAATTATGACATCTAGAAATCTCTTGACTTCTTTAAAGATCATAGGTTCCAAGATAGGATTCATGGGTCTTTATTTCTACTTGAAAGGTTTAAAATTTTATTTAAGAGGTATAGTATGGGTGATGACTCTTGGATCAAAGATCTTTAAGTCATAATAAGACCAAGCTATGCCATCTTTGTATTTTGTCAACATCTCCTTGGCTCTCTTGTTCTCAACACTAATAAAACATTTTCTAATGTTAACCAACTAATGTTGATCTCGATGTCTAAGATCTACTGCATTGTAATCTTTTCCACTTACCTTGGGAACCTTAGAATATTCAACTAGCTTGTGTTGATCAAACAACCTTTAAAAGGAAATAATTCCCTTAAGGATTTTGTTGTCATTTAAATGAATGACTTTGCCATCAAATTTGACTTCTTTAAACACATTTTCATTAGCCTCATCATTGATCTAAGATTCAAATTATCCTAAACTAGTCATGAAGTTCAAGATTTATTGGTCATCACTAAAGACCTATAGATGGTTCACATTGTCCAAGATAGAAGGGCAATGCATGAGCTCAATACTAAAGTTTGGTGAATCTTGGTTAGGCATGAGATTAGATACAATACAGGAAAGCTCATTAGAAATTTTATTTTATTCCCTTGGGATAGAAATAATATCAAAGGCATCAAAATATTCCACTAGATCCTAGACTCTAAATTTATACCTCTTGAGGTATGAAAGCTTGCACTGATACTTGCTGCTCACTTGATTTACCACTAGTTATAAGTCACCATAAACTAACAATTCCTTGACCTTATTCTTGATGGTAAATTATAAAATTAAGATGAGAGCCTCATATTCTACCAGGTTATTGGTGCAAGGAAACTAGATTATATAAGAAGCATGATATTTCTTACCAATATGGTCAATTAGAACAATGCCTACTCCAAATATAGCTTTACACCTAACCCCATAAAAATACAACTTCCATAGTCTAGGCACAATATTAGAAGCTTTAGGATCACATACCTTGGTAATTTCTAGTGTGAAAACCCCTATATCAAAATAAATTATGTTGACCCTTTCATTGGCAACATTATACTCAGTAATCATATGTTTCATCCTTGGCTTCTTTTCAACTCTGATCTATTTGGGAACTCCCTTTCAAGGCAGCCATAAGTGTGAACAATCTGTGGACATATATTTGTTTAAATCCTTTGTCCTCTCTTTGCTTAAAATTAATCCATATGCATCAGGGATATCTACTACTTGGATATTTATAAATTATTTGACCTTTAGCTTAGAAGCCAATTGCATGCAGACATTTCAAAATTATCCAATCACCTTGACCTTAGACTTATTTAATTAGCTAAAAACCCTATCAAAATTAATGGAGGTTAGGCCAAGTCATTTATAAACACCTGCAAGCACAATATTTGTAGAGGCACCAAAATATAATAGATAGTTATGTAAGTTCTTACCAAACATTTTGACTATAAGTAAGAAGGGTGGGGAATCTATTTTAAATTTATATATAGCCACATTTGCATTATCAATCTTGGACATTTTGATAGATTTATTAGATAAGGACTCTAACAATATATCTCTTTGCTTTATGATTTATGTCAATTCATTCAGGGTAATATTAGCTTTGATTTTCTTCATGTCCTCTATAATGTTATAACCAGTCCTATTGGAAGAATTGGAAGCATCAACACTAGGCTTAGGAGTTCTTCCCTTTAGAGGCTCTAGATTATTGTCTTAAATGGTATCTAGATTACCAAAGTTGTTTGGAGGAGTAGAAGTAGTTAAAGGCTGCCTCTACTCTCTATTCCTTAGAGGGTATGTCTTCTTTAAAAATTGATATAAGGTATGAACCTCTTCAGGAACATCATCAAGCTCATTGTCTTCTTGGAAGGGGAAATAAAACATTTCTACCGTGAAGGTCTGATCAATAGGCTTGGATCCTAAAGTACCTACACCATTGTCTTTGTTAGGTACTACCTCAAAAGTGTCCAACTCTTCTTTAAATGCTTCAAAATCTTTACAAAACTCAATATAATCAATCTCACCATGCTTAGTAGTATAATGGAATCTACAATAATTAGGCAAAGAAATATTAATAAGATTAATATCCATAGTATTCTTTTTAGAAGATGGTTCAATCTTCTTATTGTTGTGGAAACTATCATTATTAAACCTATTATTGAGTCTATTGAATCTTTGGAAAGATAAGTTCCTATTAGAAGTTTTTCTAGTATTACCAACTTATTTTTGTAATTGAAGAAAGTCAGGCTCAATTTTTGGACCATTTTTAGAATGGACTCATTCTCACTTTTGGGGGTTTCTAAATTATGGACTTGGTTTCTATTGGCACTAGTGGTTGGTACCAAGGTCCTTTGATCAGTTGCATTAAATCCATTTTTATTAGGGTGATTCAAGAAACCCAACATTTGGTTAGGAGTAGCATGTCTTAGAGGCAATTGGTTTAGATTTGGGAGCTGGTTGAGAGCGAGCACATTTTGGTGATTATTAGGAAATACATTCAAGGTAGGCATATGTGGGTTGACATTGGTAATATAATAGGCCATTTGTGTGTAAACTATCATTATTAAATCTAATATTGAGTCTATTGAATCTTTGGAAAGAGAAGTTCCTATCAGAAGTTTTTCTAGTATTACCAACTTATTTTTGTAATTGAAGAAAGTTAGTGCTCAATTTTTGGACCATTTTTAGAATGGACTCATTCTCACTTTTGGGGGTTTCTAAATTATGGACTTGGTTACTATTAACACTAGTGGTTGGTACCATGGTCCTTTGATCAGTTGCATTAAATCCATTGTTAGTAAGGTGATTCAAGAACCCCAAATTTTGGTTAGGAGTAACATGTCTTAGAGGCAATTAGTTTAGATTTGGGAGCTGGTTGAGAGCAAACACATTTTGGTGATTAGTAGGAAATACATTCAAGGTATGCATATGTGGGTTGACATTGGTAATAGAATAAACCATCTGTGTGGAAACTATCATGATTAAACCTATTATTGAGTCTATTAAATATTTGAAAAGATAAGTTCCTATCAGAAGTTTTTCTAGTATTAACAACTTATTTTTGTAATTGAAGAAAGTCAGTGCTCAATTTTTGGACCATTTTTAGAATGGACTCATTCTCACTTTTGGGGGTTTCTAAATTATGGACTTGGTTGCTATTGGCACTAGTGGTTGGTATCAAGTTCCTTTGATCAGTTGCATTAAATCCATTGTTAGTAGGGTGATTCAAGAACCCCACATTTTGGTTAGGAGTAACATGTCTTAGAGGCAATTAGTTTAGATTTTGGAGCTGGTTGAGAGCAAGCACATTCTGGTGATTATTAGGAAATACATTCAAGGTAGGCATATGTGGGTTGACATTGGTAATAGAATAGGCCATCTGTCCCTGTGGTTACATTTGTTAATTAATGATCACAACATCAACATAAGATGAATATAGTGTGTTCATTGGACCTACAACTCTCTTTATGAATACTAAGGTCATGGGATAAAGAGCATCTTTGTATATTTCTAAGGCCAATGCCTGATTAGGTTTATAAGGGTTAATGGTTTTGTTATACATATTTTGGAACCTAATATTGAAAGCTCTTATAGGTTCATTGGCATACCTTTTTAGGGTGGTAAATTATTGATACAAGACATAGGGGCTGATTACTTTTCTAAATTGGTCAATGAAGATGTTGTTAAACTCATCCCAGATGGTGATGCAATCATTAAGTAGGTTTAGTAACCACTCACATAAAACATATATAAATGTAAAATGGAACAACCTATATAATACATCTTCATGAATTACAATCAACAATCTTATTGTAGACTTAAATGATTTAACATGTTCTTCTGTTGTTACAATACTACTAGGAATAAAATTTGGAAAATACTTGTTAGGATTGTGAGGGAGGTCATGAATTTCACCTTGTACATTGATATGAGAAATTACCAACCAAGACATACCTTGATGAAGGTTGAATGCAAGAGTACCTTAGAGTGGTAAAGCTGGTAAAGACTTTGAATGCTTGCATCTACCTTTGTCTTGCCTGGCTCTCCTATGGACTTCCAACTCAAGTAGAGGCTCTCTTTTCTTTGAATGTGATCTTGTTTGGATTCTTGGTAGTTCTAGTTTGAGAACTTTGGACCCTGTTTGAGATATGTTGTGTCAAATTAACCTTTACAAAGAACATGACTTAGATTTGCACATTCAACTAATTTTGTAAAGATATATGTAAAGAACAATAAAGGGCATAAAATTTTAAATAATCTAGATAAAATGTGTGTATAATTACGTAAATATGGTTAAAATTTATAATTATAAGCCCAAATGAACCTAGATCTATGAGATTTATACCAATCTTTGATTAAAATAAGCTATTCTAACCTCAAATACTACAAATTCTTAGATCTTAAACTATCTTCACCAGAATTAAGCATCTAAACTCAAATAACTCTGACCTTTGTCTAAAAGAATAAAAAAGATGGGTCAAAGACCACAAAGATCAATTATATTTATGCTTTTGAGCAAATAACTATGCAAAAGTGTAAAGATAACACTGAGCTTAGATCAAAACACATTAGAATTTATAGAGATTAAAAAAATTCACTGCCCTGCTTCTAGTGCCAAAGTGCCAATGGAGCTCATCCTATTGATACCTATAAGTGTATCAAAGGTGCTCTTAGTGTTTAAAGAAAAATTCTCATTTTAGAATTTTGAGAATTTAGAGTATGAGTAGTAGGTTTTGGTAATCTAGTTACCTATGGTGAAATAGAGACAGAGAAAAGTAAATTGTTCCACAAATTTATATTGATTGGTGGTTGGGAGCCATCATGGTACTTAATCTTTGTGAATTTTGAAGCATCTATGTTGATGTTAGTGAGTTATAATCAAATTTATACACTAAAGCTAATCTAGATGAATATTTACAATGAGATCGAAACTAAAGTGATTTGATCAAAAAAGAAGTAAAAGGAAGGGTAGGGTAGAAAGAAAGTATGTGAATGCTTATCTTTGCCTTAAATATTATGAAAATGTTTTGCTTTAAATTGAACATGCATTTAAACAACATATGGTGTGAAGTTGTAGATGCTCAAATCCCATCATATACTGGGCAAGTATATGAGGAAAACATGAAAGAATACAAGTATGAACTAAAATTTTCTTTAAAGGTTTACTAATACATTCAAATATCATTTTCACATCCTAATGCATAACAAATAAAATGAAACAAAATCTAAAAACATTCAACTAATCTAGCTTCAACACAAATTAGCAACCCTGTATCAAAGACGCACATTCAAAATTCATAGAAAACCATTCAAATTGAAGACTTAGAATAAGTAATTGAGAGAGAAACCATGTGACAATTGATACAAAAAAACTTGGATAAACTTTTAAGTATTCCTTGCTTATATTAATTTCTCAAAATTGTACAAGTTTTGGCTCAAAGCTTCCTCTCCTTTACAAAATGCTAATACTACCTTTTATAGAAGACCCAGACAATATATCAGTCAGTCATAAGATTACACATGCATAAAGATAAGGACAACTGTCATTTTTCATGGTTAAATAATACAATTCTCTTTAAAACAGATTGACCTGTAGGCAAATATGCTAACAAAATAGCATATGCATTTACAAAATAATATTCCACTTTGAAATATTACAATGCTTTACTTAAAATAGAATATTAATTAACCAATGGGCCTTGGGCTAAAGGGATCCCTTGTTGCTCTTGGAAAATCTCCATAGCTCTTTGGTGTTGCTCATTGATAAACTCCAAATCAATAGCTAAATTTAAGAGACAGACACCCTCTTGGTCAGTCAAGTCATTGAAGTCCCTATCATTTCTTTCCATGGCCTCCTTGATGCTCTTGGCTTCAAAAATATTATCCTCAATAGTAAAGATCATGCTTAAGACTGGACTATTGTCACTTCTAAATTGGCCTTGAATTTTACTCCTCATTTCTAGCATCACTAAAGTGGCTCTCTACTTGTACTTGTCATCATAAATGATGCCTAGGGAGGTAGACTTTGTAGGGTTAGACAACATGGTACCAAAGAGTTAATTTGATTTTGGCTATTGGTTCTTCATCATCCCTCATGATTTTATCCAAAATATTTGACCAAGTACTTAAACTTTAGATCTTATCAACAACTATTCCTAATATTTCATTCAAGTGGGATAGGCTAATTGTTTTGAAGACAAGAATCCTACCCTTAGTTAGTATATTGATAAGTTCACTTATTTTTTATTTTACATCCTACCTCAACTTCATTTAATTTAAGGAGTGAAACATGTCAAATAAAGATGCCTCAAACATCTTTATTATTGCCTTTGGGACTAATAAGATAACATGTGTCTCTAGATTTTACTTTTCTTTCTCTATGTTATGTATCTTTTAATTCATACCCATGATACCTACTTTGATCTGAGTTGAATGGGCATCAACTAATCTTTCTATGTCTTCCTCATGAATAGGATGCTCACCAAGCTTCTGACCTCTAATGAGAGTTAAACCAATAAATGGCTCAACCCTCTAGAATGTGAACTCTTCACTCCCAATTATGGTTTTATTAGTTATCACTTTTTCCAATCTTACTATTACTAGATTGAACTACACACTAACTGATGATTCTATGACTTGAGGACGCTTAGGAGTCTCCACTTGTATGCTAATTGAGGCTCATGGAGTGTCCATTTGTGTGCCACTTGATCTTACTATGGTAATAATTCTTATCTCTTATTCCTCCTTCATCAAAGATAATATCCATGGCTTGATTTCATCATGGACATCAATGTGGATTGTTTGGGTCAAGGCCTAAGAATGGGATAAATTGGAAATCTTTTATATTTTACCATAAACAAACCATTCAAGGATAATGGGTCCATAAATAGGGTATTCATCACTGAACAAGTTGAACTCACTCATGGGGTGGGTGAAGGTCAACTTGGGAGTATTTCCCCCAACTACGACCAATGCTAACTCAAATTTCCTTTTGTGTGGTGGTGCTATTGGAACCAGGTCCAAATCAACTTCCTTCCCTTTATCTTTCTCTATTTCCTCATCTTGGGATTAGGGTTCCTTATTTTGTTCATCTAAATATTTTAACCCATAGGTTCAATAAGAACCATAATTATATCCTCTACTGTCTCATCAATTTCTAATGTAATCATATCCATAAAATATATTGGATACCCTAGCCTTTTAGGTAGGGTTGAAGATGATCCTCCTTCACCAAGTCTTTCTTCTAGTTTCTCTTTTCTGGTTCCTTGTGCAACTTGCGTTTGAGGCTAATGCATTATAACTTGTGGCTATTCTAGAGAAGGCCTTGAGGATGGCCTAGGAAATAAGTGATACTGTAGGGGCCCCATTTTCCATATTTCTCCTGGTGGATTGTCATCTACCCTAGCCAACCTAGGATCCAACTTAATGTTATGCCTCTTCAATTTGGCTAATACCTCTGGGAAACTAGAGGCCTTGATGTATAGTGGGTCATGGATACTAGGATGTTGCTCATAGGCTTTGGTTATGGTTTTGGACTTTAAATTCTTGGTGACCTTATCATTAGGGTCCCATTGCCTCAATTCATCTTTCTGCAAGGTGAACGAGTCCTTGTGTCTAGAAATTAAATTCACATGTTCCCAATTTTGAAATACAATTTTGTTGATTATAAGAGGAAAGGGATAGAGGATGAATTTATTTTCTCCTTTTAGAATCCATATATACAATGAATTTGGTTTGCAATTTATATATTTTGTGGATTAGCTTGGTAGGCACATATATGGGTAACCTATAGGGTTGTGTCAAAGTCCATTCAATCTTTATTACTATGATATCTAGGTAGAACTAGATATCCCCCATAAAATCCACATATTTATTAATCAGGGGGATGACCCTACTCATGGGGATTCCTATGATGGATTCTACTGGAGCTAGGTAAACACAATCACAAATGAATTACATATTGTGTCTGTATTTAAATATGTGAATCTTGAAATAATGATGGGAGATAGTAGGTCTCCCATTAGGTGACCAATTGATAATGTTTGGGATCTTGGTGGTGGTTAATAAGGCATAAAGGAGATAAGACATCATGTAAAAGTGTTTTCTAGTTTCCTTTTTGATGGATGTGAATTATGACTTCAAATGGATATTGATCATCTCACCCAATGGGGGAGTGAGTCCCTTCTTAATCATGAAGTAAATATAGGTCACCCAAAATTTATCAATATGTGTGGTGGAGTGGGCTCTAGATAACCTATTCAATAGGGCCATAATTATCCTAATCCCCTCTTTGAATTGGATAATTAGGATTTTTCCTGTGGGGTCCTATATTACTTGAGTTCTAGTGAGCAACCATGGGGTAAGAATTATGTTAAATCATGCTCTTCAATCCAATTTTTAATGGTTGACAAGTATATCTGGGGCTTACATAATTTATAGTATATTTCAAAAGCAAGAGGGGAAATGTATACTATTTTCTTGAATATACGTTCATGGACTATCCATTCTTACTTAATTTTATAGTCAATAAAAAGAGGAGTAAGGACATTGATGCAATGTAATACCTTAGGCTTGGTGGCAACATAATGGAGGCTAGTCATCTAGATGATGACATGGTCATTATATCTCTACAAGATAGTTTTATTCTTATATTCTTCTCTTGTAAGAGCTTGAATCTCCTCAATGGTCTAAAAGAGTTTGGACCAGTTCCTATTCCCATTTTTTAGAGCTATAGTATCTAGGTCTTTTCCCTTAAAGATTATCCCCTCATTTTTTGAGGTCAAATACAACTCAATCTCATCCCTTTGTGCTATCTATGAGATGCCATGATTTTAAGACTTGAAGACTATTCACCAATGGACTACAAGTAATCTCTGGGTCAACTTATTCTTGCTCAAATTGTAATTGAACTCTTCTCAATTTGATTGTGATCAATCTGAGTTAGAATTAGGGATTTTATGGATGATAGGGATTTTCTAAAGCTTTAATGGTGATGATAATTTAGAATTAGGCTCATTTATGTCCTGGATTAGATTGAGACCTAGGCCTTTATACCTTTACCCTTTCAAGCACACAAGATCTTTAGTTTTGTTGTTTTGTGCTTGTGTGGTGCCAATGTGGCATCCATTTTATAACTTTCATGGAATTTTTCATAAATGACTTAAGGGACTAGCCATTGTCTTTTAAAAATCAACTATTACTTCATGCTATTGGATCCTTGTTTATAGATCAATGTGGACCATTGATCGTGATCACAGGTCTTGAGAATCATTGGTTGATTTATGTTAGGCTTTGTGATTATGCCACTTCGTGCCTTCATGATTCTTTTGGGATTTAAATTATGTGTAGTGAATGCATTATTTTCATGTGTCAATCCCATTGTCTATTGGGGGATCATTGAATAGTCTTTGATAGCTACACTCTATTTGATTACCTATCATGATCAAGCACATACTATTGATCATAATATGAATGGATGCACATGATTGGTCTGATAGATCAAATGCCTTAGATTCATTAGGTCTTTTCACTCTATCTAATCAATCTCCATAATGAAGCAAGAGTCATTGATCCTAAAAAGGGTGAGAACTTTAATTAGTGTTGAGACATAGAAAGCGGCTTAGGCTAATGTTTATTTCATGTTAATAAACATGAGATAAACTTTAGGCTAAAATATCTATGCCTAATTTTATGGAATACATATAAAAGGGACCTAGGATAGATATTTTATGCTAAAGTTTATGTTGTGTTAATAAACATGACATATACTTTAGGCTAAAATATTAATGCTAAGTTATAATATGCCTAGAAGGGTCCAAATAATAAATGGTCCAAATGTTAGGTTTTAACCTAGGGTTCTATCATATCAATAAACATGATAAAACCTTAGGTTAAAAGCATTTTAAGATAAGTTTTATGCCATAGGGACCTTAATATAAGTCTCTAGCCTAAGGTTTATTGCATTTAAATTAATTCAATTAGACCCTTAGGAAATATACTTAGATTAAGGATATGTCTTCATATATTTAGGCCACAAGTTCATTTTATTATTTTAAGTTCAAAGATCCTAAGTGTATGAACATCTTCTGAGGCGTCTCATTGATTTGATATGCATTCATAAGCTTTTAACAACATTTTGAAGGTTATCCTTATGTTCAAGTAAAATAATTAATTATCTTAAATTTGATGGTCTCACAGATGTCAATGATAGCCTCACAAGCATCAAATGATAGTCACAAGAACATCAAATCTAAGTTAGTAGATCATTAGGTTTGATGGGATTAAAGTTGATGATCTCATGGACGTCAATGATGGTTTTGTAGACATCATATGATGGTCATGAGAATGTCAATTTTAATCTCATAAATTCATTTGGTCCATAGATTTTGGATTTGATATGTTCCATCATATCCTTCATGATGAAGTGAGAGACATTGATTAAGATCCAAGGAGATGCATGCCATTGGTTCCTGTAACCATGAAGGAGATCAAGTTAACTAAGAACCATGTCATAAAAATTAAACTATGACAAAATCCTAAGTTTATAAGCATAATAAAATAGGTCCCTTCAAATGTTATGGTGATAACCTAAAGTTTTAGCCTAAGGTTTATTACATTTAAATAAATTCAATGAACCTCAGGATAAAAACTTAGGTTAAGTTGAAATTTTAATGTGTGGGGATCCTTTATTATCAAGATCTAATGTGGGAGTGCCACATGGTGACTCCATAGGGTTCCTTGAGATTTATACTTTTTAACACCATGTTTGCTCTATTGAATCATTTCTATGTGAGTGGATGTAGATCATTGATCATGATTTGGATACTTGCATCTAATTAGCTTAAGCATGTATAGTAAAATGGGTTCTATTAAAACTTGAGGATGATCTCATGGCATCCAATCATTGGTCTTACTAAAGTATATACCATCGATCATGATCCTGGTGATCTTATGGGATTGGTTTGATAGATCAAAGCTTTAAGTTGATTAGGATTCTTATGCTCTGTTGGATCATTCCTCATGATGAAGTGAGAACCATTGGATCTGTAAAGAAGTGAGGTGCATAAGTTAAGATTTGGGTTAATTAAGAACTTAGGATAAATTTTTTAAAACTAAGGTTTCATTCATGTTGAAAAATATGAGTGGGGCCTTAGGGTTAAGACTTTAGGCTAGGCATATGCTAAAGGGGACCATGCTAAGATAAAAGACCCTTCCACATAAATATTAGACCATGCTAAAAATAAACGTATGGAAGGAGGGAAAACAAAAGGGGACCAAACATGATTCTTAAGATAAGGTTTGGTTGTGTTAAAAAACATGACCAAGCCTTGGCATAAAAATTAGGCTTAAATCCAAAGTTGATTCAAAATATTGTTGCCAAATTTGTTCCCACCAAATCTGAATTTAAACTAAAGGTCTAAGTTAGGGTTTATCAAAAGAGGGTTTTAGCACATGAATCTATCTGCAAGATTATCACAGACCAAATGCTACTAAAATCTTGAATAGAGATAATATATGTGAATCCCAACATAATCCATTGAAGGGGGAAACATGAAACCTACAACTTAAGACATGAAAGTCAACTATCAACAACATTATGCAAGGTTAAAGCAAAACCATGAACAAATGAGATAATTTCATCAAGTGTGGATGATCTTCATATTCTAGTAAAGTGAAAATTATCAAGTTTTTAGTGTGAAAGTTCAAAGTAATCATAAGGGTCCTTTTTTATATAAATGGGGTATGTTGACCTCAACAACACCAATGGTCATTGTGACAAAATAACAATAAGCTATTTTCACCCACCAGACCCCAACTAAATCTCAATCTCAGACCTTCTATTTGATCACAGAGCTTTAACATATTTTTTGAACCATACCTAACCTATTTATCATTAGTATTGACCCACTTATTTCTATAATTAGTCAAGTTCACCTATTATTTTATCAAGTAGTTTCTATACTTAATTTTAGTACCTTTTATTATTTGTGCAAGTAATTTGTGTTTCAAAACTTGATTGTTTAAAAGTGTGGATTGATAACCTCCAAGGAAGCTCATGCTTCTTGGATCTAGCTTTCTAGGCAATCCACCCTATTATCTAAATAATCAAACCATTTATTTGAGTGATTTCTTATCTATAGGTCATTCCTTCCAAGCCAAAGAGGAGTATCTACGTTGGTCTAGATCAATGCGTGCATGACATATCAGGTTTTTATACCATACCCTTCTCAAGTTTTTTTCTCTTCCTTCCAAAGAATATAAGCAAAATTTATCTAAAACATTCTAGCACACCCAGTGGGATCCATGAGTCTTTTCTTGGGTTTATAGTTACATCTAGGTGATTTATTCTTCTTATCTTTCTGCTCATACAATGAAATCAAAGTTTATTTTTGGGCTTAAAATTGATTACATCCATTGTTTTCTTGCTTATTTTTTCTCATATAGATTAAAGAAAGCAAATAAATTTAATCATAGCTTCACTCTTGTCACAAACACAAGACCAAACCATTTACACTTAATAAAGCATCAAACATTGACACAAGATCTGATTGGGATTTCAATACCTAGTAGTCACCTTTCCTAGCTATCCTACTTGGATTTCATCACCAAGGGGAGAACCAACTCTACTCTTTAGTTGTGTATAAACTATGGTAATCGGTGTATCTTAGCTAAGTATCTGATACCCTTATTCCTAAGGTGTGTGAAGTGAGGGGGTAGGCCTCAATATCAAGTCATGTATTGATTTCTAATATAGATCATTTTAGAGCCTAAACACAACCTAAAACCAACCATAAACTTCTTTTCTAGTACCCACTCTACAAGCCAATTTTAGTCATAATTCTTAAAGCTTAAGGCATAAACCAAAAGAGAGACTAAAAGAAATCTTAGGATTAATGTTCTTTAGTGTGTGTTTATTTTCCTTGACCTTTTTTTGTCTTCTATTTTTTTGAGTTGTGAGATTGCTTGTATCTTCTTATTTTTCCCATTTACATGGTCCTAAATAGGCAATAGCTAAGGAGCCAAGTAAACTAGGATCCACCTCCTAACCATCCATCTTCCTCTTCCTCTTTATCCATGAATTATGTCTTAGATGTAGATGGTTCCCCCCATCTTTCAGATAGTCCTAACATCCCTCAAACAATTACCTAGGGAGATGTAGATTTTACCACCTTCTTGGATAACAACCCCATGGCACTTCAAAATTTCCTCAACACTATCTCTCACCGTACCCCTAATTTAACTCCACCTACTGATCCACCTTATGGGATGCCATCCCACCTTAAGGGCACCACTTCTGGTTCCCCCACTTCCACTAGACCTTTAGCTACCCAAGCCTCATCTTCCACCAACCATCCTACTAACACCACTATCACAAACCAATCTACCCAACTAATCAAAAACTAAACACCATCTACCCCAACTAATAAATCCTCTAACATAGGAGGCACCTATCCTTTAACCACCCATACCCCTCTTACAGTGGGAGTACCTTTTATCCATGTTGCTAATTTCCCTCTTATTTCCAACCCACCTACCTCCACTCCACTCTAAATCTTGGTGGTTCCTATACCTTCCACCTTTGTGCCCATCAGGACCAAGATCACCACCTATCCCGAACCTACAAACCTAATTATCCTTCCAACTCAACCCGTACCAACTTCTCAAGAAATACCCATTGGACCTAGCCTAAACTATGTCTTGAACCCACAAGGATATATGGCCCCATTCTCCACCCAAACTTCCACATCTACTTACCTATACCCAACACTATTTTAACCACTCCCATATGCATACCAATATATGCCAACTTACCAACCTTTTATTGGCCATATTTATGCTATGCCTACCCAAAGCCAATAAAACCTACCATATAACTATGGGGTACACAACCCCAAAATGATCTCATCAAATTGTTAATGGACAAAATGACCACCCTAGAGTCATCTATCTCTAGTACTTAGAACCTCTTTTCATATAACCAGATTTATAATGAACCTATTCACCCATCCATCCTTGTCCAACTTTACCCACCTCAATGGGAGCTTCCCAAATTTTCTAAATATCAAAGAAAGGAAGATCCCCAAAAACATTTGAGGGCATTTAGGCACTCATACTACTTTATTTCCTATGAAGATGCTCTCCTTCTTTGGATCTTCCCCATGTCTCTATTAGGACCAACACTATATTGGTATAGTTCTATTCCTAGGCACTCCTCTTCTCTTTCTTTTAGCTAACCCAAACCTTTATAGACCACTTTTTCATAAACATCTATAGGAAGGTTTCCATCACCAATCTATACTCCATATGGTAGTTTGATGATGAATCTATTGCCAACTTCATGGCCTATTGGAGAAGTCTCATAAACCAAATCTCTTTCTCTCTGCCCCAACCCATGTTGATTGAGCTCTTTTCTCGAGCATGTGCCAAACACATTTACTCTACTTAGCAAATTTTGAGCTTTAGGACCTTTGACGAGGCTTTCACCATGGCTCAAAAACTAGAAAACAAAGACATTGATGAGGGAAAATTAAAGTTGAAAAATAATAACTCCACCTTCAAATCAAGTGAGACCTCATCCTACAAACCCAAAAACCAAAACAATACTCAACTCCAAAATAATGGAAACACAAACATGGTTTTATTTAAAACTACCCCTCCACCCACTATTATCCAATCTAATACTTCCAATTCCTCCAATCAAAATACCATGAATCCAAACCAAAACAACCAAATAAAATTTACTCCATTAGGGGAGTTATACACTTTGTTCTTAGAGAAACTTCTAAAATCTAACATTATCCAACTACCTCTGATCAAACCTCCATAACAATTTGACTCTTCTCATCCTTCACCTACTTAGTATAAAGATAATGAATTATGTGCCTTCCACCAAGTCATTAGACATGATGTTAGTAGGTACACCACTGTCAAGAGTGTTTTCCAAAATCTCATTAACAAGGGGGAACTTGCATTGGCTAACCCTAATTCACCTCCAAACCAATCACTTGACATCTTCAAATAACCATTTCCCAACCACACTCCATCCACCAATAACAAAAATAAAGTAGAATCTTCCCATGAGGTACACATTGTTAACATGGTGCTTAGTAAACTCACTACTGGGGAGACCATTACCCAACCTACCCTACCATCCCCTCTAATTAATGAGGTAGTAGAGTCACCAACCTCTCATTTGAAAACCAAAACAAAGGAGATAACTTTTTACCTTCCTCCATTTATCAAGATAGTGGAGCAATCAACTTATTTGGAGGACATATAAGAGGAGACAACCATTCCTACCACACCTTTTTATTCCATCATACAATAGTCCACTATCCCTTTAGAAATCATCCCTAAGGAAGAGATCATTCTACCTACTCTTCCCATTAAGGAACTACCTTTCCAAGCCTTAGAATATTTGATGGAGGAAAAGGATGAGCAATCCACTCCCATTTATCCACCCATGGGATTATATTTTAAAACCAATACTAAGGGGATCAAACTTATCTACAAAACTTTTTCTTTATTGGTCCAAAACTTAGGATACCTATCCCAACTTGATATAGATCATGCCATTTTTGGCATAGTTTTAGACTTGCTTACCTAACTAGGCAAGAACCCCCAATCACACCATTATCAACCCAACTTATCACCTCTACTAAAAAACCTACCACCATGACACTCAAACCATTAGACACCTCTATCAACCAAACCATTACCAAATCATCTCAACCTACCCTACCTAAAGTAATCAAGTCACCTCTCATCATTCTAACAATGTCTACCATGAATATTGGCATGTTTTCTATCCACAACCTTACACAACCATCAATAAAGTTAGACATAAACCCACTAAACCTATCAAAAAAATGCCAAACTAAACCAACCAAGAAGGTAAAACCACATAAGATCCCAAAGATCAAAAATCTACCTCCCCTCTCCACATTTCCCTCCATTTTTAGACCTCATCCCTCTACCTTAATTAGGAAACCAACCATCCCAATCAACACCCAACCACCACTCTTGGTTACACCATCACTCCTTATTTCATCCACACCTATTTTCATTGATCCACCCATGGGAATACCTCCTATCTCCCAATTGGATATAAATAAATCACTCAAATCCTAAATGTCTACTTCAAAACTTTATAACCCCAAACCCTTAACCTTTCTACCAAAACCTAAACCATTCACTAAGAACACCCCTTTATCCAAGTCTTTGACCATCAAGGCCACTCTACCATTCACTAAGAACACCCCTTCATCCATGTCTTTGACCATCAAGACCACTCTTAAAAGAGCTTCCACCCCTACTTCCAAACCTAAGCCCTCCACACCTATACCACTATTATTTGAGTCTTACTCAACTATCATATATAGGTTATTAAAAACATCTTGCTTATCCTTGCCACCTATCAGACCATTTGACCCACACAGTTCCAAACCATCTTGGTATAATGATAAATTGATATGTTTATACCATATGACACCTAGACATGACATAGATAACTATAAGGATTTATAAGCATTATCCCATTAGATATATCATGAGGATGAATTATTATCAGATGAACCTATACTAAGCCCAAAATAAATACAAAAACCAATAGCCATTGACCAACACCCACCTACCCCTCCACTCTCACCTCAGAGTGAAGAGGAACTGAAGCAATCACCTAGCCTGACTCCTCCCCTAATCCATACCATCTATGTGGTCACACGATCATAGGATCAAACAAAAGATAAAGGGAAGATAAAGGTGTTCATTCTATGGACATATCCCTCTTCCTCCACCCAACCACCTGGCCAACACCAAACACCTTTAACTTTAACCAAACCAAAAGTGTCCATCTTGAGACCTTCTCACTCTAATCCATCCAATGATTAGTTATGAAATAGCTTCACCAAACATTGATCAAGATGAGTTTGTAAAAAATAATCAATACCTCACCCTACCATCGAAAATCAATGTTAAAATCATTATAATCTATAGACATAAGGCCAAAAGACCCATAACCTCTAGCAACCTTTATCATAACCCTTCACATTTCCAACCTTATTACCTTAAAGGATTCAAAAATACCCTCCATCCATCTAGATGACCTCAATCCTCCCCTCTTCATTACCACTTATATCAACCAAACCCACATCAAGAGGGTTATGATTGATGAGGGAACTAACATCAACATAATATCCTCCCATTACTATATCCAAATCAAATTACCTAATAACATCATGTAAGAAACCTTAGTAGTGATTTGATCATTTAACAATACCATGGCCATGAATCTAGGAACTTTTGTCCTTCACATTTGCTTAGGACCCCACATGTTTCTTGAGCTCTTCTATGTATTGGAAGGAGAGTTCTAGTACAACCTCTTGTTGGGATGTCCTTGGATTCATTTCATGGGTTGTGGTCTATACACTCTACATTGGTGTATCAAATTTGACCATGAAGATCAAGTTGTTACCATACAAGCTAACTTGATCCCTTTCACATCATGCAACATGATGTACCAACCCAATGACATTCTCCTTCCTCCATATAACAAGCCTTCACTAGTAAATTATAATACCCCATCTTCTTCTACCAATGTAGCATTCATTAGTTCTTCCATCCCTTCCACCCAAATCCCCATAATGGACCCTTTGAAATCAACATTCTAGTGTCCTTCATTGGGGGAATATCACCTTCTGACCCTTGATTGTTTCCCCACTCCCCAAGAGTATGGGAAATTTGACCATAAACCTAGTTATGACCCCAATATTGAGACCATTATTCCTTTTAGACCCTCAACTTGTCAAACTAATTTCATCTATGAGGGGCTTGATAAACCCCTCAACACTTCCATCACCTCTTTTTCACCTTGACCATTCACCTCCAATTTTTCCTATCTAGACAAACCAAACTTTGGAAAAACATACCTATATAGGTGTGGTTTGAAGGGATTTATTATAGGTCAATATGAACACAAGCCACATGAGTTTATTCCAATCAAAACCCAAAAATGATCATGAAAAACATGGCCTCAGTTTCATGCCACCTAAACAAAAAACCAACTTACCTCCCATTATTGTCATTGATAAGGAAATCCCATCCTCACCATCTATTCAACCATCAATATATGTGGATTTTTAAATCATTCCCCCTAATTGTTTTTCCATCAACATGTTCAACCTCAGACCCCTAAATTATCAAAAATATGGGGCAACCGTAACCATTCCTCTAACCCATCTTGAGATGATAGGAGATGAATATCTTACCATTAATACTGTTCAGTGTTAGGATGATAATTGTCTTCTCACGTATCTTAGTGCAATAGATTCCTCTATCCACAAATCCCTACCTCTAGAGACTTTAACCATGTTAAACAAATCTACCATGGATATCAATTTGGGCACTCTAGACAACCCTTGCATTGTCAAAATTGGTCAATCACTAAATTTTGAAGAACTTTGGGACTTTCCCTCCTTCCTACATGACCATCACATAAAATTTGCTTGGTCTTATAATGACATGTCAGGAATTGACCCCTCCATCACTACCCACAACATAGTCACCAACCATGATGCTAAACCTATTAGATAAAAACTTTAATGAATGCACCCTCGTATAACCCTTCTCATCAAAGAAGAGCTTCAACATCTCCTGTCTATCAACTTCATTCAACCCATTGAATACCCTCAATAGGTTTTGAAAATCATACCTATCACCAAATCCATAGGGGGATTACCCATTTATGTGGAATTTCATGACCTCAACCTTGCTTTCCCAAAATATGACTTTCCCTTACCAAGCATTAACTAGCTAGTTAATCTTATAGCTAGCCATGAGATGTTATCTCTCATGGATGGATTCTTGGGTTACAATCAGATCCTAATTTCCCCCAAAGATCAACATAGAACTACCTTTATTACCCCATGGGGGACCTTATTATATAAGGTCATGCCTTTTGGACTAAATAATTTTGGTGTAACATACCAATGTGTTATGACTTACATCTTTCATGACCTTATCAAAAAAATTATCGAAGACTATGTTAATGACCTTCATGGAAAATCCAAATGTCATAAGGATCATTTGATCATTCTCAAGATTATATTTGAGTGACTCATCCATTACCATTTCTGCCTTAACCCTAAGAAGTGTATTTTTGGGGTCTTGTCAAGAAAGCTCCTTGGCTTCATCATATCCTTTTGAGGAATTGAAGTTAATCTAGCCAAAATCAAAGTAATCTTTGACATACCTCCTCTTACCCACCTCAAACATATTTACAGATTATAGGGGAAGATCCAATACATATGTCACTTTATCTCTTAGCTCTCAAACTGCTACCAACCCTTCCACCACCTTCTAAAAAAGGATGTATTTTTTAAGTGGAACACTGAATATCAAAAGGACTTTGATTCACTTAAATAATACCTTTTATCTCCATTTGTCCTCACTCCTCCCAAAGATGATCAACATTTTTACCTTTATATCTTTGCCACTGACCACTCTTTAGGGGCAATGGTCACTTATAAAGATGAATAACATAAAGAGAAAGCCATCTACTACATTAGTCATATGCTTATAGAGTAAAAATATTGATACACCCATACCAAGAAACTTTACCTAGCCTTGGTCTTCATGGCCACCAAACTTTTCCATAACCTTCTCAACCACAAGACCTATGCCATAACCAACACCAACCCACTCAAGTATATGTACTCCAAGCCATACCCAAACTAATGTATGGACAAGTGGCTTATGATTTTAGCTGAGTTTGACCTTGTTTTTCTTCAATAGAAATAAATAAAAAGGCAAGTAATTATCAACCAATTGGCTGATGCACCCTCAGAAGATGATCAACCTCTTCCTCTTGAGTTTTTTGATGAGTCCATTACAACCCTCTCAGGCAAACTTCACCTATCAAGTGACCATGTGATTTGATAGATCAAAGTGTCAACATAGTGGGGAAGCTGGCATTATCCTTATCCCCCTTCATAATTAACCTCTTCTTTTATACTTAAATCTAGATTTTGAATGTACAAATAATATGGATGAGTACAAAGCCTTAATAATAGGCCTTCAAACTACATTATCCTTGGAAGTCAAAATGATCAACATATTTAGTGACTCTAAACTCATGGTCAATCATATTAATGGCTCTTACCAATGTAATAATGATGTTTTGTAATAATATAAATAATTAGCTAACGTACTCTTAACATCATTTAAACACTATCATATCCAAACCACTTTGTGATCTATGAATAAGTTTGTTGATATGATGGCTTCCACCTCTTGTTAGATACCATATACATCCTCTAATTCTAAGCTATCTATCATCATCCAAAGACTTAACCAACCATGATATGTCAAATCAAAGTCTCCCACCATCTTTAATGTGGAGGAGACCCAACCCAACCTTTGGTATCAACATACCTTCAAATATCTTAACCTTGATATCATTCCTTCCAGTCTTTCTAGGAATGAATTAAGAGCATTTATCCATAGTACCTCATGTTATAACATACTAAGGGGAATTATTTATAAACTTGGCTTTGATGGTTTCCTTTTCCACTGACTACATCATCATAAGGCCTCTCATGCTATCAGGGAAATGCATGATGGGATCTATGGGGGACACTTTAGTAACCTTATTATTGATAAATGCATCCTTCATCTTGGATATTACTAGCCTACCCTTAACTAATATTGTTATGATTATGTGAAAAAATGTGTTAAGTGTCAACAACACACCAATTTACATCACACACTTAGCCATAGTCTTCATGTATCCATATATTTTTGGCCCTTCTCACAATGGGGTCTAGACCTTATTGGTGAAATTAACCCCCATTATTTATAGCAACATCATTTTATCATCACTATGATTGATGGATTTACTAAATGGGTAGAGGCTATTCTTCTTGTCTCAACCAAAGCTAAAAATATTGTTAACTTTATCAATCATCACACCTCTACCACTTTGGTGTTCCTCATAAAATTATCACTGATAATGGTAAATCTTTAAAAAATAAACAAGTCTAAGGTATCTGTGATGGATTTAGTATCAAGTTATGTTTCTCATCGCCATATCATCCTCAAGATAATGGAAAGGTAGAAGCCTCCAACAAAACTCTCAACAACATGCTAACTAAAATGGTTAACATATTTGGTTAGAATTGGCATTTACACATCCCCTTCATGTTATGGGCATATCATACTAGCATTTAAAGCCATAAAGGTGATAATCCATTCTCTCTTATTTTTGGAGCAGAGTCTATCTTGCCTCTTGAAGTTCAAATTCCCTCTCTTCACATATCCTTGAAAAATATCATCTCTGAGAGTGATTATCGTTAGGAACATTTATCCCAACTTGAGCTACTTGATGAGTGTCATTTGGAAGCCCTTACTCACTTTCATGTATAAAAATAATGGATCAAATGTGACTATAAAAAATACCTTAAAGTGTGAGATTTCAATAGCAAAGACCTTGTCCTCAAGGAAAACCAACATGTCACCAACATGGAGAAAATCAAGTAGGGAAAATTTGATTTCAATTGTCTTGAACCTTATATCATAATGCATAAATATGGATTAGGAGCTTACCGGTTATCCTCTTTTGAGGGAAACCTAGAACCTAAGCCCCTCAATGCTTTGCATATATGTCTTTTCTTTTGTTAAAAAGGATCAAACTCACCTTTTGTCTGACTTAAGCTCATCCCTTACTTTCATACCACATTCATCTCCCTATTTTAGAGGCAACTAATTAAAACTGAATCATTTGACTATCCATCACAATCATAGCCTAATCTTGAACAATATGTACCACATCTCTACCCATTACATGATTCTCATGGTACTTTTCACACCTTTTCTAGGATGGATTTCCATGGTTGTTTTCACCTAAGCCTCTTTCACACCTACTTAATCTTCTTGTGATTTTAAGTTTTGCCTTCATAAATGGAGAACCTTTAAGCCTATATAAGCAAGTTTATGTCAAGTAAAATCAAAAGTAAAGTCATAAACAAAAATAATCATGGGTCATTCTTATAATTTAGAGACTAATCCCTTGAAGGACAACTACCAAAAACATATCAAAATTGCTCAAAGTAAGGTAGATTTCTCCTTTGAAGGATAAATACCAAAGGAATTAAATAAAGCACACAAACTTAGACCATTCCCTTGAAGGATGGATGAGTAAAGAATTTATCAAATCATAGAAATTTATTAGAAGCTTCCCACATTGATAAACTTCCCCAAACCTCTCAAACAACAATAAAATAACAAAGGACCCATTATCGAACATAAAAAAAAGCAAAATAATTTTGAAAGCTACAATCAAATCTCATGAGTAGACTTACCACATTGATCATTATTCACCTTGTATCACATGGACTTGTTTATAATGACTCTTTGGTAAACTCCAAAAGAGGCATGCTAGTCTCACAAGAAGGTTCTATCTTCATCCATATCCCTTTTATACATGATAAGCAAGAGATTTTTGAGCTCACTTGACATTATGTGTTCATGACACCTTTTCAACCAACTAACTAATGCTAATACTAATCATTAGAAGGTCTTATATTCCTTAATCAAATCCAACTTTGGTTTGTATTAGTTCTTTTCAAAGTCATCATGCCCTCTTTTTATGCTCTCATACTAGTTGATATATTCACTTAAACATTTATCTCTTGATTATCTTCTCTTTCTCATAGTTGGTTTCATTATTTGACTTAATTTATGTGATTCTCTTTAAAAAAATAACCATAATCATGACCACATCACATAAACATCATCATCATAGCATGGACAAAAATTAAAATCATTAGCATAAACCATATCCATGAACATAATCATAACAATCAAAATCATATTAACATCACAATATCTATGAACAAACAATAATAAACCATATTCACCACATTTCTAAATCTAAATGAGGAAGCATATACTCATTAAGTTTTAGCATGAACACCACAACAATATCATCATGTCAACATCATAGAAAAAATCATCCATGAATAATGAGCATCAAGAACCATAATACTAAATGTCATAAACATGATCATAATCATAAACAACATCACATTATCATCATAATTGCATCATAACATCAATATATATCAAACATATCATCACATTATTAGCTAGGAGAGTCCATATCCACATCATCATGAACATAACCATAATAAAAAATATTCAACATGAAAATCATAACCATGAACCAAAATCCATATGGAAAGATCATAGCTATAAATAATGAGTCTATAATCACATAATAATTATTATGTATACAACAATATATCTCTCTCAAAATATACATCTCACTACATCAATTCACATGCCAATGTCAAAAATCATATACATAATAAGTATAATGTATTATAAGAAAACTAAAAACCTGAGGCCCCATTCCCTCCTAGTGCACCACTGCCCCTTGGAGCCTATCTTCTTATGCCTTCCTAGCCACCTATAAATGTGGCCCACTAACCTAGTGTCACTATATCTACACCACCTTCAATCCTAGCCCTATATTCACCCTATCAGGGCTCATCTAAACAATGCCTAAAGACTATGGCCTCATAATACCATAGCTCCTCCATAGTCACTACATATCTCTGCATAGAGATATTCCTTACTGGTACCATTGATAATGGTACTCCACCTCCTATATATTAGAGATAATCTCTCTTATGTCACCAAAGCTAGCATAGATCTAGCCTAATCTCTCTCACCTATGACAATATCCAACTAACACTGTGCTGCTACCAATGATGCCTATAATGTTATCATAGAAGCTTGTACTATAGCTAGTGTCACTCATACCTAATACCTCTAAGTAGTCACTACTTGTATATTTAAGGCATCCCCCTATACTTAAGCTTACTGAACACCTCTAACAACTAGGTCAACATCCATAGCTTGTTGGCCACCCTCATCACCACTAATGTCAACTACAACATATAGTGCCTGGTACCATATAGGGTAACCATCCATAATGCTTACATCATATATATCTAGCCTCACTATTAGATCCTCACTATCAAATAATATATGTATTGGCTATGGAGTAGGCCATAAAAACTTTGCATCCTCCCTCCTATACCTTGGGAATACACTGGGGATACCCTATACCAAGTTGAACTATGTTTTCACCCTATCAAAATATATCAACTCTATCTCACTGTCCCTCCTATCATAGATCCATCGATAACTCTACAGGTATAGTATGTGCTAGGCATAATGCACCCATCCTAGAAACTTAATGTATGGTCTCCAAATCACATATCCAATAACAAAGCCATCTAGTTGGCCCTTGAACCAATCTATAACATGAACCCCTCCACCTGGTCCTGAGAGGGAAAAATCATCTCTCCACCTCATAAATCCTACTTAGAAGCCCATTTGAGCATACCCCTCCCATGACAGATCAATTGTAACACTTAGATGTGCTCATACACCCAAAAATGTAGAACAAACTCCACATTGATACCATACCTCCTATGGGATTGGAATCCACACAACTCCTTATAAATATGAACCAAAAACATAGGTTCTTATGAGAATATTGTGTGACCTAAAAACATCTCCACTAATTCCCCCAACAAAAAATAAGGGAACCTCCCACTACTTAAGTCAGGTAACACATAACATGTCACCACTATCATCACCACTATCATCATCATCATCATCATCATCATCATCATAAACAATCACCTATCATCTCTATCCCTCTAGTATAATAGAGTATAGTTGAAACCTCTAACATGCCACCTCATAAAATCAAGGTCATCCCCATACAATAGCTCCATAAAATCATCATGCTCCTCCCTCTCAATATGATAAATTATCTCACCCTATATGGGTAGCCATGTAATTATATGGATATTCATAGGTAAGATGGTCATCTCACCTATAAGTATCATGAAGGTGTTATTAGATGGATCCCATCTCTTGATGAGTGCCACTATCATCATTGTATCCTATGGCACATACTATTAATGCATCATAACACTAAGGCCCACCTCCTCCATATGAGCCCAGTCAGCTGCAATCATACCTTGATGAATCTTAACAAAGATTTGAGGCACCTGATCTCACATCTAGATCCACTCCCTTGCTTGTAATGTTTGATAACAACCAAACTTAGTTCTCTATACTATTTTTGCCTAAAAAATCTACCTATTACACCTATCTCATCCACCATTAAAATCATAAAAATTTAACTTATCCTATCTAAAACCTAAATAATCACCCTTTTTGCCTAAAATACCTAGCCTCAATCTTAACTACTACCTATCACCCTATGCCATTTCACTATCTCTTGCACCTTCTTACCTTGACCTTAAATATTCATACACTTAACTATTAACAACATTACCTTCACCTTAACGCTCAACATTAACCTTGACATAACTTTTTCAAATACAACACACATTATAAACCTAAGTCAAAACCAAAATAAACTACATCTATAACAAATAATCAATCAACAAACAACCAAATTCTAATAAAAAATACATTCACCAAAATCAACCTAACCTATCAATTAGAAAACAACCCCTACCTCATTCATCGACCATCATCAAAGATGAACCCTGAGGACCACTACCTAGCCTCATGCCCTACCATGTCTGCCCTACATCCTCATCGATCAACCTCTGGCCCACTCAATCAACATCACCTAATCACTTACCCTTATTCATGAGCTCTTTTTTCATAAAAAACCAAAATCCTCTTGCCAAAATTCACATGCTTAAATGAGCCAAATAAGACCCTTGATAGTCTTTTTGACCATGCCCCTTTTAGGGCTAACACCTAACCATCGATGGTTAGGTTGATTGCTGACAGTCAACACTAGGAACCCTAATTATTGATAGTTAAAATAGTAGAGTTTTCCCTCTTCTCCAACAACTAAATTTTCACCTTCAAAATTTTAACACACACATACACACCAAGTGACCACCCATGGAGATTACCTTCTCCATCCACCTCAATAACCACCACATTACCCTACCACTAGCCATTTTTGCCCAAGCTTTTGCATGTTTTATGATAACCTTGCCTTAGTCCTTTTAACCACACCAACTAAATTACCATGTTGAAAATTTGTGAACTTGCACCACCTTACGCACACCTAACTAATTTTGTGTTTTCATGGGAGAACTTCCTACCTTGGATACCCATGACCACATTGACCTTGTTTAGGAGACTTGAGTTTATGAGTTTATCCCAACCATCATATATAATCACATGGTCCACTTGTCACTTGTTTTTCTAGTATCAACCTTATTTTTACCAATCATAATAACTTAGTCAAATACATGATCTTGGCTATCATAGCTAGTCACACTTTGTGAGTATGTTTGCACTTTAGTTCCCAACCTATAAAACTACCAACTCAATACCAAATTAATCACTTATAAAAATTGCATCTAATTCTATTTCACCTCATCACTTCCCTATTTGAGGGGGAACACCTCTTACCATACTCAATACAACTAAACCTTCTATTTGTAATTCATTTTTGTTTTGTAGCTTGTTGATACAAACTACATAACAAAAAGGGCAAAATGTAAACACCAAAAATTTACACACCATGGTTTTAAGTGTCAAAACACCCCTAGACCTCCTCAAGACTCCCTATGGACCAACCCTAACCTTTTAACCACAATCCAAACCTAAGTCACACTAACCCACCTTTTATAAAACTTTACCTTTAACCCTTGATTACCATGGTCACCCTAACCATCGATGGTCAGGCTTAATCACCAACAATCAAGTTTCCACCACATGAATAGTCAAACTCTAACTTTAAATATAACTTGATTTTTTATAATTAGGTTATCTAATTCATGTGAAATATTGTGCATGCAAAAGCTAAATTTGAATTATTTGTTGATCCTCTTGTTAACATATTGTTACATCTATCCTTCCTATAAAGAGAGAAGAAGAGAGGGTGAATGTAGATCCAAAATCAGTCAATCATCTACATCCATGACTAGAGCCTCTTGCATTAGAGTTCCTTTTGTATGTTTGCTTCCAATGATCTAACAAACTAGCAAGTGTGATAGAGATATATAGTGATGTTGCCTATCAGCCAACGTCTAACTACTATTACTTTACCTAAATTTCTCCAAGCTCTGCCACCTCAACCATTCATTAGATCAAAAACTAGTAAGCTAAGTATCTATTTTCAATCATTCAGTTGCTTTTTTTTCTATTTCATAGTCAACCCAACCCAAATCCATCTTTGAGAATTCCATTCTATTACCTTGTCAAAATAACCTTTTCTTGACCTAGACCCAACCCATAGTAATCACTGATGGTCACCTTGACTACTGATGGTCTATCCCAACCATCGATGGTTACCCCAACCATCGATGGTCATCCCAACCACTGATGGTCACTATGTGACAAAATAAGAACAAGTTATTTTCACCCACCAAACCCCAACCAAATCTCAACCTTAGACCCTCTAATTGATCATAGATATTTAACCTATTTTTAAAATCATACCCAACCTATTTAACATTAATATTGACTTGCTTATTGATATAATTAGTCAAGTTTACCGATTATTTTATCAATCACTTCTTGTACTTAATTTCAATACCTTATTTTATTTATGCAATTACTTTATCTTTTATAACTTGTTTATTTAAAAGTGTGGATTGATATCCTCCAAGGAAGTTCACGCTCCTTGGATCTAGCTTGCTAGGCAATCCACCTTATTATCTAATTAATCAAACCATTTCTTTGAGTGATTTATTATCTACAGGTCATTCCTCCCAAGTGAAAGAGGAGTATATAAACTCATCTAAATCAATACGTGAAAAACATATCAGGTTTTTATACCATACCCTTCTCAAGTGTCTTTTCTCCTTCTTCCAAAGAATATAAGCAAAATTGATCTAAAATAGCTAGTTTCATATAAGGCCATGGTCGACACTCATAAATGATAGATTACTGATGTTCAATTTGAACATACACTAAGGATAAGTAATATAAAGATAGATGTTATGGATACTATTAGATATTTGATTCATCAAATAGACATAGCTAAAGAGTATCAATTCTTCATCAAGAATTTGCTAACACCATCTCATGAGCCTTCAACCATCATGATGATTTGTGATATTATTGGTCCTAGATCTATCAGGTACTTAGACCTTTATAGCTACCTCTAAAACCAAATTATACAACCTAAACTATCTCAAAAACAATCCAAATCCTTCATCCACCAAACCACTCATTATAACTTACTTGGATCAACCCTTTACTACCATAGTTTTGATGGAACTCTAATTCATTTTTTAACTTTGGTAGAATATACACCAGTGTTACAATAATTTCATGGAGTATGTGGAGCCCACACCATTAGGTAAGTATTATCCAAAAATCTCTTACGTACTAATTATTATTGGCCCATGATAGATGAATATGTAGCTGCATATGTAAAGAAATGTGACAAGTGTTAATGGTATGCCAATCTAATTCATGTCCTAGACAAGACTCTAAAACCAATGTTGACACCATAAACATTTGCTATATGGGGCCTTAACCTCATTGGGAAGATCAATCCCACCTAATTCGATGACCATAAACATATCCTTACTACCACCAAATATTTTACTAAGTGGGTTGAAGCTATACCCCTCACTTACGTGACTAGAAAATAAATTTCCATGTTCATTTTTACCATCTTATTTTCTACTACTATATCCCTTCTAAAATTATATATGATAATGGAGGATCATTTAAGAACAAGGATGTCAAAAATCTATGTGCCACATACAACATCACAAAACATTTTTTTATGGCATATTATCCTCAAGGTAATGGCCAAGCTGAATCATCAAATAAAACTATTGTCAACATTCTCAAAAAGATTGTTAATGATGCTAGTCAATATAGGCACCTTTAGATATTCTATGCCCTTTAGGCATATCATACCAATCATCGTACACCCACAAGAGCCACTCCATATTCACTTATTTAAGGTACTGAGGCCATTCTTCCCATTGAGGTTGAGTTACCTTCTCTACGCATTTCTTTCAAGCATATCTTGAATGATAATGACTATTGAGTAACTCACCTACAAGAGCTAGAGTTAATTGATGAGAAACACATGGATGAGGTAAACAATCATTAAGCCTATCAAAATTGAGTCCAAATCCATTACAATCAATGCATGAAACATAGAAAATTTGAACTTGGTGATCTTATCCTTAAAGAGAACCAAAAGAAAACCATGGACAAAAATAAGCATAAAGGCAAGTTCAAACCCAAATGGGTTAGTATTTTCATCATTATGACAAACTATAAAACAAGAGCATATAGGCTTGCCACACTAGATGATCATGAAATTGATGAGCTAATGAACATTATCTACCTCAAGTGGTACTACACTTGAGTGACTTGGTATATTGTCTATAAGGACCATTTCAAGTTGTATCATTTTATCAATCTTTTTCTTTATACTATACCATTTTATTGTCTTATCATCCTACCAGCCTATCACTTTTTCCTATCACATATCTATTATACCATACTTTTCCCATCAACTGAGTTGATTTCTCCCTCCTTACTTGGCCCTATGACCTTGGTTCCATTCCATTTGGTTTCATCACCATTTTATTATCTAGGCCTAGAGATGTCCTAGTATGATAAATTTTTTGGTAGTTGTATCCTTCCTTTCTTGTTCTATTATTTATACCAAGTGCACCTAATTATAACCTCTTATGGGCAAATTAGTGTCCCACCAATCTTGTAAATAATTATAACCACTAATGGGAAAATTAATATCATTGATTTATGCTATTATATCCTAGTTATGACTGCCTATGGGCAAACTAGTGGCAATACTTGTTTATTGGGCATTGACCATACCAACTAGCCATTTCCTATGTCATATTATACAATCATACCAACTATGTCTATTTTGTTTGAATTGGCTACTACACTAGTTAGATTCCTCCGCTAGAAGGAAAAAATATAGTGACTTGAGGTCCTATGTTGGGACTATGTAGGTAATACTCGATACTTGTTGAGGTTATCTTAGTCACCCTAAGTCATGCTCTCACCATTTTATGAGCAACCTAAACCACACTCTTACCATTTTGTGAGCAACCTAAACCATGCTCTTGTCATTTTACAATCAAGCTAAGCAATGCTCTCACCATTTTGTGAGATTGAACCCGTTAATATATCATCATTCTTGATTGAGTTAATATATTCAAAAATTCCAAAAATTTTTGTAAAATCATTAGAAAACCCCAAAACATTGACCACTTCTGTGCCTTGAGGATTTTAGGAACCCTTACTAAGTTATAGGCAAATCACTTGTTCCTTAGTTTCCCCATCCTCTCTATCCTTTTATTCCATACACTTTCCATTTTCCAAGACCATTTCTATTTTTTTATCACATCCATTATGTTCATTTTTCATCAATTATCATTTTCTTCCTATTTCCTAGGAGAACTACATTTAGCCTAAATTTTTTTTGGGATATTACATCCATATAAATTTATAGGTAGCATCCACTTACCTAGTACATATGGAGACAACTCAACCACCCCCTTCCTTTTCTTCTATTCCCCTAGTCAAGTTTTTTAATTAAGTTTTCACCTATTTTCTAGGGGCAATGTTCATCATGTTATTTATACTAACATTCATCAAGACTAACTGTTATTTGTTTCTTTGTTTATATGCTTATTTATTTGATTTTAGTACTGTTGCCTTGATTTATTCTAAATCTATTATATGGGTGATTCCTTGAGAATTTATACTTTAATTCATCTATATTCATATGACTACATTGCCATCATGGTTTTTATCATTGGTGCATTATTTTATATTGAGTATTAGATCTTGGGAGTCAATCTCTATGCATATTTCAGCCTAGTCCTCATGGTGTTATATCATGATGCCTACTATACAATGTTATAACAAAAATCAGCTTTAGGAAGTATACTTAGAAATGAAAGCATCAACATCTCCTTAGCAATAGCATCAAAGACATCCTAATCATATCCCAAATGGAGTAACAATGAAATAATTTCAACCTTTGTTAGTTTGGATGAGCATCTCACTACTAGTAAGTTGTTCCAATTCATCATTACCTTATGTGTCAAGTTATCATCATCATCAACCAATCAATCATGTTTTCCATACTTTGGGTCCAATTATTATAAACACCTATGGGTAAACCATTGTATGCCACCCCACCTACATTTCTTAATGATTATAACCACCTTTTGGCAAATCATTGTGTTCTCATCAAATTCACTTTTTTTTGCCTAAATAGGGGCATGTTGTTATCTTTTTGTCTAACCTAACTGGGGAAACTCCATCTTCTCAATGATTATAACCACCTTTGGGAAAATCATTGTGTTATCATACCACATTGCCACTATTAGAGTACAATGCTTATAACTACCTTTGGAAAAACTATTATACACCATCCCACTTGTATTTTTAGTGATTTTGATTACTTTTTAAAACTCATTGTGTTCTCACCTAATCATCTTCATGTTTGGTCCCCTCATTTCACTTATTTCTTTTGAGGGACTATTTGTCGACCTACTTAGGCCAACCATTCCCTCAAGTGGGCATCATATAGTTTATCCATTGCTATTGAAGTTATAAGCATGTACAACCTTTTTATTATTTGAGAATACATTATTGGGCTTATATATTTCAACACCTTACCAAATAGAGCCAAAATGTAGACACCTAGAAATGGTTACCAATAACCTCCAACCAAGATTTTGACCAATTTCTACCAAAATGCACAATTTGGGTTAAAAACACTCAAACACGCTAAAAGATGTGACCCTGTCATATACAAGTGCCAATTTTGGCCAATGTATCTCTAAATGGGGTAATAAATTTTATGAAACAACTAACTTTGATCAAATCATTTCAAGTCAAAATGACATTTTGGCACCTAGGTGCTCTGGATTATACTTTTCTACCAAATTTATTACATAAGACACGTGTCTTTATTATTTTGTGTTGGAAACATCCTAAATATGATAATTTATCTAAAACATTTAACATCACCTTCTAATTTAATCTAGTCAAATTTTGAACCAATAGTATGACATTTTGACCAATTTAATTAATTTGTGCACTAATTGCCAATATTTGTACCAAAATTGATAAATCATGTTTATAGATAAATAATTTGAAACAATAGCTTAAGTTAATTTTACATAAAACTTATTTATTATTTCATTATGGAAATTGATTGTGAATATTTGCATCATCAAATGACATCATATTATGGGGTGGCATCCATAAGCCATAATTATAACAAATATCTGATTAAGCCCTCCTATGCCTCTTTAATGCCTCTCTATCTAAAATATTTATGAGGGAATTGATTGATTTTAGCCTTAAAAATTGAATGGATTCTTATCCACACATCTTCATCTTGATATGGACGGTCTAGGTTCATTTTGATCAATTGCAAAAATCTACCTCACACTCACTATTACAAGCTCTTTCAAGAGAAATTTATAATGTTTAAATGAGTTCAAAAGCCATTTAGTAGTGTTATCATGCCCAATTGTTGAGCCATAATTAAAATACATCACAAGCCAATGATGCAAAGGAGAAAGTATCCAAACAACTCCATTGATGAAGACTCTTTTATGCATAAGCCAATAAAACCACTCTACAAACCATTCAGAAGCTCTAAGGAAGGTGAATGAAGGTTTATTTCATGTTTTCGTTATTTTTTTCATATGTATGTTTGTTACTAAGCTCCCCATAATGTCTAAGCCTAGAGATTTCATGATTTTTAGTGTGTTATTTTCCTGTTGATTTCATTTTGAACTAACACTTGATCTAACCCCCTCTCTTGAGTCAAATTACTAGTTCACACAACCAACATAAACATAACATACTAGCCTGAGGATCAAATGTGTTAGCAAAAAATGTCAAGTACATAACATATCAAGGACACTATGAAATATGTAAGCATGGATAAAGGAATGTGTAATTACATAAGCTCAAACATGATAATGTAAAGTGACCATATAATGATATGACATGAATGTATTATGATTAAAGAAGGTGGATGCCCACAATGTCCTAATGACATGAGGAGAAGATAGACCCAACATCCACAAGTACAAAACTCATGTATTTGTGTATGCTTGTATCACACTCAAATATAAGTGTGAAACATAGGTGTATGTATAAATAACTGATATGCTATCCATCAACATGGAGCTAACAATATAGATGCCAAAGAGCTAATAAGAGAAGAACATACCAAAAATATTTTTGAAGTTTTGAATGTTTTAATTTTAAATATTTTTAGTATTTTTGGAGTTTTGGAGATGTCTTAGGTAATATATTTATGTAAGTACATAATGTTCATTAGGATTTTTCAGAGGTTTTCCTTCTAGTCTAGCTAGGTAATATACATCTTTTCCTAATTTTTATGTAATTGTAAAGGTCTCAACCAATTTGGTTTAAACTTTTTTTTTTCTTTTCCTACATTTTTATTCTTTTGATTTTATTTTAATACTAGGTCAACCACAACAAATTTGTGTCACTGCCCTTTTTTTTATATGCTTGATTAATGTGATATTTATAAAATCATAAGTGTTCAACATCTTATGTGTGTTTTAAACTTAGTTGTTCTAATTGATTTAATCTCTTTTCACAATATTCATTATGTTTTATTGTCTTTAAGATAAAAACATAATAAAGGTACTTAAGCTCAATTGGTAACCCTACCTTTGGACCATATACCAAATAATAATGTGTAGCTTGGGTATGTTAGGTTGTGGAGCTAAAAGCTTCACCAGGATGCAAACAGGAGAAGTTATGGAGGATGCAGAGTTGCGGGGAGTTGCAGAATCAGTTACAGGGAAACTAGCGTCGGTCTAATCAATCGACATCGGTCAGATGGCAGTGAGGAAGCAACCAGCGTCGATTACCAGTCGGCCAACATCGGTCATGGAGGAGCCGACGTCGGTAGCCTGTGCATGAACAAGCAGTTCACATGTTGATCCGAGAGAGAGTCTATTTTTGGACTGTTTGTTTGCATGTTGAAGGCTAGTCTTAGTCTTGAGTTGCATGTCTAATTATTGTAATTAGGTTGGTCTAATTATTGTAAGCATGAGATCTATATATGGACTCATGGGCTGTATTGTAAAAGTGTGCTAGAAAGCCATAGAGCTTTTAGAGAGAGCTAGATTAGCTCCTCCTAGTTCCACAGGGGTGCTGAGAGTGTATGATCAGGGATAGTTGCAAGGTCTGGAAGGTCTAGGAGCTGATCCATTGGGGTACTAGTTGAAGAATCATAAGGACTTGGTGAGGCAAGGACAAGGGTTCTTCAGGGGTGTAGAGATATCTACATGGTGAGTAAGGTCTAGTGATTTACAGGTAGCAGCAGAGAGCATGAGATCTACTTGGAGTATGGTTGTGTACTTGGTGTACTGGCAACGTGTTACTGACTGGTTGGAGAGGTGAACATCAATTTTATATTTGAGTTGATTATTGGGACTGAGAGAGAGAGAGAATAAGGTCTTGAGGCATGGCGAACCTTTGAGGTGGAAAAAGAAGTGCAATCTTATTTATTGTATTTTCTTCTATGTATTTAATACAATTATGTATTGTCTCTCATATTCCTGTGTTGTTTCATATTTCTAGTTACTTATTGATTTTGGTATAATTTTGTGTTTAGTTGCTAATACAAGAAGTAATCATATGTGCTCTAATTGAGGAGCAAGACCTTGACAAGTTGGTATCAGAGCAGGTTGAGTAGGTGGACCAGGTTGATACCAATCTTGACAAGTTGGTATCAGAGCTTTTGGTTGGGTTACTAACAGGTGGTTTCAGATCTGGTAGTGTTTGTTGATTACAGGTTAATCATAGGGGTTTCTAATTGAGTGGGATTATAGCAATGGTAGAAGGAAGTAAGCTACGAATGGAGAAACTGAATAATATGAATGGTCTAATTGATGGAAAGAAAGAGCAGGGAAAAAGATATTGTTGGTTGGTAGTAGATCAACATGAAGGAACTGAAGATGCAGATGTTGCAGGGGTTGTTGCACAAGATGATTTGGGAGGTTTCTTGGATAAATTTGAATCTTGGATAACATATTATGTTGCCTCTTTCCATGCAGCCCCAGGGAGAGGAGCTGGTGAGCCTTGCCAAAGAATTGGCAAAGGGAAAGTGAAGCTGAAATTACAGACGGATGACACACAGCAGTTGAAGGAAGTCATGCAGGTACCAGTCTTGGAGATGAGTCTAATTTATTTAGGAAAGTTAGGTGATGGGAGATGCACAATAACTCTCATAGCAGATACACTTGAATTAGATGGTGGTAAGAAAGTAGGTATCCTTTATCTATCTACTTATATTGCTGATTCACCTTCTATTGCAGAGATGTGGCTTCATAGGCTTAGTCACATATGTAGAAAGAGAATGCAGGTTTTGAAGCAGAAGTCAGATGTCTTTGACAAGCTAAAGAAATGGAAAGCCTTGGTGTTCATGGAGGAGATGATAGACATAGATCAGGTGAGGGAACTAAATTATTCTAAGCAGAGCTATGTTGATTTGAATAGGATTTTGATCCATGGAAAGCTCATGGCTAAAAAGTTATCACTCACAGATGAACACAGGTACCAGCATCAGTCAAACAGTAATCGACATCAGCATAAGGAAGACTGACATTGGTCATGAACAAACTGACGTTGGTAGAAAGGATACCGGTGTCAGCCAGGGAAATGACGTCGGTAGTCAGGGTCAGTGCAGGAACTGACATCGGTTGGGAGCAGACTGGGAGATGGCCGAGATCGGTCACTAGAACAGATATTGGGCAGATAACAAGCTATCAACAAGTCTCAAACGCTCATGTCAAGGTCAGAAAGGGTAAGTGAACCTCATATTCATTATTCACCTTCTTTATATTGCTTATTAATGGTCAAGAACTAGGAAGATGCGAAGAGGCAATGCAGGTAGAATCCAGATACGGTGGGAGCTTGGCATGGATGAGGAGTGTGAGTCCTTGGAGAAGAACCAAATAGGTATTCATTGGTAGAGTTATCAGCTAGAAGTAAGCACTGAGAGATGGATGGATTCCCATAGTTAAAGAAGAGAGTGGATGGATACATGAGATGGAAGGCCAAGGCATATGGTCTTGAAGAAGCTGTAGGACAGTGGTACATGTTTTGATAGGTGAATGAGTAAGCAGGGCTTCAGTCAATGTCAGTGTAACTATTGTGTTTGTTCTTACCAGGTGGATGATGAGTCATGACATTATCCTATTACTGTATGTGGATGGTTTGCTAGCAGGTTTGTACATACAGGGATTTACTGAGCTAAGGGTAAGGTTAGTTTAGAGGTGTGTCAAGAAGAATTTGGAGTAGCAAAATTCTTTGGCATAAGAGACATGGAGATTTTATCTCCAGTGGGAGCTGATGTGAAGACGGTGTTGGTGGAGTTCATGATGCAGGATGCAGAATCAGAAAGCACACCAAGGGCTAGACAGTTCAAGCTTAGCTTGGAACAGGGTTTGAAATCACATGAGGTCTAGTGTAGACCTGAGTTTTCCCAATCAGTGGGAGTTGTCAGAAAGTATGGAGCCAATTCGAGGAAGGAGTACTAGAGGGTAGTTTAGTGGGACTAGCAGTAGGGATTCTTGTTATGTAGGGTCAAGTTCTTCTCTACATGGATATGTAGGTTTGGATGTGGCAGGTTACTTGAATGACAGGTATAACATCACAGGTTGTGTGGTGGTTGGTCTTCAGGATTGATCTTGAAGAGGGATACAAGCCAGGGAATAATTTAGATGGTGTATAGGTATAGGTATAGGTGTAGCTATTTATCTCCAAGTGGGAGATTGTTAGGTTGTGGAGCTAAAAGCTTCACCAGGATGCAAATGGGAGAAGTTATGGAGGATGCAGAGTTGCGGGGAGTTGCAGAATTAGTTGCAGGGAAATCAATGTCGGTCTGATCAACCAACGTCAGTTAGATGGCAGTGAGGAAGCAACTGGCATCGGTTACCAGTCGGCTGACATCGGTCATGGAGGAGCCGATGTCGGTAGCCTGTGTGTGAACAGGCAGTTCGCATGTTGATTTGAGAGAGAGTCTATTTTTGGACTGTTTATTTGCATGTTGAAGGTTAGTCTTAGTTTTGAGTTGCGTGTCTAATTATTGTAATTAGGTTAGTCTAATTATTTTAAGCATGAGATATATATATGGACTCATGGGATGTATTGTAAAAGTATGCTAGAAAGCCATAGAGCTTTTAGAGAGAGCTAGATTAGCTCCTCCTAGTTCCACAGGGGTGCTGAGAGTGTATGATCAGGGAGAGTTACAAGGTCTAGGAGCTGATCCACCGGGGTACTGGTTGAAGAATCATAAGGACTTGATGAGGCAAGGACAAGGGTTCTTTAGGGGTGTAGAGATATCTACATGGTGAGTAAGGTCTAGTGATTTACAGGTAGCAGTAGAGAGCAGGAGATCTACTTGGAGTATGGTTGTGTACTTGGTGTACTGACAACGTGTTACTGACTGGTTGGAGAGGTGAACATCAATTCTATATTTGAGTTGATTGTTGGGACCGAGAGAGAGAGAGAAGAAGGTCTTGAGGCATGGAGAACCTTTGAGGTGGAAGAAGAAGTGACATCTTCTTTATTGTATTTTCTTCTATGTATTTAATACAATTGTGTATTATCTCTCATATTCCTGTGTTGTTTCATGTTTCTAGTTAATTATTGATTCTGGTATAATTCTATGTTTAGTTACTAATACAAGAAGTAATCATATGTGCTCTAATTGAGGAGTAAGATCTTTTCACAATATTCATTATATTTTATTGTCTTTAAGATAAAAATGTAATAAAGGTACTTAAGCTCAATTGGTAACACTACCTTTGGACCATATACCAAATAATAATGTGTAGCTTGGGTAGGTATTCAATCACTAGTGTAATATAATTCTAAGGCATATGCAATATATTGGTGCTAATTAGAATTACATCGCTCGACTGTCTTTCTAAGTATGTTGACACTAGTTTTATTCGTTGCCTCTACCTGTCCATAACCCAGTGGGTAATAATGAGTATAAAAGGTATGTTTATTTTTTTAATTTTCTATAAAAGCATTTTACTATCTTATTTTTGAATGATGATTCATTATTAAAAAATATTACTAAAGGTAATCTAAAATAGGAAATGATATTGGTCATCAAAAACATATATATGTCATCTCCTGTGGTAAATTCAAGCGGGCTTGCTTATACCCATTTTTAGCAATACTATGTAGTGGTAATTATAAACTTGTGTCCACCAAAAGACACTAGGTTTATCTTTCTAATCAATTAAAATCCATATAAATAAAAAGGCCATGGAGAAATAATTGGTTGTAACTTGTGAAATAGTACATGGTTCAAATTTCTATACTTTTGTCATTTTAAACGTAATTTGACATGTTCAATACAGTCCTATTCCATGGTAGGATAAAAATAACCCTGGTATAATAGTTTTTGTGACATGGCCCTTTCACTAAAATGTTCACCACACTTGCTATCATGCATTTCTAAGAATGTAGTGTGTGTATACATAATAGTTTCAAACATTCTCAATTATTGATGTTTTCTATCTTGTAGGAACCCATCGAGTCTCAATCTCTCTGAGTGCACACCCTAAGGGGTATACCAGAAAAGGGGTGGGAAGACCATTGATGCTTCAGAAAATTCTTGTCCCTTATTACCACTTGTTATCTACACACTTGTTTCCTAAAACCATTTCCCTAAGCTTTGCCTCCTATTTTGCACCCTCCTCTAGTCAATTACTACTCTCATTAGCCCTTCCCTAACCTAAAATCCTTTATAATGGTTTACATTACATATTAATCCCCTTAAACCTTGTGCTCTTATTTGTAAAACTTATTAGGGTCTAAGTCAACCTTTGGCTGACCTAGTCCATGACATAATTTATTTTTGTCAATAATGGTACTAGGTCAATTGGGTGAACCTTTTCGGCCTAAAATTTTGAAAAGAATTAGGGTTAGATCCACATATATAAACACATCCATTTCACTAGTTATAAAGGAAGAGAAGAAGAAATAAGATATATTACGCATCTGCTTATTTACCATTTTACTTGAAGAGCAATCTTAGGGTTTCATACTTTCTTTGGAGATATGAATCTTGTCTTGTGGAGAAGTATTTTAGATGCATTGATAGGTTATGTAGGCTAGAGATAATTTATACTTGTCATAATTACATACCAAAATAACCTCTTATCAAGTACCTTAGCTAAGGGAGAGATTGAGGCTCAATGGGTTTGTCTTCAAAGGTAAGTATTTCTAAGTTTGTTCCTCTTTTATAAGAATAGATCGATATGCCTTTGTACTTATCTTCCATGCATTAGGATTCTATATACATTGATGTGAGTATATGTCTTCTATGCATGTTTAAATTTCATGTTTATTACCCCTACTTTGTGCCATAAGCTTTGGTGAACACTAGATTAGACTTTACTTTACTTGTTATTAATTTAGTGAATATGAAAACATATGACCTAATTAGGGTTATTGTATAGTTTTGCTTGACTAGAGGCTTTGGAACCCTCCCTAGTGAATATATTATGGTAAGATATCCCTTAGATGGGTCTAACAAATCTATTTTGGTCATGACCCTGATTATCCAATGTATCTCTAATTGGAAGTGTAAGTAGGATTTATCTTGTCCGAGCTAGGATTGATTTATAGATATACTACATTTCTCATTACATACATTCTAGTGAACCATGTGAATCTAACCCTTACATGTTTTATTTCACACCTTAATTTATATCATCTTATTATTTTTATATATTTATAGTATTGTATCGAACCAATCAATATAGTTCTAACTTTATGTGCATAGGTTTAACACACAGTCACATCAAAACAACTCTATTCTTTCTATGTAGGTCTTCATCAAATGAAGGTTACTGGATCGAATAGTTAAACACAATACTCTTCTTTAGTTATAGATAATAATACAAGGTTGAATATTTTAAATTTATCATCTTATTCTCTCTACTAGCATCCATATAAATAAAATAGGTCAAACTAGTTGACTTAGTCACCTTATTCTTCTTAAGCACATAGGGTTTTATAGAACTTGGTCAAACCAATTGACTTAGTTTATAGAATTTGAAAGCAATATTTAAAGCACTTTAGCATAAAATTTAAAATTCTAATCATCTTCAAACCCACCAAGGTTCCTTTATTTATTTTCTCAGTCATTTTAGTACTTTCTTTCAGTTCTATTTTCTACAAATTAGCAATCTTCAAAACTTTAACCTATATCAAACTAAGTCAACTTGGTCAACTTAGTTCTATAGCCTGTCTTCTATATAAAAGACATGGTTGACCTATCAAATATGTTATTAAATACTTTACTTCTTTAGAATAGTAGTGAGTCAATTGACTCTATTATATATTATTTATATATAGTGTCATTTAAACTATATCTGTACCATTCTAAATCAAGGAATTAACATCTATTTGCTAGTAATTAATTCACACTTTTATTTTCAACTATTTTAATTCTTAAAGTAACTCACATAGTCTAAATAGGTGGTTTTTCAAATTACCTTTTAGTCACACTATTTTTCTCTTTTACACACACTACCAAATCATAGAATATTCAAAACATATTTAAACACTTGTCTTCCTAAGGCCTACTTACTTGGATTTCTAACCAAGTATAAATACATGGTTAATGTTATATATTGGCAAAGCATCTGACACCCTTATCACTATTGGATAATAAAGTAAGGGGGTAGGCCCCAATACCAAGCTAGTACCATTGCAACCACAAATCCCTTTCAGCTTAAACTTCCCAAAACCATCCATAGATTGCTTTTTAGTTACCTATTTTTACCTAAATTTCCTATCATACTTAAATTAATACTTTCTAATAATCTAATAACACTCAAGATGAGCACTTAGTTAGCACTTAAATTTTAGTTTATTGTTTGCTCCCTGATCATTGAGTGTTGTATTGCAAAAACTTACATTAGCTAATATTGGTGCAAGGTTTTTTGCTATGTGCCCTAATTGGATCACTCACATTGACAAAATTATTTATGTGTTTGATTTCACTTATTACTTCAATTATATTGCAAAATTTTCCCCTATTTTAGCACACTATCATTCTATTCAGTATAGTCTCTTACAGACTATGTTTTCCCCTATTATTAGTATGCAATCAACCTATACAACTGTATATCCATCTCATCTTACTTTATTTCCTAGTCTACAATACAAATTTGACATGTGTGATTATGTATCATTTTTTTCCAGTTAATTTATAGAACTAAGTCAACCTGTATGACTCTGTATCCTTACCTACTTATTTTATACCCTATATGTAGTACAAAGTCAACCTATATGAATCTCTACTCTTCTCTACCTACTAGATTACATAACACAGTCAACCTATTTGAATATGTATCCTTTCTACCTTTTTGCCTTTGTATCATCTTAGTCTTTCTTAATCTTTCTCCATCATCATGAACTTCCTATTTGAAGACAAAACTAAGTTTAACTCAACATATATGATGAGCTTTACCAACCCCAATAGGTTTTTCCATAAGCAACTTATGTCTCCAATCTTAAATGAAATCAATGTGCATGTATCCACTCACCTCTTCCTCTTTGATTTCCTCTACCTCCATGCCAAGTATCTCTACTAACATAGCAGGTTCTACATCTGGTAGGCCTATTATAAGACCCACTCTTATTAATGATTCCAATAGTACATCATTTGATACTTGTTAGCCAATTTTTGTCTATATATAAAACTTTTCCTAGATGGATTGGTTTTTAGAAGTCTTGATATGGAGTGACAACTGAACAGAGTTCTTGATGGAGTAAATAACCAAATATATTATAAGTAGGTCTATAATAATAAGGTGAAAGGGATTAATAGGTTCTCATGGTGATCATGGCCTTCATAGACATAAATCAGGTTTCACAGGTCTTAGAAACTCATTTGATCCTTGAAATTTTGAACAATAGTTCAATCAAAAGTCTAGAAGAGCCAAACCATCTCAACACATCATGTAGAAATGAATAAGTCAATTTTCTTGTACATTTTATAAGTGTGATTAGGAAACATTAAAAATCCAAAATATCACATGGAAATAATGAATTTAGTGCCAAGATCACCCCCAAAAAAATTGGTGTCTTGATGAGTTCTTTGTCTCAAGATACAAGCCTTCAAAGTCAAACTTATAGAGTAAAACATGCATAGGGATGTCAAGCTAAGCCCATGGAAAGTAGCCATTTAGATTCAAATGTTATTGAGGATGAATGTGGAGCTAACAAGTGGTAAGATATCAAATACCTAAATGAATATCTAATGGCACATGGATATAAATGAAGTCAATGGGTCTAGATAAATCAATGGAATGTGTTTAATTGTACAAAAGTAGATCGATGGTGAGTGATAGGTCTATGAGTCAAATTTTTTTGAGAAGCAATAAGGAGATACCAAGTGTCATGACCATGGTAACTACTAGGTAAATCAATGGTAAATTTTTGAATTATGCAAATGGAAATCAACAACTTGCACGAGGTCAAAAGGTTAACAAGCTCAGATTGAATGCATGAATGCTATGTGGCTTAAAATTGATAACCAGATGGAGATTCAACTATGAGGTCCATAGAAGGAGCATGGAATTGATAAGTGTCATGATCAAATATCTTGGATTAATATCAATGGTTAATATTAAAATTTGAATCCAATAGACTTCAAATGGATATCGAATATGACTCAGGTTGAACTAGAGCAAATATTTCAAAGGGAATCTACCACCACTAGAGTTTAGTCAAGCGCCATTAAGCATGAGACACAGTCAAAAAATCAAGATTTTTAATGATGAAGTTTTGTCACCATTAAAGTTTAGTCTCAACCTATGGATTAAAGATTTGGAACTTATAGGCCCTATTTTCTAGGGTTACTGTATTGTTTCATGACTATGATTATTGCTCTTTAAATAAGGCCCTTGCATATAATGAGTCCATGGATTACATAAGGTTAAAAGGCATGGTAGGTTTGTTTAAACCTAATATAGTTCAAAAATAAGACTATATAGCATGTAGGTTTTTGATTGACATGATAACTATAGGAAAATTGATAAATGGATTGGTTTTCAATCTATAATAGACCTATGCTCAAATATTGAAATGGGAGCAGATATGTGATTAATGAAGTGTATTATCTTCCCAAATAGTCATTTCTTTGACAAGTACATAATTATAACTTCTCAAGGTAGATATAGTCATGGCTCTATCAGATCCAGAGATTTGAGGATTTTGTCCTCATAAGCAAGTCAAGTGGAAGATGGCGTAGAATCCCAAGATGGGGATCTAGTGGTTGGCGAGGGTAGTTGAATCATTTAATATATATTTAGGGTCCTTAAGGTTTTTTATTCATAACATGGTCATGACTCATCACCCTAAAAAATATCTTATCTTCTAGTATGTTGCTCAACCAATGAAAGAATTTGGGGGCTATTGGGATAAACAAAGGTTAATTTGTCTATGGTGGATTAGTCTTGATTGGATAAAAAATGTGGTTGAGCATTCATTGAAGACTAGTGGTAGTTCATTAATTTCTCTCTGATTACATGATCCACTATCTCTCTCACTCTTCCCCTCTCCCCTATATCTCCCTTTCTTTCACATTTGTAAAAGTTTCTCAATTTTTTAGATATTAGTTAGAAACTATTGAGAATCAAAGGAGAATCTCATTTGACCAAGTTAAACACTGTCAAAATTTTTAGGAACTACCTCTTGATGTAATAAGATGATTTTTCCCTATCTATTTCCTTTGATTAGTGCTTTATTAAGTTTGTGCATGATGATCTTGTGAAGGAGATTATTCCTAGGCCATTGTCCTTCTACTTGCCTCTTTTAAGGTGTTTTTTTAGCTATTTACAAGTCTATATTTGTGTTATTTTGCCATTGATGAATTTTTAGTGTGAGTCTTATAATTCCTCTATGCTTCTTTTATTGCATGGTGAGTCTAGTTCATGAAATAGTTATGCAATTAGTTGGTTTATGAGATTATGTGAGCTAACATTGTCTTATGCTAAACTAATATGGGTTCAATTATGTGAGTGTCTCATTTAAATTTGGTGCATCACCTTGTTAGCTTTCTTAGGAGCCCTATTTACCCCTTTCTAACCCTTTTCCTACCAATAAAATTAGTTTAAGTGATCCATCAAAAGGAATCCAACCTTCTCCAAAGGTTCAACCTCACCATAGGAAACCCACATCCTGAGGTTGTCCCAATATTGTGACTTAGAGTGGAGGAGCCTAAATAACTCCTCTATATGGGTGCAATTCCATGCCATACTAGTTTTTAGCAAATCTGGTGGGACCCCTTTTTATTATTCACTAAGGGAAAAGTTTTGATTTTCTCTTCATCCAATCAACCTTTGAAGGCATGTGTGTAAACATCAATGGAAACTCTGAGTATTCATTAGCTAGTGTGAGCAGCCCAAGTGCCTAATCATCATTATTTGGAAACTCTAAAGAATCCAAATGAATCTGGTGGTAGAGTAGTACCTATTATTTCATGCCAAAAGTGACTCCAAGATCATCTTCTTGAGGTATTCCTTTTGAATTTGTTGAATTTCCTTAAAATATAGTCAAAGGGTTAAAATTTTATAATACACATCCATATAAAGGGAACTTTATTCCTAGACCAATTTCAAATTCTACATTTGCAAGATGATCTTTACTAAATCCTTTTATAGCTATGGTAGCCCCTAGATCTTTCCCCTTTGTGTATTTGAATTGCCAAAGTCCTTTAGACCTCCCAAAAGATGATCCTATTCTAGTAGTAGATTTTAAAAGTGTCCCCTATTTTATAGGAGACCAATCTACAACCCCTTAGAACACCTCATGAATGTAGCTAATTTTTGTAGTATTCAGAATGTAAATGAAGAAAATGTAACTATTAGGTTATTAGCCGTCTCTTTCAAGGGTAAATCCTTATAATAGTATATAATCTTGACTTTCAACTCCATCACATCATGGGATCAGTTGGGAGATGCATTGTGTAAGAGATTTGAAGACAAAAGTGACCATTTATCACTTCCAAAGCAACTAGCCACAATCAAGAGGGCTCCTTATGAAGTCATGCAAGATTTTAGCATAAGGTTTCAAAAAATATTGGATAGGATCCTAGTATTTGTTAGTCCTACTCATAAATTTTCTTTCCTTTACTACCTAAAATCCTCAAATAGTCACATTGCAGTCATGATTCGGTCTATGGGGGGAACACATTACCAAATGCTTATGAAGTGGCAATTAGAGTAGATAACTATCTAGTGTAAACTAGTAGACTTAATCTTAGACCACCAATGCCTTTATTCCTTGAAATACAACCATATCCTATTTCTAGTCCTCCCCTTGCTTCCATTCCTCCTATGCCAACACTTGCTGCCATACCTACACCAAATCAAGAAAAGGCTTCCACTATCCAATCTAGTGACTCTCAAGAACATAAGAAATTTAAAGAGTTTAAAAGTATGTTTCAAACCTTTTGAAATGAATTTGTAAATGTGAAGAGGTAAAAAGATCAATTTAATATGCCCTATCAAGCTCCATATCAGCCTCAGCAACAATCTTATCAAGCAAATAAGCCATCCCACAAAGGAAATTTCCAAAGTTAAGGCCAACAATAAGGTCAAGGACTAGGACAACCTAGCTATGTTAGGAAAAATCATTATAATCCAAATTCTACAAGCACCTCTACTATTTTGGTCCCTAATTAGAATAATATTTCTCAATAATGTGAAGGTACCATGCCTTGGAATCAGTCTTTTAGGAAATCCATTATCCCAAACATTGAATTCAATCAAACTTTCAATGATCAGTGGTAGTAAGCTGTTAACTATGGGTACAACCAAGCTCTTATGGCTCAAAATATAGAGGTTCCCATGATGACAAAACTAAAAGAGCCCCCAAAAGGTCCAAGCCCTAATAAAAGAATAAGCTAGTTAGATGCTACAATGGTAAATTATGAGCAAGAAGAATTCTATGCATCCAATCAATAGGCTAGTTCTATCCAAGCATACACCCCAGTGATAGATAACACGAGGTTAAAAATAAGGAACATGGATGGTATCTAGGAAGTAGTTAAATATATTCCTATCATTACTCCTTTAATATCAAAGCCAAAGGAACCTACTAGTAATCTAAAGGTTCCAATAGCTCTAAAAAATTGAATTAAGGGAATGCCTTTGTTCTCCAAAACTCACAAGTTCAAATTATAGTTGTGGCTCCCAAGGCACAAGTAAATGTTGGTGGTTTACCGATAACATTATTGAAAAAATGAAGAAATATAATGTGAGTGTGCTAATGTGGGACATGCTATCTATGCTTGGACAAATGGATATCCTTTAAGAAGGATTATCAAAGATCAAAGGTTATAAAAAGCCACAAGGCAAGGAGAATGTAATCCTAACCAATGTAACCAAAGGACCTAATGAGGGGAAATCAATTAAGGAAGTCAAACCTCCTCCATTATAAATTTTTGTGATCATTGGTAACTCTCTAGTGCATAATTGCTTGGTAGATAGTGGGGTAAGTACCTCAGTAATGCCTAAATCCATAGTTGATCAACTTGGTTTAAAGTATGAGCCCAAATATAAAGGAGTTATAAAACTTGATATATCTTCCATTAAACCATATATTATCATTAGAGACCTCAACTTTACCTTACATGCTTGTCCTAATGTCTAAGTGGCTCAAGATGTGTTTATTCTAAATGTGCCTCCCAATTTTGCACTATGCTTATCTAGATAATTCACAACAAAGATCAGAGGTTATCTAGAAATAGATTGGTCATACATGGATTTAAAAATAAGGTACAGGACCAAGGTATCCATCAAAGCTGAGCCCATTTCATAATTCCACTTTGAACCTTATGGGATAGATATCATAAACATCAACTGTACCATTCTTGATGAGGATGAATACATGGTTGGTTAAGAGCTAAAAACTCATCTTGAGGAGATACCTTATATGTTCTTGGATGAATTATGAAGTGAAAATTAGTTAATTGATCCTTTTTAAGGTGTTGAATAAAGGGACATGGATGTATACTACTTGAATGAAGATATTGAATCCATGTCATCCCTCATCAGGCATAAAAAAGACTCCAATGGCTTATGGAAAATGTTCTTTGATGGCTCAAGAAGCAAACATGGAGCAGGTGTAGCTGAAATAATAGTATCTCCCTCCAACGATAAATACTTCTCTTCTTATAGGTTTGAATTTAATTGCTCTTGAAATGCATCTAAGTATGAGGGTCTTATCCATGGCCTTTAATGGGCTAGTAAGAGAGAAATCAAATAGTTGAAATTATTTGGAGATAGTGAACTTATAGTAAATTAGGTCAAAGGATAGAATATCACAAATAATCCCTTGATGAAATCCTATAAACATATAGTGTGGTAACTAATTGAGTATTTTAAGCCCTTCAACATCCAAATAGTGCCAATGAACCAAAATCAACATGCTAATAGATTAGTAGCTTTAGGAGCTCAATTTGACCTCCTAAATGAATTGAAAAAAACCAAAGTGTAGCCATATGTCAAAATGGTAGTGAGACCATCAGTTACAAATAATGAATCTCATTTGCAAGTCTTGATAATGATAAATAGTTTTATTTTTTTGTAGTAGGAAGCAAAATTTTCCTCAATGAACCAAGATAGATTTCAACATCAATACGAGGAGAATTTTTTTAAACTAATATCTAATAAGCTTCCTAAAGAGCTGGTCACCCCTGAAGGTATCTTCCATGAGGGAGACCATATGAGGAAAGACAAGGTAATAATGTTAAAAAATGAATAGAACTATGAAAGAGTCCTTATCCTTAAGGACAGACTTTTCAAGATTGGAAAGGGAAGCACTAAAGTTTAAAGGCATGCTTTCATTAAATTCTGTGGAGAATATGTAGATATATTTGCTTGGGAATATAGTGACCTTAAAGGTTTAGATCCCAAGATAACCCAACACACTATAAAATTAGAGGCTAATGCCAAACCTATAAGGTAGAATCAAAGTCTTATCAACTCCAAAATTGAAGAGCTTATGAGGAAAGATTTGACCAAATTGATTGAATCCAAGATCATTTTTTCCATCAATCACTCTGCATGGGTATCTGATTTAGTGCCTATAAGGAAGAAAAATGGGGAGATCAGATTGTGTGTGGACTTTAAGGATCTAAACAAGGTCTCCTTGAAAGATCACTACCCCCTACCATCCATGGAGAAAGTCCTTTAGATAGTTTCTAGTTCAAAACACTTCTCTCTTTTGGATGGGTATTCAAGATAAAACCATGTGCTGGTAAGAGAAGAAGATAAATATAAGACTACCTTCACTTATGCTTACCAAAAGATGCCTTTTGGATTGTCAAATGCTAGGGTAAATTTCCAAAGAGCAATGGATACATCTTTCCAAAGGTTGTTGAATTAGATGGTACTAGTCTACTTAAATGACATCATAGTTTTCTCCAAGAAAGATAGTGAACATTTAGATCATCTAAGGAAGATCTTTGAAAGATTTAAAAATCATGGGATATCTTTGAATCCCCAAAAATGTGTGTTTTTCATTCACGAAGGCAAAATTTTGGGTCACATTATCTCAAATCATGGATTATCCATTGACCCTAATATAATAAGTGTTATATTAGCACCATCCTTACCCAAGCACAAGAAAGGAATCCAAAGCTTCCTTAGGAAAATAAACTTTATGAGAAGGTTTATACCTAGTTTTTAAAACTTGGTCAAACCTATCACTACCATGTTAGGGAAGAACCAAGTGTTCACTTGGTTAAATGAAGGTAAAGTAACATTTGAGGATATCAAGAAAGCCATTTCCTAAGTATCCTCACTCATGAATCCTAAATTTTCAAAGGATTTCATATTGTAAAACTTTACTAACTTTGAAAATATATCATCTATGATGATCAAAAAGAATGGTAAAGGGCTTGAGCAACCAATTACATCCTTCAGTCAAGGTCTTGAAGGATATGAGGTAAAGTACACTTTTGTAGAAAAGTAGGTTCTTGCAACTTTGAGGATCCTAAAAAAGATTAGACCAATGATCTCTAACAACAAGATTAATCTTATGTTATCTCATTCTATAGTGAGGGATTTTCTCCTCAACAAAGACTTGAATGAGAAGAGAGATAGTTGGATTACCAAAGTCATGGAGTATGATGTAAATATCAAGGTCACCAAGCTAGTCAGAGGTAAAGGATTATGTGATCATATGGTTGATGATCTTCAGGAAGATAAAGTTATCTTGGTAACAGAAGATGACTCATAAGAAGATACACCTGCACCTCACACCAATTGGCTTTAAGATATGAATCATTTCCTAGTTATAGGTGAGTTTCCTCAAGGTATGGATCGGGAAAAGAGAACGTATTTTAAACTTTAATCCATACCTTATGCATTGATTAATGGGGTTTTATTTATAAAGGACCTCAATGGAGTAATCCGTATGTGCATAGATGATAATAAAGTGATACAAATATTGGAGTATTTCCATGATGGACCTGCAAGAGGCCATTTTGCTCTAATTACTACAGTGGCAAAAGTGATGAGAGTTGGTTATTACTAGCCCAATTTAGACTTCATAGGAATGATCACTCCACTTGCTATTAGAAAACATAAATGGGTGCTCACTTATATAGAATACTTCACTAGGTGGGTGGAAGTAATTGCCCTTAAATAATCCAATGAAACAATAATGTTGGACTTCTATGACATCATAATAATTAGGTTTGGTGTACCAGCTACAATAATTTTATATAATAACTTAGCATTTATTGGCAGCATGATAAGTGGATGGGAACTTAAGCTAGGAATATACCTTAGCACATCCTAAAATTAATATCATCAAGGAAATAGATTGGCAGAGTCCACAAATAAGAACTTGATAAGGATTATCAAGATGACAATGGAGGAGAATCAAAGAGTGTGGCATGCAAAGCTAAGGACATCCTTATGGGCTAATAGAGTGAACCCCAAAGTTTCCATTGGAAATTTTACATATGTCTTAATATATGTAAGGGAATCCAAATTACCCATCTCTCTTTAAATTCCCACCTTAGAGTTAGTACATCAACTTGAGTTTATGGAGAGTGAGCCTATGAGCGTAAGGACGATAGAGCTCATAGAGCTTGAAGAAACTAGGGACCTTGAAATGAAGACATTAGAGTCACATTAGGATCAAGTCAAGAAAGCCTTTGATAAAATATCCATAGAAAGGGACTTCAAATAAGGATACCTACTCCTCAAAAGGGACTCAAATAAGGCTAAGCCAGGTAACCACACCAAGTTTGACAACTTATGGAGTGGTCCTTATTAACCAAATTTATCCTTACAGGTCAAATTAGGACCCCTATAAGTAATAAATTAAAATTTTAAATGTTTTAAAGGTATAATATTTTATCATGGGGTGTATTATAATTTATTTTATGTCATTTAATGTCATATTAGCCTTAGTCTTAGTCTAATTAGTTAATATGTCATTTTAAGTCATTTAATATCCATTTAGGAGTCATAAATGAAAGTGGCATGGTTTTCAAGGTGAAAAAGTGTCATATTTTTATTTAAAACATCAAAAATGTCAGATTACATATCAATAAGTCAATTCCATTTGAAAATTGTAGGTTATTTGACTAAAAATCAAGAAATTAACTAAAAAGGGAAGAGTTTGACACTTGTATGGCCCATGAGGGAGTGTGACACATGGAATAAGGTTGTGAAATGACTATTAATCTTCCTAAAATGAATTAAAATGCTTTAAATACGCTATAAGTTCCTTTTTTTTAGCTAAAACCATTTTGCTCCTTCTTTGCCCTTCTAGACACACATGCGTGGTCAACAATTTTATGCTTGGTACAAAAAGTTAGAGAAGTTTCAAGTAAAATGAATTTGGGAGGTGAAATTAAACTAAAACATATTAATTTAAATAAAAATATTTTGAATATTTTAAAACTATGATTTATGAACCATCCCTAACAAGTTGACTAAGTTTTTCTACTTGCCAATTTGTGCACCCTACAAGTTTTATTCTTGTTTGGATGATTTCATACAATCCAAATGTTGGGATTGAATATATGGGAAAAATAAATATTATAATAATGTGATCCATGTTTTTTTAGTGTTTTAAAGTGTTTGGATAAGCCAAGTGGCTCAGGTTACAAGTGAATGCACCATTCTATGTTACAGGTAGTTTTTCACCATTTTCAAGGTCCTCATGCTTTGGAAATGATTCCAATGGGTTGAAATAAGTTAATTACCATGTTTTAAATTTAATATTAACCTATAAAATTTATATTCTTATTATATAAAAATTTATCCATGAGGGTACAGTCATAAGTCACCATATAGTCAGTCTACTCTATGATTGTCATATACAGTCATTTGAATAAGTTATGTTAGGGATGTAATACATTAATAAGAGAATGAAAAAGAGTAATATGGTTATGGAAACATATTTATCACATGGGTGATCATGAGGGGTTCATAAAATAGTGTATGATCAACATGAGGGAAACCTTTTCTTGCTACACTCAGTTCCTGTCATTAATGTACATGTACAGGTGCCCTCATGAAGACTAATCATGTTAGAAGGGAGTTTGATAGTTTTGTCAATATATTAGAGTGGAAAATGGTGAATTTTAACCCTTTTTAATGTTTTTAATTTATCATAATCATATACATCTCACATACTACCAAATTTCTATCCATTACCTAAGTGTGCAAAAGTCCACCTATAGGTGGCACTAATAGAGAACTGAGGAATCATTTTGGAGAGGTTGGAACATGATTGAATACTTAATTGAAGTTATTATATGTTAAAAATATCAAGTAATTTTTTTGGATTATTGGGCAATAAATTAGTCTTTATAGCTATGAGCAAAGTGAATGAATATGTATTCAAGGAATAAGCTCCTAAAAGATGAAAAAGAGATTTAGGCCCATTCTTGAGGTTTATCATATAAGGTTGCATTGAGTTACAAGACATCAAAGTATAATTGTATTTAATATCCCACATAGGTATATCAAATTTAAAAATAAGAGAGGTGTTTGATTTGAGGAGAGTGGTTTTCAAAAGCCCTTAAGCTGCTCTTTGAACACTGAAATTCCATAGTGTTATCTACAACAAGATGAATTAATAACAATTCTAAGCCTAATGAGTGAATTTGATGCTTAAGACTAGGTTATAAAGTATTTTTTCACTAAGTAACATATAATTTACATATAAAATCATCAAGGAGGTCATGTAAGGGTATTGTGTATTCACCAAGGATGAGACAGTTTGTACACAGGCTTGGGTAAGCACCTACAACCAGTCTTCAAGAGTTACACTCAACTCTAAGTGCCAAAGAGGGAAGTGGAAAAATTAAAAAATATTTTTGAACCTTATTGAGTTAAATGAATATAAATGATCATAAATTTCACCAAGATAATAAGATATACTATGTTTTAGGCTATGTACTCACCTACAGTTTCCTCTTTCCTAAGAGGTTGATCTACAATTGACTATTAGATTCTACACTCCCCCTAAAAAAGGCTTAAGTAGGTAAATATTTAATTTGGTATATATAGGGTGAACCAAAATGTCTCAAGATATTAAAATGGGATGTGAAAACTTTTCAAAGAATAACCTTACCTATAGGATCCTTTTGACCTATAATTGACTATCTAATTTTGACAAATAGTGAGTAGGTTTGAGGTTCTAAGTGATGGTTTAGACTAGGCAAAGTGAACAAGTGGGTCCAAAAAAATGTCAATTTGCCATAATAAACTCTAAGGAGATCATAATAATTAAATTTAGGCCCAAATTATATAGGCATACCTAAAAGTGTCTTTTCAAACACAAAGCATAGTTAGAAGTCACATTTAGACTTGTACTATCAAGGTGTAAGGAAAGGTAGGTAGAAGGTTGAAGTGATAAATGGAGATAGAATAGAGAATGGATAAATTGATGAATTAAATATTACATAATTATAGTTATAGTGCATATATAATTTTTAAAATGGATATAGAATAGAGAAGGGCTCAATTGATGCATTACACAGTCTATGTGGTAGAAACCCTGCACACAACCTACTTTCTAGGGGTCTGCTTTAGGTTTTAGAAGAATTAAGGGGTCAAATGGCCTGACCAATGGCTAGATATTGGTATGGAGAATATTTTTCACATGGAGGGAATCCTAAAACACTCAATTTGTATGATAAAATAGGGTAAGTACCCTATGTTTTTCTTAGATGAAGGGTACTTCCCTAAGTGCACAAGCTGGTAGTTTTGGATAATGGAGGCAAAGGGTGAACCATAGGTTAGTTAGATAGGTAAAGGATGCATGTGGAGTTGGGTAACATAAAAAACAACATGATATAACTTTAAAAAAAATATTAGACCTAACAAGAAGTCCCAGACCCTCAAGTATGTAAGTAGGCATATCAAGCATACTTTAGAGCTAAAGCCAAATAGAGAACCAATTTCAATTCTAGTATGAGGTGAAAATTATAGTGGATTTAAAAATTTATATGGGAAAAAAAGGTATTGGGATGCAAGTAAATCCATCAAAAATTCATTTTGGGCTTTAAGACAACTCATGCTTGTTAGGCAAGGTTTAGGCCTAGTGTCCAAATGGGGAGTCATTCACACTTCTAGCCTTAGATGATCACTCAAATGGATTGTATCATGTTTATAGGGTCACTTCAGATGTGTAAAATCCTCAAAATTGTAGAGAAGGCATAAAATAATCCATTTTTGGGCTCAAAGACAACACTAAGCCTATGAAAATAGAGGGAAAATCTTAATGGAGCAACTTTGAAGGCTCATATCTACTCAAATGCTTTACATGGAGACTTAAGGAGATAAGATGAGTCAGATAAGGTCCTAAAAAACCACTTTATAGCATTAGTTTCCCTATCCAACATTCCATCTTTATGAACAAAGCTTAAGGGTTTAAACTATCTAAAACCCTCTTAAACCCTTAGTCTAGACCTGATAAAGGAAATGAAGGAGATATTGTACCAAAATGGCATAGTTTTTCCTAGAACAAGGATTAGATGTTGTAGAAGGATCAGTTAGGCTCCCTACCATCAAGATGAGTTCTATGGAATTTATATGGACATGGTACATAAATTCTTCCTTTGACTATTTTATGAATTGTGTAGATTATAGAGACTTTCAAGGGATGAAATAAATTTTGGGAGGAAGATAGAGCCTTGTACTAAATAAATATGGTCATTTAATTCCTTAAAAAAACTCCTAAGTTCCTCAACAAGAGCTCTCATCTCAACTAGTCAAAATTGGCATAGTGAGTAAGATGGTAAGAAGTGTGAGAACTTGAAGTGGATGGATTTTAAAGGTTTTATTAATGAATCTAAGGACATGGAGGGTATTAAAAAGTTTCATCCACTACATTTCATATATTTTCATGAGAAATTGAAGCCAATTTTGAGGCCAAGTGTGAAGGATGATTGAAAAAGGAATTTTTTAGACTAGAGATGGTGATAACTCACTTCCAAAAGTTTCCAAATAAATAAGAATACAAACAATGCATGGAGAGGAATGTATCAAATCCTTCCCTCTCATTCCAATCATCAGACCTATCCCTAATCATTTTTGGGAAGTTCAAATAGGGATAAATCATGAAGGTAGTTTTTTGAGCCAACAAAGGGAATTCCATGCCACTTTTCATGAGTTTCATGACTTGGAAATCCATTTGTCTCTTCTAACCTTTCATTTCTTATTTAAAATCCTCTTCTCATGCACAAGTAACTCATTCTCTCAGCATGACAAGTGTGCTTATGATGTTTGGAATTCTTTATTCTCCTCTCTCTCTCTCTCTCAAGTTCTATAAGAACTAGCCATTTTGGCCTTTGTAAATGATGCTCCACCTAAGTATAGTAAAGTCCTGCTCATTTGTATACCATGGATCAATAGAGACTAATAAATTTTACCTCTTCCATGACTATTCATAGTGTGTTCCTTTAGATGATTGATTTTTCTTAGTGATGATTTTTTGTCTCCTTAGCATTATTATTTCATTATCTTACCTATTTGCAATTAGAAATCTTCTTCATGTAGGTCATATGAAATGTTATATTGATGTGTTAAGGTTGAGTGAGTCTATTAAAATAATGCCATCCTAGGCCTCTTATATAGTTCTCCTAGCCTAAACATTCATCACAACCTCATAATGAAATGTTTATGTGAGAATATGTAAATTGGAGAAGTGTATGTTTGGTTAGTCCCTTATTCTCATGTGTAACATTCATTTGGTTAATATTCATCAAATAATTTGGTGGATCACCTCCTTTAGGATAGTTTACTTTCAATTTTATCTCCCTTTTCCCTCACAAAGTTTAGGTGTAGTAGTGATTTACAAGTGGCATATCAAAGGAACTATCCCTATCTAGATATTCAAATCATTATTAAGCTCACCCATAGCCTAGAGGGTTTCAATTGTGCCACTTAGATGAGGAGAGCTGAGACATATCCTCAAAGGGTGTAAATCTAAGTGACAATAGTTTTTGGTATGCTCAGTGAGACTCTTAATTGAAGAAGTTGAAATATTTTTGGTGTTGTCTTTCAAAACATTAGACTTTGGAAGCGTCTATCCAAGCATCAATAGAGACTCCAAAGTTACATCAGATAGTCAAGCAACCTAGGTTTTCCTTTTGAAGATTGTTTGTAAATTTTCCTTTGCGTTCTTTCTTCCTAATGAAGTTTTATGGATAGTTTTAGTGTTGAGTACTAGTTTACACAAGTTGGTGAGGTATCCCAAGCCTATGAGATTCCATATCAACCTTATTTTAATCCCTACCAATTCAAATATGATTCTTACTAGCTCTAATATGACCATTATCAACCTTGGCAAGAGTTGTATCAGTCCTATAACCAACCTTCTCAATATATTTTTCCTTCTAGTAAACCTAGTCACTCCTCTAATCAATCCATGTAAACATTCAAATAAACTCTCTTAGTATATGATAAGTACATGATAAAACTTGATACACTAAGGGGACATGGTCAAGATTTTTCTAGTCATTTAATTCATAATGTGAGAGATGAATTAAATTTGGTTAAAAGAGAGTGGGCACCTATTGAGAGATCCAATTGGGAAAGGCTTATAAGTGAGATGCTATATGTAGGTGGATTGATTTAATATTTAGAAGATATGCTAAGAGTTAATGAAGAACAACATCACCAAGTATATCAGCCCTAATATCCACCTCCTCAAGATTGCTATCAGTCTTACATGATTCCTACTCATGAACCCTATCAAGCTTATCAAAGTCAACTCTTTCCCAATCAATTGAAAAAGAGAGTTGGAAAGACAAACTTGGTTTTTGAAGCAAACCTTGATAGATAGATTGAGTTGTCCAATAGGTATATGTAATAGTCCATATCATTAGTAAACAAAGTGTAATTTAAGCCCTCATTACCCTCTCATATTACATCCCCACCTCAACAAGAGACCTCTAGATATGAGATTCCAAGTTGGAGAATCCAAGCCTAAGGAGATCCAAAGTTTCTTGAACACTTCATCCACTCCTCAAATTGCATCACTACCTCAAGAAGAGAATACTAATCATAACATCCTAAGATAGAATAAGGTAGTGGAATCAAGGGGAAAGAAAGAGGATAAAATCCTAGATAAAGAGTGTGAAGTTGAGATAGAGCTTGATCCTATGCAAGACCCTCTCACCCTTCCTCAAGAGGCCTCTTGTCTTCCATGTCATCCCTCTTGTAATCCTTTTACTCATGATGATGCATATTAAATTAAAGAGAGACTTTTACAAGAGAACCTAGCCAAGGAAATTTAAGATCTAGAGTTAAGAATGAAATTGTTGAGTTAAAGTGTGGTGGAAGGTTTAGAGCCAAAAGAAGATCCTATGCCTAAACACACACTATATAACCTTCCTTAAGAGAGTGTTAAAGTTAAATCAGATGTAATTTAAGTGATTTTAAAGTGGAAGGAATAAGAATAAGCTATTTTATCCTGAGGTATACCTCCCCTTCCTCAAGAGCTTCCAAAATAATCCCCTACAATTCATTCTCAATCTGATTTTGAGTTCTATGTTCCACATCCAACAATTAGTTCATATTATCCTCACCACATAAAAATTTAGCTTGATAGAAATATGGTATGTGAACCTAAATAGGATAATTTGGTTTAGAATAATTTACAACTCTTTCTTGAAGAAAATATAGCTCCTTGGCAGCCTCATTGGACTAAGTCACATGATTTCAAGATGCCTAGTCTTGACATCACCAAGAAGGAAAAGGAGATTGAAGATATTAAATCCCTTGAGAATGAAAGTAATATTATGGTAGTTGAGATGAAACTTGAGATGCCTCAATAGGTCCTAAATATTGAAGAAGAGGTGGTCTCTTGTGTTAAAACATCTAATTGGGTTGATATGGAAGAATGTTTTCCTTTTGCCAAAGAAGAGGAAATCATCATTGATTCTTCCATCACTATCCAAGGCATCATATATGGGTGTGAACAAGTATATAATCAGAGTTTGGATGAATTATTTTCAGTAATTGGGTTAGGTTATACTACTCTTCAAGGAGGATATGATCTAAACACAAATGGAGAAGGTAGCCTTAACACTCAAGTGAGTATGCAAAGAAAAAACAACCTTTCAAATTTGTCCTTTCAAGAGGCATATGCATTACATGATGACATTTTTGAAATCATCAAGATGGGTTATCATCATCTCAATAATTTGGGGAAACACTTAAGTTTTTGAAGAATGGAACAAGCTCATATTGGCTTCAATCTTTTAAGGAACAACAAACTACTCCTCTTGAAGCCATGCATCCAAAGATGTAAGTTGATCATGAGATGAAGAGTGGGAAATAGTATGAGGTATGTGTAAAAATTCAAGAGGAATTATTTTAAATTAGAGAAATATTTAAGGATGATATAATTGAAATAGGTCTGACCTACTAAGCATCCAATCCAAAGAACAACATGCTTGGCAATATGATTCATCTCATGAAGAATAATATTTAAGGAATTTTCCATTTGATCATATAAAGGAAGTATGATTAGTTGATAGATGTGCATAATATTTTGTTTTCTAATTCCCCTAAGTGCCTTGAGAATATGTGTGTGTGTGTCTTTTTAGTTAGTTTGTTTTGTTTTGTGTGTGTCCTTTGCTCTGTGTGGTTGAGGTAGTCAATTAGTCTTGTCTTGATCAAATATTATTGTTAAGTGTCAGGTCCTATGATTGTGTTTCATATTTTATATGACTCCCTAATCCTAATGGATTTATAAGGCTACAAATATTTAGTATAACAAGTATACTACCCTTATGAGTCACCAATTTGTTGAGTAAATTTGAACCTATAGGTCAAATTGAGACCCTTATAGGTAAAAAATTGACTTTTTAGATGTTTTAGGGGTCTAATATTTTATCATGGGGTTTATTATAAGTTATTTTATGTCATATTATCCTTAGTCTTAGTCTAATTAGTCAATATGTCATTTTGAGTCATTTAATAGTTATTTAGGGGTCATAAATGTAAGTGGCATGGTTTTCAAGGTTCCCAAGTGTATTATTTTCCTTTAAAATGTCCAAGAGATCAGATTAATTATCAAGAATGTTAGTCTCATTTGAAACTTGTAGGTTATCTAACTAAAAATTAGGAAATAAAAAGGGAAGAGTTTGGCACTTGTACGCCCCATGAGGGAGTGTGACACATTTAATAAGGTTGTGAGATGACTATTAAACTTAATTAGACTCATTTAAATTATTTATATAATATATAATTTCCATTTTTTATCTAAAACCATTTTGCTCCTTCTTTGCCTTCTCGACATATAGGAGTGGTCAGTAGTTTTATGCTTGGTATGGATAGTTGGATAAGTTTCAAGTCAAAAAAATTTGGGATGTGAAATTAAACTAAAATATATTTATTTAAATAATAAGAGTTATAATATTTGTCAAATTTTCTTTATGGACCATCCCTAACAAGTTGACTATGTTTTTTTGCTTGCCAATCTATGCACCCTATAGGTTTTACTCTTGTTTGGATGATTATGTACAATATAGCTATTGGGATTGACTCCAGAGGAAAAAAATATTAAACTCATGTTATACATTCTTGGTTTAGTATTTCAAAGTATATACAGTCTGTACACATGCGTAGGCAAGCACCTACAACTAGTCTTAAAGAGTTACACTCAGTTCTAAGTACCAAAGAGAGAAGTGGAAAACTTCAAGAATATGTTTGAAAATTATTGAGTGAAAGGAATATAAATGAGAATAAAGGTCACAAGTATATGAGTATATATTATGTTTTAGGCTCTGTACTCACCTATAGTTTCCTCTTTCCTAAGAGGTTCATCTACAATTGACTATTAGTTTCTATACTCCCCCTAACAAAGACTTAAGTAGGGAAACATTTACTTTGGTATATAGAGGGTGAACCCAAATGGATAAATAGATTAAAATGGGATGAAAAACCATTTCCAAGAATAACCTTACCTACAAGATCCTTTTGACCTATAGTTGACTGTGTCTGATTTTGATAAATAGTGAGCAGGTTTGATGTTCTAAGTTATAGTCTAGACTAGGAAAAGTGAAAAAGTGGGTCTAAACAAATGTCAAGTTACCATAATAAAATATAAGGGGATCATAATCATTAAATTTAATCCCAAATTAGATAAGCATACCTACAGGTGCCTTTAAAAACACAAAGCACAGTCATAAGTCACATTTAGACTTGTATCATCAAGGTGTACAAAAAGGTAGGTAGAAGGTTGAAGTGATAAATGGAGATTGAAATGAATCAATAATAATCATGATAGTATATATATAATTTTTATAGTGGATATATAATAGATAAGGGCTTAATTGACGCATTACATAGTCCATGTGGTAGAAAGCCTACACATAACCTACTTTTTAGGGGTTAGGTTTTAAAAGAATTAAGGGGTCAAATGACCTGACCAAGGGATATATTTTGTTATGTATAATATTTCTAAATTTTAGGGATGAATCCAACACTAATTTTTTATGATAAAATAGGGTAAGTACCTTATGTTTTGTCTCAGATAGAGGGTACTTCCCTAAGTGCACAAAAAGGTAGTTTTGGAGAATGGAGGAAAATGGTGAAATAAAGGTTATTTGGACATGGAAATGAGGTGTTTGGAGTTGGATAACATAAAAACCAATGTGATATACCTTTCATATAAATATTAAACCTAAAAGAAAGTCCCAGACCCTCAAGTATGCAAGCAGGCTTATCAAGCATAGTTTAGGCCTAAAGCCAAATATAGAACCACTTTCACTTATAGTATGGGGTCAAAATTATAATGGATTATATAATTTATATGGGGGAAAAATATAGGTATATAATCTATTGGGATATATTTAAATCCATCAAAAAGTCATTTAGGATTTAAGACAACTTAGGCTTGTTAGGCAAGGTTCGGGCCTAGTGTCCAAATGGGGAGTCATTCACACTTATATCCTTAGATGATCTCTAAAATGGATTGGATAATTTTTATAGGGTCACTTAAGATGTTTAAAATCCTCAAAATTGTAAATAAGGCACAAAGGAAGCCATTTTTGGTCTCAAAGACAACAATAGGCTTGTGCAAATAGAAGGAGAAACTTGATGGATCAAATTTAGAGGCTCATATCTACCCAAATGATTTTCATGGAGACTTAAGGGGATAAAATGAGTGGGATAATGTCATAAAAAATCATTTTATGGCATTAGTTTCTCTATCTAACCTTCCATCTTTATGAATGAACCTTAAGGCTTTAAACTATCTAAAACCCTCTTAAACCCTTAGTGTAGACCTAAGGAAGGAAATGAAGAAGATAATGCACCAAAATGGAATATTTTTCCTATAAAAAGGATTGGATGTTGCATAAGGCTTAGTTAGGCTCCCTACCATTAGGATGAGTTTTACAAAATTTGTATAGATAGGGTGCATAACTTCTTTTAACTATTTTGTGCATTGTGTAGGTTCTAGAGAATTTCAAGGGATGAAATAAATTTTGGGAGGAAGATATAAATTTTCAATAATGAAATTTATTCATTTAATTAATTGAAAAAAATACTAAGTGCTTCAATAAGAGCTCTCATCTCAGCTATTTAAAACTGGCATAGTGAGCAAGATGGTGAGAAGTACGAGAACTTCAAGTGGATGGATTTTTAATGTTTTCCTAATGACTATAAGGAAATGGAGGGTGTTAAAAAGTGTCATCCACTCCTTTTAATAAATTTTCATGAGAAACTAAAGCCAATTTTGAGGCCATGTGTGAAGGGTGATTGAAAAAGGAATTTTTAGACTACAGATGGTGATAACTCACTTCCAAAAGTTTACAAATAAATAGGAATACAACCAATGCATGGAGAGGCATGTATCAAAGCCTTACCTCTCATTTCAATCATTATAGCTATCCATAAAAAGTTTTGGGAAGTTCAAATAGGGATAAATCATGAAGGTAGTTTTTTGAGCCAATAAAGGGAATTCTATGCCACTTTTCATGAGTTTCATGACTTAGAAAGCCACTTGTCTCTTCTAACCTTGCATGGTCAATTTAAAACCCTCTTCTCATGAACAAGTAACTCATTCTCTTATCATGACAAGTGTGCTTGTGATGTTTGGAATTATTTATTCTCTTCTCTCTCTCTCTCTCAAGTTCTATAAGAACTAGCCATTATGGACTTTGTAAATGATGTTCCACCTAAGTACGGTGAATACCTACTCATTTTCATACCATGGATTAATAAAAACTACTAATTTTTACCTCTTCCATGAATATTCATATTGTGTTCATTTGGATGATTGATTTTACTTAGTGATGACTTATTGTTTCCTTAGCATTGTTGTTTCATTATCTTACCTATTTTCAATTAGAAATATTATTCTTGTAGGTCATGTGAAATGTTCTATTCATGTGTCAAGGTTGAGTGAGTTATTCTATTCAAATAGTTCCATCCTAGGCCTCTTTTATAGTACTCCTAGCCTAAACATTAATCACAATATTATAATGAAATATTGATGTGAGCAGATGCAAATTGGAGAAGTGTATGTTTGGTTAGTCCCTTGTTATCATGTGTAACATGCACCTGGTTATTAGTCATCAAATAATTTGGTGTATCACCTCCTTTAAGATAGTTTACTTTCAATTTTCTCTCCATTTTCCCTCATAATGTTTAGGTGTAGTAGTGATTTATAAGTGGTATATCAAGGGAGCTAGCCTTATCTAGAGATTCACCTCATTCTTAGGCTCACCCATAGCCTAGATGTGTCTCAATTTTGCCACTTAGATGAGGAAAGATGATACCTCTCTTCAAAGGGTGTAAATCAAATTGATAATAATCCCTATTTGATCCATGGATGAAAATAGCATAATGATTTTTAGCTTGCCCAACTAGATGGCGAGGTATTACCCATCCCAATTAATGGAATTAATTTAAAACCTTGTTATTAAAGGATTTTTTCAACTATTGTATAGTATTGTACATATTAGAGTAGTTTTCTATGATTTCCTCTAAGTGATTTGAGCACATTTCATTTCAATTATGTGTTTCCCTTTTAATAAGTGCCTTAGGAATAGTTATTTGTTTTGTTTATTTTGGTCCTTATTGTTTCAAGAGGAGGTTTTCAAGTAAGGGAAACCTTGTATCAATTTTACAACATTTTCTCTAGGAAAGTTCATGACTCCATGTGCCTAATGGATCAAACCAAGGTAACTAGTCTATTTCATAGTAGGCACACAATCCTAGGATGTTATCAGAAATGTTGGCCAATTTTGGCCTACATATTAAAATTTGCCTAGATTGATGAATTTTTAGAAGTCTTGGTAAGGAGTGATAAGCTAAGTAGAGTTACTGATGGAGTAAATGACCAAATGGATTTAAATAAGGTCTAGAATTACAAGATGAAAGGGATAAATAGGTTCTCATGGTAATAATGGCATTTATGGACATAAATAAATTTTCACAGGTCTCAAAAACTCATTTAGGCCTTGAAATTTTGAATAATAGTTCAAGTACAAGTCTAGAAGAGTCATACCATCTCAACATGTCACATAGAAATGAATGGGTCAATTTGATTATGAATTTTATAAGTGTTCTTAGGAAATATATCAAGGCCAAAAGATCACATGGAAATCATGCATTTAGTACCAAGATCACCCCTTACAAAATTAGTGTCTTGATGAGTTCTTTATCTCAAGATACAAGCCTTCAAAGTCAAACTTGTAGAGTGAAATATGAGCAGGGATGTCAAGTTAAGGCCATGACAAGTAAACATTTGGATTCAAATGTACCTCAGGATGAATGTGGGATGACAAGTGGTGAGATCTTAGATACCCAAAAGAAGAACTAATAGTGCATGGTGATCAATGAGTTTAGTGGGCCCAAACATATCAATATAGCACATTTAATCATATGAAAGTAAATCAATGATGAGTGAGAGATAAATGAGTTAGTGAATATTGATAATGAAAAGGATCTACCAAGTGTCATGACCATTATAATTTCTAAGTAAGTCAATGGTACACATTCAAACCATGCAAAGGGAAATTGAAAGTGCACACAAGGTCAAAAGGTCAATGAGCTCAGATTGAATACGAGAATGCCACATAACACAAAAGTAGTAAATAGATGGAGATTTGACTATGGGGTCCATAAAAGGAGCATAAAATTGACAAGTTTCATGATAAAAAATCCCACATCAAGATCAGTGGATGATATTAAAACTCAAATCGAAGAGACTTTAAATGGAGATCAAATACGACTTAGGTTAAGCTAGATCAAAGATTTCAAAGGGTATATACCACCATTAGAGTTTAGTCAAGCACCATTAAGCATGAGATGCAGTCATGAAATCAAGATTGTTAATGATGAAGTTTCATCACCATTAAAGCTTAGTCTCAACCTCTAGATTGAAGATTTAGAACTTATAGGGCCCATTTTTTAGGGTTGCAGTATTATTTTGTGACTGTGATCATTGCTATTTAAAGAAGGTCCATGAATATAATGAGTCCATGGATTTCACAAGGTTTAGAGGCATGGTAGGTTTGTTTAAACCTAATATAGTTCAAAAATAGGACTATATAGCTTGTAGGTTTTTATTGACATGATAACTATAGGAAAATTGATAAATGGATTGGTTTTCAATCTATAATAGACATATGCTTAGATATTAAAATGGGATTAGATATGTGATTAATGAATAAGTGTCTTATCTTCCAAAATAATCATTTCTTTAATTAGGCACCTATAAAATCTCAAGGAAGATATAGTCATGGCTCTATCAGATCCAGAGATTTGAAGATTCTATCCTCATAAGTAAGTCAAGTAGAAGATGGTGTAGAATCCCAAGATAGAGATCTAGTGGTTGATGAGGGTAATTGGAGAATTTAATAAATTTTTAGTGGCCCTAAGGGTTTTTATTTAGATTAGGGTCATGAATCATCACCCTAAAAAATATCTTCTCTTCTATTATGTTGCTCAACCAATGAAAGGATTCAGGGGCTATTGGGACAAACAAAGGTTATTTTGTCTATGGTAGATTAGTCTTGATTGGATAAAAAATGTGGTTGAGAATTCATTGAATACTAGTAAAAGTTCATTAATTTCTCCCTAATTTCATGCTCCCATCTTTCTCTCACTCTTCCCCTCTCCCTTATATCTCCCTTTATTTCACATTTGTAAAAGGTTCTCAAAATTTTAGATATTAGTTAGAAATTGTTGAGAATCAAAGGAGACTCTCATTTGACTAGGCTAAACCCTATCAAAAATTTTAGGAACTACATCTTGATGTAATAAGATGATTTTTTACCTATATCTTGCCTTTGATTAGTGCTTTATTAAGTTTTTACATGATGATCTTGTGAAGGAGATTATTCCTAGACCATTGTCCTACTTGCCTCTTTTAAGGTATTTTCAAGCTATTTACAGGTTTGGATTTATGTTATTTTGCCATTGATTAATGCTTAGTGTGAGTCTTAAAATTCCTCTTTACTTCATTTATTTCATGGTGATCCTAGTTCATGAAACACTTATGCAATTAGCTGGTTTTTGAGATTGTGTGAGCTAACATTCTCGTATACTGACCTAGTGTGGGTTCAATCATATGAGTATCTCACTTAAATTTGGTGCATCACCTCATTATCTTTCTTGGGATCATATTTTCCCCTTTTCTAACCCTTTTCCTATTAGTAAAATTAGTTTAGGTGATCCATCAAAAGGAATCCGGCCTTCTTTGGAGGTTCAACCTCCCCACAAGAAACCAACATCCTGAGGTTGTCCCAATATTGTGATTGGGAGTGGAGGAGCCTAAATAAATATTCTACAAGGGTGAAATTCCATGCCACAACACCACTCAAATCCATTAAATTATATTACAAACTCTTAATCAAATGAACACTTTCAAAGCTAATAATGCCAACCAAATGGTGCAAATGTAAGATAATCTTATCCATCTCCAAAATCACTCTTTATAGGTTCCATGGGGAACACATAACTAAAATTCCCCCCACCTCTTCTTTAGGATTCCCATGGTAATCTTATCCCTCAACCTCCTCTTGTTAATAAAATAATAAAGCACTTTCAAAAACAACCTCTTACACCTCAAACTATTAACATATATATATATATAGGAGGTATCACCCCTATCATTAATTACAATGGGTCAAATGATTTTAATCTACACTTAAAAATGTTTGGAAATCTATACAATTATTGGGTCAAGTTAAACACTTTTGTTGTTAGCAAGCTTTCAACAAAAACTCTTTCTAGAGATAATTTAGATTGGTATAACCAACTCAAATCTTAATCAATAAATAGTTTTTAAGATTTAATTAATACTCTAGTATAGGAATTTAAAACTAGGGACCTCCTTGAAAATACCTTGGCTCATTTTATTAATTTTAAAAAACTTGAGATGGAAATCACACAAGCTTTCATCAAATGATGGAAGACCTTGTCTAAAAAGTGTGAACACAATATAGTAGATGATAACCTCTTTCATCTATTTACCAATGCTCTTTATCATAATTTATAATATTAGGTTTTAACTCTCTCTCCTTACACTTTGGAAGAGGTCATTTACCAAGCCAAGTGCCAATATTTCCTCATGCATCAATTCAATCCATCACAACTTTTTATGGGTACTCGCATGCTAATAAAAAATAAAAATATTCATACTACTAACGATGGTGTCATCAATTTTTATGACACCATTCATACTATTTAAGTTTATTAGAGCTATAATAATTTAGGGGGGTTGAATCAATGATCCCAAAAAATCCAACTTCAATTATGATCTTTACAAATACTTGTTGACCAATTTTGCCCACAGGCAAAATTTCGGTCAACTTCTCCCCTGCTATTTAAGGCTAATTAATTTTTGGTTGCATCAGTTCAAAGGCAAGTTCAACGACTTGGTTCAAGGAGGCCACACTTCAAAGGAAAAGACCCGATGAATTTTGTCAAGGACGGTGATGTCCCAAAGGCCATCCATTTTAATGAAATAAACTAGCCATTTGTTTTTGAACTTTTTAAGCGTCAAGCATGGAAAAGCCCAAAGAATGCAGCAATCAGCCAAGAGATCGCCCCTGAGGGCTGAAAGAGCCAGATAAGACAAAATGGAGGAAAACCAAAGTGACAAGCAAGGGATGAGTAAACAGTTAGTCCAAGTGGCACCAACTAGAAAAGTGACTCTAGCAAGTGAAATAGTGCCAACGAATTGATCATTTGGGATGCAAGCAGCTAGCAGTGTAACTGGTTCCTTTGTTTCACATTAATGAGTAGATAAATCATGTAAGTCATCTAAAAGAGAAGGGAAAATTTCAAGCAGACAAAGCAGATGGCTCATTAATGTTTTGAGTGACTTGTTTCTTTTCATGAATAGGAAATAGGCCACTTGTAAACAAGGAGTGCCAAATGAGCCTCCTTGCCTTTCCAAATATATTGCAAACTTGGTCATTTGGTAATAATCTTCCACATTTGTAAAGAGCACAGCTCTATAAAATTTCACCTGGATCAATACAAACACAGTTTTTTTACCTCCATTTGGATAGATATTTCAAAGTATGTCTTGAGTGTTTGTCTGTGTCCAGTCATTGTTTCTTGATGCTCTCACAAGTTCAACACCAGTAGACCTGTTATCTATAAGGTGCCATTTCTACAGCTAAAAGGAGAAGAGCTGACATTTGAGAAGACCAAAATAAAAGGAGTTACAGTGTGCATTTCACAGCGCCTCAGTGATTTTTTGTTTCTTGTGTTTTCATGAAAGCCTCCCTGCCAGTCTTTTACAACCTGGTCCTTCTGCCAAGTGTGTAGTGTATGTACGTATTTGTATGATTCTAAGAGTATCACCTCTTTTAGAGTAGGTTTGTTTTTCCTACATCTCTCTCCCTTTTCACCCCCCTTTATTGTGTGTGTGTGTGTGTGTGTGTGTGTGTGTGTGTGTGTGTGTGTGTGTGTGTGTGTGTGTGTGTTTTACACTTGCTGGAATAAACACAATGCATCAAAGGGAGCTAGCCCTTATCTAGAGACTCTCCCCTCCAACTTTGTTGGTCCCACAGGTGAGAGGGGAGTTTCCATGTTGTGAGGAGAAGGTAGGAGCTAGGCCTCCTTGCCCCAAGTGCAATTTCCTACGTCAATAGTTTCTGGCACGCCTGGTGGGACCAACTAGGACAGGTTTTGTCCAAAGAATTTAAGAATTTTAGTGTGTTCTTCAACCGACCAGCCTTTAGAGGCTTCTGCATCAAACACCAATGGTGACTCCGATTTAAATCAACTAGTTAAGTAATTCTGGTACCATACCATCAAGAAACAACATTTTGGTATGTATAATCCCATCATTCAGAGCCATGGACCCTATTTTCCTTGGCCAACATGGCTATGATCCTTACCACCCTAACATTGATCCTTATCAGTTTCAATATGGCTAGTCCCAGCCCTTTCATGAGTTATATCAGCCTTATGCCCAGTTTTGTCATTACGTCACTGCTCCCACTCAACCCAGTCTCTTTGCCAATCAACCCATTTCTACCTTCAAGTGAGCACTGCTAAGATACAAAAAATATGTAATAAATCTTGACACCAGAAGGGGATGTGGCCAAGAAGTTCCTGATCATGTCATCCATCAAGTGAGAAATGCACTGAATCATGTTAAGAAGGAATGGACTCCCATTGAAAGAGCCAATTGGCACAGGCTTATAGGTGAGATGCTAGATGTGGGTGGTTTGATCACATCTTTAGAGGAGAAGCTGAGTATTCATGAGAGGCAGCCTTACCAAGTCTATCAACCTACACACTCGCTACCCCAAGCATCATATCAGTCATATACAACCCCTAATTATAAGCCAAATCAAGCCTGTCAAAGTCCTTTCCCCAATTGTGTTGAGGAGAGTTCCAAAATGGCAAATCTTGTGTTTAAGGCTAATCTTAATAGATAGATTGAATTGGAAAACCTTCAGATGCAACAGTCCATTTTGGCAGCAAGGGAAGTAGAATCTAAATCTTCACTTCCCTCTCACATTATGGCCTCATCAACCCCAATGGAGATGCCCAGTCCAATTTTTTTGAGCTGGAATCAAGTGGTCGAGTCATGGAATAGCAAGGGGGAAAAATACATTGTCCAAGAGTGTGAGGTACAAGATCAAGTTAGTCCTTTTCACATTCCCTCCACCCTTCTTTAGGAGGCTCCTTGCATTTCACAATAATTTTCATGCACTCCCCATCTCTATGGTGTTTCCTTCGAGCCCCAAGAGGTACAAAATGAGGATTATCTGGCTAAGTGGGTTGAGGAATTAGAGGCTAAGATGAGACTACTGGGAGAGAGAGAGATGGAGCTTTTAGACCCTACAAAAGAGCTGATGCCAAAAGACACCCCTTCCACCAATCCACAAGCTAATTTCAGTGTTGATGAAGTGTTGGTAAAGTGGAGGGACAAAAATCAAGAAGTTTTGGCCCAAGGTCTACCCCCTCCTATTCTAGAGAAAAATCCCTCTTGTATGCCAAATCCTTTCTATTAGATGGCACTTGATCTTTCTGGCTCATCTGATGCATCAATCAATCCTACTCTCAATCCCATGCACCTAGCTTTCTAGCATGCCTCTTCTCAGACAGCTCTTCCTGTACATGAGCAGACCCTCCCAAATCTTCCCCAACCTCCTCAAGTCTTTCAACATGATCTCCAAATTCCAAGCTAGAAGAAGGAACATCATGAACCAGATCAGGTCCTTGAAGAGGTTAAAGTTACTCCTTGTTCACAATGGGAAATTTCCAATCCCAAGGTCACGAGTTGGAAGCAAACAATGGAATCTTGGGTCAGAAAGGAAGTAAGTGAAGAAGAGTGTGCTTAGTTCATGACTGACCAAGGAGACTTCATGAGTGTAGATGAGGAGGAGATCACCTTAGGTGACATGGAGGAGCATGGAAAATCTCTTTTTCATGCTTTGAATGATTTGTTTGAAGTCATTAAGGTAGGCTGCACTATTCTTCAGGGAGGCTATGAGCTAGATAAAAGTAGAGAAGGAAGCATTGGGGTTCAAACAAGTTTACAAGGGGGCTATAGGCTTTTAGATTTATCCCTCTGAGAGGTTGGTGAATATGAAGATATCTTCTTTGAAGTCATCAAGGAAGATGGTCATACCATGGAACCTGAGCATGAGGCAGAAGAGAGCAAGCTAGTCAAGGGTGTGTATCAAGGGGCTTATGGTGATGAGCCAAAAACAATCTTTTTCTTGATGGGAAACACCATCTTGAAGAACCAGTAGGAGGTAAGCTTCTAAGAACAAATAGAGTATGTATACATTGGGAGCGTGTTTGAATCTCCACTCGGGTTCCAGCCAAACCAGGTGACAGGCAAGAAGAGCAAGTCACCAACTCTCTTTTTTATTTAGCTACTTGCCTGGCACCATAAGTCTTCTTACTTGGAAGGGGACTTAAGAAATTTTCCCTTTGATCCAAGAGGGAAGCAAATATTCCTGGTTAGCTATATATAGTAGTTTGTTTTCAGTTTCTTTTCCTACTTTCCCTAAGTGCAATTTGCACAAGTAGTGTTTTTTAGCCTTGTGTGTTTCCCTTTGCATGTGGGGTAAAACTTCATGTTTGATTCTCAAATATTTTGAGCTATTGCTAATTCCTTCAAAGTTACCATCTGACTCCATACCTAATGGATATTCAAAGGTAACTGGGTCCTAAACATAGCGGGCATGCTTCCCTTGTGAGTCACCAATCTGTTGACCAATTTTGCCCACAGGCAAAATTTCGGTCAACTTCTCCCCTACTATTTAAGGCTAATTCATTTTTGGTTGCATCAGTTCAAAGGCAAGTTTAATGGCTTGGTTCAAGGAGGCCACACTTCAAAGGAAAATACCTGATGACTTTTGTCAAGGATGGTGACGTCCCAAAGGCCGTCAATTTTAATGCAATAAACTAGCCATTTGTTTTTGAACTTTTTAAGTGTCAAGCATGGAAAAGCCCAAGGAATGCAGCGACCAGCCAAGAGATCGCCCCCAAGGGCTGAAAGAGCCAGATAAGATAAAATGGAGGAAAACCAAAGTGACAAGAAAGGGATGAGTAAACAGTTAGTCCAAGTGGTGCCAACTAGAAAAGTGACTCTGGTAGGTGAAATCGTGCCAGTGAATTGATCATTTGGGATGTAAGCAGCTAGCAGTGCAATCGGTTCCTCTATTTCTCATTAATGAGTAGACAAATCATGCAAGTCATCTAAAAGAGAAGGGTAGATTTCAAGTAGACAAAACAGATGACTCATTAATGTTTTGAGTGACTTGTTTCTTTTCATGAATAAGAAATAGGCCACTTGTAAACAAGGAGTGCCAAATGAGCCTCCTTGACTTTCCATATATATTGCAAACTTGGTCATTTGGTAATAATATTCCACATTTGTAAAGAGCGCAGCTCTACAAAATTTCACCTGGATCAATACAAACACAGGTTTTTTACCTCCATTTGGATAGATATTTCAGAGTATGTCCTGAGTGTTTGTCTGTGTCTAGTCATTATTTCTTGATGCTCTCATAGGTTCAACACCAGTAGACCTATTATCTACAAGGTGCCATTTCTACAACTAAAAGGAGAAGAGCTGACATTTGAGAAGACTAAAATAGGAGTTACTTACAGTGTGCATTTTATATCACCTCAGTGATTTTCTATTTCCTGTGTTTTCATGAAAGCCTCCCTGCCAGTCTTTTACAGCCTAGTCTTTCTGCCAAGTGTGTAGTGTATGTATGTATTTTTCTGATTCTGAGAGTGGATGTATGAAGGTTGACTTATTTTGGTGCATCGCCTCTTTTAGAGTAGGTTTGTTTTTCCTGCATCTCTCTCCCTTTTCACCCCCCCTTTATTATGTGTGTGTGTGTGTGTGTGTGTGTGTGTGTGTGTGTGTGTGTGTGTGTGTGTGTGTGTGTGTGTATGTGTGTGTTTTTCACTTGCTGGAATAAACATGATGCATCAAAGGGAGCTAGCCCTTATCTAGAGACTCTCCCCTCCAGCTTCACCAATCCCATAGGTGAGAGGGGAGTTTCCATGTTGTGAGGAGAAGGCAGGAGCTAGGCCTCCTTGCCCTGGGTGTAATTTCTTGCGTCAACAATACTTAATTAGATACCACAAGCATTCATGAATCATAAACAACATTCATATCAATGAGTAAGAGAGATAATGAAAGATCAATCACATAACACAAGACATATGTGGGAAACCTTCTTGGGTAATAAAACCCACCAAAATCTATAATTGGACTAATATCCTATAAAATACAAGATTTAATTTATACTAGCTACAAATGATCAAGGAACTACAATCCCTATTTAGTGAGACTTCAATCCCACAAGGTGCTACCACACCTGTCTAGCTGATCTATAACAACAACCAGACCTTTTAGCAAGTTTTACCTTGATACGAGGATATAACCACCTTATATACTAAGCTACCAAAAAAACACCTATAAAAACACTTCCACCTCTAAAATGATGTCAACAACACTTGATTATGGACCTCAACTTATCTTTCTTTACCTTTGCTCACACTCAATCTATAAGAGCACTATAATGTCAACAAAATTATGACAAATAGGTCATACCAATAGTATTAAAACTAATATTATATTCAATATATACTTAGGGAAATATACCCCTCCTTCACTCCATAAAACACACACACAAGCCTCTCTCTAATCGCTCCTTAGTCTCTCAGATAAAGTCTAGAACCCATCATCTTTGGTTCTCATATTTATAGATCAATCTTGATCAACACCATCTTGGTCAACCATTAGGCATGTATTAACTCTTAAGATATATATCATATGAATATAAGGCTCAATACAACCTACATATGTTTTCCATATCATCTATGGGTCACCCTTAAGCAACTACACCTCTTAAACAAGGAACTTGTAGCTCTTATAGGTCTCATAGAGACTTATTCACCTATTAACACTCCTTTGAGAAAAAATAATAATACATGACCACTTTCAAATACATGGGTCCACTCCTTATGTCCCCTTAAACATACTTAAATGATCATAATCAACTTATCTCACCTCCACATATGCTCAATCAACTCAAATAGAGACCTGGTGCACATAGTTACCATGAATGAATACAAAGTCAATTTTTAAGCATTATTCATAATCAATATAGATTGATCACACCTCCAAAATATATATAGATCATCCTCATGGAGTCTACAATATGCTCTAATATCTAATTCATCATGAGATAGTGAAGCAACATCAATACAAGCTTGAATATCCTTCTTGGGTCAGTTGCAGAATAAGCATAAATACATAATCAAATTCTAAGCTAAATATCTTTGTTTGTAGCCATTTCTATATCTTTAAACCAATATATCCATATGCACCTTGGAATCCTCTACCACTTTGATTTTTAGTACATGAGAAAATTCATATTCTATCAAAACATATGTTGAAATATATAGCTCTAGTTTTTATTATGTTAAATTCAAATATTTGAATAGCAATGGTCATAGTTAACCTTCAAACATAATGCTTGAATCTCATGGACTCTTAGCTTAGGATCAATCTCACACCATCAATCTTGTTTGAGCTTTAATGTATAGACCTCTAAATCCAAATGTTAAATAAATGTTACATTAACCTAATCTCATGTAATCTAATATCTTTGACTTCATGCACTCCATTGATATCTATAGATCAATCAAGTTTTAAATAATTAATGCTCACTATTCGATCAACTGTATGAATGCCCACTCACCATTGGATCCTTATCTCTTATATTTGCTCAGTCATTAAACATCATGTACTTATCTTCATCTCACTACCTCCGAACTCCTTGGAATAAACACACACCATTGATCTTCCTCTAGATTTAACTCATTCAAAAATGACTATGGGGACCCTATCAATATGTCTAAGTAGCCATTTTTTATCCTCAATAACTTCTTACGCACTTTGATATAGGATATCAAACTTAGACCAAATGATCTTATTTCATAGAAGAATCCAACCATATGACACACTACTCCTATAAATCTTACATGTGTGAGATATAATGACATTAAATTCCTTCTCATAAACTTCTATCATAGAGCCAACCATGTCCTAATCTACTTGGGAGATCAAATTTTAGAACACATAATTTTTACCATGCTTTAATGTATGATCTCAAATCTAACACAAATCATCTATGCTCAAAACTGAACAAACCCATATGATTAATTTTTATTTATGACTTCCAACATGCAAGATATAACACCATCAAAATGCTCACTCAGTGATTTCTACCACTACAAAATTAGCTAAGTATGGGAAAACATAGTCAATCTACTTGGAAGCCCAGATTTGCATATGCATATCTTTTAATGCACTGCATGACATGATTTGGAAATAAGCATAAATAAACTAAGCATAAAAATGAAGAAAACCATATGATCATTTTGCCCTCACACCTTCTTGCATGCAAATGCTAACCTCATCAACATGCTTACTCATCTCTTTTTAGCCAACTACAAATTTGTCTAAGTATGGGAAAACTATGAATTCTGACTGAGAATCCAACTTTGTACCCTCATAAATTTGACCATGATTTGACACATGACTTGAGATATGATGCATAAAAACTAAGGACTACTATGATCAAAACCATATGACCAACTCCCCTTGACTCTTTCCCATGTGGTAATGGTGATGTCATCAAACTACCAACTCAAATTTTCTACCACTAGACCCAAAGTGTCTAGATGAAAACTATGATCAATCAGAAGAATTCTACTTATGCACACAAGCTCTCCAAGCATAGATAACATCTTGGGTAATTATTACACATGTTCCAATCTCCATACTAATCCATAAACACCTTTTATTAGTCAAACTCTGATGATTAACTTATCCACCTTCAAACATGTAAGAACAAGCACATTTCACACTTTGTCATACAAGAACAAGCACATTCCACACTTTGTCATTGTCACATGGACTATCAAGGCTCTTCATCCACTCACTAGATAAATTCTATGACACTACCATGATATCATCATGACAAATCTGAAACAATCTCCCCCTTTGTCATTGATGTCAACACCCATCAATATAGTAATATATATCTCACCTTCTCTCTCTTCAAAGCACTCCTATAATAGGAACTTTATCCCCAACAGGAACTTTCCTTAACAAAAATTTTCTCCCCCTTTGACACAATGATAAAGTGAGAACCAACTAATCTTGAGGACTTTAAAATACTATAAAATAGGAAAGGACCATCTTAGAAAGATGATACAAACTCCCCCTTACCTTGATTCAACTTTTGCTTGTCTTAACAAACTTCCTCTTGCTCCGTGCCAACACTCTCTTCAATCAAACATTGCAACCAATTAAGAAAGAATACAAAAAAGAACTAAAATTTAATGTAAGTCACAAATAAACATTTGAGAGCGAATCCCCCTAAGATCTCTAAGCAAATTCACCTTCTAAGCATCTTTAGATCTCCACATACCATGAAGAACCACCATGCAGGTTTACTAGCCTTCTTTCTCAAGACACTTCCATGATCATGATCTCTACATCTGCATTATACAAAATAAGAAACATGCACTAATATCACTTTAGAACATATATTGAAATACTCATACCTTTGTCTTTTGGAGAAACTGAGCAAAAATAACTCTTCTTCAAACTAGGCCTATCTAACCTCTTTATAACCCTACCTAAAACTTGCAGATATATTGAAATACTCATACCTTTCTCTTTTGGAGAAATTGAGCAAAAATAACTCTTCTTCAAACTAGGCCTATTTAACCTCTTTATAACCCTACCTAAAACTTGTAGAGCCCACAATTTTTAGTAGACACATATTCAAGACCTAAAAATTTATATATAAATCACTCTCATATTCCCCCTTAATCACAAAAATTTTCATCACTGGGCTCATTTTATGTAACATACTTACTTCACAAACCAACTAACCAATTAGGTCTCCATATTGATAAAAAGTTGAATAAATTGAGAACCATAAACCTTAAATTCTATATGAAGCTTCATTTGACCACCCATTTGGCCCATTTAACAAATTAAGAAGCCTTAGACATCAAATTATTTGGTAAACCACTTTTCTATCAAAGCCCAAAACCCTAAAAACTCAAAACAAATAGGGTCAACAAACCTCCTGGTCAATACACATATCTAAAACTTTTTTCACACCTAGAGACACCCATCACATACTTCTAGACTAAAATTTGAGATTTCATAAATTTTAGGACCCATACATATTATAACCCATTTTAGGCTTGCTCACCCTTAAACCAAAAATAAAAAAATTAAGATCACTCAAAAAAAAATCCTCAACTAACACATATATACCTTCAAACCTCAAAAACACTTGGAGCACACTACGAAGAAATGCATAGACCTTTTTGAGCATCAAACACTTCTTGTCATTTACATCAATCTCATTGATCCACCTAGAACCACCCATTCTAACTTTGTATGCCTTACAAACCTTAGAAATAGGCTCAAGAACTTATTTCTCCCCCTTAACCAAAGACCTTTTATGATTGGCATAATCATCTTGAGCACCTTCAATCTGACCCTATAGACTATTCCTACTAAAAAGCACTATAGAAACACTTGGTTTTCTACTTTAAAGGAGTCTCTTAAGAAGCATAGATAGAGACACCTTCTATACCTTAATGCTCCTAAAACAAAAATAATTCCTCATCTTCCATCTCCTCCTTTCTCATATGATATTTGTAGTTCTAATTCTTCTTCTTCTTTGTATTAGGAGAAATAAATTCCTCATCTACTAAAACATTATCCTTTTCTTCTATGATTGAATTGATAATATATGGAGATAACATAGATTCATTGCATACCTTTTCATCTGAAGAATATTCTTTGTAGCTTAGAACCTTATCATTAGGCATAGACAATTGATGTTATTTACATGATACATACTAAAAAATAACAAGATGTTCACTTGGATTCATACATACCTCAAGACTAGCCTCAATCAACACTTTGGTCTTCTCTTTGATCTTGATATCTTCATTCTCAACATGAGCAGATAATGAGACCTCTTGGTACTCTTCAACTACTAAAGCATTCTCCACCATAGAAAATAAATTACTTAGACCTACAGTCTCATCATGACTCACACTTTTCACCTTTGGCTTCCATGTGTTAACTTGACTTCTTTTTTGAACTCTAAGATCTTGATTACATCTATTCTATCTTATAGGCCTTTTCTTGTAGAACCTAACAATATGACCTCTATGTTCACAATTGTATCACACCATATCTTTTACAATAAATATATCTTTCCTTACCTTATTTGGATATAAATTTTTAGAGTGTCCTATGTCATGATAAACAAAACAACCTCCCCTTTTTGAAAAGAACTCACCTTATCTAATCTTTTGTGGATAATGGTTTTCAAAGTGTCCCACATCAAGATAGTTAAAGAACTTGATTCTTTTCACACCTTTTGACTGATGACCCCCATCATAGTCCCATGCAAATTCATTTCTAATAGGTCTCTTTCACTCTCTATCCCTATGACCAAATTGATTTATTATATAATAATAACCATTGAATCTTTCATACCTCATGGAATTTGGATGATTGATTTGATTTATTACTCTGTTAGTACCTTCATTCCTTGTTTGATGATTTGTATTCAAATTATGATTGTCCTAGTTCACATTAGTCTTCATCTTGTCCTGAATTATAGTTTTTTTTTCTTCTTCATATCCAAAACTAGTTATATCACTAGCATGCTTTTGACCACTCAAAATATTATCTAGGTCACATGTGCTCTTTTCTAATCTCATAAATGTATTCACCTTACTAGATATATTTATTAGCTCATATTTCAAAGATTCATTTTAAAAAACATACCTTGAACATTCATCTTCTTTATCTTTTAGGCTTGTAGACAAAATTTGCAATTGAAAACTGAGATGCTTGATCATATCTTCATGATCCATGGCATATTAATTCAATCTTACCTCAAACACATTAAATTAATCTTCATAGTCCTTGAGCTTATATTTCATCTTCTTATTGATCTTCTTCTCAATCTTCAATTCTTCAAGAGCATTCATCAAAATAGTCTTACAGTCCACCTCATCTTCATCATCCTCTGAATCATTCTAAGTAGACTCCTTATAATGTGATCAAACTCTTTCCTCAGCCATGAATAGGGATTCATCTTCAACAAGACCATCATCTTCATGATCATACTCAAAGTCACTATCTTCACTCTCATCTGATGAGCTATAATATTCTTTGGTGTAAAGACTCTTCTTTTTCTTGAAGGATATATTCTTGTTGTTATACTTTCTAAATCCTTTCTTCTTATATATCTTCTTGTATTCATCTTGTCCTTCATCATTATCTTCATCATATTTTTTCTCATGCCTATGAGGGAACTTCTGAGCAAAATGCCCTATCTTTCCATAGTTAAAACAATTGAAGGGTAGTTTACCCTTATACTTTCCTAAGCTAGTGTTCAATTTCCTAGTAATCAAAGCAATTAGTTCATCATTGTCAATGTTAGATATGTCATCCTCTTTATATTTCTCACCTTGGAACTTCTTATTATGCTTCATCTCTATATTTAATGTAGCTTTTTTCTTTGGTGGTTTATAATCATTCTTCCTCATCTCATAGGCAGTAAGGGTGCCATGCAATTGATCCATCTTAAACTGAGTAAAGTAATGACTCTCTTCTATAACTAATATTTTTGGATCAAATTTAGGGGTAATGACATTAATAACTTTTGTACAATAGTAGTCTCTTCAGTATTCTCTCCAAAACCTCTAATAATGTTCACAATCTTATCAACTCTCTATAGAAAGGATGCCATAGAATTTTCTTCATTCATCTTGAGACTTTTAAATTGCCTTTTTGACTCTGTAACTTAGCAAGCTTAACCTTTAAATCTATTTCAAAAATATTATTCAATTTATCCCATATTTCCTTGGAAGATTTGAATTGAATTACTTTGGTGAACTTAGTTTTTATAAGACCATAAGTGATGGCATTCATTGCTTTAGAGTTGTTCTCAAATAACTTCTTGTTTGCAACACTAGATAGAGGAATAATAGGATCAATATAACCATCTAGAATAGATTGACATACATCAAACCCTAGGGACATAATGTAGGTTTTCATCCTAGAAATCCAAAAATTATAATTGGATCCATTAAACATCGATGTTTTCTTTGTAGAGAAACCACCTTGCAAATTCTAACTAGCCATTGTACCTTGGATCTCATTCAACCTATCAAACTTTTACCAAAGGACCATGATTTGATTATAATTTTTAGAGGTACAATCAATAGGAGCAGGGGTGAATCAGTGAGCCCAAATAATACAACTTCAATTATGATCTTTACAAATACTTAATCAACTACCATAAGCATTCATGAAGCATAAACAACATTTATAGCAATGAGCAAGAGAGACAATACAAGTTCAATCATATAACAAAAGACATATATGGGAAACCCTCTTAGGGAATAAAACCAATTAGAAATTGCAATTAGACTATTATCATATTAAATAAAAGATCTAATTTAGACTAACTACAACTGATCAAGGAACTACAATCCCTATTTAGTGAGACTTCAATCCCACAAGGTACTACTACACCTATCTAGCTGAGTTGTAACAACAACCAGACCTTTTATCAAGTTTTATCTTGTAAGGAGGATACAACCACCTTAGATTTTGAAATACCCTAATAAAACCTATAGAAACACTTCTACCTATGAATTGATGTTAATAACACCTGATGATGGACCTCAACTTATTTCTCTTTACCTTTGCTCACACTCAATCTATAAGAGCACTATAATGTCAATAATATTATGACTAATAAGTCATAAAAATAGTCTTTAAATAGATATGATCTTCAACACATCCTCAGGGCACTCTACCCCTCCTTCACTCTACAAATCACACACACAAGACTCTATCCAATTGTTCCTTAGTCTCTCACATAAAGTCTAAAACCCATCATCTTTTGTTCTACTATTTATAGAGAAATCTTGATCAACACCATCTTGGTTGGCCATTAGGCATGTATTAACCCTTAATACATCTATCATATAAATATAAGGCTCAATATAATCTACATAGGTTAGCCATAGAATATATGGGTCACCCTTAAGCAACTACACCTTTTAAATAAGGCACTTATAGCTCTTATATGTCTCATGGAAACCTATTCACCCATTATCAATCCCTCAAGAAAAAAAAAGAACACAAGACCACTTTCAAATACATGGGTCTAATCCTTATGTCCCCTTTGACATCCTAAAATTATCATATTCAACTTAGCTCACCTCTACGCATGCTTAATCAACTCAAATAGAGACTTGGTGCACATAATTACCATGAACAAAAACACAATTAACTTTTTAAGCATTGTTCATACTCAAGATATATTGATCACACCTCCAAAATCAACATAGAGTATCCTCATGGAGACTAAAACATGATCTAATAGCTAATTCATCATGAGATAATGAAACAATATCAATACAATATTGAATATCCTTCTTGGGTTACTTGGTTACCCATTAGGCATGTATTAACCCTTAAGACATCTATCATACAAATATAAGGCTCAATATAATCTACATAGGTTAGCCATAGAATATATGGGTCACCCTTAAGTAGATATACCTTTTAAATAAGGCACTTATAACTCTTATAGGTCTCATGGAAACCTATTCACCCATTAACATTCCCTCGAGAAAAAAAAGAACACAAGACCACTTTAAAATACATGCGTATAATCCTTATGTCCCCTTTGACATCCTAAAACTATCATATTCAACTTAGATCACCTCTACGTATGATTAATCAACTCAAATAGAGACTTGGTGCACATAATTACCATGAATGAACACATAGTTAACTTTTTAAGCATTGTTCATACTCAAGATATATTGATCACACCTCCAAAATCCACATATAGTATCCTCATGGAGTCTAAAACATTATCTAATATCTAATTCATCATGAGATAATGAAACAATATCAATACAATCTTAAATATCCTTTTTGGGTCACTTACAGAACAAGCATGAACACATAGTCAACTTATAGTCTCAATATCTTTATCTGTAATCACTTCTAGATCTTCAAATCTATATAACTAGATGTGCCTTGGAGTCCTCCACCACTTTGAGTTTTAATACATGAGAAAATTCCTCTTATATCAAAAGATATGGTCAAAATATAAAGATCTAGTTTTTCTCATCTTAAACTCAGATATTTGAATAACAACAGTCATAGTTAACCTTCGAACATAATGCTTGAATCTCATGAACTTTCAGCTTAGGATCAGTCTCACACTATTGATCTTATCTAAGATTTAAGCATAGATTACCAAATATAAATGTTAAACAACTATTACATTGACCTCATCTCATGTAATCTGGGATCTTTGACTTCATGTGCTCTATAAATTTATATGGATTAATTAGGACTTAAATGATCAATGGTCACCATTTGATTAGTTTTATGAATGCCTACTCGATGTTGGATCCTTATCCTATAACATTACTCAATTATTAAACATAATACACCTATATTTATCTTGATGCCTCATGACTCCTTGGAATCAATGCACATTGTTGACCTTGATGGAGGTTTAACTCATTGAAAAATGACTATGAAACCCTGTTAATATCCCTAAATAGCCATTTTTGATCCTTAATAATTTCTTCTGTGCTTTGATGTAGGATATCAAACTTAGACCAGATGATCTCTTTCCATAGGATAATCCAAACATATGACACAATAATCTTGGAAATCTCACACATGTAAGATATAACTCCATTAAAATTCTTTCTCATAAACTTCTATCACGGAGCCAATCATGTCCAAATCTGCTTGAAAGATCAACTTTGAGCACCCATAACTTTTACCACACTTCAACAAATGATCTCAAATTTGGAAAAATAATCTATGATAAAATATTAACAAATCCATATGATTATTTATACCTTCACAAGTGAAATATATAACACCATCAAAATGCTCACTCGGCTCTTTCTACCACACTACAAAATTGGCTAAGTATGGGAAAACATAGTCAATCTGCCTAGAAACCCAATTTACATATGTATATCTTTCAACACATTGTATCGCATGATATAGAAATAAGTGAATAAACTAGGCAAAAAAATGAACAAACCCATATGATCATTTTATCTTGGCACCTCCATGCATGTAAATGCTGACCTCATCAACATGCTTATTTAGCTCTTTTTGGCCAACTACAAATTTGGCTATGGCAAAACTATGAATTTTGACCAAGAAACCAACTTTTCACCCTTATAAATTTGACTATGATTTAATGTATGAATTGATATATAGTGCATAAAAACTATGGACTACTATGATCACAACCATATGAACAACTCCCTTGATTCCTTCCCACGTGGCAATGGTGATGTCATCAAACTACCAACTTAGATTTTCTTCCACCAAACCCAAAGTGCCTAGATGAAAACTATGATAAACAAAAATAATTCCACTTATGCACACAAGATATCTAAGCATATATATTATCTTAAGGCCCTCTTTCACATATTTTAATCACCATACTCATCCTTGAACACCTTTGGTCAATCAAACTCTGATGATCAACTTAGCCACATTCAAGCATGCAAGAACAAAAACATTAAACACTTTATCATACAAGAACAAATAAATTTCACACTTTTTCATTTTCACATAGATTATTAAGGCTCTTCATCCACTCACTGGAAAACCTCCATGACACCACCATGATATCATCATGACAACTCTCCAACAAAGCTATTGTTCCCAACTAGGTTCTAGAATAAGCTTCCCCTCCCAACCACATCCCTAATCCTCATTTATATTCAACAAGTAACATAAATTTTCATAAAAATTAATCCCTATATATTTAGAAAAGCATCTATCAAGGCTTATTCCTCAAGAGATCGATCCCACTCATCCCATGAAATCTTGATATGATCCAAATAAATTCTATTGGTTTCATGCTAGTTAGGGTCATTCTCACAAAACTTGTAGGCAATTGTGTAATTTGGCTATGGATTTTCTCCTTGGTCCCAATTTTAACCATGATTATATCATTCATAAATGTCAACAAGCCTTTGACATTTCCTTCAAAACCTATGAAACATAGACTAAAACTCAATCTTTGATCTAGTCTAATGCTCATTTGGGCATCTACAAAGATCCTCTTCCAAATCACCATAATAATAATGATATACCTACTCCTTCTAAAAATAACATTAATAGTCTTATAGACCTAAATCCTAAAGATAATGTGGTAAATATGAATAATATGCAAAGGGTAGTTGACTTCATTTATCCTCATCCCATCTACACTCCTAAATAGTCTCACACTTTTCATGTTATCCAAGACTCTTCCCCAATTCACTTAATAGAGTTGGGGAAAGAAGACCTTATATCTTTTGATGAACCAATTCCAACACCTACATTGGATAATAGTTCTCATACCATTTATACCAATCCTCTAGCTTTTTTACCCATCACCAATGATACTTAGACTTTTATTAACACTTATTTAAATTTGTCTCTACCAAACTTACAACAACTACCCCATCCTCTCAAGAAAATCAATAAATTTGTCCTCCAATTAAACCTCCCATATCTTATAAACATAAATTCACATGCACTTCAAGTCCTCCTTCTAAGGACCTCCTTAAATGCTATGTACCTCTTTCCAATAATCTCCTTCTAGGTTATGATGAATGGGATCCTATCATGAAACTTAGTAATGTCTTATCTCAAATTCCAATTCTTGAGCTTATACAAACTTCTCCACATCATCATAATCATCTTATACAACTCCTATTTGAAATGACCATACCTCATCTTCCCCTAGTAGGACATGAAGCCACCTTATGTGGATGAGAAGATAGAATTTTATAATACAATAAAGAGATGTCCATACACATTGATAAAATAATGGACACTTCTCTTTCCCTCAAATTACCCATTACTTCTATGATCCTTGATGAAATTCTACTTCGTGAAGATGATCCTCCCCTTTTTATCAATTTCCAAATTGGCAATATCCAATTCAAGCATGCCTTGATTGATGAGGGTTTAGGTACTTATGTTACCTCTCTTGATTTTATTAAAACCCTTGGATTTCTAAATGTAATATTAAGTCCACACACAACACGTTTCAAGGCTATGACTGAAGGAAAATGCCTCCTTTAGGTTGTTTGTGGCTCCCCATCACTATTCCACCTATCACTATTCTAGTGAAGATAATGATCTTTAACTTTCCTCTCTCCTATAACATTTTGCTTGGTATACTATGGACTCATTGCATGAGAGTAGTTTCATCTTTTGCCTACCAATATGTCAAATTTCCTCATAATGGAGCAATATATAGGATTCAAGGTGACACTAACCCTTAGAATTTTGAAAAATTCTAAGACCATGGCATATTAAAGATTATAACACTTGAACATTTTCCCAATGTTCCATTTTGTGAATTCAATGATTTAACTTTCCTATTAACTCCACACGAGGTTACAATGGTTACCCTAAAATCATTAGAATTATACCCCCAAACCTATTAGATTTATATGACAATGAGCTTGATGAGATCAATCTCAGGATCAAAACCTTAGATCTCTCTCCTCATCTCATTTCTCAGATTCCACCTTCTCTGAAGCCATGTTCCCATCAACTACCTAGTGATGATATATCTATAATCTTATCCAAGACTCGACACTCCATTCATCACACCACATTGGATGATAAGTTCATCCTTACCTATGCCATTGATATTTACAAACTTGACTATGATGATGGTTAGACCTTAGATGATTCATTTTTAAGAGGTCTTATTCAAGATTGAGATGCTAAAATTATCTATTATAATTCATCTTTACTTTAGTCTTTATGTATATCTTATTACATTCCATACTATATAATTCCTAATTTTAGCATTTTACCTCTTGTTCATAGGGTAGATATGGTGCACACACCTCTAGTTTTTGAATAACCTCATAGGAGTATGCTTATGGATCATTCTATGATTGGTCCCTATCACTTTTCTAGATACTAGGATCCCTCTAGCCAACTTGTCCCTAAGATTGTGACCATTCTTCATCCTTTTATGCATCTCATCCCTATCTCATCTTAGCCCAATTTGGATCCTATTCACACTCCCTCTCTATCTAAATATCATAATGTTTCTGATCCTATTTTTCATTCATTTGAGCCTCATCCCATCTCTCTACTAGTCCCACCTTCCCTTGGTGATGGTTTACTTCCTTTACTACAACTTACTCATTTTCCCACCAAAAGGGCCAATCATCCATATTGTGATATTCATAAAGTTTTTGATCATTAGACTAGAGACTATTGATTAAAATAACATTCCTTGGCTTCCATTTCTACCCATTTTGTAAGTATACCCACAAAGTCTACTAAAAATCATATATGTTACTTATACGACATAAATAATCACTCATCCATGTATTGTCGTAAGTTATGACAATATATAGACACCTTGCATCCCACTACTCCTTAGCCCATACAAAAGTCTATACCTCCCCTAAAAGTATTAACTAAATATATTCCTAAATATGGAGAGGTATATTTTATGTGGAACCAATTTGGTACTCATCACACTGATCATTGTCGTATCCTTTAGCATCATCTCAAAGATCACCTCATGACCATTCCTATGCCTAACACCCTTCTTCCCATAGGTCACCCTCATAAGAAATATCCCCCTTCTTCCCTATTTGCCCCTAAACATATGGTTCTTTCTCCACCTATAGTTTCTCCACCTGTGATTCCCTCACCTATGGATCTTCCTTCACTTGTGGCCCCTTCTCCATTAGTGACTCCACCTATGGCCCATTCTCCACCGATGACCCCTTAATCTCCCAAAAATTCCATTCCAATTATTTATCTTGAGAATCACCTACATTATATCCATCATGTTCATGATCCTTCAATAATTCTTACATTTTCTATCGAGGAGATTTGACATGAAGTATTTTCTCAACTTTCCCTAAAAATTGATGAGACTTTGGCTACAGTCCAAGTTCAGCTTCATAGAGACTTATTAGATGTGATGGATAATCTATGTTGATAAATCTACCAGTATTTATGAACATAAGCATGGTGTTATTTCATTTTTTTCTTCATTTTGGATTGGATGTGTGCTCCAAATTTACATTTATCTATCTTATATCATTTGACATTGTGTCAAATTCTTATTTATCTTACATGATAACTTATATTTCACACTACATGTTGTTTATGATTTCATTTTATTCCTTACGATCTCTTATGAATTCTTTTTCATGATTACATAATTTTTATCTGTGTTCCTTTTCTATGGTTGTCTTGTTCTTTATCATGATTGTTTGTTACCTTATCTCTATACAAACACATATAATTATTATTATGACTTGGTTATACAAACCTTGCTCCCTTTAGTCATTAATTATTTAAAATGTGATGAGTTAGACAATAATTAATCTCATTATAATCTCCTTTTATTGGTCCACTTTAGATATCCATTTATTCCCCTTATTTCCTTTCATAAACTAAACATACACATGGTTGAAACTTGAGATAACATGCTGGTTTATAGGTAAGCCTAAGTGTTTTAGTCAATCATGTCTTTGGATACTCAAATTATTTTGACCAAAGCCTAAAGATCATTTGTGTGTATCAATTTATCTCTCATGATTGGTAATTCCAAGTCCATATGGATGAGGAATCTTAAAATCCATAAAAATTCAAAATCTAAATCAATTAACAAAAGGCAATGATCTAAAAGGCAACATTCAAATGTTTCAAAAGTCACATCACACTAAAAGATGTGATTATAAGAAACATAATTTTTATAATTGAATCTCAAACTCTACATTTTGCCTCATGATAGAGTCAAAGTCCATTGGGGTGTGGTAGGCCAGTAGATTAGAAAAGGAAAACAAAAAAATATCTTAGTGCTACCTACTTTCTTAGGCAAGTACTCAATCTTCATAGTAGACCGATGGATCTATAAGGGATCCTAAGGAATAGGGAACATGTTGTGGGAAGGTAGGCCCATTTAATTTAATTTTTTATAATAACCAACATGGGTTGATCTTAGTACCTCACTTATTTTCCTACACAACTTTGTGCCTATAGTGAATAAGTATCCTTTGTATATTGATGGTCACTAGTCACTTAGTGTATTTCTATGTCCTTAGTGTGCCTCATGTTTCCTAAGATATTATCATAAGATGACTACATTATGATTATTACATTCCCTATTTCATTCTTGCCAACCTTAATATTTCCCTTTGAGAAATATTGTTTTGTTCACTGATCACTCCCCCTAGGGATCCTATTTGTGAGTTGTAATGTAAGATTTTGGATAGGAGTAGACCTTCCTCGTAAATTCACAAATTTTCACATTACCATTCCAAATATCACCTTTTAACATATTTTTCCCATTATTTATTCCTCATTGGTTTTCCCTTTGTGAGTTGTAGTGTAAGACCATGGATAAGACCTAGCCTTCCTCACAAAATTTTCCAATACCCAAGTCACAATGAAATTACATGTGTCAAATTTGAGATAAATCATGATTGATTATAAATTAAAAAATTATTGACATGCTTACTATCTTGATATAATATGTTTTATGCTCCATTGATATTTCACTTTTATCTTCTTAATTTCTAATTTCATGTAAGAATACAACCATTTCTCTTAAGTTTTTCATACTTCCCAACTTGAATTAATGTGATCAATTTAAGTCTATTTTGACAATTTTGTTACTATTTTATAATTCCTAACATGATTTAGTATGATTTATTGACTTAATTATTTTGTTTTTCTACCATTTGTCTTTTATGTGGTTTCCATGTTGTAACATTTTTTTTTCATACTTCCAAATGTGATATAGTGTGATTTTATTTCTTTTAATTTGGTGCCAATATTTTTCATGGTTTAATTTTTTTTCTCCTCTTATTTACCACTTTTTGGTTTATTATACTTAGTCATATTTTGTTATTACATATTTCCCATCGTGATATAGTGTGTAGTTCATTTATTTTTGATTAATTATACTTTTCTAAGTCCTTTTCACCTATTTCTTTTTAACCATGCATATGTATCACATAATGCTAGAAAAGAAAACACTCCACATATATTTTCAATAAAATATAAAACAAAAAACAAAATATAAGTGCTAGAAATAAATATATCCATGTATCAAAAAACACAACCAAAATATAACTCAATGATACCAAAATACAACTATCAAAACATTATATCTATATATCATGTGTTTTATACAAAAGTACAAAATAAAAGAATACATCACTCTAACTTTATACTTGGGATCCATAATGCCTATCTCGTGGCCTAACCATGCTGCTCATAGATGCCTCTAGAATGTCCCTTGTGTATAGTATGCTATAATGAGGCCATCTATGATCTCAACCTTGATACTTATCCCTATAGGTTGGCCACCTAGGTTTGTACCTATCCTAGCTAGATCATGGTAGCCATGTGTGTGAGTCTCTCCTATGATAGGGATTTACAATCTTATACTTATTATGATTCCACACTTATTGGTGGATTCAATCCATCTTCACATGCCTATAACTACCTTGTAGCCTCCCCCACTAGTTTAAACTAGTCTTCCTGAGCTGGGTAGATGGTACCACATAATCATCCAACATGGTGGGGTCATATGCTACCATCACCTCATCCAAATTGTCATGGTTCCCTACCATGACTATGGATCCCCATTTGACCTCATTTATCATAATATCTAAAAAACCAAAACTAGATAGATATCATATCAGATATACATCTCAAAATATATCCATCTACCTACAATCATATACAACTAGTATTCTATCTCAAACATTAAAAATTACAATATTTCTTACCAGTCCTGATGTCACCAACCATCATCTCACCATCTCAACTATCATCTCCTCACCAGCCTATCTCTCTAAGCTCTCACTAGGTCTATCAGAGCTTTATTTTATCAGAAAAGTAAAATACCAAATGAATTAATTTTTAACCCTATTTATATTTACTATTCATAATTATTTACCCTTCAAATATTTACCATCATATTTCTTATTTTACTCATATTTTTATCTCTACTAACTCTTTTTCCAAATCATAAAATGTTTTCGAATCCTAACGTCATAGAGAATCTTTTCAACTATTATATGTCCATATTGTAAAAATTTCATTTTTTTGCTCTTTTCACTAATCTCTATAGGTTTTTCTAATATTCCCTACATTAGATGTCTTCACATTTATTGCATATCCTTCTTTATATACAACACTAAGGTAGGTAAAGGTATGTATTTTTCATTTCATTCCTTTCATTTATCTTATTTTTTCCTTAATGCACTTTATTTATCTTAAATATTATGTTTCTTATGTTCTTTTCCTGAAGCACCATCCCATATTACACCTACGTGACACATGATGAGCTTCGAGTAGGGCATATGTATATACATACTATTTTCAAAATTTATCAATTATTGATGCTTTCTATCTTGTAGGAACCCATCAAGTCTCAATCTCTCTAAGTGCATGCTCTAATGGGTTTACCAGGAAAGGGATAGACAAACCATTGGTGTTTTGTAGGATTATTGTCCTTTATTACCATTTACCATATACGCACTTGTTTTTTAAAATCATTTTCCAAATCTTTACCTCCTATTTTGTACCATCCTCTGTTCATTTACCATTCTCATTATCCCTTTCCTAACCTAAAACCCTTTTTGATGATTTACTTTACATAGTTAACCCATCAACCTTATACTCTTATTGGTAAAACTTATTAGGGTTTAGGTCAGCCCCTGGCTGACCTAGTCCATGACCAATTTATTTTTATCAATAACAATACTAGGTTGAATAGTTTGCCCTTGTTAGCCTAAACTTTTATAAAGGATTAGGTTTAGCTCTACCTATATAAATACATCCATTTCACCATTTATAAATGAAGAGAAGAAGTAAGATATATTGTGCATCTGATTATCTACCATTCTACTCGAGGAAGAATATTAGGGTTTCATACTTTATTTAGAGATACGGATCTTATCTTGTGGAGAAGTTTTTTAGATGCATTGATAGGTTGTGTAGCCAAGAGTTTATTTATCCTTGTCATCCTTACATACCACAACAACCTCTTGTGAAACACCTTGGCCAAGGGAGAGATTGAGGCTCAATAGGTTCATATTTAAAGGTAAGTATTCATAATTTTTTTCCTCATTTGTAAGAGTAAATAGATATGCATTTGTACTTCTCTTACATGCATTAGGATTACATACACATTGACATGAGTATATGTCTTCTATGCATGTTTGAATTTTTAGGTTATTACCCCCACTTTGTGCCACAAGATTTGGTGAGCACTAAATTAGAATTTACTTTACTTATTATTAGTTTAATGAATATGAAAACATAAAACATAGTTAGTGTTATTGCATAGTTTTGCTTGACTAGAGGCTTTGGAATACTTTTTAGTGAATTTATTGTGGTAAGATATCCCTTGGCTAGGTCTAGTGGACCCATCTTGGTCATTACCCTGATTATCTAATGTATCCCCAATTATAAGTGTAAGTAGGATTTATCTTCTCTGAGCTAGGATTGATTTATAGATCTAGTTCATTTCTCATTGTATACAGTGTGAGCCCCTTCCTTGTTTAAACATCTAAGTAACTATACATTGAAACCTCAATTGAATAAATCATTCCTAATAATGATATTATCAATCCACATAAATTGGTTTAGTATATAATTTTTATAAAGTAAATTATAAATATCACTATACCATTATGTGTTTTTAGAATTATGAGTATTAACAAGAATGACTAAGGTTTCCATTTTATCAAAATAAAGGGAAGGCTCATGTAACTAGTGTATGGTAAAGTCTATATGATCATTACTAATATCAAAAAGCATTAAGGATTCTATGCTAGCCATTACATCAACATGAAAATTATATTTATGAGGAATACTATCAATATAAAATGTGTCAAACATTATTTTAAGTTTATCCACCAAAATATATATATGAAAAAATATGTTATTATTTGGTTTGTTAATGATTGGTAACTTGATTCAAAACTAATTTAGAGTCACCAAAAGCTTGAATATATTTGATATGTAGTTTTTGTGCTATAGATAATCTGATTATCAAGGCTTCATAGTGTATGATATTATTAGTGTAAGAAAAGGATAATCTATAAGAGAAAAGCATTTATTCACCCTTATGGGTGCAAAATATGATATCGACACCCACCCTCTCTCTACATTGAGATCTATAAAAAGACATCATTCATGGATTGGAGGATACATTATATGATTTAAACTCATCACAGAAAGCTTTAGTAAGTGGAAAAAGATCTTGTAAAGGATCCACAACTAGTTGGTCAACTATGGATTGACCTTTTATTGACTTTTGGGAAACAAATTTAAGATCATATTTTATAAGTTACATTACCCATTTTATAATGTGGTTAGTTAGGGGTGTTTTGTTCATGAGAAAATTTAATGGATCTACTTTAATTATAACCTAAAACTCATTATTTAATAGATAATGCAATAGCTTTTGGGTATCAAAAACTAAGGCTAAACATAACTTTTTCATTGTTGTATATTTATATTCATAATCGACCAACTGACAACTTATGTAATAAATTGAATAATCTTTGTGATCATCATCATATTGTGCTCTTAGGGCCTCATGAGTGGCCAAAATATAAAGAAGTAATGGTCTATCTAATATAGGAGGAATGAATATTGGTGGGTTTAATAAGTATTATTTGATTTTATCAAAACTATGTTGACAAACATCATCCCAAATAAAGTTTGTCCTTTTTTGGAAAACACATGAAAGGAAATGTTTTATCAGCTAATTGAGAAATGAAACATTGGATGGCTTGAATAATACCTTATAAACAACATTTTGACTATTTTATATTGGTTGGTAGTGGTATTTCAACAATTGATTTTACCTTTTTTGGGTTAACTTTGATGCTTCACTGAGAAATAATGTACCCAAGGAGCTTTCCTGCAAATACTCTAATATGCATTTTTTGGGATTAAATTAGACATTGAATTTTTTCAAGCATTTAAATATTTGGAATAAATTAGTATCATGGTCTTGGATATGTTTATATTTTACAAGTAAATCATCAACATAAACCTTAATAGTTTTTTGAATAAAATCATGAAATATATGAGTCATGGCCCTTTGATATATGGCTCTGACATTTTTGAGTCTAAAATGCATGATTGTATAACAAAATGTGCCCTATGGAGTATTAAATGATGTATTTTATTGATTTTTAGGGTTAATTTTGATTTGGTTATATCCAACTAACTCATCCATAAATGAAAATATCTCATATCTAGCTATGGAATTGACAATCACGTTAATATTAGGTAATAAAAAATCATCTTTTGGACAAGACTTATTCAAATCATGGTAATCAATGCAACGTCAAATGTCACCATTAGGTTTTTTAATAATTAAAATATTAGATACCTAATCATAATGTGAAATAGCTATTATAAAGCCTACATCTAAGAGTTTTTGAATTTCATCTTTTACCAATACTGCCACTTTAGGATGCATCTTACAAATCTTTTGTTTAACAATTTTACATCTGGGTACATAATATATTATGTATCTCCACTGATGGGTTAATCCCATGCATATTTGAATAAGCCCAAGTAAAGAGTTTGAGAAAATCTTGAATGACCCATCGATAGGATTTATCTTTATCATCCTACATCATTGCATCAAATAAGATCGATCGAGGGCATTTATCCATTCCATAGTTATATGTTACTATTTCTTCATTTATCAAAATATATATCTCTATGATAAATGGTGTATTATGAATATTATTATTTGTGTCATGTTGAATTTGGGTAACATAGCTCTCACCAAATTAAGCATGAGTAGAGGTAGAATGAGGAAACCTATGATTATTATAGAAGGAAAGGAAATCCTCATATGCTTCCAAGTACTCAAGTAATGACTCATCATTTTAAAACTCATCTAATGTCAAAATTTGTAAGGAGGAATTCTCATCAATTAGATGAGATTTGACCAATTCGAGCTCAGTTATAGAAGTATGCATGCATTCTGATTTGGCTTCTTGGAAACAAGGTGTGGTGTGAGTAAATTGTGATTTATTTATATATTTTTATAAAAAACCCAAGATTTGTCAATTTATGTTATTTTTAGGAGAAATAAGTTGAGATATACATTTATAATTTTTTCTTAACCCCTGTCCTTTATACCCATATTTTAGTATATATTAAGAACGAAAATAAGGATTATAAGATTGTAGTACAAGATTATCTATTTGTTGGACCATTGCATAATGTTTAAAAGGATTAATATCCATTGGACATGTGTAGATGAATCCATGATGACTAAATTTTAAGTATGCATGAAAATTATATGTAATTTCATACATCTCATGTATCCAAGGTTGTCTCAAAATAATGTTATAGTTCAAAGCATCTGGTATATCTTGGCATAAAGTAGGAAGTGTACGGGGATCCATAATAATATATAATGTTATTTATCATAATACTTGTCATGAAATGCTATAAAATATATTGATGCTCATATTATATGGTTCCAAATCTGAAGGTCCATTACCAGTTAAGGAGAGAAAGGATATATTGCAAATATTGAGTCTTGAACCATTATCCATAAGTACTCATTTTACCATTTTTTTATAGACACACATATAGATATAAAGTGGAAAACAATTGTTTGTAAGATGTTGAGGTGGTAAATATTCATTTTCAAAATATATATTATATTCAAATAATTTTATGGAGCTTAAAACAAAAAATACATATGGTGGTTCCAAATTACAAGGTAGTATGGCCATATGCAAGGCATTCAAAAGGTCATCATTATAATGGGATGAATGGTGTAACAAGTCCAAGAGTAAAGTCTTAGAAATAATATCCTTGGAGTGGGTAGAAACATGGAATGGGGAAAATGGTTGTTTAATGCACTCCCTTTAGAATTTTTTCGTAATAGGTAAGATCTCATTGTAAATAATAAAATAAAATGAGGTTTGAAAGAATGTAGATTTTGAACCCTTTATAGATTTAATTGATATAATGATGCATGAAAAATAATAAGTAAAAACCAAAAATAGGTATTGAAACATGAAATAATTAACAAATATATCCATAATAAACATGACTTTTAGCCAAATAAAAATCTAATTTTATTTTTTGGGGAAAAAAATTTAGAAATCAAACTTTTTATAAAAAATAGAAAACCCTAAGGCAACTAGGGTTTTAAGATCAAAGGTCATGTTCATCAAATTTTTAACCCTACATTAGATATGGATCCTAATGAGATAGACAGGGTTAATAATATAGAAATGAATAAGCACAAGGTTGATAAATAGATCTATAGCAGGTTAATTAATTATAAAACTCAGATAAAGCATATAATGAATTTATTATACTAAGATATGCTAAAAATAGGAACACAACTATGATATATATTGTAATGATAATGAATAAAAATATACTTAGCTAGTTCTAATACTAATATAGATTAGGATCTATAACATATAAGAAGCAAACTAGAATAATATTCTAGAACAATCACCAAATTCTATATTAAGTGTTAATGTGGCCTTAGACATATGCATTCGCCTAGGATGGTTGCATCAAGGCTATTGTCTAGATCAAATGCATGTGTATAATATAGAATACCTACTAAAACTATATGTGACTACCTAGACACTTATGGGTTTTATGTCATCTTCACTCTAGTGCACTCAAATTTGGGTCATGGACTATCATTCTTTGTCAAATGATAAAACCCTAGATCTTCATCTTCATATTGGTTGTAGAAAAAATAGGTTAGTGGGCTCATAGTTTTGATATGACCCAAATACACCTATATCAATGAGTAATACCTACATAGACAATACTCTGAAGAGGGCTTAAGACTTATGTAGTTCTCCCATATGTGTTGGCTTGTGTGTGAATAATGCAATTTGTGATAATCAAGTACAATAGTGATCTAGCTTGTAACTTGTAAAATATAACTCTTGGGTTGCTCCTTCAATGATTCAGACTTGTATATGTGATGTCCCTATGACTGATATGGAAATAGGAAAAAATAGGTAAGCTATACTCACTTGAGTGCTTGATTGAATATTCTTTGGTATGAATTCTAGGTGAATTATGAATCATGGTTTATATTATATTTATACCAATCCTATTGAATAATATCTCATATTAAATAACTTAGGATGGACTCTAAGATATGTTTCATTCATAAATTAAATGAATTTAAGGCAATGGACACTTATGTTGGGATAAGACACTTGCATCGATGTAGGCATCTAACTCGATCACAAGTGTCTAGGTAGTTAGAAAATAGGTGCAGGTCCACAACTTACAACGGTGGAAGATAAGCATGTTTATAACATTTTGGGAAAGATATAAGACCTGGATTATCATACTTATACTAGTAATACTAATATATAGGCAATGAGCATAGAGAGATAGAAAATGTGAGACTTATGGAAGCGGGAAAGGTTTAGAATTGATAGGAACAACCGAGATTTGTATTTTCTAAGTTTACAAGACTAAGGTTATATATAATTAATAAATATCATCTACAAAGGAAAGAGACACATAGAATAGATGATCAAAGGTCACATAAAATCAAATTCAAACACAATGGACAATAAAATGTCACATCAAATCAGAGTAAAAAATAATGAAAAATTAAATGTCACATAAAATTAGAGTCAATCAAAAACAAAGAAAGATGTACATATTGAAATAAAAAAGAAAGAATATCATATTTTAGTAAACAACAACATCAATAATGTATAAAAAACCTATCTAATATACAAACTAAATGTATATCATCATCACATATAGAAAAGTACAGTATCAAGTGATATAATATTCTAAGTAATATGAGTCAACACAAGTCATGAATTATTGATGTAAAGTAGCTCAATATGATCAATGAAAATATAAAGATAAGACATGTGTAAAGTGGAAATATGCCCATAGATAAAGTATTCCCCTAAAGTAGGAAGGTATCTCTTTGATCTAGAAATTTTCCACATATGTGTGTCCATGTCATAAATGACCTATATGTCTTGCATCTCACTCATGTGTATAGTAAAATGCATGTGCATATAAAAAATTAGATATATATTGTATTATATATGATAAAATCTTTAAAAAATCATGTAAATAATAAATACATGTCATGCATAGGTATTGGTTTCTATTTTTTTAATATTTTGATTTTTTGTATTTTTCTGAGTTTTTTATTTTTAGAATTTTATGTAATACTAGTCGATGATCCTAATGATGGGATGATCACATGTAGGTCCTATGTCAAATGTGGCTAATGTTACTTATTGTTATTCAGAATTAAAATTTATCTATGTTATATTTTAAAAATGTTATCATGTTGTGACACAACCAATCATAGCATTGCATGACATGAATCACATTATTGTATGGAATCTGATGCATAATATAAAAATGTTCCCATGTTCACTATGGAATACATGAATTATAGAACACAATTCTAGGACATGATGGATTAGATAATGACTCCTGTGAGTCTTTAATAAAAATATAATGTAATGGAAATTGTAGTATTAGTCATCTAGGAAAATCTACTATCTTCCTATGAGCTATATGAGTAGGATGAACCTTAGTACTTTTTTTAATTGATTACAATTGATGATGGTAATCATATGTAATAAATGAAAATTTGACCACCCTATTTCCATATATATACTTCAAACATATGTATATTTAAGATGGTACTACATGCATCTTTTATATCTAATGATGTCCTTACAACATGTTAAATTCCCTTGTAATCGATAAAATTAATAATAAAATAACAACAATGGCATGATCCACTTGAAGTGGTAGTATAATCCTTTTAATAAGGTTATGTTTCCATCCATAAAATACATTAAGAAACTTCATTGTATCCATAAAATATGCTTGTGTATATTCAAAACTAGTAAGGAGTGTCATGGTGCAAAGATATTCAATTGAACCATTATTTATGATGACACTATGTCTAGGTTGCAAATCCATATATCTACATACAAAAAAATGATTCATAAAAATACTCATCATCAAAAATTTCATGATCACAAAGTGTGATAGTAGGTTTTCATGTCTATATAGTCTAAAATGTGCCAATAATATCATTTATAGGATGTTTTTACTCAATTCTAGAAAGATAAGAAGTTATATGAGGATATGCGTTATATGTTATATGCACTTTAGGATTAGTAGTAGTATCTTATGTTACATGATTATGAAAATGATCATAAAATATTTTCAACTTATCATTCCATATATATATATATTAAGATCTATTATGTTGTTATCTCTCAAATATTATATCTTATGTCATAATCTTATTTATTTATTAGTTGAATTTCTTGCACATCTATTATAATCACAATATACATTACTATAAAATACATTAAATGGAGACTCACTCATATCAAATTATTTTTTAGGAGGGAGAGATATAATATTACACTCAAGTGACTTTTATAACACCTTGTGAAGAGGTTATAGTAATGTGAAAATTTACTCCTCAGAGGAGCTGAGGATAATTCAATTAGTTAGATGTGAGAATGAATTCAATGTTTCTTTTACATAATTCTTATTATCACTTGATTTTGATTTGAAATTTGGTTTACTTGGAACCTTTGCACCATAATTGGTTGGAGGGTTGGACCCATACTTTAGCTTATTCATTTCATTAAGTTTAACTTATCTATCCTTAACTATGTGACATAGGTCATAAAAATATTGGAATAACTTGAACACAATATTCTTATGTAAATGAGAAATAAATATTTGCTTGATTCTATCTTTTAATTCATTATAAACCATTAGATTTTTCAATAGAAAACATAATGTTATAATGGAGCACATAGTCACTAATAGTTTCATTGGAACCTTTCTTAAGTTTTACGATCTAAGAATAAGACATATTCTCAATGATGTTAATTTAATAGTATTATAGAAAGTGAAATTTAATAGTATTATAGAAAGTGAATAGCCAAAAAATTGAAAGAATGAACTGATTGGAAAAGATGATCATAAAACCAATGTAAGGCATAGTCCTTAAGACTATGTGGAAATAACTTAGTTAATAAATTATCATTGGATACATATTAAAATGATATTGCATGAAAAGATTAAAAAATGATCTTATATAACACCATTTCCATCATGAAATGTAAACTTATGTGACAAAAAACCTAGTGGTAAGGGATAAACTAAGATTTGAAGAACTAGTGGATTATGTAATAATACATGAGAAACAATGATATTGACTACTCTAGAAGAATTCTATTATAATCATATAACCTTATTCTATCAATAAATTGTGTTACATGAGTAATAACCATATAATGTATGGTATTATTCTATGTAGGGATAGTCATAGTAATTAGAGGAAAACCTTATGTTTCCCCCATACCTTGGGTGGGCAACACAAGTGTAGTTAAAGGTGTAGATGTAATAATAGTAGTAATATTAGTAGTTTGAGAAACTATGATAGAATAAATACCTCTAAAAGGTTTATTAGTATCAAGGAAGATTTCATGTTCTTATTCCTTATATGTGAAAACCTTAACATTCTATGAATTTTTAACTTCTAGGATTATTTTTAGGACCTTATGTAGGTCGCAGGGTTATAAATAGATTCATTCATGAAATGTAGAAACAGATATAACTTGGCTAAGGTCTAAAAAATCAAGGTCATTAGGATGTATTCAATCATTTTATTCATTATTATGTTCATTATCTTATTGATAAACCATTTCAATATTTTACACATCATCATTAACAACATTTTACACTTATTTTTGTTCAATATTAATAGCATCATCAAGAGAAGAAGGATGAATTTTAATTTCATCAAATTTATCCATTTTAAACACACATAATTAATCTAAATAAATCTAATTGTGTTTAAATTCTTCACCCCTTAACCTATCACTTTACCTTAGAGGGATAAGAGAACTAGCCTTCTTAGATGGCATAGACTATGAGCATGAAAAATTCAAAATGGATTAGGATCAAGAATAAATTACTGTGCTATATGGGGAAACTAGAAATTATGTTTAAAAATAAATATAAATACATAAATATGAAACCTTAGGAAAGTATATGGAAACCCTAAGGAATCTAGGGTTTTTATGTTTAAGATAAAGACTAGGTTCACTAATATGTTTTATGTATTTTTGGATTAATGCAATCCTGACATGATAGAATCATGGAAAATTTAGATTGCTTAATATTTAAAATATCTAAACAAATCTAAGTGTAACTACCAGAAAAAATAATTTTCTAGTTATGAAAATCACTAGAAAAATGAAATTTGCTTATTTCTAAAATGTGTAAGTTTATTATAGGGTACAATGATCAACAATAGTATATAATGGGCTTGTGAATTATTAGATCTAGAGACAATGTGTATATGTGAGATTAGATAAGTTTGTACTTCTTAGATGCATGTACAATGTTATCTAATGTGTTTGTGATGATCTATGATAATTTTGACTTATATGCTTACATCTGCTAAGGGCTCATGTATATGTAAATGTATACAATCCCATGAGAATAAGTATGATATATTATCTTTGATTCAAACCATATATATGAAATATAGGACCAATCTAAAATAGGTAAAATGGGTGAAAGGGAGGGGATGCACTAACCTCAACCACCCCTTGTGGCCAAACACTACCTATGTATCTAATACTTTGAAAATGGAAGTTAAACCAAATGTAGTTCTCCCACCTAGTTGAGTTTGTGAAATAATTTGTAATAATAACATGTAATAAAATCCTATGTATGGATTTAAAAAAAATAAAACATTTGATTTGAAATTGCAAAGGTATCTAGACTTAGCTCAAGTATTTTTCCTTTGTGTAGACACTCAAAAATTGCACATGATAGTTTTAAATGTCAAAATGTCTTGGACCCCTACCCGACCCTGAAGCTAATTGACCACATAGTTAACTAAGCTCACTTGCTAACTTAAACCTTTGAATGCCATTTTAATCAACCACTTTAAAAACCTATCTTCACCCATTTTTCCCTAGGCACTCAATTAATGATGATCAACCTAACTATCGATGGTTAGCTTAATCATCGATGGTCAGGTCTTCATCCTGATTTAAAGCATTAACAACTATGTACAAGATGAGAAACTTCCTCTTAAATATAAACTTGGTTTAAAACCATTAAAGTACATCATAAATAGCAACTTTACCCCCTATCCAATTAGTAAATTCCTCTTACTCAATTAAAAACTTCATCTTATAAAAAGAGAAGAGTAGGAGGCAAATTATACCACATCCAAGTTATCAAATCTTCTTGCACATAGGTATCCAACCTTCATTCAAAAATAAAGTAATAATAATAGCTATTCTGTTAGGTTGTGGAGCTAAAGCTTCATAGGTATGCAAATGGAGGAGGTTGCTGAGTGTTACAGTAACTGATGTCGGTCTGATCAACCGACGTCAGTCATATCCAGTGTCAGAGAAACTGACATCAGTCTGATCAACCGATGTCAGTCATCTTCAGTGTTCTTAGTAACCGACATCAGTTAGAGTTGATTGACATCGATCAAATAGGAACTGACATTGGCAACCTGTGTGTGCATGCATTTGCATGCGCTTCCAGAACTAGTCTAATTTTAGATGGACAGTTAGTTTGCATGTAAAAGACTAATTTTAGTCTTGAGTCTGCATTTATAATTATTGTAATTAGGAAGTCTAATTATTTTTTGTATGGTATCTATTTAAGAGACCCATGGGGCATGTATTGTAATCAAGGACTAAGGACTTGCAAAGGCAAGGACAAGGAGGAGATCCTTCCAATTGTAAGATCAATTGATCTGCAGGTAGCAAGATCAGGGAAGATCTACATGGTAAGTAAGATCAGTGTTGATTTTTAGGTTGTTGCAAGATCAGGGAGATCTACTTGGAGTACTTTGAGTACTTGGTGGTACTAGTAGTATTGTTATTGATTGGTAGAGGGTACAACTCTGTGTTTGAGTTGTGTTTGTAATTGAGAGAGAGAATTCTTGAGAGAAATACTGAATACCCAAGAGGTGTGGAAGAGTGTGATTTATTCATTGTATTCTGGAAGAGTGTTAATACAAGATTGTATTGTTTCTCATATTCTATGCTATTTCTGAATTCTAGTTACATATTACTTCTGGTTTAATTCCATGTTTAGTTACTTATACAAAGGAAATCAATTATGCTCTTAGCAGTGGATCCTAACAAGTGGTATCAGAGCTTGGTCAGGTACACTAACAAGTGGTATCAGATCAGGTTCATTAGAGCTTGGTTCACTAACACCTTGGTTTCAGAGTGTGTTAAGTGTTTGTTGATTACAGGTCACTCACAGGGGTTTCTGATTGAGTGGGAATAAAGCAATGGTAGAAGAAAGTATACTAAGAATGGAGATATTCAATGGCAAGAATTATAAATTATGGAGGATGCAGATAGAGGATTATCTATATCAAAAAGATCTATACTTACCGTTGGGTGGGAGTAAGCCCACATGCATGCAAGATGAAGAATGGAAGGTTCTTGACAGAAAGGCTCTAGGAGCTATAAGGCTGACCTTGGCAGCTTCTATGGTTTCCAACTTATCTCAGGCAAGGACAACGGTAGAGTTAATGGAATCTTTGGCAAATTTATATGAAAAACCCTCAGCTTTGAATAAGGTATTTCTTATGAAGCAATTATTTAATTTGTAAATGCTGGAAGGTGGATCGGTATATAGTCATCTTAGTGATTTCCATGGTTTGGTAAACCAGTTAATTTCAGTCAATATAGCTTTTGATGATGAAATTAAGGCTCTCTTAATCTTATGCTCTTTACCTAAAAGTTGGGATAGCTTGGTAATGGTAGTAAGTAATACTGCATCTACTTCAAATATCTTGAAAGTTGATGATGTTGTTAGTGTAATCTTGAATGAAGAAATTCATAGGAAAAGCACAGGTGAGACATCAGGTAATACTTTAAGTGTTGAAAGCAGGGGAAAGCAAAGAGAGAAGGTCAAGCAAGGGAAATCAAGGTCAGATATAGGCAGTGGATCCAGATCTAGGTATGGCAGTATAATCTGTAGGAATTATGGAAAGAAAGGACATGTAAAGAAATATTTTTGGTTGGTAGAAGATCAACATGAAGAAGCAGATGTTGCAGGTATTATTGTACAGGATGATCTTATAGTTTCTTTGGATAGTCAGGTAGAATCTTGGGTTTTAGATTTTCGTGCTTCTTTTCATGCAACCCCAAATAGAGAATTTTTTCATGATTATGTCCATGGAGACTTTGGAAATATTTATTTAGGGGATGGTAAGCCTTGTCAAATGGTTGGCAAAGGGAAAGTGTAGCTGAAATTGTAGACAGGCAACACATGGGTGTTGAAGGAGGTCATGCATGTCCCAGGCCTGAAGCAGAATTTAATTTTTATTGGAAAGTTGGGTGATGAGGGATGCACAGTAACTCTCACAAAGAAATCTTGGAAGTTTCTAAGGGTGCACTTGCTTTAGCAAGAGGTAAGAAAGTAGGTACTCTTTATCTATCTACTTGTATTACTGATTCTCTTTCTGGTTTATCTACTTTAGATGTAGATGTGAAGATGTGGCTCTCTAGGCTTGGTCACATGAGTAAGAAGGGAATGGATGTTTTTAAGTCAAATGGTAAGAGTTCAGATTTTAAAAGTAGAGACCGAGATTTTTGTGAGCATGGAATCTTTGGGAAATAGGTGAAAGTGAGGTTTCTCACAACTGGGTCAACAAAGAAGAAGCACAAGTTGGAGCTTGTTCACACAGGTGTGTGGAGACCAGCTCAGGGAGCTTCTATTGGAGGATCACAGTGGTATGTTTCTAATGCTACAAGAAAGGATTGGGTTTATTGCATAAAGAGGAAATTTGATGTTTTTGACACATTGAAGAATAGGAAAGCCTTGGTTTTGAAGGAGAAGATGATGGATAGAGATCAACTCAAAGAGCTAAATAATTCTAAGTAGGGCAGTGTTGATTTAGACAAGGTTATGATCCAAAATGAGCTCGTGGGTAAAAATCATCAATCATAGGAAAACACAGTTATTGACATTGGTCAGGTGAGAACTGACATCAAACAAGTAGGTACCAACATCAGTCATGTGCAAACTAGAGTTAGTGGTGTTAGGCAGGTGGAGACCGACATTGATTAGGGAATCAGTGTTGGCAATTAGGTGGAATCGACATCGGTCGAGTGCAGACTAGGGTCGACCAGAGGTGACTGAGATTAGTCACTATCAGAATGGATTTTGGGTGGACAACAAGCTATCAAGGAGTCTCAAACACCCATGAGGAGGACTGAAAGGGTAAGTAAGCCTCAAATTTGTTATTCCCTTTCTTTATACTACTTGTTGGTCACTGATGGTCAAGAACAAGGAATTTTTGAAGAGGCAAAGTAGGTAGAATCTAAGAAACAGTGGGAACATGGCATCAATGAGGAAATTGATTCCTTGGGAAAGAACCAAATGGGAGATTTGGTAGAGTTGCCAGCTGAAAATAAAGCACTAAAAGATGAATGGATTTACAGGTTAAAGAAAGGAGAGAATGGATAGGTGAGACAAAAGGCTAGGTTATATGGTCTTGAGTAGGCTATAAGACAATGGTGTTTAAGTTTTGACAAGTGTATGACAAAGCATGGCTTTAGTCAATGTCAATGTGACCATTGTGTCTACTTTACTAGGTTGGATAATATTAGCTACATTATCCTATTACTATATGTGGTGTATATGCTTATTGTAGGGTCACACATGCAGGGAGTTGCTAAGCTAAAGGTAAAAGTAGCTCAGACATGTGCTAAGAAGGATTCAGGAGCAAAGAAAATCCTTGGCATGAGTATTAAGAGAGATAAGAAAAATCACAAGCTAATTCTGTCTCAAGAGGATTATGTGAATAAGGTAGTGGAGAGGTTCAATATGCAAGATGTATAACTAGTTAGCACACCTATGGATGGATAGTTCATATAACAGTGTCCCAAATCACATGATGAGGTTGAGTACATGTGTACTAAACCTGATATTACCCAAGTAGTGGGAGTTGTTAGCAAGTTTGTGGCCAATTTGGGAAAGAAGCACTGGAGAACAGTTCAGTGGATTCTCAAATATCTGAGAGGGACTAGCAGTAGGTATTCATGCTATGCAGGGTCAAGCACTTCTCTACATGGGTATGTAGATTCAGATATGGTAGGTGACTTAGATGGCAGGAGAAGTACCACATGATATGTGTTCATTATTGGTGGAATGACGGTTAGCTAGATTTCAGATGTAGAAGGTTGTTGCAGTCACAGTGGCTAGCAAGGAAATGATATGGATGACACAGTTCATGGAAGAGTTGGGAAAGGAGAAAGAGAGTTGCAAATTATACAGTGATAGTCAAAGAGAAATTCATTTTACAAATGATTCAGCCTTTCATTCAAGAACTAGATATATACAACTTAGGTACCACTTCATTAGACAGGTATTGGAGGATGGTGAGTTGAAGCTGGAAAAGATCCATATGGATAGGAACCCTGCATGTATGCTAACAAAGCTAGGAACAAAGGAGAAGTTGAATCTTCATCTGTTGGTCTTCAAGATTGAACTTGAAGAGGGATACAAGCTAGGAAATAAAATTAGAGGATGTACATGTATAGGTATAGGTGTAGCTGTTTATCTCCAAGTGGGAGATTATTAGGTTGTGGAGCTAAAAGCTTCATAGGTATGCAAATGGAGGAGGTTACTGAGTTTTACAATAACTGACATTAGTCTGATCAACTGACCTTGGTCATATCTAGTGTTAGAGCAACTGATGTCAGTCTGATCAACTAATGTTGGTCATCTTCAGTGTTCTCAGTAACTGACATTGGTTAGAGGTGGCCGACATTGGTCAGATAAGAATCGACGTCAGCAACCTGTGTGTGCATGCGTTTGCATGCACTTCCAAAACTAGTCTAATTTTAGATGGACAGTTAGTTTGCATGTAAAAGACTAATTTTAGTATTGAGTCTATGTTTCTAATTATTGTAATTAGGAAGTCTAATTATTGTTTGTATGGGATCTATTTAAGAGACCCATGGGGCATGTATTGTAATCAAGGACTAAGGACTTACAAAGGCAAGGACAAGGAAGAGATCCTTCCAATTGTAAGATCAGTTGATCTGTAGGTAGCAATATCAGGGAAGATCTACATGGTAAGTAAGATCAGTATTGATTTGTAGGTTGTTGCAAGATCAGGGAGATCTACTTGGAGTACTTTGAGTACTTGGTGGTATTGGCAGTATTGTTACTGACTGGTGGAGGGTACAACTCTATGTTTGAGTTGTGTTTGTAATTGAGAGAGAGAGAGAATTCTTGAGAGAAATATTGAATACCCAAGAGGTGTGGAAGAGTGTGATTTCTTCATTGTATTCTGGAAGAGTGTTAATATAAGATTGTATTGTTTCTCATATTCTGTGCTATTTCTAAATTCTAGTTACATATTACTTCTGGTTTAATTTTGTGTTTAGTTGCTTATACAAAGGAAATCAATTGTGCTCTTAGCAGTGGATCCTAACATATTCGAACCTCTATTTGAGTTTATCTTGAGGCCAAAGGACTATCACTCTAGCCAAATTTATCCATACTTCCACAATTAATAATCTAGCAAGTTGTAGGTAACTTTATACTTGTTTTTTTATTTTAATTCATATCTAACCCTCTTGACCTAATTATACTTATCTCCTAGCTTCTTGTCTCTGACCAGACCCATATTTAAATCCCCACCTGACCATTTATCCAATATGTAATTCCCTTTTGTTCATTTCTAGAAACACATAGGCAATCACTAATGGTTAGCCCAACCATCGATGGTTAGGCCAACTACCGATGGTTCACCCAACTTTTTATCTTGGATCTAGCTCATGCTAGGTAGTCCACTCAACTATCTTTCTAATAACCCCTTTTCTAGTGTCTTTCTTATCTATAGGTTATTCCTTCTAGGCTAAAGAGGAGTTCCTATCATCGTCTAGATCATGCATGTGTTTTTATTAGGTATTCCTTTACACACCCCTTTTACTAGTTTATTACTTGCTTCCAAATTAAGAAATGAGAAAAAATTAAGAGAAACATTTTGGTAATCCTGATTGGACCTAGCATCCCTTTTTATTCCTTTATTCTATGCTCATCTAATGAAATCTAAAATTTTGTTTGGGTTTAAAATAAACCTTTTACACACATTTATTGCTTTCTTGTTTTAGTTCATCCAGTACATTAAAAGCAAAGTAATTAATCATAGCTTTCACTCTTGTATCACACACATTTTCCAAACCACATCAATCAACATATTAAAACAAACTTGAGACAAGGCCCGACTAGGATTTCATCACCTAGCGATAAACCTTACCCTTCCCTGACAATCTTACTTAGAGGTCATTACCAAGGGGAGAACCAAATTTACTCTCTGGTTGAGTATAAAATCTAAAATTTAGTATATCTTGGCTGAGCACCTGATACCCTTATCACTATGGTGCATGAAGTGAGGGTGTAGGCCCTAATATCAAGCAATGTACTGAAGATCAGTACAAATTTTCTATCTTGAACACATAAAAACAACTTGAAACTAACCTTAGATTTCCTCTTTACTACATGATCTACAAACCAAATTTCTTCTTCACACTTTCTAAGGCATAAGCCAACAGTGATTTAAAAATAACCCTATGTTGTTAAATGCACTTTAGTGTATGTTTGATTTCCTTGAGATCTTTTCCTTTTGCTTGCTTTGTGTTTGATTTGTGAGTTTTTATATTTATTTTCTATTCCTCTCATGGTCTTTACTAGATAACAACTAAGGAATCAAACCAAACAATAACCTCTTTCTTCTTCTTCTTCTATGGAGTATACTTATGATGTTGAGGGTTCCTCTCATTTTTCTCCCCCTCTTACTAGGCCTCTGATTATTGTTGAGGGTGATGCAGATTTTGCTACCTTCATTGATAACAATCTCATGGCTCTTTATCATTACCTTAACACCTTATCTAATCATAAATCTCTTTCTTCTATTCCTTATATTGATCCACCTTATGGTATGCCTCCCCATCTTTTGGTGGGTACCACCTCCACCCAACCTATACTCACCCAAGCCTCTTTTTCTTCCAATATCCCACCTACTACCACTCCCCAAACTCCATCCAACATCCCAACCAATAACCAAACACCTACAACCCCAACCAATACCTCTAACATTGGATCAAATTTAACTCTTGTTACCTATACTCCTACCATGGGGGTATCTTCTACCCTTATTTCTAACATTACCCTTAGTTTAACCAACCCATGAATTTATACCCCACTATAGATTTTAATACTTTCCATACTTCAAACACATCCACCTATTAACACTAGAGTTACCACCCACCAAGAACTAACTAGCACTTTCATACCTCCAACCCAATCTACATCCATACCACCATCCACCAACCCAAACATTCCTCTAAATCAACCCATATCAGCCCCCCAACAAGCACCCATGACATCCTACCAATATGTTTCTAACCCACAAGGATATATAACACCTTTCACCCAACCATTTGTGCCAATCAACTCTTATGTATCATCATCCCAACCTCCTATGACTGCTTACCAATATGTGGATTCTTTAAAACCCTCTATCACTTATCTATACATTGCTACCACCTAACCTCAACAAATCTTACCACCTAGTTATGTAGCTTCCCAACCTCAAATAGATTTGGTCAAGATGTTAATAAATAAAATGACCAACATGGAGTCATCTATCTCTAGGTCTCATAACCTTTTATCTTATGATCAAATCTATAATGAACCCATTCATCCATCTATTCCTATCCATTCCTATACTTCTTAATATAAATTACCCAAGTTTTCTAAATTTTAAGGCAAGGAGGACCCCCAAAAACATTTAAGAGCATTTCATCATTTTTTTTATTTGATGGCATATGATGATGATCTCCTCCTTCGTACCTTCCCCATGTCTTTATTAGGACCAGCCATTGATTGGTATAGTGCTCTCACCAAGCACTCCATCTTTTCCTTCTCCCAACTAGCCCAAATCTTTTTAGAGAATTTCTCAGTAAATATATCTAGAAAGGTTTCTATTACTGACCTCTATTCTATTAGGAAATTTTATGATGAATCAATTACCTATTTCATATCTAGATGGAGAGGTCTCATCAACTAGCTTTCTTTCTCCTTACCCCAACTTGAGTTGATTGAGATCTTCTCTTGGGGTTGTGATAAACATATTTCCCCTACTATTCAAGTCCAAAATTTTAGAACTTTTGATGAGGCAATCACCATGGCATGTAAACTTGAAAATTGAGCCATTGACAAAGGGAAATTGAAACTATAGAATAAGAATTCTAGATTTAAATCTAATGACACTTCCTCCACCAAAACCACTAACTAATCCAACCATCCCACTACCAAAAAAAAATCATCTACAAACTTAGTGATCCTAAAAACTACTCCACCACCAACTATCAACCAACCCCATCAAACTAATTCTTCCAACCCTTCCTACCAACAAAGCCAAAACTAAAACTAAGCTCCTCCAAAATAATATACCCCCATAGGGGAGTCTTATACTTTAGTTTTGGACAAATTTCTCAAAGCTAACCTCATCCAACTTCCACCTATCAAACCACCCCAATAATTTGATGCTTCTTTCCCCATGCTTGGTTGGTAAAATGATAATGACCATTGTGCCTTTCATCAAGTTATAGGACATGATGTTAGTAGATGAAATACATTCAAAATTCTTGTCCAAAGCTTAAGTGATAATGGATAACTTGCATTGGATAATCTAAATGCACCTCCTAATCAGTCCCTCAACATATTCCACAAAACTTTCCCCAATCATGCTCCTTCTACCCATCACCATGAAAACACACCTGAATCATCTCACTCTCATGAGGCACATACAATCAATGTTATTATTATTAAGCCCATTGTTTAGGAAACACTTACCTCAACCACCTCTTCCTCCATTTCACTTATGGAAGTGGTAAACTCACCTCCTATTCTTTTGGATACCCAAATGAAGGAATCAACCACCCCTCTCTCTTCACTTGATGAGATCTTAGCTTTATCTACCTTTCCTTTGATGGAAATACCAAAGGACACAACCTTTACTTTAACCATTTATTATTCCTCCACTCCACCCATTGAAGTGGTAGAACTACCTTTTATTCCTTTGGAAACCCAAACAAAGGAAACAACCATGTCCATACCTTCACTAGAGGATACCAATCCTACCTCCCCCATCATAGAACCATCTATTTTCCCTTTGGAAACCATACCAAAAGAAGAGATTACCTCATATACCTAACCACAAATTTTGGAACCTTTCATCAAAAACAAAGATGAAGGATCCATTTCCTCTCCTCTACCTAGGGGATTAATTTTGGAAACCAATGACCAAAGAACCAAATCCATCTAGAAGCCCTTTTCTAGACTAGTCCAAAGTCTAGAGTTCACTTCACAACCACACTTTGATAGAGCCACCTTTTGTCATTATCTTGGGATCCCTTACCAAAATAAATATGAATCCTCAACCTCACTTAAACCTACCCTTAAACCCATTATTACCTCTTCATCGAATACATTTTCTTCCAAAACCATAAGTGAACCATCCCAACCACCTCCATTTAACATTGATAAATCACCTTATGCCTCTCTTACCAAACCTATCAAGAATATAAGAATTTTTCCCACACCTAGCCATACTCACCCTTCTTTAAATTTGGACTTAACCCCATCTAGTCCACTAAAGAAACCCTTCACTAAACCAATTAAGAAAGTAGAGTTACCCAAACCTCTACCTTGAACTAGACCCATACCACCTCCTTCCCACTTACCTTCTATCTTAGGACCCCATCTTTCTACCATCCCAACTACCTATTCTTCCTCTAGTAAACCATCTCCCTTTTATCTACCTACACCTATACCCATCAAATTATCTAGGTCTCCATCATTATTAACTAACCTATCTACCTCCACTTTCCCACCTATATCCAACCCATCATCATCTAAATCTTCCACTCTCAAATAATTTACCCTAAATCCAACCATAACTAAGAAATCCCAACCACCAATTAAAACCATTCCACTAGCTACAACTTCTAAGGTGAAAACTACTTCTAAGAAGTCTCCCATCCCTAAAATTATAAACCCATCACCTCCAACACCTTTGAATGAATCATATTCAACCATCCTACAAAGGTTTTTATAAACTTCTTCCATTAACTTACCACCTATCAAACCATTCTACCCTTCCAATACTAAACCATCTTAGTTCAATGATAAATTGATCTATGCATACCATAGGGCATTGAGACATAACATAGATAACTACAAATCTCTCCAATCACTTCTTCATAGCCTATATGACAAGGATTATCTATTATTAGATGAACCTCTCTTACCTCTATTACTAACCTAACAACCCAACTAACCTATTCAACATTTACCTATACCCCCACTCTCACCCAAGAATAAGGAAGAGGAATTGAAACAACCATCAAACCCAAAAAACCCCCTCATCCACACTATTCATATGGTTACTCAATCTTGGGCCCAATATAAGGATAAGGGAAAATCCAAAGTGTCCATTCCATGGACATACCCTTCAAACCCTCAACCCTCCAACTAGAACTAAATATCTTTACCCTCACCTTCAAAATGACCAAAACCCAAGGTATCTATTTTAAGAGCCTCTCCTTGCAACCCTTCTGCATCCATCCAGTGGATAGTGTTGAAATAACTTTAACAAACACCTTTGAAGATGAGAATTTATGAACTAATCCACACCTAACCTCATCATTTTCAAGAACTGATAGAGGCTCTGCAATATATAGAGGTTCAACTAAATTATCCTCAACCTCTTACACCCTTTGTTAGAACCCTCCAAATTTCTACCTTCATCACTTTTTAGGATTTTGAAATACCTCCTATTCATCTTAAGGATTTTAATCCTCCCTTCTTTATTATCACACACATCAATCAAACCCATATCAAAAGGGTAAGGATTGATGGAGGAGATAGTGTCAACATTATCTCCTCCTATGCTTATGACCAACTTCAACTCCCCAAGAACATGTCAAAAAGTGTAGTGGTCCTTCATTCCTTCAATGATACCATGGCCACTACCTTGGGGACAGTTATCCTCCATATTTTCTTGGGACCTCGTACCATTCCTAAACTATTTTATGTTATAAAGGGTGAGTTATAATATAATGTGTTACTTATTTGACCTTAGATCTATGCCATGAGTTTTGTCCCTTCTAACTTGCATCGATATGTCAAATTTGAGTATAAAGGTCAAGTTTTTATAATTAAAGTTGATCCTAGTCCTTTTACCTTTTTCAATATGACATACTGACCTAATGATGTTCTTATTCCTCCCTCATCGACCTTATCATCAACTGCTAATAATACTACCTCACCACCAACCAAAACTAACAACACTCCCACCTATATCATTAATGAACCTTCTAATAGCTCATCTATCCCTTCTTCTCAGATCTCCAAATAAGACCCCTTAGAACCCACATTCCAACATCTCTCACTTAGGGAATATCACCTTTTAGCCTTGGATGCTTTCCTTACTCTACAAGAATATGGGAACCTCAAGCATGACCCTTCCTATGATCCTAACATGAAAACCATCATCCCTTTTAGGCTCCATAACCATCAAATAAATTTCATTTATGGGGGACTTAATCAACCACTTCTCACTTCCACCACTGCCTCATCTATATGACCATTTATCACTGATTTATCCTACCTCAAAAAACTAGCTTTTGCCAAAGTTTACCTTTATAGAATGCTTAGAAGGGGTTTACTCTTAGCCTTTATGAATAGGGACCTCATGAGCTACCCATAATCAAAACATAAAAACCTTGTGAGTTATTCAACCTTAGGTTCATACCACCCAAATAACCCACCTCACCAAAACCCATCACCACCATCAATGAGGATGTTCCATCTTCACCAACCCCATATCCATCAAAGATTGAAGACTTTGATATCATCCCATATAATTTTTTTTAATCAACACCATTATTTTGGCCCCCCTAACCTATTAAAAGGATGGATGAACTAAAACCCTTATTCTCATCCATCCAAAAATGATAGAGTGAGATTCTCCTACCTTCAACACCATCCAACATCATGATGATAATTCCATTATCACCTACCTCAGTGTGGGGGACTATTCTATTCATTAATCCCTTCCTCCTGATATGTTGACTAAATCCACTATCAATGTCAACTTGGGTACTCAAGATAATCCCTGTATCATCAAGATAAACCAATCCTTAAATTCCATAGAGCAACAAGATTAACCTTCTTTCCTTCATGATTTTAGCATAACATTTGCTTGGTCCTATCAATATATGCCTATAATTTACCATTTTATTACCCTCCACAACATTTTCACCCACCCCAAGGTTAAGCTAGTTCGGTAGAAGCTTTGTAGGATATATCCTTGTATAGCCATTCTTGTCAAAGGACTTCATCGTCTCTTATATGTCAACTCATTTAGACCATTGACTACCCATAATGGGTTTCTAACATCATTCCCATTACCAAACCCACAGGGTGACTTTGCCTCTACATCAATTTTTATGACCTCAACCTCACTTTCCTAATGAATGACTTTCTTTTGTTAAACATTGACTAACTTGTTGATCTTATAGCTGGCCATGAAATGTTATCTCTCATGGATAGTTTCTCAGGATATAATCAAATCTTGAATGCTCCTAATGATCAACATAAAACTTCATTTATCACCCCATGGGGGATCATGCCTTTTGTTCTAAAGAATTTTGGAGCAACCTATTAACATGACATGACCTACATTTTTCATGACCTCATCCATAAAATTGTAGAGGACTATGTAGATGATCTCCTTGAGAAATCCAAACACTGCAAGGATCATCTAGCCATTCTCAAAATTATATTTGAATGACTAATCCATTATCATATAAGTCTCAACCCCAAGAAATTTATTTTTGGGGTCTTATCAGGAAAGCTTCATGTCTTTATCATCTCTCTTTAAGGAATCAAAATAGACCCCACCAAAGTTAGATCAATCTTGGAGATGCCTCATCCTAATAACCTTAAACAACTGTGTAGCCTATAGGGGAAGTTCCAATCCATTCATCACTTCATCTCCTAGTTATCATATAGATGTCAACCCTTTCACCATCTACTCAAGAAAGACACCTCTTTTAAGTGGACCAAGGACTACCAACAAGCCTTTGATTCAATCAAGGAGTACCTTATCTCTCCACCTATCATCATCCCTCCTAGAGAATACCAACCCTTCTACCTTTATATATCTATCATGAGCCATTCCTTAGGGGAAATGCTCACTCATCATGATGAACTAAATAAATAGAAATCCATTTAATACATTAGACACACACTTATAGAATATGAGACACAATATACTCATCCTGAGAAACTTTGACTCACCTTAGTATTTGTGGCCTCCAAACTCTGTCACTACCTTATTAATAAAAAAAACTATGTCATCACTAACATCGACCCACTCAAGTACATGCAATCTAAACCATACCAAAACCAGTGTATTGATAAGTGGCTCATGCTCCTAGCTGAGTTTAATCTTGAGTTCTTTTATAAAAAGTCCATTAAAGAGCAAGTCATCATTGATAAATTGGCCTAAAATCCTCTACCAGATAATCAACTACTTCATCTTGCTTTTCCAGATGAGTCTATCATAACTCTTTCCTAGGAGGAACCTACCTACCAAATGACCATGTTTTGTGATGAATCTAAATGTCAATGTGGTAGAGGTGCTAGATTTATTCTCATTACCCTCAATGGTGAAACTCTTCCCCTTTCCTTTAAACTTTAATTCAAATGTGCCAATAATGTGGTTGAGTACAAAGCCCTAGTCACAGGTCTCCAAACTACTCTAGCCTTGGGAGTCAAGATAATCAATGTCTTTATCAACTCCTAACTGGTCATCAACTAGGTCAATAAATCCTATAAATGTAAGAATGATGTCTTACTAAAGTATAAACAACTTGTAGATGCACTTTTAGCATCATTTAATCACCACCTTATCCAGTCTATCCCATGATCTACCAATAAGTTCATGGATACAATGGCTTCCCTTTCTTCCCAAATTCCATATCAACCTATCAAATCTAAAATATTTGTCACCATACATTAATTTATCATACCCTCATATATCAATTCTGACCTTCCCACCATTTTTCATGTGGAAACATCTCCTTTTGACATTTGGTATGACCAAATTTTTAACTACCTTAACCTCAATATTATTCCTCCCAACCTTTTGAGGAATGCTCAAAGATCCTTTGTTTAGAGTACCTCTCATTACACCATACTATGGGGATTCATTTATAAAGGTATCTTAAACAACCTCCTTCTCTATTGTTTACATAGTCATGAAGATTCCCACACTATCAAGGAAACACATGATGGAATCTATGGGGGACATTTTAGTGGCCTAGCTATCGCTAAATGTATCCTTTACCTTGAATATTAGTGGCCAACCCTCAATTAGGATTATTGATATAAAAAAGTGTGTGAAATTTCAATAACATGCTAACTTACATCATGCACCTGCCCATGGTCTTTGAGTATCCAAAGACTATTGGCCCTTATCATAATGGGGTCTTGATCTTATTGGGGAAATCAATCCTAATTCTTCACAATGACACCAATCTATCATTAATGCTACTGAATGTTTCACCAAGTGGGTGGAAGCCATTCCTCTTATCTTGACTAAAGCTAAAAAGATTATTATTTTCATCAATCATCATATCATTTGTCACTTTAGTGTTCCCCATAAGATCATCACTCATAATGGTAAATATTTTAAAAATAAGAAAGTCCAAGGTCTTTGCAATGCTTTTGGCATCAAGTTAATATTTTCCTCACCTTATCATCCCCAAGCAAATAGATAGGTAAAAGCCTCTAAAAAATCCCTCACCAAAATGCTAACCAAAGTAGTAAGAGTTTCAAGTTAGGATTGACACTTGCACATCCCTTTCACTTGATGGGCCTATCACACTAGCATTCTAACCTCTACAAGTGATACCCATTTATCTCTTGTCTTTGGGGAAGAGGAAATATTACCTCTCAAATTCCAAATTTCTTTTCTTCACATATCTTTGCATGAGATTCTTTTGAAGAGTGATTATCATCAAGAATGTATCACATGTCTTGAAATACTTGATGAACATCACCTCATAGCACTTAGTCATCTCCATGTATGTCAAGAATGAATCAATTGTGATTAAAAAAAAACACTTTAAAGAGTGATAATTCAATATTATAGACCTCATCCTTAAGGAAAACAAACATGTAACTAATATGGAGAAAATCAAAATAGGCAAGTTTGCTTACAATTGCCTTGGAACCTACATCATAACCCATAAGTATGGATCAAGAGATTATCATTTATATTCTCTCAAATGAAAACTAAAACTTGAGCCTCTCAATGACTTGCATATGCATCCTTTCTTTTGTTAAATTAGGATCACATTCACCTTTCTGTCTAACTTAAACTCCTCCCTTGGTTTATGAGATTTTCACTTTCCTTACACATTCACTCTATTCCTCTTGGGGACAATTGATTACAACATAGGCCCATGTGATTATCCATCATAGTTATAGCCTAATCCTAAGCATGGATACCATGGCTCTACCCATGGTATGGTTCTCATGGATACTTTTCATCTCTAATCAAATGGAATCCCATGATTAGTTGTCTCTCAAACCACTTTCCCTCATCTATCATTAACCTTTTGTGTTAAAAGTCTTGACTCTATAAAAGTAGAGATTTAAGCCTAAATATATTTGTCCATGTCTAAACCTAGAATTCAAAATCAAATTGGGATACCAAAAATATGAACTGGGTCTATAACTCTAGTATTGTAGACAGCTCTATTAAAGGACAACTATCCAACAACTAAATTTCTTAAAGATAAACTACTCCCTTGAAGGACATTTATAAAAATATAACTTTAGACCAATTCCTTAAAGGATGACTAAGTTAATTTTTCGAAAAAAAAACATTTGAAACTTCCCACATTGATAAGCTTTACCAACCTATCAAAACAAAAAAATCAACAAACAACCCTATGTCAAAATCAAAGCAAGGAATCCACAATCAGCTTTTACATATGGCATTAGTAGACATCCTAAATCAATTAGTATACACATTATATTAAGAAATAGACTTGTTTATTATGATTCTTTGGTCACCTAAAGAAGGGGCAAGCTAACCCATATCAGGTTACCATATCACCCATTTCCCCTTTCAACCTATCACCTACTTTCCCTTCATACCCTCTCTAAAATTAAGGGATTATGAGCTTAATTGACACAAAGTGATAAATATACCTTCTTTTCCAATTAAAGCATGCTCATGTGAAGCATTAAAAGAGCTTATTTTCATTAAGTCCATTCAACTTTGGTTTTTTAGGATATTACCAGTGCACACATCATGTATTTTTCTTACCCTCTATTTATTAGTCCATGTGAATATATGTCTTTTGACTCTTCTCTCTTTTTCAAATTTAGTGCATTATCTAAAACTAATTCACGTGCTTTCATTATATCCCCATATCACATATCATATCAAAACATTCCAAACATCATTCTCATCAATGCAATAATCTATATACATCATAAAATTATATACCATGTCCATAAACCATATCCTATCCATAAATAAAACATCAAAACCATAAAACATCAATAATCACATCATAACATCATTATCATTAGAACAATAATCATTTATCATATCATAAACAACATAAAACACATCATATAAACAAACACCATAGACCATGTCTTATTGCTACTTCCATAAACATAACACCAATTTAAAACATCAACATGTCACATCTTGAGAAACCATGACCCACATCACCATATAAAATCCTCTCTATGAACCAATCATCATATAGACAAACATCATCAAAAAAACCATAATCAAAACCATCAATCACATGTCCAAAAACATATCTATGTACACACACATTATTCACTATATATAAACCCAAACATCACCTAAAATATGCACATTAAAATATTCATCATAAGATCAAAACATCTCATCACAATCATGTTTCAAATTCCCTCATCACATCATCATATAACCTCATAAAATCACCCATGATCATCAACATCACATCCATCAATGAACACATGCATATCATCCATCAACATCATCACATGCCTAAACTACGAGTCAACATATCATCTCATAAAACACGGAGTATGAAAAACCTATCATTTCATCATAACAAATTATTACCATAAACATTACCATAAACATCCATAAATATCTCATCATGAACATCCATAAACATTACAACATACCTAAACTAATGAACCATAAATTTCATAAGCATAATCCATAAATATCTAAAAACATCAAATAAATAGAACAATCATAAAAACCATCAACATCAATAAACATCCATAATCATCATAAAACCTCATCATTTTATACATCATAATCAAAGTAACACATGCCAATGAGTCTAGAAACCTCAATAAAAAATGCATGTCACACTCTATAAATCTCTCTCTCTCTCTCTCATATATACATCTCACATCATCAACGTGTAGGCTGGTATCAAAATCAAAAACATATACATCACATAATCTCATATATTAGGCCCTAAGGGCACCACTCCCACTAGACCCACCTACACCTACACCTACACTACCATCTAGTGTTGGTCCCCTAATATCCCTACCTACCCCACTATAGAGGCCCACTATCTCAGAGTAGCTATAGATAGACCCCCTACTAAACTAGCCCTATACTCTCCATATTGAAGCTCCATTAGCAATTGTGCTAGTGTTATCACCTCATAATACCTCAAGTCCTCAATGGTGGCTAAGTACCATGTCATAAAAATTATATTGGTCCTCTTTTTAGTGCCCCTACTAGTTCTACCACTGATCCTAACCTCTACCTTAGTGAATCTTTCTCTTAGGTCACTAACCTAAGAGAGATCCTTACCTAATCTCACTCTCTAGTCAACATCACCACCTTACCCTATAAAATTAAAATATATCCCTATAAAATGGCCACCTATCCCTATAGTCCAATGATTTAGGCCTATGCTACTTTATGTGCTACCTATGCCTATCCATCCTAGCTACCACCCTATACTGATACCCCAATATGATCACATCCATGGGCTACTAGCCCCCATCACCCCACTCAAAATTAACCACTATATATCAAGCTTGGTACCATGCCACAACCATCCACAATACCTACCTCATCTATCATGACTCTCACTGAAAACTCCTCATGATCTAAAACAATGTCCTATGGTTATGGTTCTAAGAGCAAAAACTCTATGTCCTCCCTCTTATATCTCAAAAAATTTGGTGAAATCCCCTACACAAGGCCAAACTACCTCTAAACTCAATCAAATGGGATAAACTTAGTCTCACTCTCACACCTCACATATATCCATCACCAAATGTACAGTGATAACATGTGGTAACTATACTAGGCCCATGTAGGCTAGCCCATATATGTCCTCCACACTACGTCACCCACCACTAATACCTCCAAAGCATCCCTGAACCAATCAATATTTTTAGCACCACCACCTGCCCCTATCAATGCATAATCTCCTCACCATTACAAGAAACCCACTTTATAGCTTTTTAGTGCATAACCTTCCCATGGTAGCCCCAAAGATCTCACCACCTAAATATGATAATATGCCTAGTAATGGAGAATAAATCCCACACTAATCCCATATCACATGTGTGTTATAAATACCTAGATCTCCTTGTAGATTTAGATTAATAACATTGGGCCCCACATAAACATAGTCCTCCCTAATAACATCTCTACTAGCACCCCTAGTAATAGGTATGGAAATCAACCACTACTCTAATATGGTAGAGAAAAGTAAGACACAACCATCATCATCATTGTAAGCAAGCATATACTCCATGGATCCCTATAGTATAGTGGCCCATAGAAAATACCACCTACACAATACCTAGTATAGGCTTGATCTACTTCATATATCAGATCTATGTGGTAATCTCTCTCCTCACTCTCTAGGTGATATTTTAGCTCTCCTCGAATGGGTAGCTATGTAATCCTATGAATATCCTCTAATGGATGATCATCTTCTTAGTTGAAAGAAAAAATGTGTTTATGGCTAGGTCCCATCTCTCAATGAGGGACACAATTATAGTCACATCCCATGATAAGTGATAGTAGTGTCTCATGGCCCCTAGGCCAACCTCCTCCATGTGTCTCCATTCATCATCATTCATCACATCATAAACCTCTATGAAGATCTTAGGGACTTGATCCCTCATCTAAATTTGGTTGCATTCTTGCATAACAATCATATTAGCATGAATAATTTAAGCTAAGAACCAACCTAAACCTACCTTTTTCAACCTATTCCCATATAACCCATCATGTCTACCATATTACCTATATCAATCAACCAATTTAACTATTTCACATAACTACTATTCAACACCAACCCTAACACATTATTTTACATACCTGATATTTATTTTACCTGACTATACCCACCAACCATTGTAAGAAAATATCTTTGTTTGGATATTTATGGTATATGTGTTTTAATTGATGTCAAGTGTCATTGGTGATGACAAAGTGGTCTAATAGGTCATAGTGAGATAGAGTATGGTGGCTTAATTTACTTGGAGCAATGTGATCCTTGTAGGGGTATACATGGGTGTCCTGGGTGGATGTTGTATGGCTGAATATAGCCTAGTATGATGATGTATGACTTGTTCCTAATGTGTTATATTCTCAAGGGTTGACTTAATGTGGCCTTCATGAAGTGTATAGGTTAGTTTATGCCTTGTGGGTTTGACCACATATGGTTTCCTATGGGGTTTTGAGTACTTTGGCATGTATATCATGATGAGGAGATTAGTATGCTTGAAATATGAATGTTGGACATGTATAGGATAATGAGAGGTCATATAGATGATTTTTAAGAGGTGTCTAGTGGTTTGAAAGGTAGTTTGGTGGACTAGTTGGGCTTGTGAGGCCTTGTAAAGGGTGAAAGAGGGATTTTAGCATGTTTATGATGGTGTGTGCATAAGTGATGGGTCTCATGAGAGGCATAGGAATATTATAGATATTATGGAAGAGCATGGAATTCAGTTTGTTCATCTTGGTTTGCTATTAAGGGTAAAGACCTAGTGAGATTTGCCATTCATGCTTGGTCAAAAGGGTGGTTAATTTGGTCTGACAGGTTGATGAAGATTGTGGATAATGTGTTGATGCCTAAGAGGGCCTATGAGGTGTCTTGGGTACTTAGAGTATCTTTGGAAGTGAAATAATCTAATTTTTAACTTCTTGAGTTGATTTTTTCATTGTTGCCTAGGTGTCTTAGATATCTGTGTAGGCAGATTTCTGACATCATCATTTGTATGTACAGAGGATTTTGACAAATTTAGTCATATGGGTTAGTAGAGTTTTATGACCAATTGTTATGTTAAATTTTTTAAATATTTAGGTGCTAAGGTGAATAAGTTGTGTTGGGTAAAATTTGACCTCCCAAACATATTTGCACATTCCAACAGTCAAATTTTGATGTTTTTCTCATGACCATTGGAATTCAAAAAATTGAATTTGCTAAGGATGACCAGAGTTTAGTTTTATTGCTATAAATTTTGATGGAGATGGAATTATATGATAAAGTAAAATAAAAAGTGGTAGAGGACTCTGATTGAGATTGATAAAATTAAATTTTAGGTCTTGAATGTTTGTACATATTTAGATATGGTTGACCAAAGTTGACTTCCTTATGCAGAAGTGTCTAGTGAAGGGTTTTCAGTTGGTATTGATATCAAATAGATGTTTCATGATTTTATAACCATTTAAAATTGTTTTAGACATCATGTGAGTGATTTTTAATTATTTTTGAGGTTTGAATAATTATTTATCTAGTTAAACATTGATTACTTTTTGGAGGTACCTTCACCCATGAGGTTTTGATGCATATTGGCAAAGTGTGATAGGTTTTGGTATTAAAAATGTGGTTAGTAATGCATGTGATGATTTAATATTGTTATAGGGGTATTTTTGAGTATACATATTCATTTGGAATTGGTCACATGGTTTTTTTTTGCATAGTAGAGTGAAAAAATTGAAAAGGTCTTCTTGAGACCTATTTGGGACCATTTGGGACGTAGTGAAGTGTTCATATGATACTTGCGGATGACTTGTTTTGATGAATTGATATTTTATAAATGTATTTAAGGATGATTTAATAGATAAGGCATGATAATTTGCTGACTTGGATGGGTGACATGGTTTCAATAGGTCTTGTATATATACAAGGCATTTAGAGACCAAAAGTGGGACTTGTGTGTGGAGTAAATGCAAGAGGGGTGAAGCAAATAAAAGGAGGAATTAAAAAGAGGTGTGAGACCATGAAAGAAATGAGAATTTATTTATGAAGGTTTAAAATTATGTGTTAAAGTTTGTAAGGGTTTGTATTCATGATGATTTGATGATATTTCTACGTATGAGAAGTGTTTGAGTAAGAGAAGAAGAGGAGTCATATGCATATGTGAGAGGCATATTTGAGGGTATTGAAGCAAGATAAGTTCATGATTAGGTATAAAATACATTATATCTAAAGAATTCATCATATATTGATAGTTTATATTGGTGGTATGTTGGTTCTCATCATCAAGACAAGTTGTTGCTTGTCACCTTAAGGGGTTGGTACTCTTTGTAGAGTTGGTTATTCACAAAAGGATCTATTGTTTGCTCCATATTTATAGGATGATATTGCATTGTTGTTTCAGGATTGAGAGTGGGTTTTATACTCGATGAGGTTTTCCCACTGTATATCTTGTGTCTTGATTACTTAATCTCTCATGATTGTTTACTCATTGTTATATCTATCTTGTGCTTCTCATATGTGCTGATAAGATTGTTTAAGAGGTTTGAAAGATAACAAGGATTGGAATAAAGGTTTGTAACCACTAATTCACCCCCCATATTAGTGGAATATACCTCTATCAATTATTACCAGAGCATCATGTCCTTTGGAAAAGGTCTAAAAACCTAAAGGTGATCGTAAGGAGTGAGGTATGGTTGGTTATGAGTGCACACAAGCTAAAGATAATGTTCTTCATTTGAATAAAAATGAAGATTGATCTAAAGAAGAAGGTGTCTTATGCAATGAAGTTGGTTACCATGGAAAAAAGGTAAAAGTTGATCATGTTGAGGTCATAAGTATTCTTGGAATCATGAAGAAGCAAAGAAAGAAGAATCATCAGCTGAGACATATGCATCCTGATGATCAAAGTGAAACTCTTGAAGGAACTTTGAATGGTTGGCATAGGTCAAAGGGTAAAAACCAATGTATTGGTTATTATACAAAGTATGTCATTTCATTTATTTATTGGTTCTTTTTCAAAAAAACTGAGCATTAGATAATAGAAAAAAATAAGAAGAAGAAACTCTTGTGAGGAAATGTGCTTAGAGAAAGCTTACAAAGAAGTAATGTGAACAATATGTTGACATAAGGCTTGGTAGCCTAGTTGATCAAGATAAGACTAAGGAGAATAAGGTTGGAAGATGTGGATCATGGTAAGAATTTTTATGACATGGTTGGTCAAAGGTATTGACCAAGTTTTAGGACCCGAGGAAGAAGAGAAAGCAAGATAGTATATTAGGAAATATTCTATGCATGCAAGATAAAGGTTTCCAAGCCTGACAAGAATTTTTTGATGCTCATTGGCATGTGTAAACATTACATGGGAAGATTATAATTTTGGAGATGTTTGGGAGGGTCCCTAAGAATGTTTTCCAAGCATTAGTTCAAGGGTTAATGACACAACTTTATGAACATTTGTTAAGAAGGAAAATAGGTTTTTATGTGCCAAAACCCTAAGTTTAAACCTAAATGGAAAGATTTGATTTGTTTGTACCTATATTTGTGTTATAAGTCTAGTTTTATGATTATAGGTTATGGAGGACTCTTCCAAGATTCTGTAGATGTGCTTTGTTAGACTTGATCGTGTGTGGGTCCCACTATAAAGTGCTTCTTAGTGAAGAAAAGTGATTTGCTCAGCATAAGTTCAAATGACTAGGTGATATAATGGATAAGAGATGCATCTTGAGAGTTGTTTCAAATGGATATGGAAAGTTTCAATGAGATTCATCTGTTTGTGTCAAAGTTCTAGAAGTTCAAAGTTGCCTAATCGCTAAAGGGCTAATAGAGAAAATAATGAAGTAATGCAAGCATGAGTTGTAGCTATTTAAGAATGAATCAAATTGATTGAGGTATTTTTTCAAGGCCTATACCTAATTTTTAATTTGTTGGTAAGTATTTATGGTGATCATACATAAGCTATAAAGTACTCTCAAGTTGACCTATCTGTGTGAGTGAAGATAGTGAAAGGGTGAGGTTCAGTGTTTGATCTATATGTTTTGTATTTTCTATTAGACCTCCATAACCTTCTGAATGGAGTTTATTTAAATATGATAAAGATATCATGAATTCCATTGAAGTTAAAGAAAGTGTCCCTACAGGTTGAAGAAGACATTATCTTCATGATTGTGTCTTGAATTAGATTGACTACTCCAGGTATGCCAGGTGAGATGAAGAGTTTGAGACTCTTTGACAAAAGTTGATGAATCTTATGGATATATTTTTGTGGTTTGGAATTAATTTGAACTATTAATTTATTTTATAAAATGAAAAAATAGGTTAAGATATTGAGTTGTCAAAGTCAAAATTGACTGTCTAGTTGTGTTAAGATAGTAAGAGAGTGATCTAAGAAATTGAACTGTTAAACTAATGATTGATGTCAAGACAAGAGATCTAACTGATGGAGAATGAATTAGAGAATTTAGAGGAATTATGGATGTAAATTATATGTTATGAAAGTGTTATTTTAAGTGATATACAAGAACATATACATGACTATACTATTGGAAGCTATAGGCAGTCTGAGTGGTCAATTTGAAGGAGTAAATTGGAAGTTATTTGAGCAGAGTTGATGAAACAAATAAGTATGAAGATGTTCTACAAGTGTCAAATATTGATGAGAAGGTATTATAAGTCATGTTTTGTTTCTAATCAAGTTTGGACAGTCAAAAATAATTGACTATAATTTGACTATGTTTTACCAGAATTGAGTGAGCTTATGATAATGCTTTCTATGTTTTAAGGCCTAATGATGAGTAGACTAAAATGGATTGGTTCATGAGGTGAGTTAATGTTCCAGGTAGCATGGATATGTTTTGGAATGAGAAATGGTATATTGGTTATAGGTTTGATGTGTTTGAATCTTGAAAGAGTGAAGGTCTCTATCTATGCTTCACAAGAGACTCATGTAGATGAAGAAACGAGATTGTTTGTTCAAGAGGTATGTTCAGGTCTTTTGGTCCTAACGTGTCATTTTGATCAATTTTTGATGCCTTGGTTGAGTGGTGACTTGAAGGATAAGGAAGAAGTGGATTGTATGGGACCATGAAGAAGGTTGGACTGTATCATTTCTAGGTGGTTTGAGCTTCTATGGTGCTTAGATGTGTATTTTGTGGTCAAAAGTATGGAGTGACAAATTCTAGTAGTGTTCTTTGACTTATATGAGCCCAAAGTACAAAGTTGATGTTTATGTGTTCTTGGCAGAAAATTAAATGGCAAGGTTTATTAAGATTGATAATAAAAATTAGATGAAGAGCCTATAAGATGTGAAGATGGTGATTTGGTCAACTTTTGGTGCTTTGATCAAGTTGACTGCTATAGTTACTCTTTTTAAAGGCATAGTTTGTTGATTGCATATGGAAAATGGAATTTGATGACGTAGATAGGTGATTCAATGAAATATAAATATTTAAGGAACTCATTCTAAGATATTCTATGTGGATTCATGTATCAAAGGTGTTTTGAAAGAAAATTTTGAATTTTATGTGCTCACTGTACACCCTATTTTGACTTAAGGAGGAGAAAATCAAAACCAAGCTGAAGGAAGTATATGTTACTCATGGAGTGTGAGCTTGAAATTTGACTCAGATGTGTGGATAGGTGACATTTAGGTGTGGGAGCAGTTTCAAGTCATGGTGTTGATCAGAGATGGGTAAGTTGACCCATTTGCTCTTGAGATTCTTGTGTTTTGGTGTATTCTATAAAAGTGGTTTGCATATGGAGTTGGGGTCTAAGGATTATTTATAAGCTATAATGGCATAATGTGTGATAAAAAAGGTACTCAAATAGTTTTTAAAGTGTATGCTTAGTTATTTGGAGGTGAATTTGTCCAAATGGAGGGCTAATTAGCTAGTAGATTTGTGAAAGAAGTATGTTTATGAGATGGATCTAAGTGATGATTTTTAGAATTCATAAATGGGAATATGAGATTGATCTAGATATGAAATTTCATGATCTAAAAGTACACACATAGAGTGTTATGAGGTCTGTAGTGGCCAAGTTGGGTTACAAGGAGTTCTAAGAGGCCTAGTGAGCAAATGAATAGTTTTTGGCAATTTTCTTAAAAATACAAAGGTACATTTGATCTTGAATAAGTGAGTAGGTTGATTTTAAGAATATTTATTATTTGGAGTGTTGCTTTAAGTGTATTTGATGGTCTGAAGGGTGCCTTGACAATGATGGTAAGTAAGTTTATATGATGTTAAGAGGGAGATTTTTTTCTTTCCTAGTGGTTAGGTCTAAAGATATTATAGATCTTATAGAGTTATGACCTAAGTTGGTTCTTGAAGGGATCTTGGTCTAAAGGGGAGCACTATGGTTGCTTTGTAATTTGATGCTGATAGTTGGTGTGCTTTAAGTTTAAAATGATGAGAGAGATAGGTATGCATTGGTTATGAATACTAAAGGGGAGACTTCAAGATGGAGTAGGGTCCTAAGGGGAGCCATATTATCTTACATTTTCTAAACATGTCTAAGGATCTTGATGGTTCAAGAGAAATTTTTGAGTAAGAGCATATTCCAAGGGGGAGTTATGCCTATTTGAGGACTGAATGGTCCATTTTCAGAAGATTTATTATAGGTGAGAATGATCTCATGAATTACCTATAACTCATTTTCTTTTTTTTTATGGTACCTAGTGTTGAAGAGAGTCCACTTTGTCATTTTGGTAAAGGGGGAGAAGTTTTGTAGTGTTTCCATCAATGACCAAGGGGGAGATTGTTGGGATATTGATGGTACATGTGTTTTCATTTATTTCAAGTGGCATTGGTGATGAAAAAGTAGTCTAATAGGTTAAAGTAAGATAGAGCATGGTGGCCTAATGTACTTGGAGTAATGTGATACTTACAGGGGTGTGCATGGGTGTCCTAGGTGGATGTTGTATGGCTAAATGGGGCCTGGTATGATGATGTTTAACTTGTTCTTGATGTTTTTTATGTTCAAAGGTTGACTTCATGCAGCCTTCATGAAGTGTAGGCTAGTTTATGCCTTGTGGGCTTGACCGTGTATGGTTTCCTATGGGGTTTTGAGTACTTTAGATTGTATATCATGATGAAGATCTTAGTATGCTTGGAATATGCATGTTGGACATGTAGAGGATGCTGAGAGGTCAGATAGATGGTTTTTAAGAGGTGGCTTGTGGTCTGCAAGGTAGTTTGGCCATTGGCCTAGATGGCCTAATTGGGTTTGTGAGGCCTTATAAAGGGTCAAAGAGGGATTTTAGTACATTTATGATGGTGTATGAATGAGTGATGGGTACCATGAGAGACCTAGGAATCTTGGAGAGATTACGGAAGATCATGGAATTTAGTTTGTTAATCTTGGTGTGCTAGCAAGGGTAAAGACCTAGTGAGATTTGCCATTCATGCTTGGTCAAAAAGGTGGTTAATTTGGTTTGACAGGTTGATAAAGATTTTGGATAATGTTTTAATGCCTCATAGGGCTTATGAGGTGTCTTGGGTTCTTATATTACCTTTTAAAGTTAAAGGATCTCATTTTCTAACTCGAGTTTACTTGCTTATTGTTGCCTACGTGTCTCAAATCACTAAGTAGGCAGATTTATGACATCATTTTTTGTATGTACAGAGTATTCAAACAAATCTGGTCATATGGGTTTGTATAGTTTTATGACTAGTTTCTATGTTACAAATTTCAGATATTTAGGTGCTAAGGTGAATAATTTGTGATGGGTAAAAGTTGACCTCCCAAGCCTATTTACACATTCCAATGCAACCAAATTTTGATGTTTTTCTCATGACCATTGGAATTCAAAAATTTGAATTTGCTAAGGATGACTAGAGTTTAGTTTCCTTGCTATAAATTTTGATGGAGATGGAATTTAAAGATGAAGTAAAAACCAAAGTGGTATAATACTCTAAGGGGATCCATAAAAGTAAATTTTAGGTCTTGAATGTCTGTACATATTCAAATATGGTTGACCAAAGTTGACTATGTGTTGACTTCCTTGTACAGAAGTATCTAGTGAAGGTTTTTCAGTTGGTATTGATATTAAATGGATGTTTAATGATGTTATAAATATTGGAAAGTGTTTTATAAATAATGCGAGTTATTTTTAATTATTTTGGAGGTTGACTAATTATTTTTTGGTCAACCATTGATTTTTTTTGGAGGTACTTTCACCCATCAGGTTTTGATGCATATTGGCAAAGTGTGATAGGTTTTGGTATTACAAAGGTGGTTAGTAATGCATGTGATGATTTAAGAGTATTATAGAGGTCTTTTGGATTATACCTATTCAATTGGAATTGGTCATATTGTTCATTTTTGCATACTAGAGTGGAAAAATTAAAAAACTCTTCTTGAGACCTATTTGGGACCATTTGGGACCTAGTGAAGTGTTCATATGATTATTGTGAACGACTTTTTTTGATGAATTTATCTTTTTTAAATGTATTTAAATATGATTTAATAGATAATTCATGATAGTTGGCTGACTTGGATGGGTGACATGGTTTCAAGAGGTCTTGTATATATACAAGGCATTTGGAGACCAAAAAAGGGACTTGTGTGTGGAGTAAATGCAAGAGGGGTGAATAAAATAGAAGGAGGAATTGCAGAGAGGTTTGAGACCATTATATAAATTATAATGTCTCGATGAAGGTCTTAAATTATGTGTGCAATTCTAGAAGGGTTTGTATTCATGATGATTTGATGATATTTCTACGTATGAGAAGTATTTAAGTAAGAGAAGAAGAAGAGGAGTTATATGCCTATGTGAGAGGTATATTTGAGGGTATTAAAACAAGATAAGTTCATGATAAAGTACATAATACATCATATTTGAAGTATTCATCATAGATTGATAGTTAAAATTGGTGGTGTGTTGGTGCTCATCATCAAGACAAGTTATTGCTTGTCACGTTAAGGGGTTAGTGCTCCTTGTGGAGTTGGTGCTTCACAAAAGGATCTCTTGTTTGGTCCATACTTATATTATAGTAGTACATTTTTGTTTTAGGCTTGAGAGTGGGTTTTCTACCCCATGAGGGTTTTCCACTATATATTTTGTATCTTGATTGCTTGATCTCTCATGATTGTTTACTCATTGTTATATCTATATTATACTTCTCATATGTGTTGATGAGATTATTTAAGAGGTTTGTAAGATAACAAGGATTGGAATAAAGGTTTGTAACCACTAATTCACCCCCCCCTTTTATATCCCTTTACCAATCTCATCCTATCAAACCTACCTTTGACCTTTTACACCACTTAACACAAGTATTCAATGCTTTAACAACAATTTAAAAATAAAAATTTCAAAACCACTTCTACACACACCTTAACAAAAATTTTCAACTTCAACAACTTTTACACACTTTACAAAACTTTATATACAATCATTCAAATTTCACCACACATAAACATTATTACAAAATTTCACCTTTCTAACACTTTAAATAAAAAACCTTTCAAAACCTCTTCAAACCATTTAAACACAAATTTACACATACCTTAAAACCCTAAATAACATTTCAACTTACTTTAAATTTTTTTCTAAGCTTTAATAACCCTTTAAAAAGCTTTAACCATTTTATAACTTTACAAACTTTCCAAACCTTAAAGAAATTTAAATCTTTTCGACTACCTACTCCCCTAACCCTTCGACCACCAATGGTTCATTGAATCATCAAAAGTCCCTTAGGATCCTTTTACCCTTATGATCAACCATCAATGGTTAGGTTAAACTACTGACAGTCAGTGTGTGTGACTGTTCGTGGTGAAACCCTTTGCCAATTCCCATATATAAACCCCAAAAATCACCTAAATTCCTAAAATTAATCTACCTAACCTTGTCCTACAACCCATTTCTAACCTAATACACCCTTCTATTCTCAATTTCAACTACTAAATTGACCAATTTAAACCAAACCCTCATATAGGGAAAAACACCTTAAAAACTTACCCAAAAAAATTCAAAATCATTATTAAACTTGATTAAATCTACTCAATACAACATCTAAACAAATTCCCTCCACTACCTATCAATTTCAAAAAATAATACCTACCTCATTTTATGATCACTAACATGGTCAGATCCCTCATCCAACCATTCAACCATGCCCTAATCCACCCTCCATTGAGTCAACTCTCACTCAACACATGCACTCACCCACTCACAAAACTCCACCTTAGCCATTTCAAATGCAAAACACAAAATGCACAAACTCCAAAGTACCAATTACCAAGGTCAAAATGTCAAATGGTAAAAATGATTTTAAATTTTTCATTTTTATGTCTCAAATTTTTAGGGTTTTTTACTTGACCATTGATGGTTAGGATGAATTTTGATGGTTGAATCTAAGGACCCTTGATAGATGATGGTCAGGGTCCCCCAAATTTTAACATTTTATTGTACCCCTCCTAGGTGTTAGCTTTTAGAGCTCATCTAATCTCCACTCCACAACCACTTGACCTTTTGGATATTACCCTTCTTCAACCACCCATTTGATCACATCCACCCTGACATTAGTCATTTTTGACCTAAACTATTCACATGTTTTATGATGACCCTGCTTGGTCATCTTGGCTGCACCGACCAATCTTATCATGTTGAACTTTTGCACTTTACACCACCTTGTGCATGACTCAACAATTTATGTTTTTCAAGGGAGCACTTCTTACCTTGGATACCTATGACAAACATTGACCCTATCTAGATGAATTCATGGGAATAACATGATAGGCTATGACCAATGTTATGGACTGATTACCCCCATCATACATTGCTCTAGAACTGACCTTATTTTTGCCAACATTGGAAACTTTAGTCTTTGCACAATTTTGACTATCGTACTTAGTCACAATTTATGTGAATGTTTTCATTTTAAATGACCAACCTTTTTTTTTCACCCTCTTCATGCCTCACCATCTAAATTTATCAAACCTTGACCCAATTTCATTTTCACCTCATCAACTCCCAGTTTGAGGGGAAACACCTCCTCCCATACTCAAGACAATTAGACCTTGACCAACAACCCATTTTTGTTTTATAGCTTGTTAATTCAAAATTACATAACAAAAATGGTAAAAATGTAGACACTTAAAAACTACACATGATAGTTTTAGATGTCAAAACACCTTAGACCCCTACGCAACCTTAAAGCTAGTTGACCACCTAGTTAACTAAGTTCACTTAATAACTTAAACCTTTGAACACCCCTATAATAAACCATTTTTTAAACCTATCTTCATCCATTTTTCCCTAGGCACTGGATCAATGACGGTCAGTCTAACCATCGATAGTCAGGTCTTCAACCTACTTTAAAACATTAACATATGTGTATGAGATGAATAAATTCCTCTTAAATAGTAACTTGATTTAAAACCATTATAAAGCATCAAAACTAGTAACTTTATCCCCCTATCCAATTAGTAACTTCCTCTTACTCAATTAAAAATTACATCCTATAAAAAGAGAAGAGTAGGAGGTGAATTAGATCACATCCAATCTACAAAATCTTATTGAACATAGGTATCCAACCTTACTTGAGGAATCAAGTAACAACAAAAAAGATCCAAACCTCTATTTGAGTTTCTCTCAAGGCCAAAGTACTGTCACTCTAGCCAAATTGCTCCAGACTTCCACCATGATCAATTTGGCAAGTTGTAAGTAACTTTGTACTTATTTCTTTGTTTTACTTCATCTCTAACCCTCCTAACCTAATTATACTTATCTCCCATCTCCTTGTATCTAACCAAACCCATATTCATATCCCCACCAAACCATTTATTCAATATATAATTCCCGTTTGGTCATTTATAGAAATGCACAAGTAATCATAGATGGTTAGCCCAACCATAGATGGTAACCTCAACCATTGATGGTTACCCAACCACTGATGGTTAGCCCAACCATTAATGGTTCACCCAATCACTAATCTTAGATCTAGCTCATGATAGGTAGTCCACTCAACTATCTTACTAATAACCCCTTTTCTAGTGTCTTTCTTATTTGTAGGTTATTCCTTCCAAGCCAAAGAGGAGTTCACATCATCATCTAGATCACGTATGCAATTTTATTAGGTATTCCTTTACACACCCCTTTTTCTAGTTTCTTACTTACTTTCAAATTAATAAATGAGCAAAAATTAAGAGAAACACTTTGATGGGTTCATGATTTGGAAACTTTAAGATAGTTCCTCCTAATGTGCAAAGTTATTTTTAGTGATAGAGATATAAGTGATATTTTTCAATAGGCTTAGGTTTGATGCATTTATATAGATAAATATTTGGGTTATTTACTCTAAAATAACATGAAAAACATATGATATGACCCATAAAAATAATTAAAATTTGGGAAAATAGACATTAAATAGTGTGTGAACATATTCAAACAGAGTGGAAAGGTTGGCAATGACAAAATTATTTGAGGAAGTGTAGACTTGTCTAGAAAATAGGAATAGTGATGTTGGATCAGGAGATAGTCTAAGAATGATGTTAATATATTTAGGAATAGACTATGAAAATCATATTTAATAGTAATGATAATTAGAAAAGGTTAATCCCATATATGGATGAATGGGTAATGAATAATGTGAACCAGAGTCATGTATGTGTGCATAAGTCAATTATGTTAGAATTTGGTAAAATAAAACATTATCAAGTGTCTATTACTAAATATGAGTGTCTACATATATAAATTAATGCATTAGATGATAAAAATATTAATTTATCATCTATATACAATAATATTGGAGGGTGTGAAATTCATCTATTATCTATTATAAAATACAAATAAAAATTCTATAGCTACCCATTATACCCTAACACTCATCACAACCATTATCTATCATAATACAATTATGATCACCATCTATAAGATTATTATCTATGTCACATTCATGCATGGAACACTCACCATATTTAGGATCATCATCATCATCTTCATCAAAATTAGGACCATCAATTATCATTGATGATTTATTGACCTAAAAATACATAATTTAATAATTATATAAGTATTCAATCTTATTTTTTTAAACATATAAAGAAAATATTTGTAAGTTAAATAATTAGACATTACTATGTATCAATTAAATAGTGAATAATGTGCCAATAATTTAGGAACATATAGGTTCACAAGTAATCTTGCATCAACTTAAAATATGAGTCATGTTTTGTGCATATTTTCATATTTTTTAGCTATATCAAAAATATTGTGCATGTTGAAGCTGATATAAAAAGTCTCAATAACATCATTATAATGAAAAAAAACAAGGAATTACAATTAAGGATAGTTTTAACTATCTATAAGAGGTCAATTGACCCATTTTTGGATGGTGAAAAAATCACCACTTAATAGAACAATAGTTTCAAAACTGTCAGTCTATATTAATAGACAATTTTTATCATGGAAGCAAAATAGTCAAAGCAACTAATTATAAAAAAACATGTCATGTGGACAATTTTCCAAATGAAAAATAACTTTAAGAGACTATAAAATATGTTATCAATATTCAAAATATATTCAAGTGAGTATTGCAAGGGGCAAAGAGTCAGTTTGGTAGATGAGTTGAGGAGAGCTAGTGTGATCAACTTCTTAGGATAGTAGAGAAAGTGAAAGAGAAACATACAAAAGTTTGAAGAGATTTATAGAGTGATGTATGTCCAAAGTAGAGAGTTTGTCCTAGTTAATGAGAGACTAATATAGTAAGGTATTATTTATAGTTTAGTGAGGGAAATGTGTGTGTAATTTAATATAAGTAATATTTTCCATTAATTAAATAAAAAGATGGTGTTTGTGGTTCCAAGTCTGAGTATTTTGTCTTGCCATGTGTGTCCATTGGTGAATCTAAGTTATGGATTGAGAGTAGGGTATACATTAATTTTTCCTCCTTCCTACCTAAATAATTTGGTATCTAAGCAAAGTTTACCTTGTTGGGTTGAGTGTGTGAGGCTTGAGTGGATTCAGTTATAGTCTATGAAAGAAAAACTTGTATATTGATTAGTCATGGCATAAAAAGGAATGAAAATACATAGATATGGTCTTAGTTACTTAATAATGCTAATTATTGACACATGCTAAACCACATTACTTGTGCATAAATACATGACTCTTATTTTCCATTCCTCTAAGTCATTTATCCATATGTAGGCTTGGCCCTTTATTTTCTATCACTACTACACATAAATTTCAATGTCAAATGTTCATACTGATTAAAATCATCCTTAAAATATATATATCTTAGAACAAATGTTCTTAATATTTTAGGATATGGATAGGATCCTTGCCACAATCTTATCCTTAAAGCTAGCCACATTTGGTGCCAAATAAGGACTAATTTCTAAACTTAAAATCATTATTTTGGGTCTTTAAACATGTTTCATAATGTTGGATAAAGAAAATTAAAAAAAGTTTCACTTATAAATACACATCAAATTTCATTAAGTATTATCACTTGGTAATTCATTGGTTTTAATCTTACATACTATTTCACATTGAGAAAATCTGCCCTATTCTTTCCAAATTCAAGATCAATCACAAGGAACAACCATAAGCCAAGTCAAGAACATTCCAAAGTAAGTCAAGGGATATCATTTTCAAGTATCAAATACATTTTATATTTTCATACACATAGTCAAGGATAAAAATTTCAAAATCTATATAGGTGGGAGAATTACATGGGCTTGATTTCCCTCCTTGGAGTATTGTATATGTAGGCAATGATCAATCATCAAGAGGTGATTGAGTTTAGATCAACCCATTAAACTCAATTTTTTTACATGTTTTAAAACTATCAAATTTCACTTAGGGTTTCAAATTAAAAAATATATAAAGTTATATGCAACATAATCTAAATTGTGACATCTCAGATTACTTAGCACATACAAGTGCACAACCAAATTTTCATCATAATCAACTAGGACAATTTCATGGAAAAAAAACTTGAGTGATCCACTATCTTTTACTCCTATAGTGTCCTATCTATAAATAATCTCTAATTATACTTTTATTTAGTCACCATTGATGTTATAGTTATTTCTATCTTTTCATGTTAGTCATTACTTATAGCTAGTTGGGACAAGTCTGTGGGTCAATGAAATTGAATGACTTGTGCTCTTGTCCACTTACAATTATCCCATCCAAAATTAGTTTGTAATTTTGTTCATAATCCATGATCATGCATAGTCACATATTTTATTGATTTTCATTGTTATACGTTTAACAAATTCAACAATAATCTCAATTTGTGTTAAGTTATTTTCTTCTTAGTGTTTCCAAAAAATATTTTTTTATATATTTAACAATTATCAAAATTAGAATTGTTAATTATTGCACATCTATAAAATTTGGGTATATTATAATTTTAGATATATTATCATCACAAACATTTTATTATTTTATCAAATATAGGGTAAAAAATATTAATGAAATTATACATTTATTTTGATCATTTTTTAATATTTAATTCTAAGAATTCAATAGGTTATTTGATTTACATAAACTAAAGATAATTTATCTTTGACCTCAGGTCTTCAAAATTCCTATTTCCTTACATAAAAGTCTTGGCTTGTCATTGGGTTTCAATTTTTTTTTTCTTTTTCACTTGCTAGAAATTGTGTTTTGATGGTTTTAAAACTCATAGGAAATATCATTTTGGGCAAAGTGGTCTTCAATTTTATTTGAGATGTGGTTTGAGGGGTATTGCCTCAATACTCAAGACATTACATATAATTATATAATTTTTTTAGTTTTTGCATATCTCATGGTATATTAAAATCCCCATGGTTTATTTTTTAGCCACAAGAAGACTTTGACCATTTATTCTTGTACTATACTCGTAATCCATTAGCCTTGGGAATTTACTCTCAATGTACCCTAAAGATAAGATAATGTGGATACAAGATGGTGGAATCCTCCATAGTTAGTTTCTTTTTGGGGCATGTTCATTTTTTATGACTAGGATTAGTATATCTGAGAGCCTAAAAAACAAACACACCTTGACTAACTACACCTTTAATCCTTGTTACATATTTCAAAGTTGTGAAAATATCCTATCTCACTCTACCACCATGTTTAGTGTCTTAAAATATATAATTTAAAGGAATTAGTTATAATATATATTCATAAAATTAGAAAATTAAAAGAATAATTCATCTTCTACCCATGTGATGGTTACACTTCTTTTTAGGTGTGATAATTAAACCTCCATTGGTATTGCATTGTTGACATAATACCTGACATGGTTTAGATCTAGGGAATGCCCCCTAGTATACCATGTAGTATAGGATTTATATTACATGGATGTTGAGTTATGTGTTGATATAGACTAATGTGAAAATATGTTATAATGTGTTTCAAAAGCATTTATGGGTGCTACATGTTTGTATGCTTGGAAACAGATATTGTAAAGGTGTTAATCCATGTATAGGACTAGGGTGATTTTCAATGCTTGTATTGTTGTTTTAAAAATTCATAAGGATACCTTAGAGGCTCTAAAAGTGAGAAAAATTAACATGATGTTGTAGAATCATAAAAGAGTACAAAGAGTCTTTACGAGTGTTTTATATATACATAGGTCGTGTTGGATACATGAGCATACGTGGAATTATGCAATGTGAAAAATATTTACTTAGTACCTTGAATCAATGTGTAATGAGCCAAATAAGTTTAACAATGCATAAGGAGATATTTCATATTCCATAGTAATTTATTTCACATGGCATGACCTAACATTTTTGGGTATGATTTGATTATGGATCATTATACCTTTTCTAAAAGCTCATTCCATCATCTATAGGTTCAAATAGATAAATTTATGCATGGAGGCAAATTGGGCTCTAATTTTTTTGAATACCTATGAAACTACTTTGAAAAGTTTTTAGTGATGAAAAATTAAGACCATAAAATAATACCAAAGATGTGTAGGATCTTTACCTTTGGAAAGTGGTTGTATAACTTGATACAAAAGCTACTAACATTAAAGTAAAGATATATGAGAAAAAATAAATAATTTAAGTAATATATGGTGTCTTAGATCCTTATGTATCAATCATACCCTATTAATAAGTGATGATACCAATTTTTATTAGCTTTGGGTTCCATGATAATTGTGTTGAAATTATACTCTAGTAAATAAAGCTAGTAGCATGGTGATGCTAACTCCAATTATTGAGAAGCAATGTAGAATTCCAAATACTTGAAAATTTAAGTACATATACCAATATGTTTTTTGATGTGGTGTACTATGTGGGATTCCAATGTTCTTTCAAATTTTTGAAAGCTAACCCTTTGGTGAGTGTGTTGCTACTCCTAATAACAAATTATAGATTTTGATATGTATGCCTATGAAAGCCAAAGAATGTATGTGATATTTGTAATCTAACATGAATAAATATGAGTGTATTTACTCATGATTCCCTCCCAAAGGATGTGAATAATACATGTACTCAAGATCAGATTAAAAATGAATCATATCCATGCCAAATGGATGTTACATGCTTAGGAATGTATACAAATCTGAAGTTTGATCTATTGACCTTGATGTTGTAGTAGTTTTGATATAGTGATATATCCAATATATGATTTTTATGTCAAGTAATCCAAAATATGAGATACATGAGTCAATTAAATAAACTCCTTCAAACTCTATAAATAATTATGAAGCTTCTTTTGTGGCCACGAGATAATTTTATACAACTAAATTTGGTATGCTTATGGTGCAAAACCATAGATTTTCTGGTATATAATGAAAGGAACACTATAAAAAGATAAGTGTATGTGTAGATGTAAAAAATTAAGCATTTTCATCCAACACATTATTAATATGGATAGATTTTCACCTATAATTCTAATATATAGAGAGGAAGATAATATTTCCATAAATATAAAGGTCTATCCATCCATTGTGCAATTTAAAATAATGGGAAATTATTTGTGCTATAATGTATAAAATAAAATAATTGGATTTGGAATGGATTCTTCTTTCACATAGAACATAGGGATGAATATTCCATAAGTTATTTACTATATGACCATGGAGATGTAAATGGATATAGATAACTAGAGAATGTAGTGTGTGTCTCTAATGAGATCATATTATCATTTGTTATTTGAGCCACATGATGTTATTTTCACTAGCAACATGTAGATTTCCATTAAGGAATATGCAATGGTTGGAATTGTTTCTATTATGTAGGGTTATTCTAATTGGATTTTTTCATGTGTTCTTAATATTTATTTTTCACAGAGCACTACCAATAATATTACACTTGTGATTTCATATGGCATCACTATCAAAACATGTGATTTCTTTAACACTGTGGTTTATTTTTCATGTAGTGAAAATAAAAAGATCCCACTTGTTGAAATACTTAATTGTGAACGGAATGTGTCTTATATTATCACATGAATTATTTAAGTTTATTGAAGATATTTTGGGATTAGAAATCCAATGCAAAATGGAAAACACTTGGGTTATCTTCCAAAAAGTGGGATGTGGAAGCATCTTTGGCACATGATTATGGTGATAAGTTTATGAAACATTATTTTCTTGTGCCACATATAGTGTAACTAAGACCCATATTACATGTTTTCATTTATGTATGGATGATATTGATGATGCCTTGACCATATTTCCCTAGAGTTTGGCCTTCATAGCCCATTTTCCTTAACATCTTGGAACCAATTACCTTTGTGTTTTTATTAAAAAATTCAAACATGATTTATAATGAGTTAGAGGGTGGTGAATGATATGGAGTTTCCAAGTTCTCATTTTTCATTTTATTTACATTCCATGTCAAAATTTGACATGTTGGTACACTAATAAGTGGAGGATTGGGATACTATATTTTTTCACTTGGCTTGGGATCACTTAATTTCTTTCTCCTTGGTAGATATTTCCTGATGTATATTTTGAATTCCAAAGAAAGATATATCTTTAGTTTTAAAAAGGTGGAGGAAAATAGGCTCAACAATATTAATATTATGTGTCATGAGATATACTATCTACTGCATGAAAATAATTAGGCCTTTCTCCTTAGATAAGATAATATATTATATATGTGTATTATCATATTGGAGATGTTGGATATCCTCAAGAAAGTGTGTTTTCTCTTCCATATACTTCGAAAGAATCACTTTTGTATGGGACTTCTTCGCCTTCTTGATTGATTTAACCCTTAATGAAACATATAAGTAAAGGATGACATGTATGAATAGTAGATCACTGGTTTATCTTAGACAACTAAATTTAGAGATGTGTGAGATACTCTAGTCTGATACCACTGATCTAAGGTCTAGGAAGAGACATAATGGAAAACCTACTTAAACAGATTTAATGTGGTTATACATGGAAGTCAAATAAAATAGAGTTATGAAATTATAAATTGTGTAACTATTGTCACCATATCTTGCACCCTAGAAGAAGTTTTTCATGTTTCTTCTAGATTTTGGAAACATGGGAACATTTATAGGTATGTGGGTGTACTTATATTGGAAATGAGCCTCTAGATTTAAGGACTAGCTTCCTGAATGTATCATGCAATGATTATCACTTAGACTCCTATTTATGAGGAAAAGAGTTAGAGAATGCATAAATTGAACCTACTCTAAAGGATGTGATTCACTAAAAAATGTCTCCCACATGACCATCATAGTTATAACATGATGAAATAAAGCATACAAAATAGTCTCTAAGTCTTAATGGTTTCTAACATGAAAATTTTAATATAGAGGTGGGATGTGAGTAGAAACACAAATAAAATGAACCAGAGGGTAGATTTCACACTCCAAGGGAAATGGTACACTTGAAAATTCTTTACACACTAGACTACACTCTATATGACCTATTAGACTAGGAACTCTTGCTCAAACATGAAAGGATAAGGAAGGAAGGATAGAGAATTATCACTTTTCATCACCATACATCACTTGTAGACTTATAAAATTGTTCAAAACTCAAAAAATAAAGTTGCATTAATGTTCAAAGGTAAAATATGACATCGGTCCAATAGGGATTCACCATACATGGTGTGTTCTCTTCTCAAGGCTAAAATGGTAGATACTTATAGCATTTGAGAGAGAGAAGTGGGAAAAGAGAAGATAATTTCTAAGAGGAATCAAATGAGTTATACCTCATTTAAAACATAGTTACAACTACCTCTTCCAGTATGCTTCTTTGGAACTTCCTAATTGATCTAGATCATCTCAAGTAGTTGCAATAGATCATTGTTCCTTCAATCATGCTCCATATGGTTATAATGATGTGATCAAGTGGTTTAGAGATAATATCTAACATCAATGTAGTTAGAATAATTAGATCCATCTATTAGAAGTTTATCTTGATGATAACTACTCCAAATAGGGTTGTTGTGGCATACTCAGTGAAGAAAAGGGGTCCCTTTCATGTAGTTGGTCCTAGAGATGAAACCATTAGGGTCTACGTGTATTATTTTATGGTATCTTTTGTAATACTAGATCTTGTTCCAACTAGATCATGCTCATAGGTCCATTATAGACAAAAAACCAATCTTAGACTATTAGTTTTCTTATAATCATTACATTGATGCACTCTGCTCAATTCTTGGTTCTTATTAGGTCCATATAAATCCATCATGTCATTTCTAAAACTAATAATTCATATATCTATAGACCCTTATTTAAATAAAGTAAACACAACCATAAAGCAATGTTATAACCTTTAAAAAATAAACCCTATATGTTATAAATCTATAAAACAAAGGTCTGTATTGATCTTTAATGGCATCCCTATATGTTCTTGATCACCTGACTGTATCATTGTGTCCACTTCATGGAATTTGATCAAGCTCTAATATTCATATGTGCCCTTTTAAAAGCTTGTTTTAGTTTGACCTTGGTCATGTGTTCAATCTCCATGAATTCCCTTTAGATTTTGAACTTTAATTTATTTAGTCATTGATACTTGACTCAACCTATTGACATATTGACCCATATCATACCATTGATCCTGCTTGGTATGAATGACCATGAGTCATTTATCTTGCCCTTAACTTATCAAATATATCTAAGCTTACACCATGTGGTATCCCTATATTTTATTTCAATATCTACCATTAGTTTACTAGCCTCATGTGCTTATGCCATGTGTCAATCTCTTGATTTCCTTAACTATTTGACTCTTTTCACACTATTAGATCAAGATGTATGATGCAATGTAGACTGTTACATCTACTGGGAACCACTATTTGAAAACCAATAGCTACTTCATGATCTCAAAATTGACATCTATGCTCTTATTAAATGACATTCATGTGACCATCATTGAGTTCATGTAACCATCAAATTTAAGCTCAAAAGGGTTTATTTTGTTTGAGCTTAAACTTGATGTTAGCATGAACATCTTATGTCATAGGTCCATATTTAGAAGCTTATAACTTGAGATAGAAAGTTTTCATGGACTTGAAACTTTCAAAGCATGTTCTCAACATGAAAAACTACCTATCACTACAATCCTTTAGCTCATGAGATATTTTTGAGAGAAGATAAAAAATGCACAAAAGAGATTATTCGTTTGTTCCAGTGTGATGTGCATGATGGCCTAACCCCTTAGAATTGATAATATAAACTTGCAAGGATTAGATCTCAAGATAGAAGGCTCATCAAGATATGAAAATTGTAGAGCATGATATTGACACTAAGTAAATTGATCATGTGTGGTCTGATGGTCATTTGAAGCTTTTTGAACATATTTAAAAAATACATAAGCAAGTTGTTTTCATTTTGGTTTCCATGTGAAGACATGATGATGGTCTAGCTTCATAAATCTAGTTCATGAACTTTAGCAGCTTTGAATGGAATCCTTGAGGCTTATGTGGACCCTTTCCATGATCTTATCTTGCATTGATCACTGTGAAGACCTTCCACTTGCATAAATGACCCTAAAATGTCCCCTAAAATACCAAATGGCCCAGGGATTAAACTAGACCATGACCAAGACTAGGATGGCATATGAAATGACATACAATAAGCTACAACATACCCCATGACATTATAAAATTCCCTTATAAAAGATTTTGATTATAGGGGGTTGACCCATTTTGGCCTAAGGTAAAAATGGTTAACTTATTTGGTGATTTTCCTAGGGTGGTATACTTGCTATGCCATGACCAGTTGCCTAATCCTATTCATTGGGCTATGGAATCACAAGTATATAAGATGGATATGCAAAATGCCTTGAATATTACACAACACATAAGAGAAAAATAGGAACAAAACAAAAAGTGAGGAATACACATGTGCTAGAGAGCACTTATTGAAACACAAGACACATAACAAAATAACCACACACCTATTATAATATTTACAAAATAGACCTTTAGCTCTCAATAATAGGGTTTCAAATATATCCCATTCATAGGGATAGGCAACTCTTCTCCATTCATCCTTGATAACTAAAAAAAGTTGCTTTAACTTCACTTGGTGATGACATATGGTCCACTCCATGGGGTATAAAATTTGGTATGCCTCCCTATTTTTAATCTATCTTCATCACACTTTAAAAATATCTCACCTTATCTTAAAATGATCTTGGAGTTTACTTCTTTTCAAAAGACCTCTTCATCAGTACTTAGTGATGATCCATAGCTTGATGAGATTTATATCTAGTCTCTTACAATTATATTAATTTTATCAATCTCACCTCCATTAGAGTGTTCTCAAGTAACTCTAGTTGATGTGCTAACTCTAAGGTAGGTAGCTCTTGAGAGATAGAAAACCTAGATTCCCTTTCATAGAAAAGCTCAAAAGGAGAATTCCCTATTGACCTCTTGGGAGTTATCTTAATATCCTATAAGTATGTCTTCAATTTGGGTGCCAAGCTCTTTGGTTATGTTCTAAGGTTCTCTTAATGATTCTGATCAAGTTATTATTAGTAGATTCAACCAATCCATTACCTCAAGGGTAATAGTTGGATGAAGTGATCAAGAATATTGCATTATTATCTTCCCAATTAGATGTCTTATCTCCCATAAAATCAAGACAATTATCTAAAATAATAGTATAAGGAGTGCCGAGCCTTGTTATGATGATCTCATAGAATTTTAAGATAACACTCTCAATAACTTCCTTTAATTCTACTACCTTGACCTATCTTGTAAAATAGTCAGTTACTGTGAGTATCTATTTGTGACCAACACTTGATGGGGGATTTATCATGCTAATGAAATCAAGACCCCTTTGCATGAAAGGTTGATCAAATTGGATAGGCTTTAATGGGAGAACTACAAGCTTCTAATTTACTACAAAGAAATCCCATTGTCTACACCTTCTCGCCCAAGTAAGGCAATCCTTGAAGTGGGTGGGCCAATAGTAACATGCTCTCATGATCTTGGAAGCTATGGTTATTTAAAATAAATGACCTCCTTCTATCCCATCATGAAACTTCTCAATTAATAATCCTAACTAGTCATTATCAATACATCTCAATAGCACATCATTGATGTCCCTCCTAAAAATCACACTATTCATAAGATAAAATGTAATAGATTATAATATAAATTATCTCCTTTGTGATGTACTCATGTTATTATGATACTCACCATTTTGGAGAAATATAATCACATCCCATGTCCAACTTTATGGAGGCAATGAAATAGCTAATTGGGAACAATCATCATTTACTAGAGCCTTTTCTTTTGACTCATGAAGATTTGAATGTAGATGTTAAAAAAGGCCTTTACCCCTTTCCAATTTTGTCATTTTGATATCAACATCATACTCTATTACCTTAGTCATCCACCCTACCCTCTTTTTAGTAAGATCTTTGCTTAAAAGAAAATATTTGGTGCTAGGATGAGAGACCATATCATGATTATTGTTATTTGAGACTATAAATTTGAACTTATTTAGTCCTCTTTAAACAAGGACCTATTTCTCCACAAAGGATTACTTGAATTCATAATCTTCTAAACCTTGACTAAAGAATGTAATAGGTTGCTCCACACCCTCATCATTCTTTTGCATTAGGATGGTTGAGATAGTATCCATGTAAGAAAATGAATATAACATGAAGTCTTTAATAAAATCAAGATTTACAAGAGTTGGAGATTCTGAAATTTATTTCTTTATGGATTAAAAACTACTCTTACCCTCTGTTGTCTCCCAAAAATAACAGCTATTTTTGGAACAACATTTGAATTATTTTGGTTCTACAGACCAAAATTGTATCTTCCATTTTCAAAAAATTTGTCTTAGATATTCAGATTTCTCATTTTCAAAGATTCTTAGAAAATCTACAGACTTTATATCTTCAGATTCTACAGGCAGGTTCATTTATACAGATTCAAAGATTATTTGCAGGTGGTTTCAGTCAAAAGGAATTGGTTTTCAAACACTTAGTCATTTTCTAGGATTGTTTCAATGCCTTGGTTCAAATAGAAATCTCCATCAGCAAACACTAGCAGCAAGTTCAATGTCTTTGGCAAGAGTTAAGCACTTCATCAAGGTTCAAAGTTCAATCGCTTCAATTGGTTCATCGGCTTCCAAACATTTGGCCAAATCAAGGTGACTTGAATTGTTGAACCATTGAACCACTTTGGTTCAAAGGTTCAAAGGGTTCAAGGTTCAATGACAGGTTCAACCAAAAGAACAATTTAATGGTTTAGTTCAACCAAGAAGTTTAACACTTTATTTCATTTAGTTGGTTCATTCTTTTAGTTAATATTTCAGTTTAACATCTACAGGTACAACAACAGGGGCTCGATGCACTTCATTGAACAATTGAACTGGTTTAATGGATTGTTTCGATCAAATGGTTCAACTATTTGTTTCAAAGGCAAGTTCAACATCTTGGTTCAATGCTTTGTTTATCGACTTATTTTATTCATTGAACCATTGGCTTGAACCATTTTGGTTCAAAGCCTTGGTTCAAACGATTGGTTCAACATCCAAGTTCATTGCATGGTTCATTGGCTTTTGGTTTAAAAGGACTTGGCACACTTCATTGAACCTTTGAACCAGTTTAACTAATGGTTCATTGGCCAAGTTCAAAGGGGCAGTTTAATGTTGAAAGGAACTTTTTCGAAGGACAAGTGCCCTTGCAGAGGACACTTCATCGACCAAAACACCCTTTGGATTTTCAAAAGAAATCCAAAGACTTATTCAAATACTTGGTAGAATCAATTTCCATGGACATTTTGTCCATGGGAATTTTCCCCAGACTTTTTGTCCACAGAAATTTTCCCCAGACTTTTTGTCTGTGGGAATTTTCCACAAGATAAATGTCCGCAAAATTACCCACGGTGAGTTTTCAAGTCAAACACCTGGGAATTTTCCTCAGGGATTTGTCTATAGGAATAAAGCCTAGGGAAACATTTGCTCGTGACGACTACCAAAACAAAAGCCTAGGGAAATATTTGTCTACGTAGTTGATAAAACAAAGGGCTATCGAAGGACCCTGAAGGGCAAGTGCCCTTGTGGGGGACTCTCAATATCCAAAGTAAAGGGATTTTATGACTTGATAAGGATCATTTCTCAAGACATGAAAGGGTATGTCCAATTTAGAAAAGTGCTAAATAGAAAGCCAAAAGCCAAAAGAAGACCAAGGGGTGACGCCCATAAAGACGTCAAATTCAGCATAGCCGACTAGCCATTAGAAGCATATTGACGGGCATGTAAACATCAATTTAAAGACAGTAAAATAGCCTTTGATTTATAGACCTAAATGCATTTCCAAAATTCAAGATAAAAAGTAGTTGAAAGAGAGGAAAGGCATAACAATGGATGAATATAGGGCTCAATTCAATTAATCTGGAAAGGAGGAATGATGAGGACAAGATCAGATCACCAAGTGGACATTGAAAGTTGTTATCTTGCAATTGCATCACTTGTTTATCTACATTGAGGAGATCAAATGGGTAAAATGCCCCAAAGTTATAGCTTGTCTTCCTAACATTTCCCAATGCATCATGATGTATTACTATTCTCGAGTCCTTCTTGAAATGGCTATATAAGGGACTTTCTTTCATTGTAAAATAATCTTCTTTTTGACAATCTGAACAAAACTCTGCCAAAATTGAGAGGCATCATTGAGACTTTGTGCTCAGTCTATAATCATATTCTGTTAATGAAAACAAGAGACTTTTTCAGACTTTGTGCTGTGATATCTTTTCTATTTCATTAATTTAATAAGCAGGATTATTAAATTAGTCAGGAAGGCATCCTGAAGAATCAACTATGGAGTGACTTTGTGGCCCCATAGCTACCTTCAGTGTGTTTGATTTTTCATTGCTGTGTAAAGGACTTTGAAAAGACTTTGAGCTTTCATTGCCCTTTGTATATTAATCTTGAGCATTTCATGATAGAGACTTTGTGTTTTATTTTGATTTGTTGGTTACCATATTTTAGTTACATTTTGCTTTTATTTCCAAGGATATTCTTGTGGCTGACTGAATAGTTTTTTCCTGAAAGAAGAGGAGAGCTGTCTGTCATTCCTTGAGTTTTTCATTTGTTTTGTATACATCATCTCTAAAGAAAGAGAGATGGATGCCTAGTCTTACCCTTGAGTATTATTTTTTGTTTATACATATATATAACATATCCAAAGGGAACCTCCCCTTGATGAGAGGAGAGAGCAGTCTCCTTCTGATGTGATAAACTTACACATTAGGATGACTAATCTTCTTGCTTTGTCTGATAAGACCTATTTTGTTTACGAGTACGCAGATAGAAAAAATATTCAACCAACAGTTTTTGGTAACTCTGCTAGGGATTACCCATTATCCATTTATAGTCTATCCATTCCATTCACCTCCACACCATAGGAAAAGAATGCACAATTTAAAGCCTCAAGATTTAACTGAAGCAAAGTCAATTCTTTTCCACATTTATTTTACAATCTGGTAGATTCAAGGTATACACGAAGCCAAAGGGCTAAAGGTGTCATTGATCCTGTGTTTGAGTTGGTACAACAAAGTGATTTTGATCTGTTTCCTTCACCATCTCATCTCCAAAAAACCAAGAGCTTCCCTCCTACTAAAGCTAGATCTCCATTACTAGACGAAGTATCTACTTATGTTGTTGATAAAGCTGTGCCTATAATTACTCCATTGATATTTTTTATCCCTCCTTTTCAGTATCCTATAATGGTAGTTCAAGGCCCCTGGGGTAATGCTTTTGGTCCTCTCAATCTTATTCCTCCTCTACATGAGCTTCCACATAGTTCTAGGAAGAATTTCCCTAAATTCTATAGTGATGGGAAAGTTCATCCTGATGAACACACTGCAACATTCAGTATAGCTTGTGGAGTAATTGGAGTAGAGTTTGAAGATGTAACAGTCAGACTTTTTGTTGAAACACTATAAGGTCCTATTTCAAATTTTTTTTACCATCTATAGGCTTGATCTGTGACTGATTGGAATACTTTGAAAGCTAAGTTTGAATCTAGATTCAAACTTGCAGAGGATGCACATACACTTCTAGCTCAACTCACACAAATGAAAAAAGAGCTGCATGAGCCTATGAGAGACTTCATAGCTATATTTGACAAGTTGAGAAATAGAATTACTATGATTTCCAGACCTACAGCTGAGAATCTCAAATGCTTTTTCATTAATTCTCAGCTACCTGAAGTTAGTTTCCTCTTGAGACGTGCTGGCCAAATAGATCTCACTGCAACTCAACTTTTAGCCACTAAAGTAGAAGATGATCTCATCTTAGCAAGGAAAATAAGAAGAGATCTCAATAGAAATAGAGCTTCATCATCTTCTGAATTTGCATCTACAAGTACCACAGATCCAATGGTGTAGAAATTAGCAAATGAGCTCCTTGCCCTCAAAAAGCAAATGGCTCAAGGAATGTCTTCTACTCCTACATACAGAAGGACATTCCCAAATTAGTCATATAGGGCAATGTTGCCAAAAACCAAGGACAAAAAAATCACCTTCCTCCTCCTCAAGGAAAACTTTCCTTGGAAGCTCCTCCAACCAATTCAGCAATGGGATACCTTGAAATAGAATCAAAATTCTCTTATCATCTTGAATTAAACCAAGAAAATGATGCTGATATCATTGAAGATAGTCAAGAAAAATCAGCTGGTGACTCCCACATTGGTTTCCTAAATTATCAATATAAACTTGAAAGCAAAGGAGAAGCTTCAGATGGATCATATGCAGTGTTTACTAGGTCTAAGAACCAATTAGTCCAACAGGTTGATAAAGAAAAGATGAAAGAACAACCACAGCCAGTAGTCATAATTATCAAGCATGGGACAGCTCTACCCTTTCAATCAAAAGATTTGGTAATCACTCAAAAGGTAAATACATCTGTTGCACCTTCCCATTCTACTTCTAATATGAAAACCAGCCCACCTCTCATTTCTCTTAGAACTCAGAAAGCTAAAGTACCTTTCTCTGTACCTAGTTTGATTCAGCCATTTGACATAATTGATCATATCAAAAAGACAAAAATATAGATGTCTAAATTTGAGTACTTGCAATCTAATTCAGATCAACTGAACAAGCTGGTCCAATATGTTAAAAATTAGACCATCCCTACAGGACAAAAGGCCAAAAAAGTAACCTTTGATTCTTCAATGAATACACATATTCCAAATAATCTAATTATTACTCCTCCAGCTGCTCCTGGAAAAATAAAACCCTTCTATGTTTTCCTATTAATCAATAGCCACAAGCTGAGTAACTATATAATAGACTCAGGCACATCTGACAATGTCATGCATACCAAAGTCACTGAGTTTCTTGGTCTCACATTGACCAAGACGTTTGGCAAATGTTTCTCCATGGAGAACAAGCAAGTGCCATTGCTAGGGCAAATCAAAGATGCCCAATTTGCATTCATAGCCTTTCCAGACAAGAGGATTAAAATGACTGTATTAGTGGCTAATGTCCTAGCATCTTATGTCATTTTTTTGGATGGAATTTCTGTAAGGATGTGGGAGAAGAACTGAACATGGATCTATCTGAGGCAAGGATCCCTATCCAAGGCGTGATGAAAAGATTACTTCTTGAAAAGGAAGCAAAGTATGTAGTTACCAAGACGTCAGCTCCTGAAGCTCAAATCCTCTTTGAATCCATAGGTATGAGTAATTATTTTTTATATATAGATCATGAAGAAAGACCCTCCATCTTTGATGAGGGAAAGTCTAAAATAAAGCCAGTATCTAATGAGATTTGGACTCTAAAATTTGATGGTAGTTGTTCCTCTATTGGTTCTGGAGCTATAATTGTCTTGATATCTCCTCAAGGAGATATGTTCCCTTATATAAATTACAATTCAACAACACAAATAATACAACTGAATATGAATCGCTATTGCTGGGTATGAAGGCTGCTCAAGAAAGAGGCGTCAAGTTTCTTCATGCTAAAGGGGATGCCGAATTAGTGGTCTGCCAAGTGAGAAATTCATATTAGACCAAGAATGAGAGGCTGCACCATTACCGTAATCTTGTTTGGGACCAAATTGAAAGTTTTGATGCTTTCAACATTTCTTCTATTCTAAGAGAATCCAATGATAGAGCTGATGCACTTACTATTTCAGGAACCCTTTTAATTCCTCATTCTGATTTTAAAAAATCCAAATATACCATTGAGCTAGTCTATAGGCCGAGTGTTCCTAATAATGCTGATCATTGGCAAATTTTCAATGATGATAATAAGATCATCGCTTTCTTGCAATGAAAAGACAATTTTGAATAGCTGTATTTTGAAGGTATCAAATCTCAGAAGTCTAAATTTGTTTTTGAATCTAGTTTAGATGTAAATGAAGAGTTTCTATAGTTGAAAGGAAACAAAATTCCTAAAGGCCTGGTTTCTCTTGAGAAGCTGTTCGACAAACATGATAGATTTGTCAAGCAACAATAGATAGATTCAAATTTTTCTTAGGGATTTGACCAAGTGAATTTGACCAACTAAGAAAATCCAAAAATGGTCAACATTGGTAAGTGCTGTACACCTGAAGAAAAATTCAAATTTACTTCTTTGCTCCATCAATACATTGATGTCTTGACATATTCATAAGAAGATCTGAAGTCTCTTAGACCTGATGAAATCCACCATCATATTCCTCTCAAGGTTGATTCAATGCCTTACAAGTAGAAATCCAGACAATACAATCCAAAAATTTTAGGTACAATTATGTCTGAGATTCAAAAAATGTTAAATGTTAGAATTATTTTTCCAATCCATCATTCTACATGGATTGCAAACATAATTTTGATAAGGAATAAAAATGGAAAAATCCACAGTTGTGTAGATTTTTGGAATCTGAACCAGTCATCTCTGAAAGACAATTATCCTTTGCCAATCATGGACCAAGTGCTTCAAATAGTAATAGGATCAGAAATGTTATCAATGCTGGATGGCTTTTTAGGCTATAACCAAGTTGAAGTTACTAAATTTGACCAACACAAGACTGTGTTCATCATGCCTTGGGGTACATTTGCATACAAAAGAATGCCTTTTGGATTAATAAATGCTGGTGCTACCTTCTAGAGAGCTATGGACATTGATTTTAAAGATGAAATTAGCAAATTCATAGTTATATATCTTGATGATTTAACTATCTTTTCAAAGCATCAATATGATCATGTGCACTATTTATAGCAAGTGCTAGAGTGCTGCTGGCAGAATGGTATTTCTTTGAATCCTAAAAAGTCTATTTTTGGAGTGACAGAAGGGAAACTCCTTGGACACATTGTGTCCAAAGAAGGCATAAACATTGATTCAGATAGAGTCAAGTCTATCCAAGATTTGAATTTACCTGCAAGTAAGAATGCTATTCACTCTTTCTTTGAAAAAGTGAATTTCTTATGGAGATTCATCCCTGAATTTGCTGAGAAGACAAGACACATTGTAAACATGATGAAAGGAAAGACTACCTTCAGCTGGACCAAAGAAGGTAAAGCAACATTTCAAGATATCAAAGTCGCTATTGCTCATGCCCCACCTTGGTCTGCCTAGATTACCATAGAGATTTCATTATATACAACTATGCGTCTGAGCATACCCTTTCAGTGATTCTTGTCCAACAAGACAAAGAAGGTATGGAATTCCCATCTCTTTAATGAGCTACCCTATGAAAACTCATGAAATGAAGTATTCAAATATAGAGAAGCATGCTTATGCCTTGGTAAAAGTAGTCAAACACTTTCACTTCTATATTTTGAATTCACATACTACTGCCTTAGTTCCTGACAGTACAGTCAAGTCTATATTAACTCAGTAGGAGTTTGGCACAAAGAGAGGTAATTGGATTGCAAAGATCCAAGAATTTGATTTGGATATCAAGCTGACAAAGCTGGTCAGAGGTAAAGGCCTTTGTCAATTAATGGCTGACAATAAGCCAGAAGATACACAATGTGAAGAAGCTGAAGCAGACAATACGCCAACAGTCCTTTTTGTTTCTACTACCAATGAATGGTATTCAGATATTGCCTATTTTTTGACTTATGGATAATGTCCTGCTCATTTGTATTACAAAGAGAGGAGAACTATCTGATTAAAAGATGCCAATTTTGTCTTTTGGGATAATGGCCTGTACAAAAGAAGTATAAATGGAGTTTTCCTTTGCTGTGTAGATAAAGAATAGTAGACCCAGATCTTGAAATCTTTCCACAATTTAGCATGTGGAGGACATTTTTCTACCTCTATGACTGCTCACAAAATTCTGTGAGCCAGGTATTATTGGCCGACTCTTTTCCAAGATGCACATAAGTGGGTAAGGAAATGTGAACTTTGCCAGCAATTTGTTGGAAGACCCAAGTTGGCTGCTCTACCCCTCAAGCCAGTAATCATAGAGGAACCTTTCCAGTAGTGGGAACTTGATTTTATTGGGACAATAAATCCATCTTCAAGTGTTAGACATGATTATGTCCTTATAGTGACTAATTATTTCACTAAGTGGGTAGAAGTAATCTCGATAAAGCATGCTACTTTAGAAGTTATATGCAACTTCCTGAAAGAGAATATCATTTCCAGATTTGTAGTCCCACTCAAAATTGTTACTGATAATGCAGCTTGTTTCACCTCTCAAGAAATCACACAATTCTATTTTTATTAAGGAATTATGCTTTCTCATTCTTCTGATTATTTTTCGTAAGGGAATGGACAAGCTGAGTCCAACAATAAAAATTTGGTAACTATTATCAAGAAACTTGTTAATGATAATCAAAGGACATGGCATAAAGCATTAGTTGATGCTTTGTGGGCTGACAAGATCATGCCAAAAAGGGCAATTGGTATGTCTCCTTTTCAACTTCTCTATAGGATTAATGCTGAGATACCAATCACTTTAGAGTTACCAGCCTTGAAATTGGAGAAGGCCATTGAAGATCAGACATATGAGAGTTCTCTTGACAAAAGAATAATGTGCCTAACTCAGTTGGAAGAACAAAGAACCATGGTGGTGGATAGAATTATTGTTCATCAAAATCTGATAAAGAAACTTTTTGATCAAAAGGCTAGAAATCATGATTTCCAGATTGGGGATAAAGTTCTGCTATGGGAAAAAAGAAGAGAGCCAAAAGGAATGCATGGAAAATTTGACTCCCTTTGGAGAGGCCCATTCATAATTCATCAGCACATGGGTGAAAAAAACTTTTTGTTAAAATACCAAGATGGCACGCTCTTTTCTCTACCCCATAATGGGTAGCATCTAAAACACTTCAATTCTTGAAGTATTAGATCATTGCCTCTGTATATATGTATATTTGTATAGTTTTAAATTTTGTTTTGTTTTGTTTGTTTTCCTTTTTGATGTCTTTCATTTCTGGAAAGCATGACTCCAAAGCCCAATGCTACACTTGAAGACACTAGAGATTCTAAATTCTACTCCTTTCAATTCATTTTGCAATTGATAGAAGTTCCCCAACTAGAGCCAGCTGTTGTCTCCCAAAAATAACATCTATTTTTGGAACAACATTTGAATTATTTTGGTTCTACAGACCAAAATTGTATCTTCCATTTTCAAAAAAATTGTCTTAGATATTCAGATTTCTCATTTTCAAAGCTTCTCAAAAAATCTATAGACTTTGTATCTTCAGATTCTATAGGCAAGTTCATTTATACAGATTCAAAGATTATTTGCAGGCGGTTTTAATCAAAAGGAATCGATTTTCAAACACTTAGTCATTTTTTGGGATTGTTTCAATGCCTTGGTTTGAATAGAAATCTCCATCAACGAACACCAGAAGTAAGTTCAATGTCTTTGGCAAGAGTTAAGTGCTTCATCAAGGTTCAAAGTTCAATCGCTTCAATTGGTTCATCGACTTCCAAATATTTGGCCAAATCAAGGTGACTTGAACCGTTGAACCATTGAACCACTTTGGTTCAAAGGTTCAAAGGGTTCAAGGTTCAATGACAGGTTCAACCAAAAGAATAGTTCAATGGTTTAGTTCAACCAAGTAGTTCAATGCTTTATTTCATTCAGTTGGTTCATTCTTTCAGTTCATCTTTTGGTTCAACATCTACAGATTCAACAACAGGGGCTCGGTGCACTTCATTGAACCATTGAACCAGTTCAATGGATTGGTTCGATTAAATGGTTCAACTATTTGTTTCAAAGGCAAGTTCAACATCTTGGTTCAATGCTTAGTTTATTATCTTATTTTATTCATTGAACCATTGGCTTGAACCATTTTGGTTCAAATCCTTGGTTCAATCGATTGGTTCAACGTCCAAGTTCATTGCATGGTTCATTGGCTTTTGGTTCAAAAGGACTTGGCACGTTTCATTGAACCTTTGAACCAGTTCAACTAATGGTTAATCAGCCAAATTCAAAGGGATGGTTTAATACTGAAAGGAACTTTTTCAAAAGACAAGTGCCCTTGCGGAGGATACTTCATCAACCAAAACACCCTTCATATTTTCAAAAGAAATCTAAAGACTTATTCAAATACTTGGTAGAACCAATTTATGTAGACATTTTGTTTGTAGGAATTTTCCCTAGACTTTTTGTCTGTGGGAATTTTCCTCAGACTTTTTTTCTGTGGGAATTTTCTGTAGGACAAATGTCTGTGGAATTACCCGCGGTGAGCTTTCAAGTCAAACACCCAGGAATTTTCCCCAGGGATTTGTCTATGGGAATAAAGCCTGGGAAACATTTGCTCGTGATGACTGCCAAAATAAAAGGGACTGCCAAAACAAAAGCCTAGGGAAATATTTGTCCATGGAGTTGATAAAACAAAGGGCTACCGAAGGACCCTGAAGGGCAAGTGCCCTTGCGGGGACTCTCGGCAGCCAAAGTAAAGGGATTTTTTGACTTGATAAGGATCATTTCTCAAGACCTCAAAGGGTATGTCCAATTTAGAAAAGTGCTAAACAAAAAGCCAAAAGTTGAAAGATGACCAAGGGGTGACGCCCATAAAGACGTCAAATTTAGCATAGCCGACTAGCCGTTGGAAGCATATTGATGGGCATGTAAATGTCAATTTTAAAGATAGTAAAATAGACTTTGATTTATAGACCTGAATGCATTTACAAAATTCAAGATAAAAACTAGTTAAAAGTGGGGAAAGGCAGAATAATGGATGAATACAGGGCTTGATTCAATTGATCTGGAAAGGAGGAATGATGAGGACAAGATCAGATCGCTAGGTGGACATTGAAAGTTGTAATCTTTCAATTACACGACTTGTTTATCTACATTGAGAAGATCAAATGGGCAAAATTCCCCAAAGTTATAGCTTTTATTCATAACATTTCCCAATGCATCATGATGTATTACTGTTCCTGAGTCCTTGAAATGGATATATAAGGGACTTTCTTTAATTGTAAAAGAATCTTATTTTTGACAATCTGAACAAAACTCTGCCAAAATTGAGAGGCATCATTGAGACTTTGTGCTCAGTCTATTAATCATATTTTGTTAATGAAAACAAGGGAATTTTTTAGACTTTGTGCTGTGATATCTTTTCTGTTTCATTAATTTAATAAGCAAGATTAGTAAATTAGTCAAGAAGGCATCTTGAAGAATCAACTATGGAGTGACTTTGTGCCCCCATAGCTACCTTCAGTGTGTTTGCTTTTTCATTACTATGTAAAGGACTTTGAAAAGACTTTGAGCTTTCATTGCCCTTCATATATTACTCTTGAGCATTTCATGATAGAGACTTTGTGTTCTATTTCGATTTGCTAGTTACCATATTTTAGTTACATTCTGCTTTTATTTCCAAGGATATTGTTGTGGCTAACTAAATAGTTTTTTCCTAAAAGAAGAGGAGAGCTGTCTATCATTCCTTGAGATTTTTCTTTGTTTTGTATACATCATCTCTCAAGAAAGAGAGATGGATGCCTGGTCCTACCCTTGAGTATTATTTTCTGTTTATACATATATATAGCATATCCATAGGGAACCTCCCCTTGATGAGAGGAGAGAGCAGTCTCCTTCTGATGTGATAAAATTACACATTAGGATGACTAATATTTTTGCTTTGTCTGATAAGACCTATTTTGTTTACCATTACACTGATAGACAAAATATTCAACCAACACCCTCTTTGGTCCAAGAAAAGACTTGGTTTTTCTTGAGAATAACTATGATAGGTTTTACTAAGGATACAAAACTAGGTATGAACCTCCTTACAAAATTTATCTTACCTAAGAAACTTTGAAGACCTTTCTTATACAAGGGAAATGTTAAGCCTAGAATACCCTCTATTCTCTTAGGATCAATAGTCAAACCATCTTTGGATACAATATGTCCTAAGAGCTTACCTTCATGAATAAAAAAGATGCACTTTTTGGGGTTAAAATATACTCCATACTACCTACATCATTCAAATAGTTATCTCAAGTGTCACATGTGTTCATTAGAATCTTTATAAAATATTTTTATATCATATAGATAAACCAATAACATCTCATTGATTAAACCTTTGAAGGCCATGTCCATTGCTCTTTAAAATGTGGCACTAGCATTAGACAGACCAAAGGGAATATTCCTATAAGCAAAAGTCCCTCATTTAGTAGTGAAGGCTATATTAAACTGATCACATTCACTAACTAAAATTTGATTATTGCTTGAATATCCATCTAGAAGAGAAATTTTTTGAAAAATTAAAACCATTTACAAAATTTGATCCATTGAGGGTAGAGGATAGTGATCTTTGAGTGACACTCTATTAAGATCTCTAAAGTATACGCTAAGTCTTATCTCCCCATTATTATTTATAATAGGCACAAGGTTAGCTACCCATGTTAAATGCTTGATGGGAAATATTATCTCAGATTTAAGGAGTTTGGTGAGCTCTAACCTCATGAGTTGCTCAACCTTGGGGTTGATGGTTCTTTGATTCTATCTAACTAGTTTAACTCTAGGTTCCAATCCAATGGTATGGTGTGCTAGGATAGGATCAAATAATTTGAGGTCTTTATATTCCCAAAAAAAGATATCATGAAACTCTCTAGATAGCTTGATGAATTCTTGCTTCTCTAATGTAGAACATACCTTGACTAGTTTGAGGAGTTTGTCCTTGAAGATCAATACCCTTTCATAATTATCCTCTTTTGTAGACATACTCACTTTATCCTTGTTCTTATAATCATTCTCATTTAATGTATTTTCTAAGGTCACCAAAACCTTAGGTATCTTATTGGTTCTTAGTTGTACAATCTAATCACTCAATTGTTCTTGGAGACTCCATTGATTCCTTTAAGCAAACTCAGCCTCATTTTGCAAGAAGCATGCAATGTGTTTGTCACTATCAAACACTTAATTATTAGGTTAAAAAGTTATAATAATTACCTTAATATGATACTATTTTCCTCCTCATTTATGGTAGTTGGAGTGTCAAATTGAGCTCATATGGTAGCTAGTCTATCATCATGACTATTCTACTCCCTTAGGACTGATTGCATATTGAATGCATTGAAGTATTAAAGTAAATACCATACCATATGAATATATTACTTAAGTAGAGGGTTATTAGTATAAAACACACTCTTCACCTGATGTATAACCAATTCACTATCTCCATATACTTAGAAGTTCTTAATTCCTTTTCCCCTTGCCCATTGAAGGCTATGAATTAAACCTTCATACTCAGCTACATTACAAGTAAAATTGAAGTGAAATCTATATCAAGCATAATAATATTTTTTAGATGGGGAGACCAACATAACACCACCAACTTTACTTCTTGAATCATAAAAAAACATCTTCCATAGCTCATCATTTCCCCCCTCTTGTTTGTCAAGTAGAGGTGTTGGTATTCCATGTATATGATATACTCCTATATCAGTTTACTCCATGAGAGCCTAAGGATCCTACTCATAAGTATTATTAACATATTCATAAATAAACAAATCTACAATTCCCTCAAACTTAGAGGAAGTGCCATCATCTATAATAGAATCCTTTTCTTCATGAACGACATAATTCAAAGTAGAACTTGTCTCAATGTAAGGTTTAATATGAAAAATTGTAAGGGGTTGTGTCCTAATTGTCACCTTGGACCCATAACTTGTTTTAAAATCTAAGAAATATTATTCAACTAAGAGATAACCATCTATCTTGGTAATAAAGTCCCTTGATAGGTAGATTACAAAGTGGGCTGGGAGATCAACGTCAACTATGTCTTGCAAGATAGGAAAACTAGGACAATCATGCAAGAAAACCTTCAGGAATTTTATTAGTCCTATTGTCTTGGAAGTTTTAAAATATAATTGAAGGACCCATTTGCTATGTGGCTCATATTTTAGGCCTAGCTTATCAACTATAACTTTGGGCATGACAAAAGTGTAAACTCCACTATCGATTATGCAATTATGTACCAACTTATCACCTATAATGAGGGTGAGGTAAAATGGTGGAGATTTATCATCCCTATTAGATGGTTCAATAATGGTACTAGGATATTTTACAATAGCAACATGGCACTGACTTTCATTTGAGGGTGAGACACTAGCAGGGATAATAGATAACTAATTTTGTAGGATTTCTTTTTGACCAGGCATATGAAGAACATCCCAAAGAGAAATGGATGTTTTAGTGTTATTTAAAGAATATAAAATGTTTGAATAAGCCATAACTAATTTATCTTGGGATTTTGTAGGCAAATAATTATTTGGAAATTGAGGAATAAGAATAGACCTTACCATATTTTGACTTGATGGAGATGTAGAAGCCTTTGGAACTACCATACTTAAAAATTTATCTTGTTGCCTTATAGGAGGATTGGATGAGCCTATGGGAGTGATAATACCACCTCCTAGAGACTTCCTCTCATATCTTGTATTGTCTATATAGAGGCTCCTTGATTTAACATAAAAGTGTCTTCAACTAGAAAATTGGTGATCTCTCCTTGAGTTTGTCAATCCTCATTAACTTACATCATCACCTCATCCTAATTTGATAGGAGAGGATTAACTACCCATTAAACCACCATAGCTTGTTATCCATTTTGATTTTCATCCATAAATTGGTCTTCCTACTAATTTTCTCCCTACACCAAATTGATATGAACTAGTACCATCTCCTTTGCATTGGTGGTAGAGTAAGGATTGTATTCATTAGCAAGCCTATTGGGATTAGGATACCATTAGCCTCTCCCTCTTCCATATTGTTAACCATACTATTGATGATAGGGGTAAGGATTCTAATAGGAACTTTATTGCATATTAACTTGCCTATTTTGATCCTCTAAGGCTAGGAACTTTGCTTTCCAATTGACATTATTTTTTGCTTGCCTAGGAGCCATATTAGTTTTGGTATTGGCATTGGAGTACTAGTATAAGTATGAGACAAAGGAGGCATAGAAAACACAGGTGGTAACCTTCTATCTTAGATGAGATTATTTTTAGCTTTGATAGATAGTTCATATGCCTTAGGGAGGATGGAATTTCCCATAGATTGAAGCACGATAGCAATTCTAGTCGCAATGGATTTCAAGTAAGTAGGGAACACAAAAATAGAAGGTGGTCTCATGGGAGGAGGAAATATATGCCAAGTCTTTTAAAAAATTTCATTAAAGTCATGCATTATTTATTTGGGTCCCCTTTTTATCATGTTGAGATGATGTATTAGAGAAGCATGTTCACTTTCATTTCCAAATTTGGAAGTCAATAACACTCCAAACTCATCCCATATTGTGATGCATACACATTCTAGAGTCCTATACCAATCAAGATACTTAATTTTAAGGGACAAAGTAAGGAGTTTAATGGTAATTTTATCTCAAATAATATTTTGGAAAATAAAAAAGTTAGAAACATCTCTAATGTGCTCACTAGGTGTGATATGACTCTCACCATTGAATGTGGGAATACATTTTGTGGTGTTAAGATGAATGGTGTCATACAAGTGAAGTTGAAATGGATTATAAGTATTGAAGGTAGGGAAATCATGAGGTCTAGCCATGTTTTCTTATTTAATATCTTCAACTTATTCATCCTCTTCAACCTTTTCCTCCCTAAAAAATTCTACTCATTCTTCAAAGGGTTGATTAGGCTATGGATACTAAATTTCAAGAGGGATTTTAGGTTAAATGGGTAGGTTAATAGAATTGGATATTCTAATATAGGATGACCTAATGAGGACTATGAATAATGGGGTAATTTTATAACAAAATAATGATCTAGAACTAGATTTACCTTGAAGGAGTCACCAAATGATGAGTAGCACACCAATTTGTAGTTTATGTTGTCAAGACCATCTTGACAAGTTATGTTGAACATAATGGGTCTCACCGGGCATGTCAAAACTATTATCACCAAATACTGTAACCTATAAAATTTTTTTAGGATTCTTCCAAATTTGGGTAACATGGAAACATTTCTAAGTATGTGGGTGTACCTATATTGGAAATGAGCCTCTAGATTTAAGGGCTAGCTCCCTGAATGTATCATGCAATAATTATCACATAAACTACTGCTTACTTATGAAAAAAAGAGTTAGATAATGCATAGATTAAACATACTCTAAAGGAGGTGATGCACAAAAAAATATCTTCCACATGACCATCATATTTATACCATGATTAAACAAATCATATGAACTAGTCCCTAAGTCTTAATGGTTTCTAATATGAGCATTTCAATATAGAGGTGAGATGTGAGCAACAACACAAGGCAAATGAACCAGAGGGAGGATTGCACACTCCAAGGGAAATTATACACTTGATAAAGCTTTAAACACTAGACTACACTCTATATGACCTATTAGAATAAGAACTCTTGCTCAAATATGAAAGGATAAGGGAATGAAGGATAGAGAATTATCACTTCTCATCACCATACATCACTTGCAGACTTAGATAATTATTTAAAACTTGGAAAATAGATTTTGATTAATGTTCAAAGGGAAAATATGATATCAGTCCAATAAGGATTTTCCATACATGGTGTGTTCTCTTACTAAGGCCAAAATGGTAGCTACTTATAGCATTTGAGAGAGAAGTAGGAAAAGAAAAACTTTAAGGGGAATCAAATGAGTTCCACCTCATTTGAAATATAGTTACAACTGCCTCTACCAGTATGCTTATTTGGAACTTCTTGATTGATTTAGGTCATCTCAAGTAGTTTTAATAATTCATTATTCCTTTATTTATGATCTATATGGTTACAATAATGAGATCAAGTGGTTTAGATCTAAGATCTAACATCAATGTAGTTAGAAAAATTAGATCCATCTATTATAAATTTGTCTTAGTGCTAACTACTCTAAATAGGTTTACCATGGCATGCTCAATGGAGAGAAGGGGTCCCTTTCATGTAGTTTGTCCTGGAGATGAAACCATTGGGGTCTATGTGTATGATTTAATGGCATCCTTTGCAATGCTAGATATTATTCCAATTGGATCATGCTCATAGGTCCAATACAGATGGAAAACCAATCTTAGACTGTTGGTTTTACTATAGTTGTTACAATGATGCACTCTACTCAATGCTTGGTTCTTATTAGGTCCACATAGATCCATCATGTCATTGTTAGATTCAAAAATTCATATATGTGTGGAACCTTCTTTAAAGAAAACAAACATAGCCATAAAGTAATGCTATAACCTTTAAAAGATGGCCTTGTATATAATAAATCTACAAACTAGAGGTTTGTATTTATCTTTAATTTCATCCCTATATGTTCTTGATCACCTGACTATATTGTTATGTCCACTTCATGGAATTTGATCACTCTCTAATGGTGGTATGTGCTCTTTGAAAAGATTGTCCTGATTTGACCTTGGTCATGTGTTTAATCTTCATGAAGTCCCTTTAGATTTTTGACATTTAATTTCATTGGTCATTGATACCTGACTCAACCTATTGACATATTGACCCATCTTGCACCATTGATTTTGATCAGTACAAATGAATGTGATTCATTGATATTGCACTTGAAATGTCAAATCTATCCAAGTTTATGCCACATAAAAACCTTGCATTTGATTTTAGGATCCACCATCAGTTTACCAACCTCACACACTTATGCGACATGTTAATCTCTCAATCTCCTTGACTATTTGACTGATCTTACACCATTGCATCAAGATGTATGATATAATATGGATCATTAAATATATTTGGACCCATTATTTGAAAACTAATGTCTATTTCATGAGCTCAAAATTAATATCTATGCTCCCATAAAATGATGTTTATGTAGCCATCAAATTTAAGCTCAAAAGGATTTATTTTGCTCTATCTGAAACTTAACATTAGCATGAATGTTTTATGTTATAGGTACATCTTTAGAAGCTTATAACTTGAGCTAAAAATTTTATACAAATTTAAACTTTTAGATCATGTTCTCAGCATGAAAAACTACCTAGTGCTATAATAATTTAGCTCATGTGGGGATTTTTGAGTGAAGATAGAAATGCACAAAAGAACTGGTTTGTTCATTCTTGCATGATGGGCATGATGATTAACCCCTCATAATTGGAAAGTTAAACTTGGAAGGCTTAGACATCAAGATATAAGTCTCATCTAGATATGAAACTTATAAAGCGTGATCTTAGCACTAAAGACATTGATCATGCATGGTCTGATGGTCATGTGAGGCTTTCTGAGTATATTTAAAAAATGCATAACTAAGATATTTACATTTTGGTTTCTATGTGAAGTCCTAATGATGGTCTGGATTCATAAAGCTTGTTCATGAACTTTAGTAGCTTTGAATGGACTCAATAAGGATTGTGTGGATCCTTTCCATGATCTTGGCTTGCATTAATCACCATGAAGACCTTCCACTTGCATATATGACCCTAAAATGACCCCTAATATACTAAATGGCACAAAGATTGAAATAGACCATGACCAAGACTAGGATGACATATGAAATGAAATAAAATAAGCTACAACATACCCCATGAAATTATAAAAAGCCCCTATACAATATTTTGATTATAGAGGGTTGACCCATTTCGGCCTAATGTAAAAATAGTTATTATTAAAATAATCTAATAAATAGATGTGGAAGTAACCATTACACATTAAACATAGGAGATTGGCATAATGGACTAACTTCTATTCAATAGAGAAAATAAGTAAATTTACGCAAGTGTAAAATTTGAAATAAGTTAAAGATGTAAGTTATTATGATAAAAAGGGATAAACATGCCAATTGATTCATTTAGACTATAGTGGAATCATAAATTCCCTTTAATATTAAAAGGTTTATTAACATCATACTTTTATGATCACTCTATGCTGATCCAAATCTAATGTGTAATGTAGTAATTTTATTCTTAATTTACTTTTTTTCCAAGGGTTATAATAATATTTTAATTCTTATAAACTTGAGTGCATGGAAGGATACATTACCAATCACTATTTTTGTTAAAATTACACATGGATTTATTATCAAAACCACCAATCAGAACCAATAAAAAACCACTCTATTATATGGCAATGACAAGATGAAACAATAAAAAAAATCCATGGTATGAATATAACTTATTATGAAAAAAAAGAGGTGAAAAATAATTCTATTTATTTACACATATACCTGACATACATATTTATAGTGATGCAATTTATACTTGATAAGCTTCTTCATTATTGGACCTAGCTCATACCTATTAGAAAGCACCACATAAAACATACACACAACTATCAATAATAATTAAATGGAAGAGTTGAATTAATAATTATTTATGAGGAATATGACCAAGTTGTTGATTGATTTTTGAATGTGGGAGTAGTCTCTCAATATCTAAAGAAATGGTATGGTAAGGATGACCTTACTTTAGATGTCATCCAAAAAAATAATGATATTCTTAATGGAGAGAAATAAAATAAAGGATACTCATAATATCATGTACCGATTCATTATGAAGTAGCTCATTTCTAATCATAGTTATTTAATGTGGCCTTTTGTTATGGACAATATCATTATTACTAATAATTATGATAGACACTTTGAAGATACATACAAGTGATTTTGTTTAATTTCCTCCATGAGAATGAATTTGATAATAGTCAATGCCATTATGTATTTTTACAAAAGGCCTCACATTTGCATCTTATTCAAGACCAATTTAGGTGCATTTAATTTTTAGTTTGCCTTTTCTAGTACATGAGGATACATTCATAGAATCAAACCATCCTCCATTGAGGATATAGATAATAATGTAGAAGTGTTGAGTATCCTTTAGGTGGGAGGATTCACTAATATTATGTAGTGGATAGAAAGGAACAACTCCCATTTATACAAAATATTTTCCAATAGCTAGAAATACCATTTGGTTGAGATAAAAGGAAATGGCATTGAAATCACATAAGATTTGTGTTGTGGAAAACACACCCCCCTTTTGTAGAAATGGGGGATCACTACTTAAAAACATAAAAAAAGATCTCCCAAATCCATTCTTTAATTATAACTAGCTTCACCTGAACTAGATCCTTGAAATCTTGTGTTGCCCTAATTTCCCAAACATGCAGTATTTATGACCAATTGAGCCAATTCATGAACCCTAAAAGTCTGTGGAGAGAGAAATGATAAACCTTGTATGTTTTATGCCTAATATAGGATTTATTTCTTTGAGGACTTAGAGTTCTAACCTTATAGGTCAAATTTTAAAAGAAGTTCCTTGAGTCTCAATCCTTTCATAGAGTGACAGACCTGATGTCCTATATAATAATTTGAAGATTGAATGGTAACCAGGTAAGTTATTAACTACTTGCACATCTTTTCATTTTTACTTAATCTTTTTCATATGTTTCATAGGAATGAATGGTCCACTAGAGAAAAGTCACATGGCATTATCAGAGTAGCCAATCTCTCGATCTTATTAGAGATATCAGAGCCTGTGGGATCCCAACCTAATCAGAGCACACCATGTAGTAAATTATTAGAGGGGCTAGTCTCCAAATCATTTTAGAGATGTTAAATCCTAGGGGATCTTGAACTAGTTAAAGCATACCACATAGCCCATTATTAGATCATCTTGTCTCTTATTCTTATTAGAAATGTTAGAGCTTGGGGGGTCCCATCCTAGCTAGAGCATGCCACATAGCCTATTGTCAGAGGGGCTAGTCTCACGGTCCTGTCAGAGATGTTAGAGCCTAGGGGAGCTTGGCCTAGAAAGAACATGCCACATAACCCATTGTCAGAGTGACTAGTATCTCAATCCTATTATAGATGTCAAATCTAGGGGGAACCTAACCCAGTTAGAGTATGTCATGTAACTCGATATTAGAGTAACCAGTCTCCTAATCTTATCAAAGATGTCAAATCCCAAGTGAGCCTGACCTAGTTATAACATGCCACATATCTCAATGTTATAATGGGAAATCTTTGAGTCCTATCAAAGATGCTATATCTTGGGGGAACTAGACCTAGTCAGAATGTGCTATGTATATTGATCAAGTATATGAGTAGATACCCCCCCTAAAGCCTTAGGATGGTTAGAATGAAGTATGAGTGGAGCCTAAGGACTAGTCAAAGGATGACACATGTACCTAAATTGAATCTTAACCCTCTTAAAGATATGAAAACAAGGTATAAGGATATGCTTATGTGTTGATAATTGGCATGAGAACTAGTAGGCATATAACATGTGACATAAGGCAGGATCTACTCAAGAGGCCTCAAAGGGATGTGATTGCATGCCTACCACACCCTAAGCATTAAAAATAAGAAACTAAGCCCAATTAGATAATTTTAAAATGTCACATCACCCTTCTTAAATCTAGTTGGTGGCACAAGATCATGAGTTTTGAATTTAACTTTAGATTATGAAATAAAGAAAGGAGATTAGGCAACCAACCCAAATTTTAATCCATATCAAGTGATCTTCCAAATTCCATCAATATCGAGGAATGAATGTATTATTTTATAAATATTTTAAGGAAGGCTTGCTAATGGTTATCACTTTGTACCTTCAGAATAAAATTAACTCCTTACTTTTCACTCTAGTCACATACCCCCTATATTTTCCCTTGTGATCAATACTTTTTCTATTGGCCTCCAACATGATATAATGGCTACATCCTCCTCAAAACCTAAAGATGAACCTAAGTACAAAGATACCCTGTTCTTAGAAGGCTTTACTCAATTCAAGCATTATAATGCAGTGTTCAAATCCATCATCCAAGTGCCCAAGGACTCAAGCTTCAATAATCATGATTCATCTAAGTTTGAATATGACTTGTAGGATTATAATAAGTGTGGTCTTAATAAGGGCACAAATAAGCCTAAAATTTTCCCCTACATTAACTTATTTGGGAACTTAATCCTTACTTCTAGGTGAGTATAGAATGACATCCATAATTGGGTCTTCTTGGCTAGCTCCCAACACAAAATTGCCCACATCTCTAGGATCACCTACAAAGCATATCACTCTCTTTCAAATTTCACCTTTTCATATGATGAAGTAGTGGTCTAGACATGGACTAGCATGTTTAAAATTTATGAGGTCTGAAAGGACTAGGCTGAGAATATAGATGCCAAGTGGGTGAGCAAGGAAGACATCAACATGTATACAACTTGCACTTTTTGGGAGGAGGTTTGAGTGGGTGTGATTTTAATGAATCAATTATTCAGGGCCCTAGATTGCTTACATGTCAATGAATCATGGGTACCCCTAATCCACAAGATTATCATTGGCTCTAAGGTCCCAGACATGGGAGGGTTGATCAACTTCAAGATGTTCAATGCCATAGTAGATGCCTAAGTACATGTAAAATTATTATATGATGAGCTATCTTATAGACATGGTCTATGAGACATTCACCTTCAATCCATATACTTTCCTACATGGGTTCTAGGGGGATCGATGGTCCATATAGTATTTTATAATCTATATGGGCACTAGTATAAGGACCATATTTGGGATATCTATGAGTGCTTCTACCTGGTGGTGTATAATGAAATTAATGAGGCCCCAATGCCACATTTATTAAAGGAAATCAAAGAATCTTCTATATCAATTATTAATTACGAGTACTTATAAGAGGACATGATGATTTGAGTCATGGGCATTTTTATTCAACCCCTTCACCTACCATACTTCATCCTAGATCACCTAGTAGAACAAGAAATCATGTACCAATTAGTGAAGTTTGTTTTTGGATTTTGCATCAACTATTAGTAGAAGGTATGACCACCTCTCCCAATTGACATTTGAAACCATGTATATAAGGCCTTCCCACCTTTCCAAAAAAGGAGACCAGGTAGGATTCCTTTTCTCTAGGGAGATCCAAACTCTAACATTGGGATGTAAAAGGCATGATCAAAGCTCATTTGGTGAGGTATTTGAGTTACCTCAACATCAATTATGGCCACTAGTTAGCATATAATTATGAGATATATTTAAACATTGTAGATGACCAAGAGGTACATGATCAAATCATGGACCATAAGAAGAAGGGAAAGAATGTCCATTCTAAGCCATCTAAATCCCCTTATACACCTACTCATTCTATTGAAGATGTCATCCTAACTCCCCCTATGATTTATAACAAGATTATAAAAGGTATTCCACCACCTTCCCCTCCATGAGCACCTACTCCTCCTACCCTAGATCCACCTCCTCCTCTTTTAGTAGCTTAGGAAAGTCATCCTCAACCAATCCAATCTTGTATAACTTAGCATCATGTAGCCTAAACATAGGTATCTCAATAATTGTCACCTTATCCCTAGGGTACACAACACTTGAGGTTTAATTTTAGTAACACCTTAGAGGCAAGCCCAAAGTAAGGATATCAACAAGCACTAATGCAAGTTCTTCCCCTCACTCTCACCACTTTCAAACTCCATTTCATGATATCACTTAGTTTTACACCCCTTCCAAAAGCTACTCAAGTGGTGTCTCCTCTCTTTCGTATTATACCCCCTCCAATATTGACCTAAGTACCCCTAGCCTTAGTCCTCCCAAGAATATTCACTTCTTCATTTCCCTCTACTCCATCCATTCCCTAACCTGGAACCTAATTGATACCTCCATTAGGTATGACTAAAGTCTAGGTACCTGTAGGTGTACCTCTTTTGGTAAACATAGATACAATATCTAAGAGTGTACCTCAAGTGGTTAGAGTCATCCCAACACCTCATTCATCAATCACATAACTTCCATATTAAACCCCCATGGGTCCTTCTATCTCTATGATTCCTTCTACCACAACACCCAAGGCTGACTTGGGTAAAAGATCTAATATGAAGTAAAAGATGACTCACCCTCAAGATTCAATCTAGATACCTTATGCCCTAGCCTAACATCATATACTAGCCTCCATTATTCCTCCAACACCATGCATGGTATCTCTATGAATTACTCTATGACCTCCTCTTTCCATCACTTGGGGAACCTAGGGATTTGGTTTCAATGAACCAATCTCCACTTTTGATGAATACACCTCTCTTAGGAGTCACTACACCTCAGGTGGACATGACCCAAGATTAGTGGTGGGAAAAAATGCTCCTATGGGCCTCACCTTTAATTATTCTTCCCTTCACTCATATGTCCCCTCCTCCACTAATTTCATCAATCACACCTTTAGCTTCCTCTATCTCCCCTCCACCTCATCCTCCACTAATTTTTAGCATATTTATCACTCCTTCAATACCTACCAAAACTTGAGGGATGGTCCCAATGTCACGAATGATAGAGATGAAAATCCAAGGTAACCTAAAAATGTAGTGGAATTTTGACCATACCATGGGGAGCATGAATAAGACCCTTACATAAAATTTTTTCTAGGAGGGGAACCCAATGGTTTGGTAGACCTAAAAATATTTGTTCTCCCTAACCAAAGTGAGGACCTATACTAGGATGAAAAGGTAGATGAGGACCTGCTCTCCATTCTTTGGGAAACCCATGACATGTCAAAGAATCTCCTCAAGGATATGAAAAGTCAAGTTTAGACCATAGAGGCCCAAGTAAAGATCTCCTTTCCCATCAGGCTGATTGGGTAGTTCAAACATGCCCTCTTACTACTCTTATAAATTATAGGGAAGGTGGTGGAAATTATTAGATAAATTTAGGCTACCATCAACTAGTTTAACAAAAAAAATCTTGTTAATCCTTCATGTTAGTTTTAAAGATTTTAAATCCTTCATAAGGCATGGTTAGCATTATTTCAGGTACTTTTAACAAATTTAAGGTAAGTGTCTTCCTAACATCATGCTTGTATAGTCACAATGTGTCTTAGTTAAAGGGGTTAAAAGAGAGTCAAGAGTTGAGATATATTTGTCATGTTATGTAGTTCAAGTCAAAGTCATTTAATGTCCCCCATGGTCTATACAAGTGTAATAAATGAAGTTAAATATCCATTTATAACATTGAAACCCATTTTGAAATTCTTTTTTGATCATTTATAAAATTCAAAAAGGGAATGTGGTAAGAAAATGGAAATTGTTTAGAAGGATTGGGTGGTTGACACATCATCCCATGCTCTTGTAGGTATGAGTAAGCTTAGAGAACACTTATTGATTTAATTCAGTTAGTTTCTATATAGAATATGATAGTTCTCAAGAAAAAAAAGAGGTTTTCAATAAGTTTGTACATGTTGTAGAGGGAAGATCACTTCCAAACATTCCCATAGTTTCCTCTAATATGTACAGGTTCAAATCCATATTTTTGAGGAGGTTTTAAACTCAAACAAGTAAAGAACCTATTCATCTTTCCTATCACTCTCCTTGACATCTTTAGAAGGCAGTTTGATTTTTAGTTGGTACAATAAGGAGAGATAAAGTTGGAAACTTAGATCTTAGCCATAAGAGGGGAATTTAATTTCATTCCACTTTATGTCATTTATTTCTTGGTCAAGCCCCTTAACTTTAAGAAAAATTGTTAAGAAGTTAAGGGGTGGAAAATGAACTACAATCCCTACCTGGGTCAATTTTCCTCAAGTGTGGAGTTATAAGGTCTAACTAATGGATGAAAATGACTAGGAATTTTCTCTTTAACACTTTTAAAACCCTAAAATATCATTTCCTTCCATATTTATTCATGATCATGATTGGTGTAGGGTCAAATGGCTTAGTTCTAGTATTTTAAACATGATAGTCATATGTGCAGGGAGTTTGAAGTAGTCTTGTGCATGAAGTGAATGAAATAAACCTTCAAAAAATAAGTATAAGGTTTGAACAGTTCTCTCATGCTCCTCAAAAGCATCAATAGTTGAAAAGTTTTAATATTAGAGGTTATAATACGTCTTTAAAAGCCCTCCAAAAGATACTGTGAGCCTACATGTCTGTAGACTTGTAGGTCAAAATTAACATCAAATGTTTGTATTTATGACTTCAATCCCATATTTTTAAACTCTCACTTGGTATATTTAAGTATCCTAAAACATCTTGTTCTCAAACCTCATTTCATTTTGTAACTTAGATAAGACTGCATGCTTGAGTAAGACTGTGTAAGCCCAAAGAAGGATTGTGAGGGATATAAATGGACATTAAATGTGATTTGAATATATGAAAAGACTGATAAATACTTAAAGGGAAAGTTATTTTTTCTCTGAATGCCTCCAAATATTCATCCAAACTCAAGAAAGAATAAAACATAGTGAAAAGAGTGTTGACCCACTTGATAACTTATAGGTCTCAAATAGTAGACACAAAGGGTACTATTGATGATGAAGTTATTAATAATTAAAGTGGGGTAGAGATTAAAAAAAATTAAGGATAAATGTTCCATAAATAAAAATAAATTATGGGGCTAGTTTAGTCCAAAATTCAAAATGTTGACATACAACTACTAGGAGCCAAATTGCTACATACAAGCCTGTCAAACAAATTGGCAAATATAGTAATGTGATGGTGAAAAATATTTATACATAAAAGTATTTAGAATCATAATTTTTTTTATAAATTTCATCAACTCTATGTATAATCTCAAGGTGCCAAAAAGGGCAAAGGAAGCCTACTCCAAACTTGTAACCTTGCCATGAGCACTTATAGGCATGCCAAGGCAAAATGGAAAAGAAGACATATTTATGATGAGAGGTTAAGATTAATGAGTATAAAACAAATTTTACAAGTGATGAAAGGGGTATACTAATAAAAATTTCTATAATTGGTTCATTAATTCACTCCCACACCTGTATGAATAATCCTTAAGATTGGAAGTCTCTCTAAACCATGTATTTGCCTTATGAAAGAGCCTACGAAGCATATTATTTTGCTTAGAAGTGTACATAGGATTTACATAGGAGATTAATATCATATGGGATGTTATGGAGGTATAAATATTTCCATATTCTATCATTTTTCTTGGATTAGGTCCCTATGATTTATGAACCATCGTTAAGATGGAAAACACCTGAAACCCTTACTAAACCTCCCTAGAAGACCTGACGAGAGAAAATATGAGTTAAATGAATTAAAGTGGATTATTTTGGATTGTAAATGGTCATAATGATCCTCATAACTCCCATGGGAACATGAACAACATACTTGGTGGCATGTGTGAAGGGTACAATGTACAAAATAAGCCTAAAAATCTTAATTGTAGGCCTATTTATGAGTATGAAAGGTGGTGATTGTTGGAATAATGCATATTTAAGCTTACTTAGGGTTAATAGGGTAAGTTATTTATTACTGAGGGTTAATTTTATTTACCTCGGTTAATTTATTTTATTGTTGAGAATCTCTCAACAATATATTTGTTCGTAGTATGAGAAAATAAATAGTTTGTTTTCTCTATTTTCTAATCACTACAAATAGTTTGTTGTCGTGAAACAAACTATTTGCATTATATATACTTTATAATATATGAGAATTAAATGAGAGATTAATGTGAATATATAGATAATTTTTTGGATTATCACCTATTTTTTAGGTGTGAAAAATTTATTTATTCTCTGATATTATTTGCAGGTTATTGGTTGTGGGTTCTTTTTCCTAGATTGATCTGTGGATCCTGTGTATCTCTTGCTCATTCTTTCATGGTATCAGAGCTTGGAGTTCCAGTTGAAGATACTCTTCTTCAAAATTTTTCATCTGTTAACACATTCAAAAATACTATTTTATTGATGTGTTACATATATTTTTTATTCTCTCAAAATCTGGTTCTTGTTTACACATTTTTTTTGGAAAATTCTATACTTTATGCTCATTAAATGACTGCACAAATTTCTAAAATCATTTTTTTTTACATAGGGGCATAGGAAATAAATTAAATAATACATTTCAATTTTAATTTTCTCATTTGAATTAGGACGTATAGCTCTTTCATTCAAAAACTTGCTGACTGGTTCCTGTTGACAGACTGTTGGCAGACTGCAGTACCTGTCCATTTTTCTGATGTCGCAGATCATACGGTTGACTTTTTTGGAATATGAGACCTGTTAATGAAATATTAATGTTATATATTTATATCCATATAAATTTTTATGAATTTGGATCAGGCTGTACAATGTTTTGGAAGCCAACAACAGGAATCTAAAAACTATTTTTTGTCTGCTGTATAGCCGTACGGATTTCTCATTTTTGAACACCTTATTCTATATAAAATCAAAATATGAAAATTTCATGTGATATAATAATTCAAAATATTTCATTTCATGCTGAGAAGGACGGATTTGGACCAGGATGTACAGTCTTTTGGGTAGATCCAGTGGAGCCATTCTGCAGTCGCTGAGAGGTGTTTTTCCTTGGCTGTGTTTACAAAATTTCTCAATTTTTTTCCTGACCTCCATGACTTGCTGGAAAAGAGTTTATTATGATTAAATAAAAATATTATTCAGATATTATCTCACACATGTGATTCATTTTGGCTTTTTTATATTAATTTTTTTTTAATTTTTTAGTGGCTTAAATGCAAGTCTCTAGCTTTTAAAGTTCAAATTTGACTTTGCTAAAGCGGCTAGAGATATTTTGTTAAAAATTTGTAGGGAGGAGGTCTTGGGGTCAAATCCCCCTAAATTTTTTTTGCATAAATCCATTTTTTAATTTTGTATGAGCCAAGGTTAAATTTTTTTTTCGTTGGGAGACGTTAAATTGTAACGGGAGGGGTGTTTTTTGAGGAAAAACGAATATCTAAATTGTTCTTGTCAACTTCATCATCTTCCTCAGGAATCGAATCTCAATTGTTTGAACCTATAAATTATAAAAATTACCATGTTTGGAAGCCAAAAATGCAAAAACTCCTTCAATCAAAGGGCTTATGGAGAATTTTTTCTGAAATGACACCTGCGGCATTCACCACTGAAAAAGACAAATATGCATATGGTTGTAAGCAGGATGAGGCTCTTGGATTGATTTGCCTCAACGTCTCGGATAATCTTCAATTTCACATTGTAGATGCTACAATGCCAAAAGAGGTATGGGAGAAATTTAAAAACCTATTTGGCAAAGTTAATGAGTTTAAAATTTTGCAATTAGATGCAGAATTGAGTACTCTCTCTCCATCAGATTTCCCTTCAATAGATGAATTCTTGGCAAAATTCAAATTTATAAGGTCACAGTTGAAAGCTGGTGACAAGGATAAAAGTGATCAGGAGTGCATTTTCATGATTTTTCAAAGTTGAAAGGACCATATAGTGTTTTTTCCTCTACTTTTTATACTATGATGGATACATTAGGTGATGAATTCAAATGGCCTTCCTTTGAAGTTTTTTGTGAAAGATTGACTAGGGAGCAAACAAAATTAATAGCCTTAGATGCTCTACCTGGTCCTAGTCATGCTCTAGTTGCTAATTATTCTAAAGGAAAACCTTCACCTAAGTCTAAAAAGCAAGCACCTTCAAATAACCCCCCAGAGTCCACCACCCAAACACCTCATAATTCTAAATCTACTAAGACCAAAAAGTCCTTTAAGAAAAAGAAGAAAACATTTGGTCCATGTAATTTTTGTGGTGTTCCTAATCATGATGAAAGTAGATGTTTTAAGAAGATGGAAGCATTAGAGGCAGTGGTCAGACAACACAAAATTTCCATTCCGTCTCCATCTCCTTTTACTTCTACAGGAAAAGGGAAAGCACTTTAAGCCAGGGCTATATCTTCATGTCATGATCAGTGGATTTTTGACTCAGGTGCTTCTCACCATCTCACACATTCTAAGGATCTATTGTCTTTTCTTACAGATTGTAGCACATCACATATTTTTATGGGTAACTCCTCACAGATTGAAGTTTTGGGATCTGGTACTGTTAATAAATAGGATGGATGTTTTAACAATGTATTACTTGTACCCCAAATCTCTTCTAATCTTCTTTCTATATATCAAATATGTAATTCTGGTACTGGTAAAACTATGGAGTTTACTTCACATGATGTTGTAATAAGAGAATGTAATGATCCTAGTTAGATAGTTGCTACAGGTACAGTAGACCATACTGCAAGACTCTATACTTTTGATAAGTTTGAGTCTTTTATGTCTTTTGGTTCTTCACTTATAGCACATGGTAATAATCTCAACAAATTGTGGCATGAGAGATTAGGACATTTGAGTTATGGATATATGCAACAAATGAGTACAAAACATCTTGTAAAAGGCCTTCCTAAGGTCTCATGTATTGATGGGGTGTGTCTTAGTTGTCTAGTTGGTAAACAACACCAGGATCCATTTCCAGTTGGTAAGGCCACATGTGAAAATGCACCCTCAGGGTTGGTTCATAGTGATTTGATGACTTTTTCAACTCGTTCTTTTTTAGGGACTAAATATGCACTCACATTCATTGATGATTTCACTCGTAAAACTTGGGTATATTTTCTCAAGTTGAAAAGTGAAGTTTTTGAGACTTTTAAGGCTTTCAAAGCCTTTGTTGAAAAACAATCATCTCTTCCTCTTAAGAAGATACACACTGACAATGGGGGGGGAATATGACAATAATGCTTTCTATGATTTTTGTATTGAGCATGGGATACATCACCAGTTCACTGTACCACACACTCCTCAACAAAATGGTGTAGCAGAGAGGAAGAATTGAACATTGAAAGAGATGGCTAATTGTATGATTCACTCTAAAAATTTGGGTCCACAATATTGGACTGAAGCTATAAATTGTGCAAACTACATTCAAAACTATATGCCTCACAAAGCTATGCAAAATATGACACTAGAAGAAGCTCGGTCTGGGATCAAGCCTGATATTTCAGATTTTCGCATCTTTGGGAGTCAAGCATGGGCATTCATTCCTGATGACAAATGTAAAGCATTGGAGAAGAAAAGCCAACCACTCATTTTTGTTGGTTATTATGAAGATGTAAAAGCCTATCATCTTTTTGATCCTGTCACACATGATGTGTTGTTTCGATGGGATGTTCAGGTTGATGAGCTACCCACTCCACAGGAGTGTACATCTAGTTCTTCTTCTCCCCCTCTTTCTTCTACCAAGGATAGTGAGGATTTGCTTTCTAGTGTTGATGATGATGATGTTGCACTTATTCAGCCACCATAGCCATCTTCTTCACCACCTTTTCCCAAGTGGGCAAAGAGCACTCTATAGGCAGCTAGTTCTTTTGTTGGTGATCCATCTGATTCTTGTTGCACTTGCTCACAGACATCTAGTGTTGTTATTTTGGGACAAGCTTGTACAGATGATCCAGTATTGTTTTCTGAGGCTATTGGTATACCTAAGTGGGATGTTGCTATGTATGACAGGTATTCTTCATTGATGAAGAATGATACTTGGGATCTTGTCCCTCTTCCTAAGGGAAGAAAACTTGTAAAATGTAAATGGGTCTATATGACCAAATATGTTATAGAGGGATCAGTAGATAAGTACAAAGCTAGATTAGTAGCTAAGGGTTTTCCACAGGTTGAAGGGGTTGATTACTTTGAGACCTTTGCCCCTATAGCTAAGAAGGATTCTATTCAGCTTGTACTCTCTCTTGCTGCTTCACATTCTCGGTCAGTTTTTTAGATGGATGTGAAGAGTGCTTTCTTGCATGGTGCTCCATGATGAGATCTATATGGAGCAGCCTCCAAGATTTGTGCAGGACTCATCATTGGTTTGTAGACTCCATCATTCTCTTTATGGCCTCAAACATGCTCCTCGAGCTTGGTACAAGAAGATGGATAGTTTTCTTTTGAGTTTTGGTTTTATTCATTGTGAGTTAGATCAAAATGTATACATCCTGAAGCATGGTGAGGAGCTTGTCATTTTGGTTTTATATGTTGATGATCTCATCCTCACTGGTAGTTTAGATTCTTTGATACATGACATCAAGGACAAGTTGGCAGATAGGTTTGATATGACAGATCTGGGACTTTTACATTATTTTCTTGGTCTTCAAGTTTTTCAGTCTTTTGAGGGCATTTCTATTAGATAGCAAAAGTATGCGACAGATCTTCTTCATCAATTTGGCATGGCTGATTGGAAGCCTACCCCCACTCCATATCATTTAGGTATTGTGTTGTCTGCCACTTGTATGACTCCTCTTGTTGATTCCACTTTGTATAGGCAACTTGTAGGTAGTCTTTTATACCTGACTCATACCCATCCTAACATCACATTTGTTGTGAACCTTGTTTCTCAGTTCTAACATGAGCCTCATGAGAGTCATTGGCAAGCATCCAAGTGTATTTTGTGCTACATTCAGGGCACCACTCACTTTGGTATACATTACACACCATAGAGTTCTACACAGCTTGTTGGATACACTGACTCTGATTGGGCTGGTGATGTTGACACTCGCAAGTCCACTTGTGGATTTGCTTTCACACTTGGTTTAGGTCTAGTTGCTTGGGCATGCAAAAATCAGATTGCTATTGCATTATCCTCTACTGAGGTTGAGTATCGAGGTGCTGTCAAAGCTAGTCAAGAGATACTTTGGCTTTGATAGTTGCTTGGAGAGTTTGGATTCACACAATAGGGTCCTACTACTCTTTGGTGTGATAACCAAAGTGTGATTGCTATTTCACATAATCCTATTGAGCATCAGCAAGTAAAACACATTGAGATTCACATGCACTTCATTCGACATCTTATTCAAGATGGAGTTCTTTCTTTGGAGTTTGTGCCTATAGTTGAGCAGATTGCCAACATCTTCACTAAACCTTTGGCTTCTCCTCATTATCTTCAATTGCGAGTGATGCTTTGGGTGAAGGAAGTTGTCCTTGGGGGGATTTCCCATGAAGTCCTTCCTTCCTTTATTTTTCATATATTTTGATTGGTTTGTACATGGGTACCTTATCAGACCTAGTAGTCGGGACCCATCTTTGTTTGTCATTATCCCTATGTTTCACTTAAGGGAGGGTGTTGGAATAATGTATATTTAAGCTTACCTAGGGTTAATAGGGTAAGTTATTTATTACTGAGGGTTACTTTTATTTACCTCGGTTAATTTATTTTATTGTTGAGAATCTCTCAACAATATATTTGTTCATAGTATGAGAAAACAAATAGTTTGTTTTCTCTATTTTCTAATCACTACAAATAGTTTGTTGTCGTGAAACAAACTTTTTGCATTATATATACTTTATAATATATGAGAAATAAATGAGAGATTAATGTGAAGATACAAAGAATTTTGTGGATTATCACCTATTTTTTAGGTGTGAGAAATTTATTTATTCTCTGATATTATTTGTAGGTTATTGGTTGTGGGTTCTTTCTCCTGGATTGATCTATGGATCCTATGTATCTCTTGCTCATTATTTCAGTGATAAGAACTCAAATTAGGTAAAAAGGTTTTGAAAGCCTATACATAGTTCCTATATCCCCATATACACATTTATATATCTCCTAAGGTGGTATATGAACTATTCAAGTCAACAATTTGGGTCAAAAAGGGTGACTACACTACTTTGTTATCTAAGAAGCCTAGTTGTAGACCTATAGAGCACTCTTGGAGAGCTTCCCTACAATGTTTTGAGTTATAATATTATGGAATAGGATTTACCAAATCATAATAAAATATTTGAACCTATTAATTTCTTGAGAAAATGCTCTAATTACTTCCCAAGATTGAACATGCATCCAAGCCAGGGTTTTGGCCATTTATTGGTTCACCCATCCATAAAATGTTTTATATCCTCAAATTTTACTTAGAAAATTATTAGGAGGTATTCAAAGTGAATAAAAAATTTCCTTGAGGTTTCATACTTTTCATAGATATACATATTCAAATTTAAGTTACCTAGGACTAGAGACCTAATTGAGGGCTAATAGAAAGAAGAAACAGGTGGATCAAGTACACTTATAATTGGTGTTTGGTCATGATATTTTTCCCAAAGTAGGAGAAGATATATGGGTAGTCAAATATATATTATATTTTCTAGGATCATCTGTAGAAGTTATAGACAAAGAGTTTTATGTGTTTTGAGGGCTACAAGGAAATGAAGGCAAGTAAGAGCCTTGAGTGTGAAATGGTGTGATATAGAGTGTGTACAAAACTCAAGGGAGTTTATAAAATTTTTTGAAGGAAAAGAGAGGTGAATCATGGAGAATTATTACAATCATGAAGTTAGAAACAAGATTTTAGGCATTTGAGCCAAAGAGAGCTAGTGAAGACTATGTACTTTTAAGGATAAAAGAAGAAGTATACAAAATTTGTACAAGAATGGCATAGAATATCCTAAAATATGCCACATGTTATTTAATACATTTTTAATAGGAATTTTATGTGTAAATGTGTATCCTCAAAAGGAAGGATTTGGATTTAAGAACACAAGATTGCCCAAGTAACTTCTTATGCTAATTTGCACAAGGAATCTCATAAGCACTTGGTCTTGAGAGTTAAATAAATAAATTGACAACACATCCTATTTATACTGGTGTCTATTTTTTTATTTCTTATAAATATTTTGATGACAAATTACAATGATGGACTACCTATGTAATTTTTTTTCTCCCCTCCTCTCTCTTATTGCTATAAAACAAGCCTTGAATGGCTAAGAATGCATCCTCACATTAGTTATGGTGATGCCCTACTAAAATTAAGTCTTGTATTTGATTATTAGAATCAATTTAATCTAGATATTACTATCTTCATCTTTCATATAATAATCTTGAATGGGTTGTTTTTATGAGTGCTTAGTGATAGTAAGTGTGCTTCCCTGTATTTGTCCTTCTTATTCATACCTTTATGTAAGTTTAACTTCTTTCATAGGTCATAAGAATTTTTATACATTGTTTTATTAGTTATGTAAATGAATAATAATTAGGGTTTTATATTATTACCTCTTTTCTGATCATCTTAAGCTCTGACAACCTTCATATCCTTCATATTAAAAACTAGTGTGATAGGGACTATTTTAAAATTGTATAATCAAATTGTAACTTAGTATTTCATAGTGCATTATTTAGGAAGTTGGATACCTTATGTTTGGTGCATCAACTCCAAGTTTATTTTTTATTTTTAATTTTTTTCTCACTCTTTTCTAAGTCAATAAAATAATATAGTTGTTAGTGTAGGTGTTGTATTTTGGAGCTAACCCAAAATCTAGAGGTTTGGTCCACTTAGAGGTCATCCAAAATGTAGAGTCAATCCCATTGCATAACTTAATTAAGAGGGATTGAAGACACCCTCTCAAGGGTGAAAATTTGAGCTATAACATAAATTATGGTAGAGACCAATGTGCCCATTGAATGAACTTAGTATTATCTAGAGAGGATCATAAAGATTTTTGGGAAATATAGGAAGCTCTTGGTGATAGTCAACAAAGGCATGTCCCCAAAATTAAAATTTATGCTGACATCAGACTTGGGACTATAAAAAATGTATCCCAAGAACATGAAAATTTCTATAAAGGAGAGGCTAACTATAACTCAAACCATAACAAGACCCTTGGAAGATGGAAAGAAAAAGATATTGGTATACTTCAAAGAAGTCAATATCTCTATGTTTTTCCACCTAGATGGCACCCTACTAGACAAGGAAGAGTTTAGAGTCCACCTGGGTTAATTTAATTAGGATATGAGGAAGAAGGTCACTAGGATAAATAAGGATTGGGATTGGGTAGTTATTTAGCTTTCAACATAGTCCATGATGAGTATCATCCATGTGTCTGAGGTCTAGGTGTCAGTGGAAGCTCCCTTATAGGTGCACTAGAAACTGGTGACCTAGGATGAGACAATATTCATATAACCCTCAATTAACTCTTATAAGATAAATCAAGAATTTGACACCATTCTAGCCATGTTGGAATCCATGTATGTAAGGTTAATATAGTTAAGGTTTGGCTCCTTATAACTGCCATTGTATATCAATTAAGTGGTCCCCCCATGTATATTTTTGATGGCTTGGGGGGATTTTGTTTTGTTTTTTTAATTATATGGTTGTAACCACCAAAAGTGGCCATCATGGCCCAATATGGGAATCTCATGCTATTTGGAGGTGAATACTATCCTTATCTATGAAACCCATAGACATATTGTCAATAAAGGGTTGAATAAATTTTGCTTAAAAGTGTTATTGAATTTAAGTTAGGATTTCAATTCATTTTTTGGTCACCCCTTCGAACTATAAAATTTGGCCATGATCAATATTATTGTAACAATACTTGTCTTTTAATGAATGAAATTTCATTTTTTTGTAAAATACTTGTTTTATGTTTCAAATTATCTTTCATCTCCATTCTGAATGATTTTTAATGTTAAATTAATTAGACTAACACTTTATCATTAAATGTATGCTATGGTTATAATGTGAATATCTATTATAATCCCTTTGTGAACTCTTTTGTTTCTCTTCTCACAATACTGATAATTTTTGTACTAGTCTATAATTTACCTTAGAGGTTTATGTGTGATCTATTATAAACTTATTTTACTAATAATTAGTGAGGGTTAATAGTTGAGGAATTATCCCCTATTTACTTATAATATTCCCATTATGTTTTATTAGAGGTATAACTTTTGGTGAAACTCAGTACATAGTGGTATAACTATGACACATGCACTTGGTTCGATGGTCAAAATGTTGATTTCATTTAAAATATATAGGCACTCTTTATTTCCTTACTCTCCTTTCTCTTTTTGTGTTTATTTTTAAATATTTAACTACCCTTCCCCTTATGTTTATAAAATATAAGAGCATAATGTATGAGCATTGAAAACAACTCTGGATAATTAGACCTTTATCCAAGAATTTTATATTGAGCTTTTAGTGGTGGCACTACATCTCTAGGATATTATTTCATGCAAACACCACAATGAATTCAAATAAACATAGCCATGCCCTATGCTGATCCCAAATTAGTCCTAAAATAGAGGGTTAAAGTCCATCATTATTCCCATCTTCCTCTTTGGGAATACCCAATCTCATGGGTATTTTGGAACAAGATTTTTGAGCGAACAAAAAATGGTGCTATAAGGAGGGCATTTTATTTAAGGATAATTATTATAATACTTAAAAAAATAATTTATTAATTGAAGGAAAGGCAACAATATTTTATGTATTGAGTGCTAGATTATTTGAAATCATGCTTGTTGATAATAATGTACTAACTACTATTTAATTATGAAGCATCTTGGAGACTAGTTTGCATGCTACTAGGGATAGGTCCCATCATGACCAATTGTTAATTTTCCCTAATTTTTTATATAAAACCAAATATAAGCAAACATATACCTACAATGATTAAAACTAGCTTGTCCCCACAATCTCTTCTAAATTTATAGCCTAAGATGGCCTAATTGGTTGGCTCCACCATTAATGTCCTAGGAGTTGTCCATGATTTACCTAGAAACCTTGAGAGATATCTTCCAAATTTTTCTCTTGGTGTGGGATGTGTTGGTTGAATATTTTGTCGATCAGTGTACTGATAAACAAAATAGGTCTAATCAACCAAAGTAGGAAGATTGGTCATCCAAACGTGTAGGTTTACCACATCAAAATGGGACTAATCTCTCCTCTCATCAAGGGGAGGTTCCCTATGGATATATATATATATATATATATATATATATATATATATATATATATATATATATATATAGAAAATAATACTCAAGGGTAGGACAAACCATCCATCTCTCTATTTTTAGAGATGATGCATGTGGATCAAAGGAAAAACTCAAGGGAAATGATAGAAAGCACTCCTCTTCTTTTAGAAGTACTACTTATCAAACCACAAGAATAATCCTGGTAGTAAATGCAAAGTGTAACCAAGGAAGTAGTAACCATCAAATCGAGATGTAGCACAAAGTCTCCACCTGAATTGCTCAAGAGTGAGATATGAAGAACAATGAGGGCACAAAGTCATCGCAAGGTCCTTTACATAGAAATGAAAAGAAAACACACTAAAAGGCAATTATGGGGGCACAAAGTCTCTCCACAATTGACTTTAGGACACCTTCCTGACTACTATCACTAATTTTGCTTGTTGAATTAAAGGAACAAAAGATATATTAAGGAAAAAGACATAAGAATAGTTTCTTCAACAATAAAGATATCACAACACAAAGTCTAAAAAATCACTTGCTTTCTTATTCCACTAACAAAATATGATCAACAATCTGAGCTCAAAGTCTCAATAATGCCTTTCAATTTGGGCATAGTTTCATTTTGATTGTGAGAAAGAGATCCATTTAAAATAAAAGAGAGTCCCTTATATAGCCTCTTCAAGAAGGACTCAGGAATAATAACACATCATGTTGCATTGAAATCTATTAAGAAGATAGGCTATAACTTAGGGGTGTTTACCCATTTACTTTTCTCAATGTAGAGAAACAAGTCACACTATTGAAATTTTGCATCTTTCAATGTCCACCTGATGATCTGATCTTTCTTCATCGTTCCTCCTTTTTTGGTTAATTGAATCAGGTCCTGGATTCAATTTTCTGTTCTATTCTTTAGTCACTTCCTACTGGTCTTGGCCTTAAATCTTGTGAATGCATTTAGGTATGTAGATTACAATGATCAATAACTATTTTATGATCTTTGAAATTGACATTTGTGCGCCTATCACTACGTTTTCAATGGCTAGTTCACTGTCTTAACTTTGATGTCTTTGGGCGCATCACCCCTTGGTCCTTATTCAACTTTCCTATTTTGCATCTTCCTAAAGGGAAGGTGACCCTTCAATTTGGCAGCCAAGAGTCCCCCGCAAGGGCACCTACCCTTCGGGGTCCTTCAGCGACCTTTTATCTTTGGTAGTCTCTTGCGGCTTTCCTACAGACTGTCTCTATGGGCATTTTCCTTGGAATTTTTTGTGGGCATTTTCCTTGGAATTTTTTGCCAGAATTTTACCATAGAAAAAAAGTCCAAAAAAATTTCTCATGGATAAAAGGTCCACAAAAATTTCCCATGGACAAAAAGTCTGCAGAATTGTTCCCTTTTGTTCTATTTGCCTTGGTGTTTGCAAATTCCTTTAGGATTTCTTCCCGTGGCTTTTTTCCCAAATTCCTTCAAAATTTTTGTCTGAAGGAATTCCTTCAGACAAAAATTCTGAAGGAATTATGCCTTAGTCTTTTTCAATTACCTTAAACAAAAAATTTGAAAGAATTTACCTTTGCGGCCTTCTTTGAAAATGACCCTTTCAAAGGGTACTTTTGTCAACCAAGTGACCTCTGCAAGGGCACTTGTCCTTCAAGAGGCTTCTTTGAATTTTTGTGTTGAACCACTCCTTTAAACTGAGCCGATGAACCAAGGTGATGAACCAACTATTGAACCATTTGATTGAACCAAAGCATTGAACCGCTTGGTTGAACCAAACATTGAACTGCTTGGTTGAACCAAAATGGTTCAAGCTGATGAACCCTTTGATTGAACCAAGTCTTTGAACCAAGTGAATGAAGAAAAGTGTTGAACCAAGTGAGTGAACCAAATGAGTCAACCAAAGCATTAAACTACTTGGTTGAACCAAATGTTGAACCAAGCTGATGAACCAAATGAGTGAACCAAAGCATTAAACTACTTGGTTGAACCAAATGTTGAACCAAGCTGATGAACCAAGATTTGAACCAAAATGGTTCAAGCCGATGAACTAATTGAATGAACCGAAGCATTGAACCAACCGTTGAACCAAGATTTGGTTCAATGGTTCAAATGAAGCCTTTGAACCAACTGACAAACCATTTGATTGAACCAAAGTGATGAAATTTTGCCAATTGAATTTTGTAGTTGTGTTGAGAGCTTTTGAAACTGTTGAACCAAATACATTGAACCTACTACTGATGCTTACTGATGAATATTTTTGATTGAACCAAGGCACTGAACCAATCCCAAAAATGACCAAGTGTTGGAAATTGATTCTTTTGATTGAACCTATCTATAGAATCCTTTGAACCTATAGAAATGAACCTACCTATAGAGTTCGTATAAACCAAGTCTATAATTTTCTTGAACCTTGAAAGAGTTCATAGAAATCAACTTGTGAAGCCTGTTGAACCTTGACCTGTAGAGTCCATAGATTTAAGCTTGCAGAGTCTGTAGATTTTTGAGAAGCTTAAAAAATGAGGAATTTGAATGCCCAAGACAAATTTTGAAAAGGGAAGAGACAATTTTGGTCTGTAGGACCAAAATAATTCAAATGTTGTCCCAAAAATGAGTGATAATTTTAGGAGACAATAGCTAGCTCCAATTGGGGAACTTCTATCAATTGTAAAAAGAATTGAAGGGAGTAGAATCTAGAATCTCTAGTGTTTTCATGTGTACCATTGGGTTACGGAGTCATGCTACCCAAAAATGGAAGGCATAAAAAATGGAAACAAAAAAAATAAAATAGAATTAAAAACTATACAAATATACATAAATATAGATGCAATGATCTGATACTTCAAGAGTTGAAGTGTTTCAGATGTTGCTTCTTGAGAGATAGTGAAAATAGTGCACCATCTTGGTAAACTAGTAGGAAAACATTTTGCCCCCAGAAATGGTGATGGGAGAATGGAGCTCTCCACTAGGAAACTAATTTTTTGCATCTTCCTCTTGGTCTTTTCTTCTTTTTGCTTCGTGGTAAGACATGGTCTTCAAACTAAAAACCATAACTCCTTGATCTCCCTACAAATGATTCCTTTGCCTAATTTTGATTTGCAGCAGCATGGTCCACCATCATAACTTGTTATTCTACTGGTTCAGTCTAGCACATGTTTTGATTATCAACATCAGACTCCTGACAAACCATCAACTCATCATCTCCTTTGGTGTGAAGGAGTTTGACCTCTTCATCTTGAGCAGTCTTCAATTTGAGAAATAGAGATATGTATCTAGCTATGGAAGAATTACTACCATATTATTCTAAGATCCAAGCATCATGAAAAGTTGATCTTCTATCAAATTTCTCTTCATGGGAGATGGAAGATCTTTCTTGATTTGTACTGCACCTATTAATTCTTCTGATGCCTTGTTTGGATCAAATCTTGGATTCCTAGCTACAGGACTTTCATCAATTGAGACATGAACATCCTCTATGGTCAAGAAGTAATTACCCCTAATTAAAGGCTCAAATAGAATTTGAGCTACAGGGGTTGACATTTGGGTAACCAAAATTTTTGCCTTAGACAAGTCCGCACCTGGTTCTCCATCAATGTCCAATTGCTCAAGATTGGCTTGCAGGGATTCAAACTCAGTCATTTGAATTTTGGACTCCTTTACATGATCAATCATGGCAAATGACTAAGATGGATTTGGAAGAGAGGATGGGAATTCATCCTTTTTATTTTTGGGTGGGGGAGGACTGATTGTGAATCTAAAGTAGAAGGTGTAGAGATGTTTAATGTACTTACTTCTTTGGCAATCACTAGGCCCTTTGACTGAAAAGGAAGAGGGGTTATCTGCTCAGCAATTGAAATTGTTGGTTGGGGTTGCTCCTCTGTCTTCTCTTTGTTAGCTCACTATGTTGACTGATTCTTAGACCTGGTGAATATGGTGTATGATCCTTTGACTGCTTCACCTACACTTTTGGGTTCTTCCTGGTAATTCAAGAAACCAATGTGGGAGTCACTAGCTGATTCTTCTAGATCCTCCCTGAAGATATTAGTGCCATTTTCTTGCTCAAACTCAAGTTGAAAATAGGAAACATGCTCTATTTTTAGATATCCAACTACTGAGTTGGTTGGATGTGCTTCAAGGATAGGGTTCCTTTATGGGGTAGGAAGATGATTTTGTTTCCCTTGACTTTTGGTAGCATTGCCTTGATATGGCTGATTAGGGAATGTCCTCCTTGGTATATCTTTATATAGAGGAGTAGAAGACATACTTTATGTCATTTTCCTTTTCAAGGCTAGCAATTCATTTGCCAGCTTTTGTACCATTAGATCAGTGGTGCCTATAGATGAATATTCAAAAGATGATGAGGATCTATTTTTGTTTAAATCTCTTCTTATCTTCCCTGCTAAGATGAGATCATCTTCTACCTTAGTGGCCAAAAGTTGGGCTATAGTAAGATCTATTTGACCAGCATGTCTCAAGAGAAAACTTACTTCAGATAACTAAGAATTAATGAAGAAGCATTTAAGATTCTCAGCTGTAGGTCAAGTAATTATAGGAATTCTATTCCTTATTTTGTCAAATTTGGCTATGAAGTCTCTCATTGGCTCATGAGGCTCTTTCTTCATTTGAGTGAGCTGGGCCAATAAGGCATGTACATCTTCTATGGGCTTGAACCTTGCTTCAAACTTGGCTTTAAGTGTATCCTAGTCAGTCACTGATCTAACTTGCAGATGGTAGAACCAGTCTACAACATGACCTTGTAGTGTCTCCACAAAAAGCTTGACTACCACGTCTTCAAATTATAATCTAATAACACCATAGGCTATGCTGAAGGCTACAATGTGTTCATCAGGGTGAACTATCCCATCACCAAAGAATTTGGGGAAATTCTTTCTTGAACTACGTGGGAGTTCATGCAGAGGTGGAGTCAAGTTGAGTGGGCCAAAAGAGTTACCCCAGGGGCCTCGAACTGCCATGATTTAATTAATAAAAATAGAGATAACAAATCTATATGGAGTGGCTAGATTACAAAACAAAAATGGAAAAGGACTGGCTCAGCTGCAGCTTGAGGCTTCAAATTGCACACTCTTTCTTAGCAACTCTAGTTTTTGTAGACCAGATAAAATAAAAAAGGTGGAGGAAGATGGTAAGGCTATAAATGGATAATGGGTAAGACATGAAATGGAGTCGCTAGAGTATATAATGGATAAGGGTTATAATGATAATGGGTAAGACATAGGTGATGTTTCAATCTAAAACTTGAGGTTGTAAATTGCACAAAATTATGTATATCCCCAACAGAGTCGCCAAAAACTATTGGTTGAATATTTTGTCGATCAGCGTACTTATAAACAAAATAGGTCTAATCAGCCAAAGTAGGAAGATTGGTCATCCAAATGTGTAGGTCTACCACATCAAAAGGGGACTAATCTCTCCTCTCATCAAGGGGAGGTTCCTTATGGATATGCTATATATATATATATAAAATAATACTCAAGGGTAGGACAAACCATCCATCTCTCTTTTTTCAAAGATGATGCATATGGATCAAAGGAAAAACTCAAGGGAAATGATAGAAAGCACTCCTCTTCTTTCAGAAATACTACTCAGGAAACCACAAGAATAATCTTGATAGTAAATGCAAAGTGTAACCAAGGACGTAGTAACTAGAAAATCGAGATGCAACACAAAGTCTCCACCTGGTTCTCCATCAATGTCCAATTGCTCAAGATTGGCTTACAGGAATTCAAACTCAATCATTTGAATTTTGGATTCCTTAACATGATCAATCATGGAAAATGACTGAGATGGATTTGGAAGAGAGGATGGGAGTTCATCCTTTTGATTTTTGGGAGGGGGAGGACTGATCTATGAATCTAAAGTAGAAGATGTAGAGATGTTTAATGTACTTACTTCTTTGGCAATCACTGGGTCATTTGATTGAAAAGGAAGAGGGGTTCTCTGCTCAGCAATTAAAATTATTGGTTGGGGTCACTCCTCTATCTTCTCTTTGTTAGCTCACTATGTTGACTGATTCTCAAACCTAGTGAATACGGTGTATGATCCTTTGACTGCTTCACCTTCACTTTTGGGTTCATCCTGGTAATTCAAGAAACCAATTTGGGAGTCACCAGCTGATTCTTCTAGATCCTATTTTAAGAGATCAGTGCCATTTTATTTCTTGAGCTTAGGTTGAAAATAGGAAACATGTTCTGTTTCTATATATCCAACTACTGAGTTGGTTGGATGTGCTTCAAGGACAAGGTTCCTCTATGTGGGAGGAAGATGATTTTGTTGCCCTTGACTTCTGGTAGCATTGCCTTGATATGGCTGATTAGGGAATGTCCTCCTTAGTATATCTTTATATAGAGGATAAGAAGACATACTTTATGCCATTTGCCTTTTCAAGGCTAGCAATTCATTTGCCAGCTTTTGTACCATTAGATCAGTGGTGGCTGTAGATGAATATTTCAAAGATGATGAGGATCTATTTTTGTTTAAATCTCTTCTTATCTTCCCTACTAAGATGATATCATCTTCTACCTCAGCGGCCAAAAGTTGGGCTGCAACAAGATCTATTTGACCAACATGTCTCAAGAAAAAACTTACTTTAGGTAACTAAGAATTAATGAAGAAGCATTTGAGATTCTCAGCTGTAGCCCAAGCAATTATAGGAATTCTACTCCTTAGTTTGTCAAATTTGGATATGAAGTCTCTCATTGGCTCATGAGGCTCTTTCTTCATCTGAGTGAGCTAGGCCAGTAAGGCATGTTCATCTTTTGTGGACTTGAAACTTGCTTCAAACTTGGCTTTAAGTGTATCCCAATCAGTCACTAATCTAGCTTTTAGATGGTAGAACCAGTCTACAACATCACCTTGTAGTGTCTCCACAAAAAGCTTGACTACCACATCTTCAAATTATACTCCAATAACACCACAGGCTATGTTGAAGGCTGAAATGTGTTCATCAGGGTAAACTATCCTATCACCAAAGAATTTGGGGAAATTCTTTCTTAAACTAGGTGGGAGTTCATGCAGAGGTGGACTCAAGTTGAGTGGGCCAAAAGAGTTACCCCAGGGGCCTTGAATTGCCATGATTTAATTAAGAAAAATAGAGATAACAAATCTAGATGGAGTGGCTAGATTACAAAACAAAAATGGAAAAGGACTGGCTCAGCTTCAACTTGAGGCTTGAGGCTTCAAACTGCACACTCTTTCCCAACAACTCTAGTTTTTTTAGAATAGATAAAATAATGAAGGTGGAGGAAGATGGTAGTCGCCAGAGTCTATAATGGATAAGGGTTATAATGATAATGGGTAAGACACAAGTGATGTTTCAATCTGAAACTTGAGGTTATAAATTACACAAAATTATGTATATCCCTAATAGAGTCACCAAAAACTATTGGTTGAATATTTTTTCGATCAACATACTGATAAACAAAATAGGTCTGATCAGCCAAAGTAGGAGATTGGTCATCCAAATGTGTAGGTTTACCACATCAAAAGGGGACTAATCTCTCCTCTCATCAAGGGGAGGTTCCCTATGGATATGATATATATATATATATATATATATATATATATATATATATATATATATAAATAGAAAATAATACTCAAGGGTAGGAAAAACCATCCATCTATCTTTTTTCAGAGATGATGGATACAGATCAAAGGAAAAACTCAAGGGAAATGATAGAAAGCACTCCTCTTCTTTCAGAAGTACTACTCAGAAAACCACATGAATAATCTTGGTAGTAAATGCAAAGTGTAACCAAGGATGTAGTAACTAGGAAATTGAGATGCAACACAAAGTCTCCACCTGAATTGCTCAAGAGTGAGATACGAAGGACAATGAGGGCACAAAGTCATCCCAAGGTCCTTTACCTAGAAATGAAAAGAAAACACACTAAAAGGCAATTATGGGGGCACAAAATCTCTCCACAGTTGACTTTAGGACACCTTCTTGACTGCTATCACTAATTCTACTTGTTGAATTAAAGGAACATAAGATATATTAAGGAAAAAGACATAACAACAGTTTCCTCAACAACAAAGATATCATAGCACAAAGTCTTAAAAATCACTTGCTTTCTTATTCCAATAACAAAATATGATCAACAATCTGAGCTCAAAGTCTCAATAATGCCTTTCAATTTGTAAAGAGTTTCATTCTGATTATCAGAAAGAGATCCATTTACAATAAAAGAGAGTCCCTTATATAGCCTCTTTAAGAAGGACTCAGGAACAGTAACACATCATGTTGCATTGAAATCTATTAATAAGATAGGCTAGAACTTAGGGGCATTTACCCATTTGCTTTTCTTAATGCAGAGAAACAAGTCACGCTATTAAAAGTTTGCATCTTTCAATGTCCACTTGGTGATCTAATCTTTCTTCATCGTTCCTCCTTTTCTGGTTAATTAAATCGGGTCCTGGATTCAATTTGCTATTCTATTCTTAAGTCACTTCCTGCTAGTCTTAGCCTTAAATCCTATAAATGCATTTGAGTCTATAGATTACAAGGATCAATATCTATTTTATGAGCTTTGAAATTGATGTTCGCAGGCCTGTCATTACGTTTTCAATGGCTAGTTCACTGTCTTAAATTTGATGTCTTCGGGCACGTCACCCCTTGGTCCTTCTTTAGCTTTCCTATTTTATATCTTCTTGAAGGGAAAGTGACCCTTCAATTTGGCAACCGAGAGTCCCCCAAAAGGGCACCTACCCTTTGGGGTCCTTTGACAGTCGTTTATCTTTGGCAGTCTCTCGCGACTTTCCTATGGACTGTCTCTGCGGGCATTTTCCCAAAACTTTTTTGTGGGCCTTTTCCCCAAAATTTTTTGCCAGCATTTTCTTGTGGACAAAAAGTCTATGGAAATTTCCCATGGACAAAAATTCCACTGAATTATTTCATTTTGTTCTATTTGCCTTGGTGTTTGCGAATTCCTTTGGGATTTCTTCCCGTGGCTTCTTTCTCGAATTCCTTTGGACTTTTTGTCCAAAGGAATTCCTTCAGAAAAAAAGTCTAAATGAATTATGCCTTAGTATTTTTCAATTGCCTTAAACAAAAAATTTGAAAGAATTTACCTTTGCAGCCTTCTTTGAAAATGACCCTTCCGAAGGGTACTTTTGTCGACCAAGTGCCCTCCGCAAGGGCACTTGTCCTTTGGGAGGCTTATTTGAATTTTTGCATTGAACCACTCCTTTGAACCGAGCTGATGAACTAAGGTGATGAACCAACTATTGAACCATTTGATTGAACCAAAGCATTGAACTGCTTCGTTGAACCAAACGTTGAACCGCTTGGTTGAACCAAAATGGTTCAAGCTGATGAACCCTTTGATTGAACCAAGTCTTTAAACCAAGTGAATGAAGCAAAGCATTGAACTAAGTGATTAAACCAATTAAGTGAACCAAAGCATTGAATCTCTTGGTTGAACCAAATGTTGAACCAAGCTGATGAACCAAGCTTTGAACCAAAATGGTTCAAGTTGATGAACTGAAGCATTGAACCAACTATTGAACCAAGCTTTGGTTCAATGGTTCAAATGAAGCCTTTGAACCAACTGATGAACCATTTGATTGAACCAAAGTGATGCAATTTTTCTGATTGAACTTTGTAGTTGTGTTTAGAGATTTTGAACCTGTTGAACCAAATGCGTTGAACCTACTGGTGATGCTTGCCGATGAACATTTTTTATTGAACCAAGGTGTTGAACCAATCCCAAAAATGACCAAGTGTTAGAAATTGATTCTTTTGATTAAACCCACCTGTAGAAGCCTTTGAACCTATAGAAATGAACCTACCTACAGATTCTGTAGAAACTAAGTCTGTAGTTTTCTCTAACCTTGAAAGAGTCCGTAGAAATCAACTTGTGAAGCCCGTTGAACCTTGACCTACAGAGTCCATAGATTTAAGCCTGCAGAGTTTGTAGATTTTTGAGAAGATTGAAAAATGAGGAATTTGAATGCCCAGGACAAATTTTGAAAAGGGAAGAGACAATTTTGGTCTGTAGGACCAAAATAGGTCAAATGTTGTTCCAAAAATGAGTGATATTTTTGGGGGAGAATAGGATGAACTGCTAAAGACCACATAAATTCTTATAAAATGGCCTTGAGACTCTTGAATGTAGAACATGAGGATATGGCATGTAATATTTTACCCTTTACATTGATGGGCTTAGCATATGATTAGTTATTCAACCTCCCTAAAGATTTTATCCCCAATTGGGACCATTTCATTACTACCTTACTCATCCTATTTGGACAAGTGATAGACCATAATGTCCTATACCAATAATTTTCTTATATTAATGAGAGCCTAAAGAGACTATTAGGAAGTTAAATGTTGGGTTTCAAAAAATATAAAGCTAGGTTATCATGTTTTATCAACCTAACCCTCAAGTAGTGCTAAAAATGTGTAAGAATGCTTTGGACCCTTAGACAACCATGTTTCTAAGAAGAGACCTAAAAATAAAATACCTATCCATGGATTATTAAGAATCCATCAAGGTAGATATAAAATTGACCCCCTAAAGCTAAATGATGGGCCCCACTCTTAATATGTTACCATAGATGCCCAAGTTAAGCATCTTGCCCAACATAATTAGAATGTCTTAATGGTTTAACCACTCCCTATAATACATCAAATCCTATTGGGTCATCTAAATTAAATACAACACTTAGGTTTTCTTAGCCGAGGGGGCCATGAATATGTTCCTTAGATACCACACTAGGTAATGTTGGTAGTAGTTAACAATACCCAAACTATACCCCATAAGTGCATAAAGAACAAGTTGGATGCCATTTAAAAATCGTACAAAAACTCAACAATGATTTCCTTAAGATATAAAGGTAGGTGAGTAAATCTAATTCTAAGAGTTGCAATAAAAACTTCACATATAAAATAATAATCAAAATCTACAATCATCTTCATAATCCCTTGAAACCCTCACCCAATAGTTTACCAGAAATTAATATCTTTGAGATAGCCTTACCTAATTAGTGTTGAGTACATATCATGGCAGCCCATGAATAACTATGCTTTATGGAGTTTTTTAGTCATTTTTAGATATTATAGAAGGAGATGGAAAAATATGAGGTGGTTCCCAATCACCCCAAATCATCCAACATAGGTAAAGCCCCTAACATTACTATGGTGTTGGAGACCATGGATTTACCTATCTAAGAAGAAAATGATCTAAAGGAGGGTATTAATTAGGTTCAATAATTTCAACAATTATAGAGGATAAATTACACCCTTAGGAATAGAAAACTACAACATCCCCTCACTACCTTGACTCCCTTAAACAATGGTGTAACCTTACCTAACCAAAATACTAGGAATGACCCCTACCTCTGAGACCTCAAGAACCTAAGAATCATATGGATACCCCACTGGTGAAAATTAAAGCGGGTTATAACATAGTAAAAGACATAAATAAGATAAATTCCAACATCACACTTCATGAGTTTTCTCAGATCACTAAACAACATGATCTCTTGCTAATATCCCTGACTCAAAATCCAACCTAGTTGAAACAAAGAGTAACCCAAACCAATGTGCTCATTCACAAGAATAAGATAGAGGTACTCCCTTCCTCTTAAACATTAAATTATTTATAAATAACCTACATAATTTATTAGTAGATTTAGGATCCTCAACCAACATAATGATGATATGCATATGTGAGAAGTTGGGGTTGGTCCTTATTAAGTTGAATAAGGTAATGGTCTAACTCAACAAGTTAGAAATGAAAGTGATAAAGGAAATAATGAATGTCCACATATAGTTGGAAGGTGAGCCTAGGATTCAATAATTTATAGACATCTAAGTAGTGGATATTACTAAAGTCTATGACATGCTCCTTAGTAGAGATTGGTTCAAAGCCTTAAAAGGGTATATGACCACACATTTATCCCATATGTGGTTAACATGGAGGGGATTTGACAGCTAAATATAGGTAGATAGAGAAAATTGAATGAAACACAAGATAAATGTGTAAAATTCCATTAATGAGAAATTAATCTTGGTATCCTTAGATCTATGAATTTACATGCTGAGTACCAAACTGCTCAAAGCCCAAGCTAACCATTGCTTGAACCTGCATGGTCTATGGTCTCTCTATATAGAGAGAGCTCATTCTAAATAAGGTAGTGGGGATAGTATACTAATTATATATCCCCTAGGGAGGAAATGTTTAGTGTCATTTAAATTTTATTTTTCATGCCCAAATAATCTAGCAAAGTATAAATCACTAATCCTAGGGTTACAATTTGCATTGAAATAAAAGGTGAACAAACTAAGAGTATTTAGCAACTTTGAGTTGGTAGTCAACTAAATCAAGATTAAAGTTCAATTCAAGATATCATAACTCAATAGGTATAAGCATAGGTCTTGGGACCTAATCAAAATGTTTAACATTTAATATCATCCCTATCCCTCAAAAGGAAAACTAGGTTGCCAACTCACTAACATCTAAGGAAATAAATTTAACTCCCCTTGATGACACTGAGTTTAAATAGTTCTATGTGGAACTCATCCCATGTTTCTTTTTCCTTAAAAACATAATTTTTTTTAGGTATTTGAGGATGACTATTAAATCATCTAATTTCTTAGTAATAAGGGAATATTTGAGACCCAAGTCATAGATGAGAAAGATATAGACATCTCAAGGAATGAATTGGATAAAGATGGGATACTTAATATTCATGAGAATTAGATCCAAAGGGAATTATTTCATTGGAAATAACATTTGATACTTTATACCCAATAGTCCAAGTGAAAAAACCCAAGTTTAAGAACCAAAAGTTCCAACTCATCAACCTCGACCCTAAAAAAAATCCCCATATGGTTAATGTAGGTCCTAATTGGATGGAATACAAATTAAAATAGTTATAAAGATTACTAATGAGATATAAAGATGCAATTTCTTGGGCCTATGAAGACCTCAATATCTTTGACTTGAGAGTGATAACTCATACTATACTCCTCAAACATAGTAAAAAATAATTTAGGTAAAGATAGAGATCGGTAAACCCAATCATGGAACCCTTAATACACAAAGAAGTCCATAAGTTACTTTTTGTGGGGATAATTTTCCCAATTTTCCACTCCACCTGGGTGGCTAATCTAATACCCATACAAAATAAAAATGGAGAAATTAACTTGTGTAGACTTCTATAACTTAAATTGAGCCTCAAACAAAGATAATTACCTATTACCTTCCCTTGACAAAGTAATCTAAATGGTGAGTGGATCTCATATGATATTTTTTTGGATGGATTTTTGGGATAAAACTAAGTCTTAGGTAATTTTTAAGATAGATATAATACCACTTTCACAACCAAGTGGGTCACATTTTTTATAAATGAATGCCCTTCAGGTTGATCAACACTGGAATAAATTTCCAAGGAGCAATGGACTTTGATTTTGAAGGACTAATTGGTAAATCATAATAATTTATATGGATGACCTTACTATGTTTTTGAAATATAGGTTGGATCACCTATGCCACTTGGAAAACGTATTCAAATGGTGTAGAAGGTATGGAATTTACCTAAACCCAAATAATAACATATTCAGTGTCACCATAGGTAAGCTTATCGATCACATTGTCATGTAAGAAGGTATTTCTATTGATCCCAAAAGGGAAGATGTAATTTATAAAATACCTTTACCTAATAGTAAGAAATAAATAAAATATTTATTTGAGAAGATTAACTTTGTTCGTAAGTTCATCTATAGATTTGATAAAATTGTAAAACCATTAAATGTTATGTTGAAATAGGATGCAAAAGTAGAATGGCATGCCAAATGAAATAAATATTTTTAGGATATCAAATATTCCATTATGTAAGCCATAGTTCTCATGAGTCTAAACTATACACAATATTTATATGTACCTATATATTATAGGGAGATGAACACCTCATTACTTTCATGAGCACCAATCTCAAGGATGCGAAGCTGAGATATTCTACGCTGGGTAAACATGTCTATTCCTTGGTCAAGGCTATGAATAAATTTAAACATGACATCCTCAGGAATAAGGTGCACACAATTATTCTAGACTCAATAATAAAGTGGATGCTGGGGCATAATGAGTTGGGTGAATGTAGAGGTTGATGGATGATAATTTTTTTGTATGACTTGGAAATAAAACTGACCAAATTAGTTAGAGAATAAGGCCTCACCCAACTAATAACTAATATAGGTCCAAGAATAACTTTGAACCAATTAAACCAAGGGATAATGCTAAAATCAAAATGGTATGACATGGTCATGCACTTCCTATTCTATGAAAACACACCTCTAGGACTCAATCATACACAAAACTGGGCCTTCTAGTTGAAGGCTACTCAATACATGTTGAATAAGGGAGTTATCTTCAGAAGCAACCACAAAGTAGTCTACCTCTAATGTGTGTCACAAGAGGAATCTAAATAAATAATGGTAAATTTCCATGAAAAATTTGAGCTAGTTATCCTTTATCAAATTCTGTGGCACACAAAGTTACTTAGGAAGGCTAAAAATGGTGCACACTATTCAAATATGTTCATGCCCATGTTTGAATTTTAAATTAGTGCTAAACCTTTGATAAAAGGTAAATCCATCCATAAATACCACTATATCCCATCATGGAGTCAACGCCATTTTCCCAATGGGGGTTAGATTTCATTAGAGTCATAAAAACTAATTCATTTTTTGGCCATACATGTATCCTCATGGGCATAGACTATTGCATGAGGTCGTCTGAGGCAGTTGAAACTAAAAGAAGAACTAGTTTATAAGTACACTAAATTCACACAATGGGCCTATGATAATGGAATCACACTAAGATTCTCATCGGATCACTATCCATAAGGGAACATATTGGTAGAGTCCACCAATAATAATTTAATAGACACCATCAAGAATTCACTTATAAAGGAACCCCATGAATGACACTCATTGTTAAAATTTTCTATATTGGTTGACCACACTATCTATAAATAATCCCTCAAAATCTCTCATTTCCTTTTAGTTTATGGACTGGATATGATCATGCTAGTCATGCTCAAGCTACCAACTTATAAATTCATGCAAAAATTCATGGAACCAAATGATAGGGTGAATTATAGACTCTTAGACATAATTTAGTTAGAGGAAGCCCATGATGAATCTATGTTAAGCTTCAAAAAACATTAGGATACAATCAAAACATGGTTTCATAAAAGATCTAAGATCAATAATTTTAGAATCTCTGACCTAGGCCTAATATGGGACAAGGCTCATGAAAATAAGGGCCAACATTCAAATTTTGATCCCTTATAGATTGACCCATATTAGATAGCCAAAATCCTATGTCATAATGCCTTATACCTCAAATATCTCAAGGGAAATGACATGCCATGACCAGTGAATGGATAATTCTTGAAACATTATTTCTTGGTTGTCCCATCCAATGTAATTTATATATATTCTAAGTAGAGTTTAGTAATGTACATATTAAATTAATTTTATTTTATTGTGTTTTTTGTTCATTTTATCTCCATATTTTTTTTGTAGTGTTCCTTCAATTTCCATCCCTACTAGTAGACGTTACATCTAATGCCTGAAGCTCAGGAAGAATTATTGAGAACCAATGGACCCAAGTTAAATATTCTATATAAAAGGGTTAGGGATGATAATTAAACCATTTTATAATTCATATCTATGATTTCAATGATTCTAATATATAAAAATGGATTTTATAATAACCCACATATGAATAGAGCCACCAAGTTGAACTTAAGGTAACATCTCAAGAAGAGACAAGACTATTCAAGATAATCAAGGACTGATTGTGTATTCAAAGCTTCCTTATCATATTTTCACCCCTAGATTAGTACCATACCCTCAATGGAAGAGAATAAAAAATAAAATAAAAAAATATCTTCACAAGAAATCTAAAAAAAAGACAAAAAAAAACATGTAGAATCTAAATTTTAAGTCTTCCTTGAGAGGGCCATTCAAACAACCTTCATTATAGGATTTCTAACTTGGATGGTAGTGGAAAAAGGAATTGAATGGGACCATAGGTATCTATATTAGGGATATGGACATTCACTTGGAAGTAGAGCAATGTCCATGCCATCATCTCCAAGATATCAAGCCATTAATGCCCTTGAAGGAGCCTAATACCCGATCTAACTTTTATTGCTCGAATAGAGTCCATAATTAAATGAAAAATTGAAAATCACTTCATACATACACTAGTGGCCATATATAAGATGAAATATTAGTATGACACTTGATATTACATGACTTTAATGGCTTATTTTATGATACATTTGGGGATCTCTCTTATGGTCAATGTTCTGTATAGGAATAAAAAACTAACTAATCAGGTTCTAAGTGTTTATCATCACTTTCCACATGTAAGTCACCATTTATTATGGCCAACACACCCCCTTTTTATAGAAATGGGGGGCACATAATTAAAAACATCAAAACTAGAGATCCCATATCCATTATTTCATTCTAATCAGCTTCACCTGAACCAAGTATTTGATATATTATGTCACCTCGATTTATTGAACATGAAATATTTATAATGATTAATTGAACCGATTTGTGAACCCCAAAAGTATATGGAGAAAGCAATGGAAAACCTCATATATTTTATGACTAATCTAGGATTTATTTCTTTGATGACTTAGAAAACTAACCTTGTAGGTCAACATTCAAAATAAGTTCTTAGAGTCTCAGTCTTTTCTTAGAGAAGTATACCCAACATCCTATTTAACAATTCAAATATTCAATGGTGGTCTTGTAAGTTATTAATTAGTTACACATATTTTAATTTTCACTAAGTTTTTTTTTGTGGGTTTTAAAAGAATGAATGGTCAAATGCAGAGGATCCATAAGGAATTTCTAGATAAAATAGTATCTTAGTCATGTTAGAGATGTCAAAGCCTAGTGGAGCCTGACCTAGATAGAGAACACCACATAGCCCATTGTCAGAGCATCTAATCTCCCAATCCTATCAAATATGTTAGATCTTGGTGGATCCCAAACTAGTTAGATCATGTCATGTAGTTCATTATTAGATATACCAATTTAATAGTCTTATCAGAGATGTTAGAGCCTAGGGGAGCCAACCTATTTAGAGTGTGTCATGTAGTGCATTATCAGATCAACTAGTCTCCTGATCATGTCTAAGATGTCAGATCATGAGGGAGCTTGAATAAACCAAAACATGCCATATATCCCATTGTTAGAGAGGCTAGTATCCTAGTCCTATTAGAGATGTCAAAGCTTGGGGGAGTCTAGCCCAGTTAGAACATGCCATGTATCCCATTATTAGAGTGGTCAGTCTTTTGGTCCTATCAGAGATGTCAGAGCCTAAGAGAGCCTGACCTGGTCAAAGTACACCACATAGCCTGATGTCAAATTAGTAAATATCTTGGTCTTATAAAATATGTTAGAGCCTAGGGGATCCCAACCTATTTAGAGAGTGCCACATAGCTTGATGTTAGAGTGACTAGTCTCCTAGTCCTACCAAAGATGTTAGAGCCCAGGGGAACTTGACCTAGTTAGAATGCACCATTTAGCTCAATCAGGCATATGAGTAGGTGGACCTATAAGGCCCTAATATGGTTATAATGAAGTATGGTTGGAGTCTAAGGAATAATGAAAGGATGCCACATGTCCCTAAATGAATTCTCACACCTTTTAAGTATATGACATCAGGCTATTAGGATATGCTTAGGTGTTAACTTTTGGCATGAGAAATAATAGGCATATAACACATGGCATAAGGCAATAAATACTTGAGAGGCCTTGAGAAAATTTGACCACATGCCTAAAATTATATATTCATTAAAAAAATAGGAAGCTAGACCTAATTGGATAGTTTAAAACATTGCATCACCCTTATTAAACCTGGTTGGTGGCACAAGATCATGACCTCTAAATTTAACTTTGGATTAGGAAATAAAGAGAGGAGATTAGGCCATAAACCCAAATTTGAATCCATAAAAAGTGAGCTACCAAATTCCATTAATGTAGGGGAATGAATGTATACTTTTATAAATATCCCAAGGAAGGCTTGATAATGGTTATCACTTTGCACCCTTAGAATAAAATCAACTCCTTGATTTTCATTCCAATCACATACCCCCTATATTTTCCTCTATGCTCAATAATTTTATAATAGTATCCATCTGGATGTAATGGTTTCACCCTCCTCAAACCCCAAATACAAATCAATTTACAAGGATACTCTATTCCTATAAGGCTTGAACCAATTCAAACATTACAATGAAGTGTTTAAAGCCATCAACTAGGTACCCAAGACCAGGTCAAGTTTTAAGATGCAATGTGGGCTTATAAAAATGCAATCTTCATAAGGCCATGACCAAACTTGAAATGTTCCCATGTGTTGACTTGTTCAAGAACCTTTTCCTCAGCACTAGGTGAGTATAAGATGATGTCCATGATCGGGTATACTCAAAAAGCTCCTAAAACTATATTTATGACATCTCTGAGATTGATTATAAATCATATTACTCTCTCATAGATTCACCCTTTTCATATGATGTAGTAATGGTGTAGATGTGAACTAACACATTTATAATTTATGAGAGTCTAAAGGACTAGGCTAAGAATCTATATGTCAAGTGGGTGAGTAAGGAAGACATCAATGCATATGTATTTCACACTTTTTGGGAGGAGGTCCTAGTGGGTATGATTTTATTAAACCAATTTTTCATGATCCCAAACTACATACATGCCATTGAATTATGCATACCCCTACTTCACATGATTTTCACTAGCTCTAAGGTCTTAAACATGGGAGGGATGATCAAATTCAAGTTGGTAAATGTCATAACAGATGCTTGGGTAGGAGGGATCCTCTATATGATGAGATATCTCATAGACACAATCTATGGGACACTTACTTTCAAGCCATATAATTTTCCTACATCGGTTTCAGGGGGCTTAGTGGTCCATGTAGTCTTTTAAAATATATTTGGCCACCAATACATGAACCATATTTAGAATATGTGTGAGTACTTATACCCAGTGGTGTAAAACACAATCAACAAGTCCCCAATGTCATGTTTATCATAGGAAACTAGAGAATATCTTAGATCCATTAGCGACTACTATAAATTTTGGGAGGACATAGTGATTCAAGTCATAAGCATTATCATATAGTCCCTCTTCCTACCACACTTCATCCTAAATCACCTAGAAAATCATGAGATCATCTACCAATTGGTGGAGGGTGATTTAAAAATTTTCATCAGCCACCAATAGAAGGTGTACCCACCTCTCCAATCAACATTCAACACCATGTATGCAAGGCCTTCTCACCTTTCCAAAAAATGGTGACTAGGTGGGATTTATTTGCTCTAAGAAGAGTTAAACTCTAACATTGGGACCTAAAAGGCATGACTAGGGCTCATTTGGAAAGGTATTTGACTCACCTCAACATCAATTATGGCCACTAGTCATATGATGATGATGATGAGCTATATTTAAATGTTGTAGATGACTAAGAGGTGCTATTTTAAATTACAAACTGTAAGAAGAAGAAAGGAAAGAAGGTCCAATATAGGCCATTTGTTGCCCCTTTTTCACCTACTTATTCCATGAAGGATGACACCTTGACTCCCCCTGTAATTTTTAAAAGGATTATATAAGGTATTCTATCACTTTCTCCTCTATGAGAAACTTATCCTCATGCCCTAACTTTACCTCCTCCTCCTCCTCCAATAGCTCAATCAAGTTAACCCTATCTAATCTAGACTTATGTAACTCAGTGTTAGGTAGCCCAAACATAGGTAACTCAAAAACAAGCACCTTAACCCTAGGACACACATACCTTAAGGCTCAATGTTTGCAATAGATTAGAGGCAAGCCTAGAGTGAGTCTCTTATAAAGTGCTAATGTAGGTTCCTCCCCTCACTCTCACCACTTTCTAGATACCTCTCATGATTCCACTTAATTATGCACCCCTTCCATAAGGTACTCAATTGGTGTCCCCTCTCTTCCCTATTTCACCCCCTCCATTATTCACCTGAGTGCCCCTAGCCTCGATCCTCCTAAGCATCCTCACTTCTCTATTTCCTTCTACTCCATCCATTCCCCAACCCAAAAACCCCTCAATACCTCCATTGGGTATACCTCAAGTCTAGGTACTAGTAGGTGTACCTCCTTCAATTAGCATAACTTAAATATCTAAGAGTGAACCTCAAGTGGATGAATCCAACCCAATAACTTCTTCAATAATCTAATAACCTCCATAGTTATCCCTTGTGGATCCTACTATCTCTATGAGTCTTACCACAATACCTAAGGTTGACATGGGTAAAAGAGCTAAGAAGAAGTAGAAGGTGACTCACCCTCAGGTTTTGATCTAGATACTTTATGTACTATCCTAGTCTCCTCCACTAGCCTCCATGGTTCCTCCAACACCTACCAAAGTAGCTCAACTCATTTTTCCCTGACCCCCTCTTTCCATCACCCCAAGTACCCAAATATTTGGTTTCAACTAGATAATCTCTTCCCATCTAATGAATAACCCTATCTTGAGAGTCATTACCCCTTAGGTGGTCATGACCCAAGATCAATAATATGCACATATGTTCCCATGGGCCTCCCCCTTCATCCTTACCCCCTTCACTCCCATACCTCCTCCTCCTCCATTGATTTCATAATTTACAGCTTCTGCTTCCTCTATTTCCCTTCCACCTCATCCTCTAACTATTGCTACCATCTCTACCACTCCTCTAATACCTCTAAAAACCTAAGGGATGGTACGAATGTCTCAATCACTAGAGATGACAATGCAAGACAACCTATATGTGTAGTGGAATTTTGACTACACCATAGGGAACATAAAGAGGATCCTCATAAATAATTCATCCAAGAGGGTAACCCAGTGGTCTAGCAGACCCTATAAGATTTATTCTCCCTAACCAAAGTGAGGACCTCCAATAGGGAGGAAAAGGTTGTTAAGGACCCAATATACATTCTCCAAGTGACATAAAACATGTTGGAGAACCTCCTTGAGGACATATAAAGTCAAGTTTAGACCCTAGAGGCCCAAGTAAATAGATCCTTCCCCATTAAGCTAATCTGGTAGGTCAAAGATGCCCTTTTATTAATCTTCTTAATTCTAGGGAAGGTGGTGGAAAATATGGTGGAGACCAAAGTTCTCATCCAATGAATTCAATATCATCTAGAGAGGATCACATAGATTCATGGGAAATGTAGGAAGCTCTTGGTGATAGTCAACAAAGGTATGCTTATGGAGTTAAAATTGATGCTCATCTTAGACTTGGGACTATGTCAAATTTGGGAACATGAAAACCTCTATGGAAGAGTGGATAATTATATCCCAAACCATGATAGGGCCCTGAGGATATGTCAAGAAAAAAATATTTACATACTTTAAGGAAGTTAATATCTCTATGTTATTCCACCCGAATGGTACCCTACTAGAAAAGGGAGAGTTTAGAGTCCATCTAGGTCACTTTGACTAGGTCATGAGGAAGAGGGTTACTAAAGAAAATAAGGAAGGGGCCCAAGAAGTTATTGAGATTTAAATGTATTCCATAATAAGTATCATCCATTTTTATATGGTCCAAGTGTTGAAGGAAGCTCCCTTTTAGGTGTATCAAAGACTAGTGACCCATGCTAAGATAATCCTTAGATAACCATGATGAACCTCAATAAGTTAGATCAATAATTTGACATTTTAGAAACTATGATGGAAACCAAGGATGCTAAGTCAAATTAGTTAAGGGCTGACTCCTCATAGCCATCATCCCTTACTAATTGAGTGGTCACACACATATCTTTTTGATGGCTTGGGGGGATTTTATTTTATTTTTTGAATTATATGGTTGTAACAACCGTGAGTGGCCATCATGTCCCAAGATGAGAATATCATGCTATTTGGAGGTGAATCCTATCCTTTTCAATAAAAATCATAGCCATATTATAAATAAGGGGTCTATTAAATTTTGCTTAAAAGTGCTATCAGATTTAAGCCAAGATTTCACTTGCTTTATCCTTCACCCCTTTAAACTATAAAAGTATGACATAATTGATATTTTTGTAACCACACTTGTATTTTAATGAATGCAATTTTAGTTTTCTATAAAATGCTTATTTTGTGTTTTAGATTATATTTCATCTCCATTTTGAATGATTGTTAATGTTATATTAATTAGACTAACACCTTGTAATTAAATGTATGCTAAGGTTATAATGTGCCTATTTATTATAATCCCTTTGTGAACTCTTTCATTTCTCTTCTCACAGTACTGATAATTTGTGGACTAGTCTACAAGTTACCTTAGAGGTTTATGTGTGATCTACTATAAAATTCTAGTAATGATAATTAGTGAGGGTTCATAGTTAAGGTATTATCCCCTTTTTACTTAGACTCTTCCCATTATGTATTGTTTGAGGTAGAAATTTTGGTGAAATTCAATACAAAATGGTATAATTATGGCAAGGGCACTTGGTTTAATGGTTAAGACATTGATTTATTTTTAAATCTAGAGCACTCTTTCTTGCCTTAATCTCCCATCTCGTTTTGTGTTTATTTTTAAATATCGAACTACCCTTCTCTTTATGTTTATAAAATAGAAGAGCATAATGTATGAGCATAAAAAACAACTCTAGACAATTAAACCTTTATCCAAGAATTTTGTATTGAGATTTCAATGGTGACACTACATATCTTAGAGATTATTTCATGTAGACTCCATATAAAAGTCAAACACCCACAACCATGCCTTGGGATAATCCCAAATTAGTCCTAAAATTGAGAACAAAAGTACATCATTGTTACCATCTTCCTCTTTGGGAAAACCCAGTCACATGGGTTTTTCAAAATTGGATTTCAGACCGAACAACAATTTGATTGCACAAATCACATGTATGAACATTGAAATATCCAAATAATTTAAGTTTGATATAAATTTTATAGTTGAAAGGGATAAATTATTTGAGGGAAAATGAGCATCTCTTTATTTTTCAAGGGGGTTATTAAGAGAAGACCTTCCGCCACCCTATGGTGATGTATCTCTTCAAATTATCAAAAACTTAACTTTTGAGGGTCACTTTATGGTAGTCCAAAAAATATCATTTTGTGTTCTTGAATTACTTTATAAACCATGTTCCTATTATCTTATCTTTTTACCTCCTACACTCCTTAGAAAGCTTGGTGTTAGATTCCAAAATAGGAAAGAAGAAATTACCTATGCACTATGGATTTATTTTTACCATCCATAAATTTATTAACTTTAAACTATGACCCTCTTCATAACCAAAGTAGGGGGTCTTAGCCTAAGAGCTAGAGAGGGACAAGCAGATGCCTGCATATCTTAGCCAAAACCATTCAACCAAGGTAAGAGTTTATAAATCATGTCATGGTCCCTATATTCTAGTTATTGATAAATAACTTTGAAGATAAGTAAAACATGGGAGAAAATTTGGTTGATAATAGTATTCTTGAAGTGGTGGAAGGTACAAATATCCTTAAATCTTAGGGAGTTGAAGAACCTAAGAAATATAAACTTGAGGAAATTATTGTAAGAACACAATATTATAGATGAATTTAATAATATAGCGGAAAACATTAAAAATTAGAGTAAGATCACTATATTTAAAGGATAACTAGATATTCATAGAATTTTTTTAAAATGGTTTATGAAATACCTTAACATTATTAAGGAGTTTATAATGGATTTGAAGTAAGAGGAGGTATATTTTATACTAAAGAGGATATATTGGAATTTTTGACTCATATCAAGATATTGAAAGATAAAGTCAATAGCATATAGAAATAAAATGAAATCTTCAAGTAAAATATAGGAATCCTAGTTAACTTTAGTAAGGTAACCATGCAAAACTACTTAATGAGTATGGATAGACTCATGTTTCTCATCAAAAGAAATCAAGAGGAGGAGAGATATAAAAACATAAATAAAATCTCCAAGGGAAAATATATGGAGACAAAATATGACATACAAACCACATATATTATTAAAATGTAAAGGGCTGTTAAAATGATCATGAAAATTTTTGAGGACATGTTTGGAAACAAAAAAGGATGAATGACTAGTGTTTCTTGCTTGTTCTCTTGGATTTTTATTTCTATTGTTCTCTTGTTGTTTTTATACCATTTTGATGCATTTTCTATTTTAGATAGATTCTCTTGTAATATTTGTCTTCTAGGCCAAGTTTTTATGATAAATGTTAAGGGTAGGATCCCTATTTAAAACCATATTTTAAAAATATTAAACACAAAAATTAATTAAACATATTAATGTAAATAGATTAAATTAAATGAAATAATTATATTATATATCAACTGAAACTCAATAGCTAAAGGTAAGCACATATAATTAGTAAAAAATATTTTATAAAAATAAAGTAATATTTATTAAAATGTTGCTTAACATATACATATTATGAGGGTAATCTTAGGATGTTACATACTAATCACCTTATAGGATACATCATCCTTATCCATAAAAAAATGAGGATAATGCTAGATTAATATATTTTCATATTCTTGAGTACAACATCACTCATTAATTTGGTTTTGTTAGACTAATACCTATTTTATCAATTTTTTAAGTGAATTATGTGTTTGGCCAAGATATTGAAAGGATCCAACTGTATTGAATCCTTCACTACATGAATATTTTACCTATCCAAAATTTGAATTGGCTGAGATATATATTTTATCAATAAATAAATATGAAACACATCATGAATATTAGATAGAGAATTAAAAATATCTAATAATTAAGAAACATGAATGATATTTTTAATAATGTTAAATGGGTTTAAAAAGCGAGGAGTTTTTTTTTAAAAACTTGATGTAATTTTTCAAGGCATTACTCTAAGAAAATCTTTCTCCCATTTCTTGAACTCTCTTGGAAATATTTTAAAATGTATAGATCTATTTTTCCTATCAGAGGTAGCCTTAAATCACTAAAAAATGATATCCATTTGAGTGTCAAAATTAAGCAATGTTTTAGGTCCTACAACATCCTTATTTTCCAAACCTTCCTAGCTAAGAGGATTTTGGCATCTGTGTTTATGTAGTGATTCAAATGAAGAAATATTTATATCATAATGGTATGTAATATTGTAAAATAAATCAATTTAGTGGAGATAATATTCCCATAAAGTTTGCTAATCCATCACATAAAATTTCAACATGTATTTAACTACTTAGATTAACCTTTTAGTTTGACCATATATATAATGGTGGTATGAGGAACTAAAATTAAACTGAGTCCCAAATTCATTAATCAAGCATTTCATAAAACTTGAAGTAAACTATTTTTATTCATTTTCTATAATAACCTTGGGAACTATATGGATAAAATCTAGGGATATGAAATAAAAGTAACAATGAATTTGATTCCTACTTTAAATCAAAACACAAACCTCAAATTGAGTGAATAAAGGATAAATAATGATACCTTCACCTACCAAGAGAGAATATTCCTTGTTGAGTGTATTTTCTCATATTTTTTAAGGATTGTGGTTGATCAAGGATTTGTGCAATATTTTAGTAGCATGTACATGTGAAAAATGATTATTTGATTGCCAAGATAGCAAATATTTTATATATTTTTTATCAAAGTTCCTCCTCTTCTTAAAATGAAGGATGAATGATGGATTTATATATTTTTGGATGGGATAATGAATGGTTGAGATTAATTTTAATTTATTTATAAGTTTGAGTTTGGACGGATGAGATTTGATCAATGATTCAACTAATTTGATTTTCATTTGATGAGGGAGTTGGTTGATTTGATCAAAGTTAGTTGATTTGATTGATTAATTTATTTTTAGTGATTATTTAGGAGTTAAATAAATTATTAACAGTGATTAATTAATTAATTATTAAATGGAGGATGTAGTCATATTAAATGGTGATAATTAACATGGTGTAATTAATTGATTAATTTAGTAAATTTAGTGCAAGTTTTGTGATCTTAGGGAGAATTAATGATGATGGGTTTTATGATGATAAAATGGTAAAAAAATTAGGGTGTCTACATTTTCACATGTTTAAGAGAGTGTTATGAATATAATAAGCAATGAAATTTAAAATAATGGATAAAAACATGATGAGTACAAAATGATGCTCCTAATGCCATGATGGTTAGGGAGATGCCCCCTTAAGAGGGTATGTGGGGATGGAATAAATAGATGGGATATTGAAATGAGAAGAGGGGTTGAAATGGAATAATTAGGACGAAATTTTAGGGGTAGGGGATGAATAAGTAGAAGGTGTGGGTTAATAATGAATAGTTAGTTAGAATGAAAGTTTAGAAATCAAAGTCTGATGATGATGATGATGATGAATGATACTAATCTTACACTGGATTCCAAATTTTTGATAAACTTGATATTTACTATAGCATATAACAAGATGAACCATGATATGAAAAATCATGATGAAATTGTTGTAATATGTAGTAGAATTGACATAGACACAAAAAATAAGAAAACCACATAAATTTAACAATAATAATAAATAAAAAATAACACACACAAAAAAGAAAAAATAGATTATGTTTTATCTTTATCAAGTTTAAAACCTAAAGATTATGATAGCTTTGGTTTACCCAAGTAATGACATATGTGAGGGGTTTAGATTGGGAATAATATATCTCAATAAATATGAAATAATGTGTTTAAAATTTTAACTAGGCTTTTGTTAGCATTAATGACAAGACAAAATAGAATTTTGATTTTTTTGACTTTCCTATTTTTTTTTTTTTTTTTTTTTTGATTTTTGACCAACGATAAGATGAAAAACAAGTGGAAAATAAATTATAGATTCATGAATGGATATGGTAATGGATGGAATTAGTGAGGGATTAATGATAGATCTCCAAGGTCCACATCTCATAGGAACCGCACACCCAATCAACCATTTGTCATTATAATGTTGTACTATATTGTGTTCTAAAAAATTTTGATATACCAAGAAATTTCAAAAACACCACTCAAGACTTTTTCTACATCTTTTTTAAGGTCAAAAGTAAGAATAAGTATGGACATGATGGTATGGTTACAAGGATGTTTGAGGATGTCTAGGGTTCAATGGAGTTGGCATGGCCCCAAGTGTAGGGCACTTGTAGACAACAAATTTACACATGACCATAAACTAGTTTTCATCATGGTACTTACCAATGGTGACATTAAAATGGTTTTCACCTTTGGATGGATTTTTTTGTCTTTTTTTTTTTTTTTGAATTTGATTTTAATATTTTTTAGATAAAATCAACACCTTCATGTATGGAATATTTTTATATGAATGATGTTCATGAATCTGTTAAGCTCCTATCCATATTGTGTAGCTAATGTTTATGCTTCTAGACCAAATTTATCAATGATGACATATGAACTTTACTTTATTTTAATTATTTTTATTGGTGTTTCTTTAATTTTAATTATAGACAAGGTCACAAATTTCAAAATCTCTAGGTTTTATGTGCTTATTTTAGCTTCTTTCTACCCTATTTTTATATGCTTTCAGATGATCTAGTGATTTTTTCTATTTTTCATCAATAAGTTACAACTCAGAAGATAAAAAAATATGCTTTCTTTATCATTGATAATATATTTAAAGTAAATAAAAAAAAAGGGTAGCTCAACCTTAATGGGTAAGATGGATCCAAATCCAAAATCAAAGGAATAAGGTGTTTCCCCTATGGGTGTGTGCATATTGTATGGTAATCCCATAAGGTAGGGTAGAGCTGAATATGATAATCCAAACCAATGTTATTGACAATATTTTTGAGGACTTTAGTGAGAATTTTTTACCATTACCTTGGGGATAATAGGGCATGGACCACTTATGTTTGATATGGAATTGGTTACATAGGGATTTGAATTATTTATTTTTAAATGACTAACCATTGTCAATAATGATGGATGAAGAGATACCATAATGTAAAATGAGGTGATTAAGGATAAACTTGCATGTTTTTTTATTAGTTACGTATGTGAGGGGGATGGATTATACCAATTTGGTAAAGTAATCGATCATTGTGATGGCATGTTTGTGGCCATTAGAGAAAGAGGGATTTATCTTCATAATGAGATTGAGCCCCCATATAGAGAATAACCATGGAGTTGTGATCAGATTAAATGATTGATAAGGTGCATGTATGATGTATCCATGATACTGATAGGATATACATTTTTGGACATATTTATAAGCATATTTTTTTTATTGTAGGTTAGTAATATCCTTTTTTGGGTACTTTGTTTTGTAGAACTATGCTATTGGTGTATGCTTTATAGATTCCATTGTGAACTTCCTTGATCTCTAAGTTGTATTATTAAAAATTTAAACATATTGATAGGTTACCATGATATCACCTATGATAAAGGGTTCTACAAACAAGGGTGAAATGTAAGGTTAATTTGATGAAGGATTTTATTTGATTACATGAAATATTGAGAGAGGTAATGTGGTCATGAAGGTAATTTAAATTTCATGATACCAAGGGGAATTAAGATCAATAATATCACATACCATTTAATATTTTAGAAAATTATATGTGGTTATCATTAGTTAATCAATTAAAAATGACATTATTTGGTTGTTAAAATTTCAAGGAGAACACTAATGGTACCATGGAATCTATAGATATATGTCTTGCATGAGGGACATGTATAAATTATATGTGCACAAATTATTGCTTTAAGTTTCTTACCATTATTTTATAAGGGTTTAATTTTTCCTCATGTCCTATTACTCATCATTAACTTTTTTGATGATGAGTTAATAATCACCTAAGATTGACAAGTCTTGAATGTTCCATTGTATTTATAGTTTGAGGTGTGAGATGAGTGATTCATACTAAGTGATGTTGTAAGTGAAAGGAAACCAAATTATAAATTATTTGGGGATATGATAATTTTTTGGTGTAAAGAAAATACACCTAACCTTTATCCATGAGTGGTGAAGGATCTACCAACATAAAGTTTCCATTTAAGTGACTCATCAAGAGATAGAATTGACTCATTCTAAAAGTGAATGATCAAAGGTTGATTATTCGACAGTGTTTCTTCTACTAGATTATATTCAAGGACCTATCCCTTTATATCCTTGTGATTTACATACTAGATGTTTAACTCATTGAATAACATGACCCATTTTTCCATTCTACATTGTGAGAGCTGATTTTGATAGAAGATACTATAGAGGGTCAACATTGTCAACAAGTTTTATTTTGTTCTTTAGCATGTAGTGTCATATTTTTTGAGAGGAAAAATTAATATATAGACATGCATTCTATATTGGGGTGTAAATAAGTTCATATACTACCAAATATTTTATTAAATAATAAACAACTTTTTATATTATTTGATCATTATATTGAGCCAAGAGGTCTCCCAAGGCAAATTATGTTTCTAAGACGTAAATTAGTATAGGTTCCCCACAAAGTATGTGAAACTAGAACTCAAATATTTGAAAAATATTATTTATGTTACCCAAAATGATGTTGACATCCTTAATTTCAATGAAAGATAGTGTTATTTTTTAAGAGATTAATAAATTGATGGAATTTAACTGGAAGTTGTGAGATGAATAATTTTATTGATTGGATTATTCCATGTAAATTGTATAGTTTGTTGAGGTTTAGAGGAGGATGGATTTTAATTTTTTAAGATAAAATTTAATACCTATTATTGATATGATAAATCCCAATAATTTCCTTGATATGATACCAAAGACACACTTTTAGGAACTAGATGGATCATGTATTCTCTTAGTCTTTCAAAAATACATCTTAAAATGGTGAGATGTTATGTTGTGGTTTTTATTTTACCCAATATGTCATACACATAATATTTGAATATATCATGAATCATGTCATGTAAGATAACATGAATGGCTCTTTTATAGGTTACATTGGCATTTTTCAAGCCAAAACACATGACTTGGTAATAAAAGGTTCACCAGGGTGTAGTAATTATTATTTTGTGTTGATCTTCAGGTATAATTTTCATATAATTATATCCTAAAAATACATCCCCAAGAGATAAAATTTAATATCCCACTATGGAGTTGATGATAATTTTAATATTGGGTAAATTAAAATCATAATTTGGGCATTCCTTATTGATGCCATAGAAATTTGTGTACACTTGGATACCTATTGGTTTATTATTGATATGAATGATGTTAGATATCCATTTAGAATAGTCATTTGGTCATAAAAATCCAATATAAAAGAGATATTTTAGTTATTATTTGATGATATGGAAAGCCTTGGGATGCATATATTTTAGTTTTTTAACTAATTTAACATCTACATGTACAATAATATGGTGCACCATAAGGGATGGATCCAATTCAGGCATATCAACATATGACCAAGCAAAGGTTTCTAAAAATTATTTTAGGAGGGAGATCAAAATTTCCTATTCCTTTGGATATAGAGTATCCCTATTTTTGATGATCTTAGGATTATCTTATGTTTTGATGTTGACATTAATAATTTATTCAACAAATGATTTAGATCCATCCTATAACTATGTTGGTACATGGGGGAAGGTTGAGTTCCTTGTTTATTAGTTCCTTAGAAAGGTTTTCACCAATAGAATCATCCTTATTTTATAGTTTCTTATTTTCTTTGTTTGATAGTGCCATAAATATTTTTTTACTAAGGGAATTAAATTTTTTAGTTTTTTTGTTTCTTTTTTTTATCTTTATATTTACTGTGACTATGGAACTCTTCCTGATTTTGACACTTCTTTTTGATTTCAATACCCTTTTCTAATCCCATGGTGGGATTCCATATTAAATTATTAGTAATTTTATGATACCTTCATAATTTTAAAACAAGTCAATTGGTATGTGATCGTATTTATCCCATTTGATAAGATCAAGTACTAAAGGTTAAGGTTAATGGTGAGCAATGTTGTGTCATTGAAAATGTTTGTGAAAGAAATATAATCATAAAGGATATGAGAGAAACCTACTTCAATTTTTGAATAATATTATTTTTATATCTCAGAAGTATCACTAATATCTTCATAATAATCACCAAGGTTTTATATCTTATGTTGTGAGATTCTTGATTTGCATAAATTTGTATAGGTTTTGAGATTCCCCATTCATGAAGACCTAATCCTTTTCTTTTGTAGTTCATGAATTGAACATTTATTTTGATATAGGATACTCATTAATTTGATAAAAAATCATTATTATGTCATCATATAGCCATGAGTTGTTTAAGGTTTCAATCTTCTCATTTTCAATAAATCCCAATTTGATAAAAGTGGTTGTGTTAAACTAATATGAATTCAATTCTATATTCATGTTCATGTTGGGGATATAATGGATTTGAGGAGAAATGGGGAGTTTAACCATAAGGAAAGAATATTTGATTTCATATTCTCCACAACCTTTTTCAAGGACACTGAAACAATATTGAGAAGGTGGAATTTTGGATGTGTATGGGAGATCATCTGGACGTATCACATAACCCCAACAATTGATTTGACCAAGCTAATTCACCTAAGGTTAATCTTGTGCCCACTGAGGCGGGTCCATAATTATTTTATTAATCAAAATAAAATAAGTACATGAAAAGAACATCTATATCCCATTAACCATTTTACATAGAAAACCATATATTTATAGATTTTAGCTATGACCGGTAAAACAAACCAACCTAATAACCAACTCCCATGGAAATGTAACTCAAAAGGGAGTTGTAATTCCCTTTACATTTATTATTTACCTAACAACATTTATTATTTACCTAACAACATTTATTATTAACATAACATCCTATCCTAATGTTAATACTTTGGAACAAGTCCTAACAAACCCCTCATGATACAAAGTCAATTTTTTAGACACATGCAAAGCATTTTTATGAATTTTTCAAATTTTATTCTATCAAAGGGTTTTATGAATATATTAGCTAACTAATCAGTAGTTAAGAAATATATTAGATCAAGTGCTTTCTTCACCACCAAGAATTCATTGATAATGATATTTGACATCCATATGTTTTGTTTTAGCATGAAATACTAGATTTTTAGACATTTGATTACACTTTGATTATCAATGTATAACCATGTAAGAGTAATCTAAGAAATCCAAAGATTTCCAAGAATGCAATGTAAATAAATAATTTATCTAGAATCATCCCATGCTATGATGTATTTTGATTATAATTATGGATTTTCCACTATATCTTGCTTCTTATAGCACCACACAATGGCAACTGAACCCATATGCATAGTGTACCCTATTGTGGACACTCTATCATCCACACATTCACCAAAATATGCATTATAATACCCAAAAAGTTTGAAGTTCTTATTGAAATAGTATTCAAGGTATTTTTCATTCTTTGAAGGTAAAAAATTACCATTTTTTTCTACATTCCAATGAATTCATCTAGGCTCATGTATAAACCTAGACAAAATTCCAACTGAAAATGATATATCAGGCCTGGTAGTCATCAAGTATATCAAACCTCCCACTAACTATCTATATTTAATGCCATCAAAAAAGGCACTACCATCATCTTTAGAAAATTCCAAGTTCCTTTCCATGGGAGTGAGGGTAGGTTTGCAATCATTTATGTCAAATCTATTTAATAACTCAAAAATATAGTCTATTTGTGAAATGAAAATACTTTGCTCTTCCTGATTTACTTCTATACCAAGGTAATAGTTAATAAATCTAAGATGTATCATCTCAAAACCATAGTTTAATTCCTTATTCATAGAATTATTATGGTTTTCATCATTTCCTGTGATAAACGAGTCATCGACATAAAGAATAAGAATTACAATTTCTTTCCCTATACTCGAATATAGAGTATCATCAAATTCACTATGTTGAAATCCAATTTTATTCAAGTAGGAATACATTTTTTAATACCAAGCCTTGGGTTATTATTTGATCCCATAGAGATCTTTGATTAATTTATGCACTTTGTGCTTTGCACCCACTTTCTCAAAACCTTGGGGTTGTTTCATATATATTTATTCCTATAAATCACCATTCAAAAAAGCAATTTTGACATCCATCTGATGTACTTTCCAAACATTTTGTGATGTTAAGGAGAGTTACATATAAATAGTGTGCCATTTGGTAGTTGGTGTAAATGTTTCCTCATAATAAATACCCTCTTTTATGCATAACCTTTTGTAACAAGTCTTTCCTTATGTTTATCAATCAATCCTTTTGATTTATACTCGACCATATAAACCCATTTGCATCCTATGGGTTGAACATGTGGAGGAGGATCAACCAAAACCTAAGTATTATTGTTAAAAATTGCATCATACTCACTTTTCATTACATTTTGCCAAATCTATTAAATATAAGCCTCCTCAAAAGTGGATGACTCAGTAGAAGAATTAGTAACAACCATTACATAGTTTACCTATTTACAAGAAATCTTGGGACCTGTGAGACCAACTTCATCTACTATCAAGTCAAAAAAAGTAATTTGAGCCAATTTTGGATACTTGTCAAATTTTTTTAGATTAGGAACACCATAATTATCATCATGTGCACTAGTTGAAAGAAGACTTAGAGAATTTTCAACATTTTATAAGTCATTAACCTATGAAATACTAGAAGAAGTAGAAGAAATGGAAGGAATATTAGTCTCATACCACAACATATGATAGTCTTATTATTTAATCCCTTAGTATATTTTTCAATCTTCCTCTCTAACCCATCAAATTGTGAATCAATATCTACAGTGTTCATAGTACAAAATTCATCAACTATCATATCCCTACTCACTATGAATTTTCCTATATCCTATTAAATAAAATTACACTCCTTTTTATTTTCTAAATTCCAATAAAGATTCATTTTTAAATTCATGGTTCTAACTTAGTTCTATGTTCAATGGGAACTAAAGAGAAACAAAGACATATAAAAAATTTCAAGTGTTTAACTTTTGGTTTAAACCCATACCAAGCCTCAGATGGAGTTTGTCCCAAAAGTGCACCTATAGGGGACCTATTTCTCAAATACACTATAGTACCAATGGCTTCAGCCCAAAAATTATCATTGAGATAGTTATAGTGCAACATAGCTTGAGTTGTGCCTTATAAATTATTGTTTATTCATTTAGAGAGTCCAATGTTGTGGAGTATAAGAATTACTATATTTTCAGTTAATGCCATGTTCTCTAAAATAATCCAAAAACTCATTCAAAGTATAATCACCACCATTGTCTAAATTAAGAGTGGCCAAGTGTGAACTTATTTATTCTTCAATTAAGTGTATCCAATAAACAAGCTTAGTGAAAAATTTAGATTTGTTTTTCATGAAAAACACCCAAGTCATCCTAGAAAAATAATCAATAAATTAAAAAAATACATACACCCTCCAATATATGACTTCTTCATGTCATAAACATCACTATGAACTAATTGAAAACATCTATTAGTTCACCATGAAGAAATCTTAGGAAAATTTTCCCTATTATGTTTTCCCAAAACACATGATTCACAAAAAATACCATCTTTATGAAAAGTGGGTAAATCACTCACCATACCATATCTCTACAATTCTACTAAAGAGTGAACATTCAAATTTCCATAGTGGAGATGCCATAACTGTTATGTAGACATGTACCTATATCAATAATTATCACAAGTTCCACTTTTGGAGGAAGCACTTTATAATACAAATAAACCAAATTTCCATCCTCTTAACCTATATACATGGTTTTTTATCCATATTTCACTCAATTAATATAAATGATCCCATTTTCAAACACAATTCAATAACCTTTCTTATGAATAGTTACCAAGGAAAGAAGATGTTTTTTCAATGTGGGAACATACCAAACATTATCCAAGCATTTAAGGGAGCCATTATGAATAAAAAATATAATAAACCCAAGTCCCTATGGAGTGTGCATAGACTCATCTACCAAGGATACTGGAGTGAGAGATGATTCTTTGAATTAGTCCAAAATAATTCTCACCTAAATATCATGTGGTTGGTTACTCTTGTATCTAAAACCCACACATCTGTAAACTCATCTCTAGCCTCATATTCCATATAATTAATTTTACCCAAAGGAGTGAATGTAGATTCATGAGCAACATTTCCCAACTCATCATAATCATGGTCAACATATTGAGCAGAGTTAGACTTGGTCACTTTTTGTGGCCTCTAAATTTTTGCAAAAGGAATCCTACACTGAGAGGAAATGTGTCCAAATTTCCCACATCTATGACATTAATTTTTTTATCTACCTTGACCTATGATTTTATAAGAGTTGTGACCATTTCCTCTATCACTCATATGATTTAAACTTGAATGGATACACTGTTGATTTGAATAGTTATTTTGATGATATCTTCTACCTACATTTTTAAATCTACCTCCTCTATAACCTCCACCCACTCTATAACTTTTCCCTCTATAGTTTTGTTGAATAAAATAAGAAGAATATCTAGGCTTGGACTCTATAAAATGGGGTTCCTCAATTTTCTTGGATTTCTTTGGGAGAGAGGTCATGCTGAATAATTAACTCAACCAATTTATCAAAAGTTATGCCTATGATCTTGTCAAAGACATGTAACATTTACACAAAGTTTTTATAGGACATAGGTAGTCCTTTCAATGTAATAGTAAAAATGAGATCATCATCTAGTTTATAAAACATTGCCTTAATATACTCAGTAGCAATATTCTTCAATTTAGATATGTACTCTCCTATATCCCCATCTTTTTCTAATGATAAGTTAAATAACTACACATGTTTATATATCTTTTTATTCTTGGTATTTTTATCATATAAGTTAGATAAATTGTTCCATGTAGTTTAACTTTGAGAATTTTTTAAATATGAATATAAGTTTCTCTAGTGAAATAACACTTGATTAAATCTATGGCCTTAGAATCACACATATTGAAAATATCAAGTTTAGACTGTTTTGCAGGTAATACATGATTTTATTTCTTCACAACATCCCATAACTCATTAAAAATTAATGAAGCTTCCATCAACCATTTCCAATCAATGTAATTATAAATCATTAAATGATCACTATTTGAAATGAAATTTTGAATTTTTGGCATCTTGAAATGAAAGTAACTATAAAAATGAAAGAATAACACACTCACATAACACTTTGCATAAAACAATGCTTCTACAGGTTTTTTCACTTAACCTCCATGTAAATTAAAAGATAGATTTTTGATGGGTTTTGAACTTAACCTCATAAAAAAAAAATAATTACACCCTTATTCCACCAATTACAACCTTATTTCACCAATTGCACCCTTATTTCACCAATTACACCCTTATTTCACCAAAGAAACACACAATTATTGCTTTTTCCCACTAAATTTTACTCTTTTTCATTAATTATGCCCTTTAAAAAGTTTAAAACAAGTAAAATATTCCAAAAAATGGAATATTCCTCTTGGACCTCCAACTTCCAAGGGTTCTTACAAAAGTATACTTTCCAATTACTCTTTGAGAATTTACAACACATATAAGGATAAATATGTATTTAAATTTTATTTTTTATCTATATAAAATTAAAAAAAATTACTTTCCCAAGTAAAAAATTAATCATCTATGAAAAACATGGAAGAAAACAAAAAAGGCTTTATCTTTTGAGGGACCCTCAAACCTAATTTTTTAAAATCAAACTTTATAAAAATTTGGGAAATTTTATTTTCCATATTTATTACAATGGCATTATATGTCCAAGGATGCCATGTCTATAAAAAATAATTCTTGTAACTCTTTTCCTATTTTACTAGACCTTACAAATCTATACAAGACTAAATAATGGAGTTTTAAAGCAATTCCGAGCAAATTTAAACTACCAAAAATGGATTTTATGAAATGATGGATGTAATGTTTTTAAACTATGGAGGGTTGTAAAAATTAAAAAAATATTCCATACAACTTAAAAATTTTGATTTAAAAGCTTTTAGGGTAGTTTTTTAATCAAATTTTTGGCATAAAAAAGCTTAAAATAGATAGAGATTCATCTAAATTCATTTCAATTTTTTTTTATAAAAAATCGTGGACATAAAATATTACTAAATGCATTTTAAAAATATAAAAAACCATATGATTGAATTTTATTGTTTGGGCTTTTAGGTTTTAGATTCAAACAATCACCTTCTACAAGATTCTATAGGGAAAATCAAGATTCAAAAATGGAGGATGAAGATATAATTTTGTTGCTTCTCAGACCAACAAAAAAAATTAATTTATTCAATGTATTTAATTTCCCAATGTATAAATTCTTCCAATCATAGGCTTGGAAAAAAAATTATTTGAAAAAATTGATATTTGAATAATTTTTCAAATGTTAAAGGGCATACCTTAACTTTGTAAAAAATGACTTCACATGAACCTTCCTTGTCAAATCACATGAATTATTTCACCTCATATTTTTCCAAATATTACCATGATTTATTCACCATGTATTTACCATGATCTGATACCACTGATAGAACCCCAATAATTGATTTGACTAGTCAGATTCACCTAAGGTAAATCTTGTGCCCACTGTGATGGGTCCACAAGTATTTTATTAATCAAAATAAAAAAAATTACATGAAAATGGTTTATATATCCTATTATCCCTTTTAATTATAAAAAACATGTATTTATAGGTTTTACCTATGACTGGTAAAACTAACCAACCTAATATCCAACTCCCATAGGAATGCAACCTGAAACGTAGTTATAATTTATTAACTCAACATAAATAACTAAAGATTATTAAATAGGTTGTCTTTATAAAATATTCATGCCCTTTTACATTTATTATTTACCTAAAAACATTTATTATTAACCTAACATCCTATTCTAATGTTAAGACTTTGGAACAAGTCCTAACAATGTATGTAAGATGAAGGCTTTATCAAATTTGGTATTATGGATCCATCCATTTCAAAGGAATTTTTTGGTGATGGGATGATAATTCATTTTTTGATAACACCCCTCCAACATTTTAAAATATTTTTAAGTTTGAGGATCACTAGGGATGATTACTTCAATGATTGAACATGGAAATTTGATGCATTAATGGAAGGTGAATAGGATGATTGCATGGCATGAATCCATGGTTGAGCAAGAAGTATGTTGCAAGATAGGTCAAGATCAGTCACATGGAGTAATTTTTCTGCATGACATTCCCAACCATGATAGGAATATATATAGTCCTTGTTGATTCCCTTTTGCATTATCATATGCCTTAATGGTGATGATGTTTAAGTCCAATATTGCTTAAGAGTAACCTAGATGTTTTATTAAGGTCAAAGTATAAAAATTCAAGTCTGACGCATTATATACAAGTACCCTTTTCAATTTATGTTTGGTGATGAAGGCCTCAATATACAAGGGGAGATTATGTGATAGGCCAGTAAGAGGTATGTCATGTTGGTCAAAGATGATTTTTTGACTTGAAATATGTTTCTAATGAATGCTTGGATTTGGGATGCATCAATGACATTGGGGACTTGTGATTCTTGAATGATGTTTTATATAACTTTATTATTAACACTAGATGTATTGAGAAGATATAGAATGGAGATTTGGGTAGGATGTTTATCAATTAGTTTAATAAGGTTATATTTTTATTTAATGGTAGGCATATAAGGCCTTTGGATAGTGATTTTATTATGCCTAGTTATGATACTAAAATATAGGGTTTAAATTTAATAGTTGTGAAAATATTTTTTGTAAGTTCGATATGACTAACCATTGGATCATGTAGATGGACACAATTTTTATATTCAATAATATTGGTTTTGGTTTTTTGACCTTGAATTGGTTGTGAAAGAGGTTGATAATGTTTTGATAATATATTTACATATCCCAAATTATTGATTCTTAATGTAGATGCACTTCCTTGAAGTTCAATATCTCTGTTATCTATCAATTCTTGGATGTAATTATTCGGCTTCATGCATATATTGGTTGAATTCCATTTTATTTTATGAAATTTTAAATATTCATTCTCTTTGCACCATGTAGGTTTTTGTTTTATTTCATAAAAGGGTCTAGTTTGTAAAAAAAAAATGATTATGTTTTTAGTGACCAATTTATGAAGGATAACTTTCAATGATTCCACTAGAGGAGTATAGTGCCTTTTTATTTATTTTTTAGGATAGCCCTTGGGACTAGTAATTTTTAAATTTCTTTCAAAGTCTTGGATGTGTTTTGAATCAGTAATTATATTGCCAACAACTATTTTGTTTTTCCTAAATAACTTGGATTTTTATGTTGGTGTTTTATTTTTTTAATCTTTATGGAAAAGTTTCACAAATCCTTTAGTGACAAGGGATTTATCAATATAAAATCCTCTCCTGATGATTTCATCAAAGGTAGTATCATAATGAACTTGTAAATGAAAATCCATTTCTTGATTGAGGTTGGAGAGAAAAATGTTTACCAACTACTTTTTAAGGTTTGACTAGGGGAAATTGTTGGCTAAGCTTCTCCATATTTTTAGGAATGAAGATAATATTTTTGCATTCATTTGTTTGGAATTACATAAATCCATAATTATTAGTTCATGTTTGACATTTTAGGATAAGTTTTTATAATATTTTAGATAGATATACAAATGTTATGATGGATCCCTTAGGAAGATGAAAAAACCATTCCAAATCTTGGCCTCATATACTTCGAGGGAATAATCTTATTAAAAAGTAGTCCTTGGAGATCATCCTTCATAGTTTGCCATTTTTGGGAAAAAATGTACCTTTGAGTGGTGATGATGTGGGTAGGATATAATTAGGTTTGATCAGATCATGATCCTTTTTATTTGATCAGTTAAAAATGTAGGTTTTAAAGGGCTCTTGCAACCACAAAGTATAACATAAAACAACAAAAACTAGTCATGAAACAAATAACTCACCAAGATAATTAACAAAGAGGGACATCAACCAAACTACTAATAACCTTCCATAAGAAACCATGAAGAGTAGTACGAACTTAATCATAAGACTCCTTAGAGTCAACATGTTCCTCAGGTGTAGTACGTTATAGCTTGCCTATGTTGTCATTCAACATTTACTTCATTATTATTCCTCTAGTACACCTTCTTGGGCCTTTAGCCACTCTCTTCAGACCTTTATTATTTTAATTCATGACATCATTCATGTCTTTGTACATCTTCTGTGTAGCTTCAATATTTTTATAATTAATCTTAAACTTTGATGGGGATTGGGAAGAAACATCAACTACTGATTTATCCTTCAAAGGGGTATTGATTTCTACTTCTTCAACTAGTTTTACCCCTTTCCAAATTCTGAGGTTATCTAATTACATCTTAAACTTATCACTCTTAAATTTCATAGTGTTCTATTCCTCCATAAATTTAGCCATAGACTACCCTATTTCTTGTAATTTGTCATAAAATTCTCTTAATTTCAACCTACACTCCTAGGAGAGATCCTCTAGGTCACATTTTTATTCTTTCTTATTTCCATCCTTATTAGACTAGGTTATAATGATGGATTTGGGTTTCTTCCCCCAAGTGGAAAAAGGGATTATTAACTTACATTTTATAGTATTAGTACTAAGATGGGTTGGACCAAGATGGAATCTAGATGAGGAGGAGTCAATCTTGGGGTTTAGGTAGTTTGTCCTATCATCCTCCTAGTTACTAGAGTCCACCTTCGAATTACCATCCTTATTACTTGAGATTAGCTATAGCTCACCCCTGATCAACACATCCCATTTTTTAACTAGGAGGAAAATTAAGCCCAAATGGATAATGTCATTTTCCTAGTTTATTTAAAATACTAAAGTTGTGATTTTTAGTGACTTAAAAATAAAATACATGAGGCTAATTTTGTGCCCTTTGAAATGATTCAACAATAAGAGGTGATGAGAGAAGATTAGTTTGAACTTACCTTTAAGGGTGACATACTTCATAATATATAGACATACTTTAAGCCACCATTTGGGTAGGTTATGCCTTGGGAATCCTTTGTTTATCAGTTTTTAAGATGACATCTTTTTTGAATAAGTTCTACATCAACTCGAGTTTCCTAGTTTTATCCTTGAAAGCCTTTACACCTTCACAAATCATACCTATAAATTATTCTATTGATTATTTTTTAATCATAATATTTAGAACATGATTTCAAACTAAGTGTTTATTCTAGGCAAGGGAAAAATCCTTGGTCTTCTTAGCATCATGCCCAATAATTCACTACATGCATTTTTAAATCCCACATTTCTATCATATTCAATAAACTCTCAGGTTGCCTTGGAATTCAATGCATGAGATAAGATCCAATCTATCTCTATCCCCACCCATGGTGTATTTTACAACCCAAATGGTTCTAAAATGGACTTATACACTTTAATTCCCTTAGATAAATTTTTGGATTCAAAATAGATGATAAAAGAGTTAGTGTCACACTTTGTCCTATCAATACAGGCTACTAAGTCCTTTCATTAGATGCAATCATTAGACAGAGTGGGATATAAATCCCACTTATTTGAAACAAAATCTCGCATGTGTGAAAAAATCTAATGCAATTGAAAATATGATGTTAGAATAATTTTGGATCACATCAACTATATGGGGGGGGAAATTGGTGGTCTCATGCCACATAACCAATGAGGGGTTCCTAAACCCTAGGTTATCAAAGCCATCCATAACCATATGATTTCTATAAATATATGACCAATGTATACCTATCTAAAGAGGTTGAGGAGACATTTTTCATCATCATTAACCCACTTGATGATATGGGAAGGGATTAATTTGATTGAAAGAACATTCAAAATGTTAAGAGATTCCCCTTCAATCGCAAGCTTTTCTATCTTAGACTAGGATACAAGCTAAATTACCCAGAGTGCTACTTTTGCCTCTACCATAGAGTTGGTCTAGAAACCCAGGGGACCGAAATAAACAACCACTACCACCCCTTTAGATTCCCTGATAATGCCTATCCCTACATTTCCTAGGTTACCCTTAAAGGCCCTATCAAATTTTAGCGTCATCCACCCCTTGGGGATTTAAACCATTTGGTCTGAATCCTAATAGATTTCAACTTGTAAGTAGTAACCTCTTAGTTTATGCTATAATTGAATAAGATTGAGAGTTAATCCTTTGAATATTCATCCTTGTCTTTTGGAGTAAAGGCCTTCTATTTTTCCATGATTGCTAAACATAATCTAAAGAAATTAGACATATAATTCCACCTTTTATTTGCAAAAATACAATAATTCCTAGCTTTCCAAACTTCCCATAACCAATGGGGAAGAGTGAGGTACCACAAGAAGGAAAGGGAAGTAGTTTTCAAGGTGGCTTCCATTAGGTTATTAGATCCATAATGAAATTAGGTTTGAACCAAGTGACATTAAACTTATAATAGAATAACTCCAATATTTTAGAACCAAAAGGACAAGCCATGAAAAGGTGATGAACTAATTCATTATATTATTTACAAAGGGAACATCTATTTAGGATTGTCAACCCACACTTAACCAGATTGTCAGCTTAGGATCTTAATTGCTTTTGGATTATTTATTATGATATGAAGGTTTTGACATTAAATGAATTACATGGGAGGATAATTTTTCCAATAGTTGAATTAGTTATCAAATTTGGTCAAACATTATTTGATTTTTATCTTGAGGGTATTGTTGTGCTAGAGCTGATTTCCCCTTACCAATATTAAAATGAGAGACATTTAGATTAGGGTTTTTACTAGTCATCTCTAGGTTTGATTTATTTTAGCTAGCATGATTATTAGAAGTAACATGTTATTAGTTTCAAAGGGTCTAATATTTTTTACTAATTATGTTACTTGAGTATTTAAGATTATAATCTAAGGGATGATTATCTCCTATTTGTATGAGTTTCATAAGGATGTCATCCTTATTTTTCAAATAGGAACTAATCTACTTGGGTACGACCATGTTATATTTTAAATAAATCATTAATGTCATAATATGCTCACTTTAGTTTTTAAGGATATCATTACCATTGTCATGAATTTCTATTGATTAATAGGCTCATCAAAATGGAATAGATTAACTATTTTTTTTCCATATTAGGATTTTGATTAAGTCTCACTTGATATCTGATTTTAGGTGCCATTAATTTTGTTTTGGTTTGTTTCAGACTGGTTTTGAATAAGGGGGACACAAAAACACATGAAATAATTCCCTGTGCTATTTAATTAGGTGTAAAACCATTTGGTGGTGAAAAAATATACCTTAAAGGCATAGTGTGGGTAATATTAAGGAATTTTGTTTTCCTAGCACCACTACACATTTTTGGCTAGATGGATATTAAACTAGGTTTGTGGATGCTCTCTAGGGGATTAGTCTATACACATTTTGGTACGTGAGGCCCAAATCAATGATACACAGGTATTTTATAAGGCCCATGTATTGGTGGTTAACCACCTCACTTCATATAAACTAAGTAAAATTAAATTTTCCCTTAGTCAATGAAGATAATAAATCCAAGTAATTTTTATATTTTATTAGAACAAGGACTTTGGTTAGTGCTTGGTGATGAAATATACGTCAATCAATCCTTAAGAAAAAAATAATAAAAGGTATAAACCATTTTTGATTTCCAATATTTCCTTGCAACATGAGGAAAGAACATACATGGGTTATTATAGGGAGACATTAGTTACTAAACTATTTATGATTTCCAAGATTGCCTTGAAACACAAGGAAAGAACATATGTGGGTTTAGGTCACACACACAATAAAAAAATAAATATACAAAAAAAGAAAATTCTTTGATTTATGATTTAATGTTTTTCTTTAGTTTTTATAATATTAGGTATTATTTTGAAAGTACTTACACAACACCAGTTAGTATTTTGAAGGCTAGGTTTTCATCACATATCATTAAACTAATGAAACCATTTGAGCATAATAGACACATGGATGGAAGGAAGTTTGGATTTTTTTTAAATGTCTTGTAAGTCCTTGTCATCCACAATAATTTTCATTTTTGGAAGAATATTATTGTAATGAAGCACATAATTACTAATGTGATCATTAGGTCTGTGATTTAGTTATGTACTTTGAACATAAGATATTTTACGATAGTTTTTTCAAGGAAATGAGTTAATAAATAGTGAGTGAAAGGAATGAAAACACATACTAATCTAAGAGGAAGTTCAGTAAACCATCTTAAGGGATAGTCCTCAAGGCTCCTAGGAAATATATTTGTTAGTGAACTATCATTAGTTGGATAATGTAAACATGTTTTATAAATGGCTCTAATATGTTATTTCAAATCACCTTTACCATTAAATAGTGTAATCTTAAGTGTTAAAATCCTTTCCATGAGTGGGTATGTATAAATATGGTAGGAAAAATTATTTTATAATAATGACTAATAGTTTATTATATGACTTTCTCTATTATAACATTGTTCCATTTCAATAACCTTAACTTAAAGATCTAAAAATTGTTGCATAAATATATTATCACTAGGATTGGTAACCCTATTAGATATATTAGAAATATATTATGGTACATGAATTGTATAACTAGATGACACAAAATAAGAAATATTCTATATAGATATACTCATAGATATGTGGGGGGGGGGGTTAAGTTTTAGTGCCCCCATAGTAGGTATACTAGGTGTAGGCATAAGTTATATAGCCATAGTTGTAGACACATGAATGAAATAACTAGAAAAAATGGGTTAAACACTTAATGTCTGATGTGAGCCTCTAGAAAATGGATTAGTATCATTCAAAACTTCATCATGTGGTTCTATAGATGTGGTTTCCTTAGTTATATTTTTATTTCATATCTAGTTACAATAAAAAAATCTTTAATCATATGGGGATTTATCTAAATCCATTATTTAAGACTAGCTTGATCTGTGTCATCAAAACCATCATCTTGTTCATCACGAACATTATTTTTAATATTTTCAATGTTTTAATGTCAATGTATATTTTAAAAATATTATTCACATCATTTTTAGCTTTTATGTCAAGTTCACTTTTTTTTATTTTACACCTATGAGATATAAAATAATTGAAATTATGGACTATATTAGATTAAAAATAATAATGTAAATAAATATAATAAACCAAATTAAAATGGGATAATATGTATTGAAAATACTTGATTTATAATTGACTAAGCAATAAATATATGAGATAGTTGATTCTAATTTTTTTTTCACTAATAGAAGATTACATAGGATGTGGAAATGCTCAATTATGCTTTGAGGTTCTTAGGTTTGAAAAAGGGCTATCACACTATCTATATTATACATACAAGGTTAGACACCTTTGACAACTAGAATTATTGGGGTTAAATGATACTATCATTGTGTATTATATGGTTATAGAACTTTTATGATCCATAATCTTGTATATGTAATTTAATTTTGTATGAAAAAGATATAATCCCATGTAATGATGCATGTTTTATATATTTTTTCCAAAACTCTAATTGTTCTTGATTAATCACAAAATACCTTAAAAAGGGATGAGTAATGTTGCACTACACTAGTGGTCTAGTCTTTTGGTCACTAGTGCATCATTACAACTATGTGCTCCAACAATACACAATCAAATCCCACATCAATATATAATGTAAGGGGACCTTGTACACTCTAGAATATAATGAGACCAAAATGCTGTGAAAGTTTAGTGATCTAGTATTTTAGTCACTAGAGTATTATTACATACACACACTTCAACATTTAAAAATCAACTCCCATGTCAACATTTCATGAAATGGGACCTTACACATTCACTTGAGGTGAAAAGAGGTAAATCTAGGGTTAGTTATGTGTGATAGTAAATGGGTGGGAGATTGGGATAACATTATTTTTTGGGTACGCAAAAACCACTATGACACATTTACCCTTAACTTATATATATTTTCACCATAGTAATCCCATAAAATATAAAAAATATAATATTGAATACATAAAAAATACTCATAAGTAATGTAATAGTGTCATTAATACACATATATAAGTGTCATAACCCTTGAAAATCAAGCCAACAAAAAATTGACATTTGTGGTTATGAAGTCCAAATTCCAACAATAATCTAGTCAACTAGGAATATTAATTAGAGACAATTAATTAATATATCTTAATAAAGGAAATATATTATGAGTATGAGTGTATATACACACATTACAATAAAATGGTATACAGTTTATTACATATTATGACAAACTTTATTTTATGACAAGGAAACCTTAAAATATTAGTGACAACCATTTAATGATATGATAAATCAAATTAAGGCTAAAAGTGAACCCATATCATTCATTAGTTATATGTTTATCTATATCCCTACACAATATATTTTAATGATACTATGAAACCAATATATCACAATGTCTCATAATATAATGAAGATAATATACATAATTATTTCTCTAGACATTTAGAGTTTTAAGCAAGAAATTATTTTAATCATAAATAATTCAAAGTATTATTTGTTACTTAAGCAAGATAACTTTAATTCATTAAAGGTTAGGATATATTATTGAATACATATTTTATGTAATCATTTCATCTTAGTAATATAACTCAATTAAAATTTTAAGTCCATGTTTGTGCATTTTGCATATAAGACACTTACTCTTGTATGAACATCCGTAAGAAGGTCTACCTTGTGTCTTTACCAGGGTCCAAAAACCTAGGTAGTTTCCATCTTCACTTTATTAAAAAAATCATTATTAAATATAAATATCTATAACTAAAAATAATTTAAAGGAGTTACTAACTTTTAGACATTTAGTTTGATGTATTTAAAGAAAGTAATCATAATTCTATTTGAACGTGGATTATCTTAATCTTAAAGAGATTTTTTAATACTTGATCAGTGGTGATCTATTTCAAGCCATGAATATATATTCATAATTACATGCATCTACATAGATCACTATTGATCAAATTTAATTTTCTACGTATAATAAAGAATGAAAGAAATATTATCATTTTAATGTTTTAAAAATAGAATAACCAAAATATAATCCCTCTTTGTGTTTCTAATCTTGTTATTAGATAATATAAAATCACAATGAGATATCATAATATAACTTTATTATTCTAAATAAATTAGTTGGTAAATATATAAACTAATTGATTTGAGTGCATTAAGACCATGCTTACTTTAAATGTATGTTTTGTTGAGATGAAAAAAATTAAAAAATTAAAGGAGTAAGAACCATTTATATTTTAGAACAAAGGATATAATATTTAATAATTTGTATCTTTTAACACTTCATACATATCAATGCCAAGGAATCAAAACTAAATTAAAAAATCCTCAAATTTTACAAATGTTAATAAACCTCTACAATTAATAAATTGACATAGTAACAAGGTAACATGTCATATAACAGCTATGATAGTTTAAGCATCAATCCTACTTCTTCCAATATATTATATTATCAATAAATTATCACTTAAAAAATAAGACTTACTCTAAATTTTTGTCATATCAATTACGAATTAACATAATTCAATGTGAATTTCACCTATTTTACCACTCAACAGTGCAAACTTATAAATTGGTAATGTTACCTTATAAAGAAAACAAGAAAAGAACTCAAATAAAATATAAAACCCAACTAAGTGCTTTAGTATCTAAAAGAGAGATGTTCCTTAATAAAAACATTAAAATGGTATGTTACATCTATACAAATTACTAAACTTCAAAACAACCATCTTATTCATATTAATAAGCTACTACAACCATAGGAAAAATAAACTTAATAAATATAATAATGATTTAAAACATAATAATGATTTACACTTAGCCCAAGATGAAAATAAATATAAAAATAATCTATTACTTTATAAAATAAAATAAGCTTGATCATACTCGATCAAGAATGCTATAGCTCCCAACAAGCCCAAACAAGAATAATATAGCTCTATTAATCCATTTTATAATGTTATAGCACAAGTGAATATCCAAATATCACCAAGTTAAAAAATTTAAAGAAATAATATAGTGTCTATTACTGAGAATTTTTTTATTGGTAAGTAAAAGAGGTTTTTGCTTATCAATAAAAAATGTTACTTATCCATAAGACCTCAATAATACTATGCTTTCAAATCACAAAGAATAACATACAAATTTTAAGGCTTTCATGAAAATAAATCTATCCAAAAAAAGAATTTAAAATGTAATATAAATATTATCCATATGAAATAGTGTAATAAACATAAGAGTGTGCTTGAAAAACTATAGGTTTTCCTTTTTATTCTAAGCATGATAAGAAATCATCTTACAATGTAATAGATTATTTTCAATAATAACCCAATAATTTGAATAAGTTATGAATAGTTCATAAATCTATTTAAGAACAAATATGCAAACACCATCCTTAGCTTAACAAGTTCCTCCAATGAAATGAATAAGTATTTACAAATAAAACTATTGAAATTATAATTTTAATGTATTTAAATAATCTTTTCCAAAATGAAGGACATACAATTTAGGATTGCAATAGTCAAAGAGATGAAGGCAATATAAACAATGGCCCAAAAATATTTTTTTCATTAGAATGAGCTCAACCATAAAATAAGTACCTACCCACCCCAAACATTAGTTGGATATTGGAGTACATTCCAATTCAAGCCCATAGTTTAAAATTTTATACCCAAGATAAGCTATGAATGATATCCTAAGTTTAGGATAGGATTTCATAACAAGAAAATAAAAAAACATAATAGTTACTAAAAAACACAAGAATTTAATGGTGAAATCATTCATCGAGGTGCTTTAAAATCAATAAACTATCAAATCAAAGATAAATTAAAAAAAAATCATTTATCTTGGTGACCACAAACAAATAAACTATTTCAAAAATGATACGATGCACACATAAGGCAAAATAAAATAGTATGAGCAACCACCATATGTTGTCCAAGTTAATTTTGACCATAAAAAAAAATATTTTATCTCATCTATATAACATCAAAGGGTGATATGGAACACATTTGGCCTCACCCAAGTGGTTTATCCTTGGCCACCATTCAATGGTAGTATGAAACCAAAAGAAGGTATTATAGGAAGAATGCTAACTACTTACAAAACAACATTTATTTTTCATTCAAATTAGAAACCCAAATGTAAACAAAAAATTAAAATCCAAGTAGAAACTTGTTACATAAAATTTACCATGAATAATTATGCAACCATCCCACTAAATCTCTTCCTTTTTTCTCTATTTATTTTTTCCCTTATCAACTTTGATGTGTAATGTCCTTTCACATACAATCCCATTTGAGCTAATTTCCTCTCCACATACTAAAGTTCCAATCAAGAGAATAGTCCAATCCCTCCTATTTTCAAATTTTATCATGCCTCCCAAGAACTCAAGTTATATCATGCTAATAACCATGCATGAAAAACAAATGAGTTTCAAACACTCATTTCTTCCTTCCATGGAAAAACCTGCATGAATTCCACAAACATGTATTGAGAGTATTACAAAGTTTATAAAAACCCTAATCAATGATTAGGTATTTAAGGTTAATAAAAATAATAATATTTTAATTATTTCCAAGCCAAATTCTAAAGTGACTTCAGTCACCATGATCATGACCTAAGTCTAAAGTGACATTAATTTAATGCCATGGTCAAATACCAATGTATTATATATAAGACATCATGGCCTTATTTTAATGGAATACAACATGAAACATTATTCAAAACCTTAAAATTAAATGTGAAATCATTTGAATAACCTTATAAAATATTTTATAGTTGAAAACAACCTTCAACATATTTTTTTTACTAGTAATCTAAGCCTCATAAAATGATTGCTCATACATTAGGCCTAGTCTAAGTCAGAATGTCATATGTTCCATTCTTAGACCAATGATTTTTTTCATTAGAAAAATAAAATAAAACATACATACAAGACTAAAATAGTGAAAAAATCAATGAAAATAATAATTGATTACTCAAGTAACCAACTGACTACATAAAGAAAATAAAACACTGGAAGATAAGTCTAAACACAAGGGATAATCAAGTAGATACTAAGGTAGAAATTAAGAATATCATTTGTATATACCTATATAAATTTTACTTGAAATTTAAAAACATATTCCACTTTACAACCTATCTCATACCAAGGCAATACCTTCAGCCATGTAAAATGACATTAGCAATACTTGTAAAGTATAACTCAAAATAATCCAATGCACTAACTAAATATAGTAAAATAATATGTGTGAAATAATCATATTGTAAATGTAATGATGAATATGTCATAATTTTATTAACACATTATAATAATTATAAAAAATAATAATATTTATGGGTGATCATGATAAACTGATTATGTTTTATCCCTTATCAAGTTAAAATCCCAATAGTTTGTTGATCGATGGTAATGATAACTTTGTTTTTCCCCAATCAATGACATGTGAAAGGGGTTTGTATTAGATATGATATATCCAAATAAATCTAATTATTTATTTATAATAAATATTTTAACATGAATAATGATAATACAGAATAGTTTTTTGGGTTTTTTCACTTCTTTTTTGTTTTTTCTTTGGAGTTTTTACCAATGATGAGAATACAAACAAGGTGAAAACTAATTCTATCATTTAGAATGTATATTTTAGTGGATGTAATGGTTTATGGTTTAATATATATTTAAAATGAATAATTTACATAGGAACCATGAACCCAATCACCCATATGCCATTATGATCTTGTACTACATTGTTTTGAATAAGATCTGATAGACATGAATATTTCCAAGACACATCTTTAAAAATTTTCCACATCCTTATCAATGTAAAAGTGGAAATAAGGATGGGAGTAAAATTAGAGGGATTGTATAGGATGTATAAGTTTTAATGGAGTGAGACTACCCAAAAATGTAAATAACTTATAGAGAAACAAACTACACATGATGTCATAAACTAGTTTTCATCATGGTACTTACCCAAGGTATCATAAAAATGGTTTTCACCTTTTGACAACTATTTTTATAATTTTTTTATTTTTTTGAATATAATAAATGATTTAAAGTATAAAATAATTTTATAATAATTATGTTCATGGGTTCATCAATATCCTATCCATCTTAAGAGTCCAAATTATATAATCCTAGCCCAAATTTGGTGATGATGACATATGACCTAGCCAATTAATTTAAAAATTACATTAATTTTCACAATCCTTGTTGGTGTTTATTTGATAAAAGTGTCACAAATTTAAAATTTTATGAATGTTATGTGTTTATTATATCTTTTTTGTAACTTATTTTGATATGCCTTCAAATGATCTAGTGCGTTGAGCCATTTTTCATTAAGAAGTTCTAACTAATGAAGACGTGAAAATTTTATCTATTTTTATCATCAATTAGATATTATATGGAAATGCAAAAAGAGTAAATCTAAAACTCAATGGGTAAGATAAATTTATATCTAGAGACAAGGGAATAAGGTGTTGGCCCTATGGTTGTGTAGATACTAGTAGGCAATCCCATAAGTAGATTTGAATATGTTAATCCTAACTAGGCTTATTGATATTAATTTTGAGGATTTTAATGATGGTTTTATTATAATATTTAACTTAACCATTACCTTAGATATAATAGGGCATGAAAAACTTAGGTTTGATATTGAAGTGGTAATAAAGGAATTTGAATTCTTTATTTTTAAATGACTTACCATCTTCAGTAGAGATAGTGAAGGGATACCACCATAGAAAATGAGTTGATTAAGGATGAAATTATATATCCATTTGCTAGTTACATCTATGAGAGGTTTGGATTTATTTAACCCTAATTTATATATGGATCCTACTTGGGTAGATAAGGTTAAGGATATAGAAATAATAGGGCATAAGAGTGAATATCAGATTTACTACAAGCCAATTAAATGCTAAACTCAAATATACCATATATTGAATTTATTAAAGTAAGATAAGATATTAATGGAAAGTAAAACTATGATAGATATATAAATGACATAAAACAAGGTACTTAGTTGTATCTAATGCTAATGTATATCTAGATATGGAAGATACTAAAAATAAGTGGATAGATAATTTAGGAACAATTTTTAGATTTTGTATAAAGTACCTTTAGCTCTCTAGATAGTTACTTCAGACTTGGATGGTTACTTAAACACTAATATATTAGTCCAATGATAGTGTATTGTATGAAATATTTATTGAAACAAGATGTGACCACCTGGATGCTTATGTGTTTTACTTCACCTTTGCTTTAGTGCATTTAGTTCTGTGTTGAGAACTAATGTTCCTTATGAAATGACAAAACCTTAACTTTCTATGTTTAATGTGACCTTTTGTAAAAATGGGTTAGTGGAAATATGGTGTCAATATAAATCATAATGAACCCAATATCAAAGGGTGATTACATAGCTAATACTCTAAAATAGGGCCTCAGACTCATGTATTTATCCCCTATGTGTTGGCTTATGTGTGAATCATAAAATGTGTGTAAAGTAAGTACAACAGTGACCTTGCTTATGAATTATAAAATAATACCTTATGACTAATATTTTATAACTTTATAATTTTTTATGTGATATACCATGATTGACATATAAATAGGGAAGCTTTTGATCAATTGAATACTTAATAGAGTGCTTTTGATAAGTGCCTTGGTCTCTTTGGTCTAATTACTAGGTGAGGAATGAATGTGGGTTGATATTATATTTATATGAATTTTATTGAGAGATATATCACATTAAATCACTTAGGATAACCATTATAATGTGTTTCATTTACAAATTTAATGAATTTATGGCACTAGATACTTGCATTAGGGTAGGATAGTAATGTCGATGCTATAGTTTGTCCCAAATGTTAATGTCTAGGGAGTAGGAAAATGGGTATAGGATTAGAAATTGTAGAGGTGTAAGATAAGTACATTTTAAGAATTATAGGTAAGATATGATTTTTATGTCATCAATATAATATTAGTCAAAATAATAGGCCAAAGGGCATAAGGTAAAATAGATACAAGGGTTGCAGAAGCAAGGTATGTGTAGAACTAAGAGGAACAACCAAGGTCTGAGTTTTTCAAGTGTATAAGTCTAAGGTGATACATAATTACAAAATATCATCTACATTTCCCCCCTTTAATCTATTAATGAAATTTATAGTTTAAAGGAAATTAATATGTACTTGGGTGTATATGCACACCTTGTCTTTGCTTGAGTTGAATTTGAGTGCTTTGTTGGTGATTGAACTACAACTAAGAGCATGTTATAGTGTATAATTAGTGCATATAATCTGGGTTAAAAGTACTTAAAATATATTAAAATTGAAAGAGAAAGGTTTAGGAGTACACCTATGTGTTGATGTAATACTTTGACTATTGGTAAGTTGTTTTGGAAAAGATGTATCATTGTAAATTTATAAAACTAAGATTAGGATAAATATTTAAAGTAAATATATTCAGGTAAATAAATAAAGATGGAAAGAGATTGGAATGCACATGCCCCCAAATTTGAAGCAAAAGTGTCTTGGCACCTAATAGTTGAGATTAACTCAACCATGAAACCCATGATACTTATAAGTTGGTGAGGTTGGCTAATACAATCAGATCCAAATTGAAAACTTGTCAATATTGAGTGATTTAATGATCTCAACCATACCAAAAGGTGAACCAACTATTATACTAGATTGGTTTAATAAAATCTGTAAAATTATGCAAGGTGTCAGTATGTGTAATGGTTTTAGAATATGAAATTGATTTAGATATTGTAATATTAGGCACATGTATAACATATGCACCTTAGATATGTCTCATGATGAAAATGGTACTAATATATATAATTCTATCATAATTATGAATCTAAATCATATAACTATGTGCTTTGGATAATTCAGATAATTGTGTAAGTGTGGAGGACATGATTCCAAAGCATGCCCCCAATATATATGGATAAATATGAAACTGATATAAGTATCAATTTAGGGGACATGTTTCTAAAACATGTACCCATTATAAATTAGAGATGTTGAATATTGAATAGGTGTGGAGAACATGCTTCCAAGACATGTTCCCATTGAATTTGTGAATTGATATAAGTACCATATATTGAATGGGTGTGGGTAACATGCTTCTAAATCATGACCCCATTAAATCTAAAAACTATGAATGTGTAGAATCCATGTCCATATGACATGCCCCCACTAAATCTATAAATTGGTATAAGTGACAAATACTAAATGAGTGTGGAGAATGTGTATCAAAAACATGTCTCCATTGAATCTAAAAATTGTAAATGTGGGGAACCCATATCCATATGACATGCACCCACTAAATCTATAAAATGGTATAAGTACCAAATACTTAATGAGTATGGATAATATGCTTCTAATGCATGCCCCCACTAAATATAAAAATTGTGCATGTGTAGAAGCCATGTTCATATGATATGACCCCACTGCTATCTAAAAACTATGAATGTGTCTAGAACATGATTCCAAAGTATGCCCCCAATAATATTCCCCTTTTGAGGTGTGGGAAAAAAATACCTAGTAGTTACCTCACCTCAAAATAAGAAGATAACCATGTAGCTATATATTATTTGATTTAACCATGTAGCATGTAGAAAAATGTGCATAGGTAAATGTATCATTGAAATTAATATAACCAAAGTGATCACATGTAGGCCTAAGATGCATGATAAAGATCATGGAAATGTATAGGATAACAATACAAACTCAACAAGTGAAAACACACACACACAAGATCACTCAAAATCAAGTCAAATGGTAATGGTCCAAGGAGATAACAAATAAGGGGCATTTTCAAATGTTAAAAAATCAAGGGGATATGACTTAATAAAATGTACACAAAGAAAGGAATGACATATTCAAATGTCCATATGATAAGTAATGAAATATTCAAATGTCTAGGAAGGCAAACATAGGCACATGGGCCTCACACAATGGAACATATTAAAATGTTTGAAAAAATAAGATAATAACAAGGTAGAACACTCAAATAAGTGTTTAAAGGAAAAGCATAAGAAAACAACATAAACATATCATAGTTTATCATGGATCAAATGTGTTAAAAAAATGTCAAGTGTATAGCATATCACATGCAAGATATAATCGTGGATAATAGGCATGTGTAAGTACATATGTAAGATTAAACATGTTAATGTGGAGTGATCATCAGACCATATAACTTGTGTGTATCAAGATCATAGAAGATGGATGACCCTAACAACCTGGATATGTGAGTATAGGGAAATCCCAACACCCATAGGTGCATATAATCCTATCTCTATATTCCTATAAATATCTATGTAGAAGTAAATGATATGCTAGATCTTAACATGAAACTAACACATAGATGCCAAGGATCCAATAGAACATGTAGGTATCAAAAATGTTTTTGGATTTTTTGAGTGTTTTGATTTTTTTGGTATTTTTAGAAGAGACAAGATCATATTATGATCTCATCCAAAGGATGATTATAGGTATCTTACCACTTGAAAATTATAGTAGAAAATGGTGGTACCACCAATGAACATGTATAGGTGAAATATATGTCATTGGAGGATTTGTGATGCTCAACATATGTATAATAAGAAAATGATGTTGTGAAGTACCAATATAAGGAATAGTGGTTTGTGGAACCCATATATGTGTACTCTAGATATCTAAATATGGTGTATAAAAGATGAGTATTTAATGAAACTCACTGTTAGTCTTTGATTTAAAGGTATCTCAAGTACTAGATACGTAGTAAAGGGGATTGAATGTTTCTTACCCTTTTGTAGTGTATTAACTACATGGGTAATAATTTATCTTGTTTAAGAGGATGCTCATATGAGAAACTAGAAATTACAATTACATGATTGGCATGAATGTAATTAACACAACAATGCATTGTAGAAGGTATTTATAGAAAAGTATGTATCCAAGATCATCCCAAAACATGTCAAAGACACCTATATAAGGTATAAATAAGAAATTAGTAACCACATGGGTGGGGATAACTTATAAAGGTATATCAATCTAGTAAGGAACCTTTTAAGAGGTCCCATCAAATGCTCTGACCGATCTGGTAGAGGTGTGTATATCATGCTAAGTATAAAAAAAACATGTAAGTAATATCATGGTGCAAACATTTTCACTTTCATAATTATCAATCATAACACTATGTATGGGGTATTTATCAAGGTATGCTCAAATTGATATATAATAAAGATCAGAGTCATCATCCTTAATTTCACTATCATCAAAGGAAATGGTAGGTTTTTGAACCATAAAAGGTATTGTTGTCTCCAAATATTTCACCCTATAAGAGAGTGTTCAAGTATCTTCTATATTTAGTCAATGTTCAAACATTTATAGGAATGAGGGTATACCTATAGAGGAAATGGACTTCTAGATTTAAAGGGGTTAGCTCCTTGAATATATCTCTACAAAACAACTTCTATCTAAACTAATTTTATTTAAAGGAAAAGAGTTAGAGATTACAAAAAAGGAAACCTAATCTAAGAGTGGTGATGCACCAAGATTATCTTCCACATGAATATCATATTCTAGTGCATAATACAACAAAACACACAGATCATTCCCAAGCTCTAAGGATTTCTAACACAAGTATTTCAGTATAGAGGTGAGATGCATGAAATGACACAATGAAAATTAACTGAAAGGTAAATTACAAATTCCAATAATATTTATACACTTAAAATAATTCAACACACTTGAACACACTCTATATGACCTATTATAGTAAGAAATTTTGCTCAAGCATAAAGGATAAAGGATAGAAATATAGAAAATCATCACTTACTATCACTATAGTCACTTACAATCTCAAATAATTATTTATAAAATTGAAAGAAATAGAATAGTACCTAATGATTAAAGGAAAAATGTGACATCAATCCAACAAGGCTTCACCATACACTATGTGGTTTTTTTTACACTAGCCCAAGGGATATACTTATAGTAGAAAGAAAGTGAGAGGAGGAGGCCTTTAACACTAGAATGAGGAATCAATCTGTTAGGAGTCTCCATCTTTAGCTATGACTATCTTTACAAATGATGCTCATTTAGACCATTTGATTGATCCATGTCACCTCAAGTGGTTACACAACTAGCTTGCTCTCTCCAAGATGCTTCCCCAATGGTTACACTAGCAAAAATAAGATATTATTGGGTTGAATAATGGAATCAATGTTTTCATGCAAATGAGTCCACATATTATCAATTTATCTTGATGCTAACAACTTATCACTAGCTTTTTGAGGTGTGTAACGATGTAGGAAAGAGTCACTTTCATTTTTTTGGCCTTGCAGAGGCATCACATGGAGTCTATTTATATCCTTCATGGTATTTGTCAGAATGTTGGCCCTAACTTGACCTTAGTCAAATGTTCAAATATTATAAATCCCCTTAGTTAATTATTCCTTTGATTGGACATCAAAAAATACCTCAGATCATGATCTGATCAATGGTGAAATGAACCCTCTAATCTACTTTGGTGGATGAATAACATGAGCCCTTGGATCTTTTATCATTTGAACAAGGACCATTGATCTACCTGGGACCCACTATTTTAAATGCCAACAACTAGCTCATCACCTTGAAGTTGATGTCCATATAAACATCATTCTATTGGGACCATTCATTTAAGGGATTTTCCTTAGACCTTTGCTTCAACATTTCCCCAAACAATCTTCCTACGAACCCTTTTCTCTGAAAGAATTAACTTCTCGAGCCTCTTCTCTTTTTGGTCTATTTTCTACTATTTCTTTCTTTTATACTTTCTTCATGTGTCCCTTTGGAATTTTTATGAAGGACACTTTTATCAAGAATAACCCTTTAACATTTTAATTTTGCCTCTCTAAAAGCCTAAATATGCCCTTTGGCATTCTTGAAATGTACCTTTGGAAAGCCCCAAAAGGACACTTTTATGAGAAATGATCTTTTATAAATCTTGTAAAGGAAAAATTCCTTCGAGCTTTCTATTATGACCAATTCTTTCAAACTTTTCCTTCAGAAAGATTATTTTAGACAAAAAGTCCAAAATAATTACTTTCTACCTTAGACCTTTTCTTTATGAAGAATTCATTTGGATCCTTTGTAAGTGCCCTTTCATTCCTGAACATGCCCTTCAACAATCTTGAAAAGTCCCTTTATAAATCTTGAACTGGATACTTTCTTGAGAAAAGACCCATCATACATTTTTAAAGTGTCCCTTTAAGATTTTTGCAAAGGACCTTTCAGACTTTTTGAAGGGCACTTGCATGAGAAACAATTCTTTTCAAAAAGATTTTTTCAGACAAAATGTCTAAAACAATTCCTTCAAAAAAGTTGAAAGAGCCAATTTTCTTTGGAAAAGTTTCAAGGGACATTTATTTTATAAATCTTGTAATTTGCCTTTCAAAAAACCTAAAATGTACCCTTCAAAAGAGAAAAAGACCCTTCAAAAATCTTGAAAATGTCCCTTTGAACTTTTGTAAGTATCCCCTTAGAAAACCTATTTATGAAACTTTTATAAGGAAAAGACCTTTCAAAAATATTGTTATTTACCCTTTGGAAATTTTGAAATGGACCAATTCCTTTGGAATTTTTGTTTGGGATGAAGAGTCTGAAACAATTCCTTTGAGACTTGAATAAAAAAACCAAATCAAAACCTTGACGAAAGAAATATCAATTGCATAAAAAGACCAAAATAGCACTTAAAAAAGACAAAAAAAAGGATTTCAAAAGAAATAACACTGGCACTTTACTGTGGGGAAAAAAAATTAAGAATATTGCACTCAGCCAAAATAAAAGATGCAAAATTGGGTCTAAAAATTGGCTAACATTCTTGGTGATTCTTAGAGGAGGCATACCTACTATGTCTAAGATCAGTTGCCTAAATTCTTCCATTGGGCATGGAGTCATACACATAGGCACTCAAAATGACTTGAACAGACCCTTGGCTCAAAAAACACAAGCTGGTTGATTCACATGCACAAAGGTAAAGATACATACCAAATAAAAAGAAGGAAACACACTTTTGCTACAAGGCACTTAGGGAACACAATAACAAACCAAAGGAAACACACACCTAAACTAATATTTATAAAATAGACTCATAATGGATAATAAAAAGACTTTAGATGTATCTCATTCATAGGGATGGACAATTATTCTTCATTGATCTTGGTTATCTAAAAGGAGTTGCTTTGTTTGCATTTGATAATGATGTAAGGGTCACTCCAAAAAGTTTCAAACTTTGTGTGTCTATCTATTTTTTATCTATCCTTAGCCCATTTTAAGACCAAGTCACCTTCCTTGAACACTCTTGCACTTTCTCTCTCTTGTTAAAGGACTTATTCATGAGTACTTGGTGGTGCTCCATGGCCTTGTGTGTATTATCTCCTACTTCTTTCAACTAGATTAGTTATATCAATCTAACTTCTCTTGGAGTATTTTCAAGTAGTTCTAGTTGATGTGCAAGTTCTAGAGTAGGGGGTTCTTGAGATATGGATAACCTAGCCTCTCTCCCATAAATATTTACAAAGGAAGAATTACCAATTGATCTCTTAGGAGTAATCTTGTCAACCCATAAGGCTATCTTTAACTTGTTGTGCCATGCTCTTTGATTGTTCTTCAATGTCTTCTTGATGATCTTGGTGAGATTATTGTAAGTATATTTAGCCAACTCATTACCTTGAGGGTAATAGTTAGATGAGTTACTCAATTAAAATCCATTCTTATTTTCCTAATCAAAATTTTTAGCACTTATAAAAGCAAGTGCATTATCAAAAATCATAACATGGGGAACTCTAAACCTTGTTATGTTCTCATAGAACTCCAAGATAGCATTTTCAGTTGCCTCCTTCAATGCAACAACCTCTACCCACCTTGTGAAGTAGTCAGTAGTAGTCAATATCCATTTATGTCTAGCACTTGGATAGGATTCAATGGAAGGCCTACAAGTTTTTATTTGCCTACAAAGAAGGCACACTAAGGACACTTTTTATCCCAATGATAATATTCCTTAAAAATAATAGGCCAATAGTAACTATACCTCATTATATTTGTAGCTATCATCTTAGGAGAGAAATGATCTCCATCTGCACTATTATGAAACTTTTCTATCAGCATATCAAATTGATCACTATTAACACACCTCAATAGCACACCATTCATGTCTTTCCTAAAGAGAAAACCATCTAAAAGATAGTAGGGGGTGGTATATAATCTAAAATATCTCCTTTGAGACTTGTTCAAGCCATTGGGGCACCCATCATTTTGAAGAAAATTAATGATGTCTTGTGTCCAACTTTGAACTTGTATGTGATCATCTAGTTGGGGGTGAACTTGGTTGATCAAGACTTCCTCATTTGGCTCTTTAAAATCTAAAGATAAATTCTCACATAAACCTTTTCCTCTCTCTTTTCATTAAGGTCTTTGCTCAGGACAAAATCCTTAGTGCTAGGATGAGAAACCATGACATGTATCTTGTTGTTTGAAACCACGTGTCTAAATTTTTTCAATCCTCTTGTCACTGTTAGAGCTTACTTCTTAAAAAATGTATACTTGACCTCATAATATTCCAATCCTTGGCTTAAGAATGTAATTGGTTGCTCTACCTCTTCATCATTATTTTGTATAAGCATAGCTAAGATTGTATTAAGGTTAGAAACGGTATAGAGTATGAAATCTTTGGCAAAGTTTTGGGTCAAGAGAATAGGATATTTTTCAATTACTTGCTTTATTTCCTCAAAACTACCCTTACCTTCCATTGTCCAAGAAAAAGCTTGGTTCTTCTTGAGAATGGCTATGATAGGATTTACCATAGTTGAAAAGCCTATAATAAACCTTTTTACAAAGTTTATTTTACCCAAGAAGCTTTGAAGTCCTTTTTTGTGTTGAAGCAAAGACAAGCCTAGAATGGCCTCAATCCTTTTAAGGTCAATAAACAAGCCTTCTTTTGAAACAATATGACCTAATAACTTACCTTCATGGACAATAAAGATGCACTTTTTTGGATTAAGGGATATTCCATACTCCCTAAATTTCTCAAACACCTACCTTAGATGTTTCATATGATCAGTAGTATCCTTCAAAAAAATAGTTATATCATCAAGGTACACAAGTAGAAACTTATTTATCAAACCATTAAATTCCATGTCCATTGACCTTTGAAATATAGATCTAACATTAGATAAACCAACAGTCATCTTCATATAGGTAAAGGTCCCCCATTTTTTAGTGAAGGCTATCTTGAATTGATCTTTTTCATTCACTAGTATTTGATTGTAACCTTAATAACCATCAAGAAGTGAGAAGTGTTGAGAACCTGAAATAAATTATAGAATTTGTTCCATGGAAGGTAGTGGATAATGATCCTTGAGAGACACTCTATTAAGGTCTAAAAAATTCACAAAAAGTCTGATCTCTCTATTCTTCTTTTAGAAAGGTACAAGATTAGCCACCCAAGTTGAGTGTTTGATATGAAAGATAATCCTATACTCAATCAACTTGGTCAGCTCTTTCTTCATGAGTTCCTCTATCTTGGGATTGATAGGCCTTTATTTTTGCCTATTTAGTTTAGCTCCAAGTTCTAATTCAATGGTGTAATGAGCTAGACTTGGATCAAACCTTTTCAAATCTTTATATTCCCAAGCAAAGATGTCATGGAACTCTTTGCATAATTTAAGAAAGGCCTACCTCTTGGACAAAGAACATATCTTACCAATTTTCATAAGCTTATCCTTGTAAATCATGACTCTCTCATAGTTTTATTATTTTTTTTGACATGATCACTCTTTCTTTCTTCTTTTGATAATCTTTATTGAAAACACTCTCTAAATTAATCATCCCCTTAGGTATCTTATTTGTCTTTATCTGAATAACTTGTTCTTCATATTGATCATGTAGTCTCTTTTGGTTCCTCAAGGAGAATCCTACCTCATTTTGTAAGAAGTGTCCAATGTGTTCATCACTTTCAAACATATACCATGACACCTCATTATCTAGAATAGAAGGCCTCATAATGACCTTGATATGGGACTAATCTTTCTCCTTTCTTACATCAGCAATTGCATCAAATTATGTTCCTATGGCAACCAATCTATCAGCATGTTTATTTGAATCCCTTGGAATGGGTTATATGTTGAAGGTATCAAAGTATTTAAGTAGGTCCCATACCCTATGATTGTGAGATTTAAGCAATGGATTCTTGGTTGTAGCTTTATTTCTCACTTGGTGGATGACCAACTCACTATCCTCATAAACCTTCAAATTATTGATCCCTCTCTTCTTTTCCCATTATAGGCTATGAACTAGGTCTTCATATTCTACCACATTACAGGTGCATCTAAAGTGGAATATTTATGAGGATTAGTATTCATTATTTGATGGAGAAACTAACATAATTCCAACCCCTACACCTATTTTTCTTCTTGAGCCATCAATTTTTTTCCCTAATCCCTTCAAATTCATGATCTTCATTAGTGAGTGAAGGGATTGAAACATATTTTTCATGCATACAATAAATCCCCAAATTAGTTTCTTTTATGAAAGTATATGGATCAATTCCATGCATTTAGTGCTATATGTATCAAGGAAAATATCAAAAATACCTTCAAGGGGGAAAGATGCTTCATCATCCATGAAACTTTCTTCTTCTTTGCTAATTAGATAATTCTAATTTGAATTTGTCTCCATGTATGGATCAATATGAAACCTTGATAAGGGATGAGTCCTTATAGTCACCTTAGTTCCATATCTTGTTTTAAAATCTAGAAAATCTAATCAATAGAAAGGTACTCTCCTATCTTAGCCATGAAGTCCCTTGATAAGTAGATAATAAAATGGGCTAGAAGGTCAACCACCACACCATCTTGTATAATGGGGAAACTTAGGTAACCATGTATAAATAATTTCAAACCTTTGACCAATCCCACTATCTCGTTTGGAGTCCCATCAAGCTATAACACACCTTTACTATGTGTTTCATACTTCAATCTCAATTTATTAGCCACCACCTTAGGCATGATAGTGGTACTAGCTCCACTATCTATAATACAATTGTTAACCAATTTGTATCCCAAAATGAGTGTTAGGTATAAGGGTGGAGGATTTTCATATTTGGTAGAGGGCTTTAAGACATGATTTCAAAAATTGGTAAGGGCTACACTACTGTGTTTTGAAGTTTAGGGGGCTACATGAATGCTTATGAGCTATTATTGTAAGAGATCCTTTTGATATGCATATGAAAGACTTCCCAAAGAGATATTATTGTCTTGGTATTCTTCAAATAATAAAAAATATTAGGGGGGAAGTATTCACCTTTTATTACATTCTTGAAGGTAGTGAGGGAGTCTGAACCTATTGCATTGTAGGCTTGACAACCCTACTTGCATTCTGACTTTGTTGAAGAGTATGAATAGTAGTAGGTATTACACTAGGATTAAAACTTTGTGGACTTGGAGAGGCATCACTTGGATTCACATGTACTCATGGAACATCTCCTAGAGCTCTCTTCTTGGCTCTTGTGTTGGTTGTAATTGATGTGCTCTAATTCAACACATAATCCTCTTTTACTTGAAAGTTCATCATACCTATACTTTGGCTACTACCTTCTCCATAAATATACATTTGCATGAGATTCACTTCTTATAATGTCATATAAGGATTATATTCTTATTGTTACACCAAATCTTGGCCGTGTTCTCCACCATCATGCATAAAATGACCTTGAGATTGTCTCCATTGGTCTAAATTATGCTCCCCTTTGACCAGGTTAGCATGCAATAAAATAAAAACCTTCATGGAAGGAGTGGAATTAGTATTATAGGCATCAATCTGCCCATTAAAAACTTTTCCTCTTCCTTGGTAGTTATATTAGGGTGGATCTCTATAGCTTTGTTGAGGATAGTATTGAGGGTTAGGTAGAGCACTTACCTAGAATTGAGCTTGCTTGAGCTGAGTTTATAATGACTAAATCTCTTCATATTTATCCACAAAATTATAAATCTTCTTGGGAAAGGTTATTAGCTTGACATTGGAATTAGGAACTTATGCTATGCTTGGAGCTTCAAATGAACTATGAGATAATAAAGGCATGAAAAATATTAGAGGTAGCTTTCTAGCTTGTATTAAGATATTCTTAGCTTCAATAGCTATCTCATATTCATTTGGTAGATTAAATACTCCCATTGAATATAACATCATTTCCACATCAGTACCAATACCCTTGAGATAAGTGGGGAACATAAAGATCAGAGGAGGTCGCATGATAGGTGGCAACCTATGCCATGCCCTTTGAAATATTTCATTAAAATCTCCTATGGATTCATTAGGACCTCTCTTTATCATGTTAAACTAATGGATTAGTGAAGTATGGTCACTATTATTCTCAAATTTAGTTACCAATAATTCCCCAAAGCCATCCCAAATTGTAATGCAACCACCTTCCAAAGTCCTATACCAGTCAAGCACCTTACCTCTTAGAGACATGGAAAACAATCTAATGGCTATGTTGGCTTGGATGACATTATGTAAGTTACAAAAATTTGAGATGTCCCTAATATGCTCATATGGGGTAATAGGACCCTCTCCATTGAAACTAGGGAGATTATTGGTAGCATTGGGAGGAATATGGTCATACACAGGAAGATCAATTAGATTTTGGGTGTTAAAGTCTAGGAAAGGTTTCTGCCTATCCATTTCTCTTCTTTCCTCTTGATCTCCTATCTCTTCAACTTCTTCTTCTTCTTCTTCTTCTTCTTCTAGGATATCTAAGCATTAAGAATGGTTTAGGGTGTTTTTCCTCAAGAAGAGCTTTAGCTAAACTAGCTTGGTCAAAAATCCTATATGACCTAATGAGGACCATGAAGTATAACATGGGAAACTTGATCCACAACTAGATATTATCACCTTTTAGAGTCATAAAATGTTGGATTAATAATATTTATACAACTTTAGGCTTGTCAAGACCAACATTCACCTTGACATGTGAATAATTTGTCCCACTGGGCATGAAATAACTATTATCTCTAAATTTTGTACCCTAGAAGAGAGTGTTCAAGTCTCTTCTAGATTTGGGAAATATTGGAACATTTTTAGGCATGTGGGTATACCTATAGAGGAAATGGACCTATAGATTTAAAGGGGTTAGGTCCCTGAATATATCTCTACAAAAAAAACTTCTATCTAAACTAATGTTCTTGAAAGGAAAAGAGTTAGAGATTATAGAAAAGGAAAACCTACTCTATGAGTGGTAATACACCAATATTATCTTCCACATGAATATCATATTCTAGTGCACAATACAACAAAATGCACAGACCATTCCCAAGCTCTAAGGATTTATAACACAAGTATTTTAGTATAGAGATTAGATGCATCAAATGACACAAGGTAAATGAACTAAAAGGAAAATTACACATTCCAAGAATAGTTATACACTTACAACAATTCAACACACTTGAACACACTCGATATGGCCTATTCGACTAAGGACTTTTGCTTAGGTGTGAAGGATAAAGGATAGAAAGATGGAAAATCATCACTTAATGTCACTATACATCACTTACATGCTCATAAAATTGTTTATAAACTTGAAATAAACAAACTAGTACCTAATTCTTGAAGGCAAAATGTGACATCAATCTAACAAGGCTTAACCATACACTATGCGGTTTTTTTTACACTAGCCCAAGAGATATATTTATAGTAGAAAGGAAGTGAGAGGAGGAAGCCTTTGGTGCCAAAATGAGGAATCAATTTTTTAGGAGTCTCCATCTTCATCTACAACCATCTTTGCATATGATGCTCCTTTGGGCCATTCAATTGATGCATGACACCTCAAGTGGTTACATATCTAGCTTTCTCTCTTCAAGATGCTTCCCCAATGATTGTACTTAAAAAAAAAGATATTTTTAGGCTAAGTAATGGTATCAATGTCATTATGTAAATGAGTCCACTTATTATTTTTTTTATCTTGATGCTAATAGCTTCTCATCAATTTGTTGAGGTGTGCAATGGCATAGGGAAGAGTCACGTTCATTTTGTTATCCTTGGAGAGGAATCACTTGGAGTCTATGTGTATGTCTTCATGGATTTTTTTAGAATTCTAGCATAAACTTGACCTTATTCAAATTTTCAAATCTTATAAAGCCCCTCAACTAATTATTCCTTTGACTAGCCATCAAAAAATGACTTAGATCATGATCTAATAAATGGTGAAATGAATCCTCTAACCTACTTTGGTGGATGAAGAATGTGATCAATTGGATTTTTGAGCATTTGAATGTAGAGCATTGATCTACCTAGGACCCACTATTTTAAATGCCAGTGGCTAGCTCATCACCTTAAATTTGACATCCATATAATCATCATTCTATTGGGACCATTCCTTTGGATTATTTTACTCAGACCTTTGCTTCAACATTTTCCTAAAAAATCTTCCCATGGACACTTTTCTTTGAAATAATTAACCTCTTAGGCCCCTTCTCTTTTTAGTCTATTTTCTAGTGTTTCTTTCTTTTAGACTTTTTGCAAGTGTCCCTTCAGACTTTTTATGAAGGACACTTTTATCGAGAATAACCCTTCAAAATTTTCATTTTACCTCTCTAATAGACTAAATATGCCCCTTGGAATTATTTAAATGTACCTTTGGAAAGCCCAAAAAGGACATTTTTATGAGAAATGATCTTTTAGAAATATTGTAAAGGACCAATTCCTTTGAGCTTTCTGTTATGATCAATTCTTTCAGACTTTTCCTTTAGAAAGATTCTTTAGACAAAATGTCCAAAATAATTCCTTTCTACCTTGGACCTTTTCTTTCTGAAGAATTCATTTGGATACTTTGCAAGTGCCCTTTCATTCTTGCAAATGCCCTTCAGTAATCTTGAAAAGACCCTTCAAAAATCTTGAACTGGACACTTTCTTAATAAAATACCCTTTGGACTTTTGTAAAGTGTCCCTATAGGATTTTTGTAAAGGACCTTTCAGACTTTTTGAAGGAAACTTTAATGAGAAACAATTCCTTTCAGAAAGATTATTTCAGAGAAAATGTCCAAAACAATTCCTTTGGAAAACTTGAAAGAGCTAATTTCCTTTGGAAAAGTTGCAAGGGACATTTATTTCAAAAATCTTGTAATGTACCTTTCAAAAAACTTGAAGTGTACCATTAAAATAGAAAAAGACCCCTCAAAAATCTTGAAAATGTCCCTTCCGACTTTTGTAAGTGTCCCCTTAGAAAACCTATTTAGGATACTTTTATGAGGAAAAGACCTTTCAAAAATATTTTTAGTGACCCTTTAGAAAATTTGAAATGAACCAATTCCTTTGGACTTTTTGTTTCAGACATAAAGACTAAAATAATTCCTTTGAGACTTGAACAAAAAACCTAAAGCAAAACATTGCCAAAATAAATAACACTTGCACAAAAAGATCAAAATAACACTTGTAAAAGACCAAACAAAGGCTTCCAAAAGAAATAACACTTGACACTTTGCTATGGGGATAAAAAAATTAAGAATGATGTACTTAGCCAAAATGAAAGATGCAAAACTGGGTGTGAAAATTAACTAATAGGTATATATAACATGTAAGTAACAATAAACCCATCTAGTGGGTGTCCATAATAATATGGAAGAGGATGTATACTATATGCCATTTGGACATATTTTTCCTTCTTAAAATGGTCTTATATCATATTTTTAAATATCTTCTACTTATGGTGATCACTAGGTTGTGAACCTGATTCCTTTGGAGGATCATCAAATGTAATTTGTTTGTCATCTATGAGGTCCTAGATCTTATGCTTCAAGGTAAAACATCTATTTTTATAATTCTTAGGGCCTTGGTGATAGTCATAATTATCAATTGCATCATATCTTTTGGGTAAATGTCTATTCATATCAACCTCTATAGGAGGAGGGAGAGATATAAGATGACACTCTAGAAACTGTAGTTGTAATGATGCAAGAGGTTTAAGTAAATATGCAAACTATCTCCTTGATGTATTAAATAAAACAAGCCAATTAGGTTCTTGTACAACTATGTTAACCATGGTAGTTATTTCCTTTTTAGACTTAAGAGGTTTTACCTTATAACTTAGTTTAATTATGAACTTGGTACTAGATGTAGATGCAGTTGGTGTGTTTACTACATACTTGAGTGTATTCAATGATATAAGCTTCATTTCACATTATTATATAACATGGCATAAGTAATCAAAATATTAAAACTTCTTGAAAAAAATTGGCTCATGTTAAGGAGCAAGCAAATTTTTCTTGAATGTCTTTTAACTCTTTATCTACCATAGGATCGATCATTTTGGATAGTATTATCTTGTACCTCAAAACATATACATTGATAGGTTCATTAGTTCCTTATTTTATCATTTCAATTTGATAATATGAATCCTTTTTGGTAATTTTAATATAAAAGTGTGCCAAAAATTTATATGAAATAGGTTTTAATGCTTTTATGGATTGGAGAGGTAAGCCATAAAACTACCTCAAAACATAATCCTTGAGGCTCCTTGGAAATAAATTGGTCAAAAGTTTATCATTAGAGGCATTTTCAAGGCATGCTACACAAAAGGTTAAAATATGCTACTTTGGATCACCCTTACGATCATAAATTGTGAACTTAGGTGCCAAAAAACTAGTTGGAAAAGGGTGTAAATAGATCTCAAGTGCAAGAGGGTTATGCAACACATCTTGTGAATCTACAACATGCAAAGAATTTGAATCCTTTTGTTTAATGTTTTTAACCTTTCCTCCAAGGTATTTATGACTTGGAGTGTTTAAACTATAGACCCATTGGGATTTAGATTATATAATTGAGTAGTTACCAATAGGGATGATACCATGTTTTGATTAGTAATAGGCATTGACACCAATATTTACATTGAAATAATGGGTAAGTCCATAATATATGTGTTGATGTGGGTTTTATGCACACCTTAGAGAGTTTTAAACAAGTTAATCTCTAACATTTTTGGATCTTTGTGGAAATAGGTTCTATTTTTGGGCACAAGTTGTAGGTATGTGTTTAAAACAACTGGGTGGTGGAATAACACATTGAGCCTATGGGTTATTTAACTAGAGTTTATGGGTAGAGGTGTGGATTTTAATAAAAAAAAGGATAAATCACTAAGCAAGTTGGATGAGTGAATAACTATTCTATGGTGGGAAAATCTCAAAGAAAAACTAAAAATAAGGAAGGGTAAGGTAGAAAAGAAGATTATGTGTCTTTGAAAAGGAGTTTCTTATTGTCTCTTTAGTGGACAAGTATCTCAAGAACCAATGTTTGCTATTTATAGTTTTTTCACGCTCATGAACAAATAGTTATAAATCTAAGACAAAAAATATAGGATGCTCAATGTTCTTAACTAAAGGTTTCTCTTCTTAAGGCTACTATTGTACACCTTTGTATAATAGATTATAGTTCAGACTAAGAATTTATCTAAAACAATTGTGGCTCATACCTAGAAGACTATATCTAAGGACATACCTATACACACCTTGGATTATCAATTAAACTTGTACTAACTCTCTGAATAAATTAAATATATCAATATTCAATATCTATTGCATATATAAGGATAACATTCATTAATACAATAATCATATTCATCCATAACATTGGCACACATCAAAATTATTGAATCAATACAAACAAATAAAATTCAAATTCATTAATACAGAAAGGGAAGAAGAAAGAACAAACACAGTTACATGCCAATCTATTTATTTATTTATTTTAGTATATTCATCCAAAAGTTCAACCCTTTGAAAATAATGGTTTTAAATATATATAAATAATCTTGGGGAAGGGGTCACCTCATCCTCCAAGTTTAGAACACTTCATTTACATCCAAAAAAGACTATATGAGAAGTCTTAGTTACATGTTCATAACTTATAGTTATTCAAATCATGAAATGTGTGTATGCTGAAAAAATAATTTAGTTGATTACAATATAAATGTAACTAGGACTTAACTACTCAGTCATAACTACTACGTGAAAAAATTGTACAAAATTAGCCTTCATGCTAAATTGGCTCTTCCTTAATGTGTCTCAAAATTGTCATTATAACTATAGCTGTATTTATGCTTGATAATGTGGTAACTATAACTATACTCATAGATGCACTTGTTAATCTAGCTAAAGTTACCATGGGAGTCATAGTATGAGGTGGCACTAATGTGGTTATAGTTGCTGGCACTATAGGTGGAGTCTAGTAGAATTGATAGGTGGCATTTGTTGGGCTGGCTTTTTCTTAGCATCTAGCTCCTGGTAGTGTTTATAGAATTAGTATGCTATTCTCAAATTAGGTTTTTATCTATAAGATGTAGCTTAGTCACCCTGATTGTTTATTTTATTAGCTTAACATGTTCTATATTGGTGGCTCTAAAGCCAACCCAGAAGACTTCCACCTTTGTCACCTTTTTACAAGTTGTGCTCAATTTAACTTCAATATCTTCTAAGCTTAAATATTATAGACTCTATTTGAAGCTATTAGAGGCTTGATTAATAATTTTATCAAATATTACCTGAGTCACCAATTTACCTCTATTATTTAGAATTGTTGTCAATTTCATCTTTGTTAAAAATTGCTCAACCTGCTTCTTTTATTTGGCTAATTTATTCAGTAAAGCTTCATAGGATGATACCCAATCCCATGACTCCTATGTTATTATTGAAGATAAATTAAAATCATTTGATGCCTCCAATGGGGTCATCACGTCTAATTGGCTAAATGCCTTATTAGGTGTATATACCACTAATAAATTCAACGTATTTTCATCTTATCCAAGACTTTTGAATAATATAGTTATATAATTAACATGAGGAGCCAAACTAACCCTTGAAGAATGAATAGAATCTAGACTTTCATATAGCCTAAGTGCTACATTATGCACATCCTACTCAATGTCCTGGGGAAATTGAATTACCTATTGTTATTCCCCAAGAGTTTATAACTCTTCTTTGAGCTCTTGTCTAGCCATTTTAGTTCCCTCATATATGGCCAAGATTGCCTATGTATGGGTCTCCATGTAGGACTTGATGTCCTCAATATATGAGGATTGACCCTTTTGTCTATTTTGTCTCTTGATAAGGGAATATACCTCTTCCCTTTCCTCTATGATCATATTTATACAAGATATATCCTCTATTTTTCTCTTCCTCACCCACTTTACTGATGTTGTAGCCTTATCAAATAGTGAACTCACCATTGGAAATTTAGTGATCTTTAAATTTGGCCTCTTAGAGGCTGAGCATCCTAACTCCTTGGCCCAATTTAGAAGGGTGAATTTCAAGGGATCTAATAGATGACCTTCTATTTGCACATGTTCTTCAATATTAGGCTCAATTTTAGTATAAGTATTGGGCATTGATGGATAAATTATTTTAGACAAGTCTATATTTCCAAATTATGGCATTAGATGCACAACAAAGACTGGTTACTTCCTTCGAGCCCTTTTGGTGGTTATTACTATGGTTATGGAGGTTGGTGTTGAAGAGGTCAAAGGTAAACTCAATTGGGTAGAATAAGAAGCAATTGTAGTGATGGATTAATTGATAGATGAAATAGATAAAGCTATGGTTTATGGGGTGGAGATGGAGAGAAAATAAAATGTAGTAGTGGAAGTTGGAATAGGTGAAGTGGTACTGGGTAGATTAATAGATGGGTGCATAAAGAGGAGACCTATATAAAATGATCAAACATGAATTCATGTATAAACAACAAGTGGAGGGATGGTATAAAATGTGGGTAAATACATCAAAGGAAAAATGCCTAAAGGGGATATAAGAACATGAACCTTACCAAATAGTTCCCTGATGAGAGGTACCTTGGCCTTTAGTTCTTATATCCTTAATACTTTTGCCTACTACAACTATTACTCATCTACCTCTTATGTAGTTTCAAATTTTAGTAAAGGTTGTGCCTTATTGAGTGTCTATGTAGGTGAGGCCTATGGTCTATCACCCATAGGCTTCCTTTGATAAAAATTTCTGGATCTACCAACTTGTAGAACTATTTCCTATTGTGAAAGAAAAGGGGGAATAATACTGGGTGTTAGGGCTAAAGAAGTTAATGTTTCCTCTTCATCAGAGGATTCTTAGAAAATAATACTAACTTCTTCCCTTTATACACTATCTCTCCCTTGAGTTATATCTCATGCTATCTCTTGATTAACCTATATCAGTTCAACCATTGATGTTTGAGCTAGGAGCATTTATTCCTCTTATACTTGTCTAGAGATAGGCACTTGTTTTTCTTGTTTTTATTCATCCTAACCTCTAATAAGGGTGCCTCACCTACCAAATACTATTGGTTCTATGGATGGATTTGAGATATTTGGGGATCTTGTCCCTCTCATTCTAGTTTTTGTGATGGTCTACCACTCAAAAAATTGGAAGATCTCTATCCTCCAAGAGGAGGAACCCTAAACTTTGCTTTGCCTAGTGTGAGAGAAGGTTTAGCTTGTATAACCCTCAGTATGTCCTCACTCAATCCTATAGTTTTATCCCTTTATTTCACCTATTTATAATCCTTAACATTTAATAATAAAAAATCATGATCCATTGGCTTGTGTTTGTAAGTGAAACCAAGGGTATGACTTTTATTCTAGACTTTGTCATGAGGGTCCCAATCTCTATGAGGGAGGGTAGGCAATGAATATGCCTTCTTATAATTACATGCTTCCTTAAACTACCTCCATATTGTGTATTTCATTCTCCCAATATTGATGTGGGAGACATGGAATGTGGCCTTCTTATTCTTTGTTAATTTGTCATCAGTCCTATTCCATATTTGGTATGCAATTTTCTGCTCAGCTACTCTATCTAGAATAAACTTGGGGATTTAAAGAGGATTCAAATTATGGCCAACCATCATGATAATAGTGTAATATAGGTATATCCAATAGTATCCCACATTATTGGTAAGAATAATGGCTATATTACATGAAATTCTTGCCAAAGGCTGGCCATGGATGGCCATCCATACCTAAGGGTAGAGATCCTCAACACTCTTCACTATATTTCTAACATATGAGTAGATGTGAACAAAAATATAATAGTAATAAATTCTATTCTTAATCACATCTAGGTTGGGATCACAGAAGACTCCATTATGCCTGTACACTATCCCCATGATTGTGTCTAATATATAAGACATCATGTATAAATAACTTCCAAGTGGAATTTTATCTTTACACAAGATTTTTCTTGGAGGCAAGTACTGATTACTTCCCCCAAAATGTAGGTGCACTCTAAGATACTTAGAAATTCTAGTAGGGGAACCCACTCCAAATCTAGGAAGTAGATGCTTGCATGGCTAAAAAGTTGTCATTCACACATAGATTTCCATTTTAAATTGAGTGATGGGAATAGGATACTTGACATCTTCTTTTAGAGTGAAATTTTCTCTAGGGAGGAGGCACTTCTCTATTGCTTAGTCCATATTATTGGACTTTTTCCATGTAATGAAAATATGAAAATCCAATGGGGTCATCAAGTATAAATTGATAAATGCCACATTGGGGGTATACATCACTAAGAAATTCATCTTATTCTCATCTTCTTTGAGACTTTTGAATAATCTAGTTATAAAATTATCATGGGGATCCAAACTAAACCTCAAATAATGAATATAATCTATAATTTCATACAATCTAAGTGTTTCATTCTACACATATTTCTCAATGCCTCGGGAACTCAAATTGCCTACTATTTTTCTTTGAGAATTTCTAACTCTTATTTGAGATCTTGTCTATCCATTTTAGTTCCCTTATGTATGTCCATGATTGTTTTTATATGGGTCTCCATGTAGGACTTGAGGTATTCAATATATGGGGAATGAACCTTTTATCTATTCTATCTTTTGCTAATAGAATATAACTCTTCCCTTTCCTCCATGATCAGAGTTATACTTGAACTATCCTCTATTTTCATCTTCCTTACCCACTATACTAATGTTGAGGCCTTATCAAATAGTGATCTCATTATTATAAGTTTAGTGATCTTTAGATTGGGCCTCTTAGAGGCTAAGTCTCCTAATTCCTTGGTCCAATTTGGAAGGGTGAGCTTTGAGGGATATAATGGTTGATATTTCACTTGTACATGTTCTTTAGGCTTAGGATTAGTTTTAGTGGAAGGATTGAGAGTTTATGGCCAAATGATTTTAGACTAGTCTATATTTCCAAATTATGGCATTAGATGCACAACAAAGACTGGTTACTTCCTTGGATCCCCTTTGGTGGTTACTACTATGGTTGTGGAGGTTAGTGTTAAAGAGGGAAAATGTAAACCCAATTGGCTACAAGAAGTAGTAACTGGAGTGATGGATTGGTTGATATATGAAATGGACAAACTTATATTTTATGGGGTGGAGATAGAAGGAAATGAAATTGTAGTAGTGGAAGTTGGATTAGGTGAAGTGGCACTGGGCATATTAGCAGATGGGTACATAAAAAGTAGACCTGTAAAAAGTGACTAAACATGAATGCATGTATAAAAAACTAGTGGAGGGATGGTATAAATTATGGGTAAAGACATTAAATTAAAATGGCCTAAAGGGGATGTAAGAAGAGGACCCTTACCAAATAGTTCTCTGATGAGAGGTACCTTGGCCTTTAGTTCTTGTAGGATTAATACTTTGGCCTACTATAACTCCTCCTCATTTACCTCTTGTGTTGGTGCATCTTTTAGTGAGGATTTTGATTCTCATGATCTGACTTTCTAAATATTTTTCTTCTTCTTGATGCAAAGCATTGAAGTTTTTTTCTTCTTCTTTTTAAAGTTAGGTGCTTTTCTTAGATTTGAGTATCTAAATTTGATAGAGATCTGAGGAATTGAAAAGGAGGAGACAATCATATTCAAGTTTGGCATTGCATTCTACTTTGGCATCACCTTTCCATGTGTTATCTCTTTTTTTATTTTAGATCTGCTACAAGGTGTCATTTTTTGGTGTTGTATTTTTCTCAGCTTGGTGCTTTGTGGTTAGGCATTGGCTTTTCACTTTAGCAAATCAAGACATTAGAACATATAAAGGGAGAATAAATACATTGACTGCACTTTAGTTAAGCATTGGAGTTTGAAAGAGGAGAGAGATGCTAAGTCTACATTTGGAATTACAAATTAAATCTATAAAATGGAAGAGAGGCATCTCAATATTCCATGCTGAGGTGTCTAAATCTATTTCTTCACCTGTGTTGAATTTTTTTGGCATTTTTTTTGTGATTAACCTTTTCAAATCTACGTTGAAAAAAAAGGTATTAGAAAATAACAAGGATAGACATTGGAATACTAAGTTTTTTTTTGTTAGATCTGATTCTACCTTGGCATCATTATATAAGATCTACTTTAGCCAAGGCATTTTATACCTTCATATAGGTTGGTGTTGAAAATCTTCAACTAAATGCTTTTTCTTAAGCATTAGATAGATAAAGTGTTAGCTAGGTGTCCTTTTTCTACTTTGTTGTCATTTTTTACTTATTTTAGATCTACTAAGATCTGAGGAGAGAAAAAAGGAAGAGATGTGGCATTGAATGTTTAGCTAGGCATTGGGATATCTCAAAATCTGCCATGTTGACTAGATCTTGTTTAACCTAGGCATTAGAATTTGAAGATTGGTGCTTTGAAATTTGAAGATTAGCTTTTTTCTAAGGCTAATAGCATTGAATGGGAGGTATTCATCTTCAAAATAATCAAATACAACCTTCAATTTTCTTTCTCTCTCACAAAAACAACCTTTTTATTCATTTTTTGCTTTTACAAGGCTGAATTTTTGCCTCAAGAGGAAGCATAGTTCACTTAAACAAGCATAGAAGTAACCAAGAAGATATTTTTCATTTTGGTTAATGTTTATATATTCATTGTTCAATTTAGATTCTAATGAGTGGTTGTATGACTATGTTATTTTATTATTTGGTCACAAAAACTAGTTTGTAGTGTTTTTAATGTTTTGACCCATTTTATGAGAAATCATAACACTAATAACTTTTGAACTATAACTCAGATTTGAGTTATGTTTTTTAAAATTTCATTTTTTTAATTTTCCATCCACTGATGTTATTAATTTTTAAAAATAGACTACTTTGATAAAGTGCCAAATTTGGGGGTGGGTCCTGTAATATAATATTTTAGGGGGTGGTTGTCTCAATGCTAATTTTGTGCACCCATTGCATTATTTATACTCTTTGGTGATTAGTTTGTATGGAATCTAATTTTTGTGTTGATCATTTTATCATTGAATACACATAATTACCACACATGAATACCTTGAATGGAAATAATCATAAAGTGCAAAGGATTATGGTCCCTAATGAATGAAACACAACCATAGTTTACATGTGAATTTGAAAAAAATTAGCACCAATGTAAGTTTTAAGAATGTATGGGATTGATTGGGGGATATTTAAGTGATAATATTTTATTTAATTTTGATGGGTGTGATTCTCCATTCAAAATGTGGACAAAGTTAAAGGGTTTGTTTGGGAAAGTAGATCACTTGAGAGCCATGTAGATTGAAGTGGAGCTTACTTCAATAAATATAGATGAATTTGCCTTCATTGTAGACTACTTTACTAAGTTTAATCATTTGATGACATAGTTGAAGGGGAATGAATGAGATAAAAATCATGAAGAGTGTGTGTGCTTGATCTTATCTAAGTTTAATGGCCCATTCCAAATCTTTTCTTATACCTTTTTATCTAGTATGAATTCCTTAGGTGCCACATTTAAAATGCTAGATCTAGATTTATTTTATGAAATACTTACTAGGGAGGAATCCAAACTATCTCACTTTGAGTCTTCCACCTCTCAAAATGTATTAGTTTCATCACATCCTAAGACTAAGGGAAAAACTAAGGGTAACAAGAAGAACACTCCACTTCAAAATTCACCTAAGCCCAACACTAATACATCTAAACCCAAACCATATTCCAAATCCAAGAATAAGTCTAACCTATCTTGATCCTATTGTGGAGGGATAATAATAAAGAGTCTAGGTGTTTCAAAAGAATGCAAGCCTTAGAGGATGCTATTAGGAAACATAATATCTATATCTCCACTCCTCTATCTCATGAGCATGGAAAAACACTTAATGTTATTAAGAGATCATAGTTACCTATTTCTGATAGGTGGGTTCTAGATTCTAGAAATTCACACCATATGACTTCTAACAAGGAGTCCTTCGTATCTCTTGGTCTGAGTTCTACTTCAAACATTGAGGTTGGAGATTCTTCATAAATTTTTGTGAAGGGGAAGGGTGACATATAACTAGATGGTGGCCTCGTCATTGATGAATTATATGTTCTAGACATCACCACCAATCTACTTTCAGTTTATTAGATTTGCCATTCTAGTCAAGGCAAGATAGTGAATTTCACACCATAGGGTACTAAAGTTAAATATTTTTTAGAGCCACATTCACTTATTTCATAGGGTGTCGTTGATCATAGCTCTTGACTTTACTATTTTGAAGGTTTTGATGATACTCATTTAGGGATGTGTTTAGCTTATCATGTAGATTTTCAGAGTCAACTTCGGCATGAGATATTTGGACACCTAAAATATAGATATTTGAAGGAGTTAAGCACTCACAATATGGTAGAGGGTCTTCCTATAGTTTCATGTCTTGATGGAATTTTCCCTAGTTGTGCATTAGGGAAACAACACCAAGATTCATTTCCTAAGGGTATATCGGTGAGAGATTATTCACCACTTGAGCTTGTACACAATGATTTGATGGTCTTTCCTACTTCTTATTTCAATAGAGCTAAGTATGTACTTACCTTCATTGATAATTTCTTAAGGCATACTTGGATTTATTTTCTCAAGTACAAGAGTGATATATTTGATTACTTCAAAGTCTTTAAGGATTTGGTCAAGAAATAGTCTTTGAGTTACATCAATAATATTTATACAGATAATGGGGAGGGTACTCTAGTTGATAGTTCTCTAATTTTTTGGTAGTCCATGGTATTGTTCACTAGCATTCTATTATTCATACTCCATAGCACAATGTATTAAAAAAAAGGAATAACTAAACTCTAAAGGAGATGGCCAATTGCATGATGAATTTATGGGATTCACCTCTTATATATTATGTAGAGGTAGTTAACTATACAAATTACATTTAGAACCACACACCACATCAAAAAATTGATCATATGACTCTAGAGGACACTTGGTCTAGAATCAATCCTAATGTCTCATTTTTTAAAGTCTTTGGGAGCCTTAATTATGTATTTGTACCAAAGAATAAAAGGAAAACATTGGATAAGAAGAGAAAACCTTTGATTTTTATAGGTTATTATGAGGAGATGAGATCTTATCATCTTTTAGATCCTGATATTCATGATGTTTATTTTTAAACACATGTATAGTTTGATAATAATTTCACATCTCATGACTCTTCATATTATTCCATGCCTTCTTCTTATTTTTATGATTCACCTCCTATCAAGGATTCATTATTTAAGGATCCAGTTCAAGATATTCCTAAAGAGGTCATAGAGGATAAAGATCATATTCACATAGATGTTATCACTATGCCTAAGTGGGATTGTATTATAGTTTCTAAGGTAGATCCATTCATACATGATATTTCACCTAATTGACATTATTGTACACATTTTATGAGTACTGGACTTTTGTTTTAGGTATTTTATAAGGATCCATAGTCTATTTCTTAGGCTCACAAGATACAAGAGTGGGATGATGCAATGACATATGAATATTCTTCATTGATGAAGAATCACACTTGGGATTTGGTCACTCTTCCTAAGGGAAGAAAGTTGGTTAGGTTCAAATGGATTTACTACATAAAGTATGTAACTGATGGGTCCATTGAGAAGTATAAGGCATGTTTTGTTGCAAAGGGATTATCACAAGTTAAAGGTATTGACTACTTTTAGACTTATGTGCCCATTTCCAAGATGGATTTTTTTCACCTTATACTTTGTCTTGCTACATCACAAGGTTGGCCAATATATTAGATGGATGTCAAGAGTGTTTTCTTGCATGGAGACTTACATGAGTAAATCTATATGATGTAGCCTACTAGGTTTGTTCATGATTATGCTGTTGTCTTTTGACTTAAGAGGTCTCTTTATGGTCTCAAATAGGCCCCTTGGGCTTGGTATGAGAAGATGGATTAATTTATTCTCTCCACTGGCTTTTTTCACTACCACTTTGATCCCACAATGTATATTCAACATATTATGGAGGATATTATTATTATTATTATCTTGTATGTTGATGATCTTTTTCTTAGGTAGCTCCTCATCTTAGATGTAGACTATTCAATAGGCACTTTCAATAGAGTTTGAGATGATATATCTTGGCCTTTTGCATTTCTTCCTTGGTTTATAGATTTCACAGTTAGATATAAGGATTTATTTAAGTGAGAAAGAGTATACCCTTGATATTCTTCAACATTTTTCCATGGCTGATTACAAGTTAAGTCTTTCTCCTTTTCAGTCTAGAATGACTCTCATTACCTCTTTTACCACTCCAAATTTTGATCCTATATTAAATAGATAGATGGTTTGAAGTCTTATGTGTTTTACCCATACTCACCCCAACATTTAATTTTTAGTTTGTCTTGTATCTAGGTTTGTACATAACCCTCATGATAGTTATTGGAAGGTTACTAAGAGGATTTTATGATATTTGTGAGGCACTACTCATTTTGGATTAAACTATACTAGGGGTTCTACTCAATTGGTTGGCTATAGTGATTCAGTTTGGGTAGGTTCTCTTGATGACATGCATTTTACTTCTAGATACATATTTTATCTTGGTTATTCACCTATTAGTTAGTTGTACAAAAAATAACAAGTGATTGTACTATCATCTATAGAGGGTGAGTACAAGGAAACAATTACAATGAGTCAATAGGTGCTTTAGATCCATAAATTATTAATAGATTTTGGCTTCATTTAGAATTTACCCACTATAGTTTGGTGTGATAAATAGAATGTAATTCATATATATTGCAACCTATTTGAACATCAATAGAACACATTGAGGTACATATGAACTTCATTCATCAACACATTTAGGATGACATTCTTAGCTTATAATATATTTTGACTTAGCAGTAGGTTGTATACATCTTCATGAAGCCTTTTGCATCACCTCATTTCATTGAGTTGTGTATCATGCTTTGGATTTTATAAGTTATCCTTGGGGGTGTTCATGAGAACATCTTCCTTCTTCATTTAATGGATACATATTTTACATGAGTACCTTATCAGGCCTATTTTCCAAGACTCATACTATGGATATGCCACTATTTCTTTTTTAGCTATTCTTATCCCCTAGCTTCACTTGAGGGGGGATGTTACAATATGTATTTCATGCATTTCTCATGTTTTCTAATGTATTAGGTAGTTATTTCATCTTTTAGTGAGTTTGTCTTATGCAAGGGTTTATCCCACATTAGTCAGTTAGTCTAGTATGTGTTTCACCTTGCCTATATATGCAAAAGTTTTCCTTTGTAATATCATATCATATTTATGAATAGAACTTGCATTTCTTTGTTTTGAAATAAATTGTTTACAGCTTTATGTGTGATTTTCTTGGAGTTATAACTTCTGAATCTTGGGTTGGAATGCTTGTTTGCCATTCTTAATAGGATGAAGGTTGAATTTATAGATTTTTTGATGGGAGAATGAATAATTGAGATTAATCTTGATTTATTTGTAAATTTTGAGTTTGGATGGATGAGATTTTATCAATGAGTCAACTAATTTGATTTCTATTTAATGGGGGAGTTCATTGATTTTATTTATTTATTTTAATTATATGTGCATGAAATTAGTTAGGAGTTAATTAACTAATTAATAGTGATTTATTTAGTTTTGGGAGAATTGGAACTGCATAAGGGAATTATTAGGTGGTTTATGAAATAACATAAATTAATTAAATAATGCCTTCAAATATTAAATTGAATTGTGAGGAGTTATGTCACAAAGAGGATCTTAAAGATGTGATGATTGAAATGAAAAATTTAGAGGAAAAATATGCTAATATTTACAAGTAAAAATGCATTGATCAAGAAGAATATAGGTGTTCTAGTGCACTTTGGTAATGTTGCTGTTAAAAATTATCTTTTTATCATGGATGGACTCAAGTAGTTACTCAAGAGGAGACAAGAAGATTCAGGTTCAAGCAAAACATGTTAAAAATCCAAAGGTATTTTGAAAAATAAAAAGGTGGAATGGAGATAAAAGGTATGGAAAACATGGAATGGGTGATGGAATAAAATGGTTGACACTTGGAATGAATCCCTTTGTGGGATTTCAGTTTATATTGGCTATTTTTGGTTATCATTTATTGGTTAGTGGTTGTGTAGTTTTTATTGGTTAGTTGTTTGTTAGTTTTGGTTGATAAACCCTAATTTTATTCTAGATTTTATGGCATGTCTACTTAAATATTTTATTAGGGTTGGGTCCCAATTAAAAACCCTCTTTTATAAATAAAAAATTTATAATAGTGATTAATTAACTAATTATTCATGGGGGAATCTAGTAGGATTAAATGGTGCTAAGTAACATGGTGTAATTAATTGATTAATGTGGTGATGTTAGTGCAAGTTTTTTCATATAAAATAAAATTTATTGATGATGGATTAGATGAAAATAAATTTGTAACAAAATTAAGGTGTCTACATGAACTTTATGAATTAAAACTATTTATTTCAAAATATTTCAAAAAATGTAGGGACATTATATTTTATATTACATAAAATAAAATGTAATACCTTGGTAAACTTATCAATCACCACCAAGATAGTGTCATGTTGGCCTCGAGATTTCACCAATCATGTTATGAATTCCATGGAAAACCAAGACCATTTATCCTTGTGTATGGATTGAGGATAAATTAATCCACATGGATGACAAAGCTTAGCCTTAACCCATTGGAATTCTAAGCATTTTTAAATATAAGAAACCACATCTTTATTTAGTTTAGGATATAAATAGAACATTTCAAGTTCATGTATAATTTTTGTGACATTAGGATGAGAAAACAAGGTGAATTGTGCACTTATTCTATGAATTGATCCTTTAATTTGTTATAATTGGGAACATAATTCATACCTTGATTCATAGTAATACCATTAGAGTCTAAGTACCAATTAGAAAACATATATAACCATAGGTTTCTTGGCAAATATTATGTTCAATTCCTTCCAAAAGTCATAAATATTGTTGTTCTATAATAGAATTTCTAAAATTTAACTACATTTATTGAGTGGATCATAAACACTTACCTTACCCTTGAAATATGAGATGTCCATGTCACAGTTACTACTTACTTCCAACAATATAAGATACCTTTCCTTCTATAGATACATAAATTATCATTTAAGCTGAAATAGTGTAATTGTGACCACCCTTTATATGTACTTAGCTCATTCCAAGGTCTTTCAACTGTCTTTACTGCACTATTTATGTGGATGACCCATTTATAAAATCAAATAATGATCTCAAATTTTCTATATTCCTTATTCAAAATATATCAATATTATCCCATGACTATTCCATACTCCTAGCTCAAATATATTTTCTCATCAGATAACAACACACCATTTGGAATATCCCACTGCCTGATCTTGTCCAGTTCCATTGGTTGTGTCTCCCTCTAAATAATGACTAGTGTATCAAATTTAAAAAAATTTAATAGGCCATCATACGTTTTTACCAATACCTATATAAAGGAATTCAAAATTTAAAGTATTTTTTCACACAAGAGGATCACACATTGAAAAACACTAGAATTCTAATTACACATTAAAATAAAATTACCTATTTATACCAATTCTGAATATATATAATCCTAGTAGCCATGATCTAAAGTTTTATTACACTTACATGGTGACACATCATTATTGAAGCACTTAATCACACTAAAATTTCATAAGAATCTATAATTAAACTAGTCTTTCACATGCACCACTATAGAATATGATAAGTACATAGAGTTTGATCCCTTTTTAGAATATTAGTATGTAGATATCACTCAACATAGGGGGTGTTGAGGTCTAACACAAATTCAACCACTAAACCCTTTTTATGTTTTATTACATTTATCATTCATAGTATATTGATCTAGGGTTACAAGTGAATAAGATAACACATTAGGTTTTTTTCCAATAGATCGAGAGCTCCCACATATCCAAATAGAACACATAGGTGAGGTGAGCTTGTCATATCATTCATAGAGCATAAAACTTTATAGGATTCTAGTGCACCCTAAGGACACCAAAAATTATCTTATTATATTGATGTTGTCCATAAATAAAGTGAAACATTATTCTTGATTCACATCACCACCACAAAACCTCTTAATCAATTTTTATAATTCTTGTCTTAGTCCTAAATTTTCAAATTGTAGCTACATACATTTTCTTTATTATTTCCCCTTTTTAATATATTTTTAAATTTAGAAATTTCTAAATTAGTTTGTGTCATTTATTACATATATATATATATATATATATATATATATATATATATATATATATATATATATATATATATATATATAACATTCTAATTTAATGCATCAATTTATCTCATTTAGGTAATTATATTTTTATTTTTATTTTTCCAACATTTGATAACACCTTCAAGTAATATAAATAATAAACGTGTTCTATTTTGTGATGTTTAATTTTACCTCAAAGTTATTTCCAAGAATAAAATGTTTCCATTTCTTGATTAAATTCACTAATTCCACTATTTTTAAATCATGAGCGTGGCATATATTTTTAGGCTCTTTATTTTTTCAAGACTCATAAACAACCACTCTTTCATCTTGGCTTATAATGCCACCAAAGAAGTTCATATATGCATTCATATATATTTTAATGGTACCATTTGGATATGGAATTATGAGTATAGGTGTAGTATTAAATAATTCATTAAGACTTAGGAAATCCTCCTCACACTAAGGTATCCAATCTAATGTTGAGCTACAAGGAAGGGATTGGGTTAGCCATTGAACATAAATTATAAAAAAATCTATAATAATAACCATCCAACCTAATCAATATTAACATTTAATAAGCATTATTTGGAGCACATGATTCCTTGTTAACCTTAATATTAATAGCATAAACATAAATACCTTTCATCAAATTATTTTCCTCATGTAATGAATATTAACTAATAGAAATATAATTAATAAATATTCCTATAAGCATATGTTACCTTATGATTTTAAATTCTAAGTGAAAGTCATTTTCATGTTCTAGTTCATTTATTAAGAACACCATAATAACATAAGGGAATACTATAAATATATAATCTATTAAATATCTAAACAGATTATTTATCAAATTAATGAATGTTGTAGGTACATTAGTTAAAACAAATGACATGATGGTGAACTCATAGTGAACATATAAAATTAAAGATTAATATTATACACATATATTTATTGAATATAATTTGTGATACCTAGAATGAAGGTCTATTTTGTAGAAAACTACAACATCCTTAGTTTACCCAAAAATATCATCAATATTAGGTAAATGGTACCTATTATTTATTACAATTTTATTTAAAAATAAGTAATTAATGAAAATTATTAGTGTACCATTCTTCTTCTTCACTTATACAATGTGAGTGCCCAAAGGAAAAACACTTGGTATGATCATCCCTTTGTCCATGAGATATTTTAATTTCACCTTGAGATATTTAAAGTTTACCACATTCATCCTACACATAGAATTTAATGCAAATGCATATGGATGCATAATTTAAATCAAAAAATCAAACCCATTTATCAATGGTAATCCTATAAGTTCCTCAAAAAATACATTCCTAAATTTTTATAAGCCAAAAAATTGCCTTAAATCAGGTTCTCTTTCCTTATTTACCTCTTTCAATTTCTCAAAATATATATCATAACATTTATATACTTGCTTCTTCAGCTACAAGATTGAAACAATTTTTTAGTTAACTAGGTTTATGATTACCTAAATTTACACCATATTCCTAGATCATCTAAGCACTATAATTTATTTCTTAAAAAAAATTCTATTTTGATACTCTTGAAACTAATTGATGAAAAATGTCATATCATAGGAACCCAATGGTGGTTGATATATATTTAGAATTCTCCTGAAGACTCCTAAATTATGATAAACCTACTCCAAATATTTTTAAATTAGAATTATCTTTCCCATTTCAAACTCTTACCTCTCATATTTATTTTAGTATATTGTATTTAGATTTAAATTTACTATAAATTCAAAAATAAAAAACTATACATTTCTATATAATCAATTAATATATCTTAATTGAAACCAAAAAATAAACCTCTAGTCTCAATAAGTGTGGAATGTAAATTATAATTTTAATTTTTAATAGCTTTAAACACCCAATTGGTTTCTTGTTAATTGCCTTGAAACATGGTGAAATAATTCTTGTTATGCTTATCCCAAAATTAACAACATTGAACTTATCCTCTTAGAGGAAATGGATCTTAATTATCACCTTTCACTAGTCCACAATGTTATGGTTGTGGTTAACTAATTTTCACATGGCCAGGATTTAGGAAACCTTTATATTTTGAGCCTAATCTATTTTTATTATTAAATTTATAAAAATTACAACTAAATTAAAAAAATATTATTTCAATTTATCCTCTTAAATTTCCTACTATAAAGTGGAATGAAGGGCTTAGATTATTGTTATTGATTCTTATTGTTATAAAATTATTGTCTATCCTTTATACAATACTTTTCCTTATCTTTAGCCTAGTGATATGATTATATTAGTAATAGCATTGTGATTGTTCATATTCACATAATCCACCAAAACTTAACATAATATGATCCTAAACTTAGTGATTTTAGTCTCTTGACCATGCATGTAATTGACCTATAATAAATGCCAGGAAACTAGTTCTCATACACAATCAAAGTAACATTATTTTTATTCTATTGTTTAAATTCAATAATATTATTTTATTTATGATTTTCATTCAGATACATTTTTATTAATTACATTTAAAATGTTTCTAAAGTATTATTTCAAAGTTCATATCCATTAAAATCACAAATATGATTCCACCATAGTTCTATATCACCCAATAGTTGATATGCCCCCAACACAAGCGTTTTCATTAATTTTCATATCATGTAGTTTTAAATATTTCTTCAAATTTATGAACTAGGATTTAGAAACATTAATTGCTTCTTCTGAAACATAATTTGGAGGTGGAACCTTTTTTATCTACTTGATGAAAAAATAAACCATAGCCCTTAGTTCTAAAGGCTCTTATTCCACTTCCTTATTATTTTGTATTCCTATTATTTTTAAGGCCTTCAAATATTTCCATCCTATTTTATTGGTAATTTTCCTATTGGTGAATAATGTTTATCATGGCAAGAATACTAGATATAACCTCATTATTTACCAAATTTTTATCATTGTTATCATGATAATTATCATCAGCATTGGAATTACAATTTTCACTGACATTCACATTAGAATTTCCATCTTCATTAGCATGTCCATTCATAATCAAGGGTTTATTCCTAGATATATTTTTGGTTTATCTCTTTATAACCCTATTTAATCTTGTAAGGTTATTGTCATCTTCACCTCTTCCAATTTGAGTTCTCACAATCCAAAGATACACACATGATATTTGGAAAATTAGTTAATTAGAGATCCATAGGGTATAAAATTTCACTATAATATCATTTAAAAATAAAACAATTTCTTTTCACAATCATATAGTTTAGGGTTTCACTAATTTTTAAAAAATTTAGGAGTGTGTTTAATTTATTTCAAGCATATCTTCACAAAACATTTCAAACTTAATTTATATTTGTTTCATTATGCCAAATATCTCAACATGCATCCTTGATATAATTTAGTGAGAAAAAATGATCAACATGGAAACTTAGTCTAAGATTCATCTATTGAATTATAATTGAGACAACCACTAAGGTTTAATTTTTAGGTCAGGGATTTAGTTGTAGAACCCAAGTCCAAGTATCCTAGATATTTACTCACCTAGACATAGTTATGAGATTGAATTCCTTAAAAATAAATATGTTATGCCAATAGTAAAAATAGAGTCCATTATTTATCCTATTAATATAACATTACTTAATAAATTGGATTTAAGGTATATGTTTAATAAATGAACTTATATTGATTCTATAGAGTCAACCAAAATATATCCCTCAATTATGATACTTTAAAATATTTAGTCAAATTTATAGTTGAACGTGCCTAGTTAACAAGGTACTTAACATACTACTAAAACATAAATTGCACACAACACTAATTTAAAGAAGGAAATATTTTTTTAAGGTTTTCAACATAGTTCAGAGCTGTTAATATTCTCATTCAAATTCACTTTTTATGCAAATAATTAGAATTGGAATTTTAATCTAAAAGAAATACTATCTCCATAAAATTTTATAAGTTTATTTTTTATTATCAAAACAAAACATGCTCAATTTATGATTATCTCAATATTATTTCCCAAGGAATCAAAACCAAAATTAAGTTAAATAATAGAGAAACATATTTCCAATCATACATCAAAGAAGAAAGTGTAAGTAAAATTAAAACATTATAAGCCTAACATTCATTCATTTATTAAGATTTATAATAACAATAGAGAAAAATATAAGGATATCAAACTATCCATCACTTAAGTTTGAAATTTATTTACCTAAAAAAATTTAATGAAATTTTATAAAAATTTCATACTTTGGTTAGACTGAGTCACTAAATAAATATGAGTAATTAAAGGGTGTGAAAACATGATTATGAAATAGGGCTAGACCATAATCTCATTTCATACCAAAAATAACTATCAAAAGTAATCCCATCAACATAATTATTTTAAGATTGACTTTCAACCCTTGCATGTTAACTTAACTATATTAGAAATAATGAATGAGCATATTTATAATTGAAATCAAGATATAGATAGAATAATTTCCATAATGTATTCACATCAACAAAAATGAAATTAGTAAACATGAATTTTTGACATGCTTATTAATGATTCCAAAATTTTAAGCAATAATATCAACATCATGTTGATCCAAAACCCTAACATCTATTCTTTGGTAAGGTTATTAATAGAATAATAGCAATGTGATTATAAGTATAAAGTATAAAAGAGATAATGCACACCTTAAAATACATTTAATGCATCATATTAGCATTTTTAACATATAGTTCATGAATAGAACATTCACATATCACACATTAATATAGATCTTAATGATAAACTCTTAAAATTTATCTTGAACATGACATAAAATGTAAGTGGGAATATTGACTATTTATGACAAGTAAATTATATCATGAAAACCATTTTAAACACATTAAACATATCCATTTCATCACAATGAACACATAGATATATTTTCCATATGTATAAACAATGCATTCAATCCCTTGTTACTAATACAACTAAAGATGGGTTTTACCCTTATATACCTTTTTCCAATACATTAAAAATGTATGAATTAGATCATTGAAAGTAATCAATATTCAAATTATTCTTCCTCATCAAATAAATTAATATTCAAAGTTAAATAACTAGCATCAAATAAAGCTTTATCAAAATGCAAATTATTAGGATAATATTATATCATAGATAATATATTCATATTTTATATTATATGTATGAGTTACAAGACACACTCATGAATTACATTATCACCTATAATTTATACTATTACAATTCATAAAATATCAATACCATATTGAATGAATCTTTCAATAGAATAATATCTATCAATTCACATCTAATAAACACAATATTGTAATCTAAGTGCTCATAGTTAAGGATAGATAAATTTTCTGATAAGTGTTGTAATTTATATCAATATTGATGTCATTTATGTCAAGGTGTAGGTTAGAGATAGAATTTGAAGGCAACCTAATGAATCTTATGATTAGTTGATGTCAAGGTTCAGATCAAAGAGAAAATTTGAAGGAAACCTAATGATTATTATATTTGTTGATTTCAAGATTATTTTATTGATGTTATAGTTTTATATAGTGAGTGATATTTTTTTTATATAATTGAGGTAAGCATGTTTGATTACTAGTTCTTGAGTACAAGGTATCTTGAGAAGCCTAATCTAAACCCTATGAGAAGGTGTGCATAGTAGATTTTGGTGAAATACATAAGAAAAATATTGTGAGAGGATATTTGGAATTATGTGATCATCTAAATAAGATATATATAATTTCATAGGTGTCTAAAGATTAGTTATCAAATTTCAATTGCTTAAGAAGCCTAGTCATGGCACTAGTCATAACATAAAGAAACCTTGTGATAAGGAATGAGTATGATGGATTAGTAAGATGAGTTAACATAGGAATGAGTGGTTTTATGATGTTTATTGAGAATGTAATTGTATTTTTAGATCACTCATGAGATTCTCAAAGTGAGCCTATAGGGGTAGGACCTACAAATCAAGTCTACAACTAGACCATTTCTAGATCCTGCTTAGCCTAATGAGGCATAATGATATATTATCAAGACATATGAATAATTTATGGTACTATTTTATAATTATATAAGTTTATTGAGTATTTAATTTAGGTGGAGATCAGATGGAAAGAGGCACGGAGGTCAGTTTTAAGGCCTAATGTGATTTATATGTCAAGATCTAAGAGAGTAAAAAGAGAGAGAGAGAGAGTATGGCCTAATGGGGTATGAGGTTATATTTAAAAGGAAATTATAGATATTTGAGTGTTTTTAGAGGTATAATATGTTTTTTAAATAATTTTTACAAATTTTTAGGTCATGGTTTGCAATAAAAGGCATGAAAAGTGGGTTTGAGGTCTCTCGAGTACACATAATGAAGGCATGCAAACCCGTGGACTTTTAGGTGTTCATTGGCACATGTAAAATATGAATAATAGCTTGTTATATTAATTAGAGATGGGTAATGGTACTATATAATAACTAAAGTCATTGTTTTTGGATTTAAGAGGCAATCTTTTATGAACAATCGTTAACACCAAAACCTATTTTAAACCTCTCTAAAAAATTAGCAAGGACCTGATGTGAAATATATTATTAAAAATAGACAAAATGGTCTCAAATAAATAAAAAAAATATTTTATCATGTATTAAAATCTCCCAAGTACCTCCAATTGGTGGTGGTTAGTCATATGAGAGAGAAAATGCATAGATATAGGTTTGTTTGTGAAGAATTTACTATAGCAGTCAAAAGTTACATTGGTCAAGAAAATAAAATGAATGGAAGATGAATATTTAAACTCATTTTTAATTTACATGAAGGTTTATATACAATTTAAATCCATCAAGTGTGATAAAATGGCCATCCAAGTTAGCCAATCGCTAACAGGCCTAATGATGCAAATAGTGAGAAACCCAGGAAATAGTGAGAAGATGATTAGGGATACATTATCATGAAATAATGATGAAACAAAGTATATGGATATATTTTTAAATAATTATAATATTTTTTATAAGTTTTTTAAATTAATTAATATAGTGAAAAAGTTATTCACAAGTTGACCTATTTGGTCTAGCTGAGACAATGAGATACAAGGTCATGAGATTGGTCTAAAAGACTAATATTTGTCATTTAAATAAATTATATTTATATCAAATAATGGTATAATTATATTATAGGATCATATTAATTCATTTTAAGTCTTTTAAATTGGTCATATAGGTGTTGAAGGTCAATGTCACCATGACTATGCTTTAAGGCAAACTGACAATTTTGGGTAAGCAAGTTTTGGTGATGAGTTTAAGGCTCTATGCCCTAATTTGATGTATTTAATTAATATGGTTTTGTTTATTGTGAATTTAAATTAGTGATAATAATTTTTTAAATATTTTAAGTTAGTATAAGAGGTTTAACTATTGTATTCAAAATGGCTTGTCTAGTTCTAGTTTTACTATGTGTACTGAGGTCAAAAGATTGGTTTGCAAGACCAATATTTGAAATTAGACCTCATGGTTTTTTATTTTGAGATTATTATATATATTTAAAAGGATATTTTAAAATTATAATTATTAATTATAAGTATTATTTTAGGTATTAAATATCAAGTTGTTCATGATTGAGTTTTGGAGTGTTCTAGCAGTTCTGAGTGGGCTATTTACAGTGAAGTGTTTGAGTCCTCTTGCCATTAATTTTTAAGTATAAATAACATGGTGATTTTTATAAGGTCATTTAGGTTATATTAATGTGATTTATTTTCATGTTTATGTGACTATATTATGTACATGTTTCAATTTTGTTTGACAGACTTTCTATAGGTACACAGGCCTAATTGTGAACAATACTAATGGTACGCTTCAAGTGGTGGTTGGAGATAAAAAGTATCATGTACCTAATATGATATTATTATAGGTATATTTGAGTGTAATATTAAGTTTTCATACTGTGAATATAGTTTTAAAGTTTTCCAAAGAGATCAAAGGGCAATGTGTGCTAATGAAGGCCTAATTGAATTAGGTCTCTTTAAGGCCTAAAAGAGGTTTTTTGGTCTTTCAAGTTGTGGATAACCTATTTTAAGGATTTATTAGTGTATGAAACGTGTTATAAAAATTATTTAAATGGTAATACAAGTTTGAAATAATGTATGTATGACCAAGAGGGATATGAGCAAGAGGCTTATATAAATACGAGGTAGTTTTAGGCCTATTGGTATGTATGTAGAAGGTATGCAAAGAATACAACACATTTTTAAGTAGAAGGAGGTATTTTATACCATCATAAGAGTGTATAGGATCATTCATGATGGTATAAAATTGTGTTTTCATATTAATATCAAGGTCATATGACCTAATCAATCTTGAAGAGACCTAATTAAGTGAAGAGGCTTATAAGATAGTTTGAGAGGGATAAAAGAAAGAAAATATATGAAGGTGATCATCATATATTATATGAGAAACAAGGTGTTATAAATGTGATCAAAGGTTTCATGTGGTTTATTTGGTGATGAGTCATCTAGGGGTTGGTGCCTCCTTACAAGTTAGTGTTTACTAAAGCCTAATTGGGTTGGTGCTTACCTAGTTGGGGTTGGTGCTCCATGTGGAGTTGGTGCTTCACTAAATTATGATATTTTTAATTATATGACTATAGTCTATTTTTAATTATCAAAGGGTTTTCTTCCCCTTGAGGGTTTCCCACATATATGATGTGTTATCTTGTGTAATCTTGTTTCATGCTTGTATGGGTGATTATTTATGCATTTCTTAATCTATATGTTTTTGTAATGGTTCATGAATGCTAAGGAATAATTGAAATAATTTTTTAAGATAATAATTCACCCCCTCACTCTTAGTGATTTTTTTTCTAACATTTGGTATCATATCAAATCTTTTGAAGTAGGCCGAAGATCCTAAAGGAGATCCTACAAGCAAGGATGGATAGTCAACAAGCACAAGGTGGTTTCTCTACCAGTAAGACTCCATTATTAAATGGGAATCATTATGAATTTTGGAGCATCATAATGAGGACATATATAATGTAAATATGACATGACATATGTTAGTCAATTGTTGATGGATACACTTCACCTTTTATACCACCAACTGATGCAACAGATAGGAAGGAAAGTGAGAGCAATTCTAAGGCACTAAATTCCATTATATGTGGCCTATCAGAGGTAGAATTTATGAAGGTGATGCACTTTGAGTCAGATAAGGTGATATGGGATAAATTAAAGACTATATATGAAGTATAAAACAATGTGAAGATGACCAAGCTATAGACCCAAAGAGAAAGTTTGAAATTTTGAAGATGAAACCATTGCATCCTACTTATTAAAGGTTGATGAAGTTTTCAATGTCATTAGAGGATTGGGAGAATAAGTGAAAGAGTCTATAGTTTTTCAAAATGTATTAAAATCACTAACTCCTAAGTTTGATTCTAAGGTGTTTACATTAGAAGATATGCAAGATTCGGACAAGCTAGAAATGAATGGGCTTCATGGCATATTAACTACCTATGAGATGAGAACAAATGAAGAAAAACATCCCAATAAGGAAGCAACATTAAAAAATGAGAATAATTAAAAATCCAAGAAGGTCAAGGATGAGGTATGCTTATATGTTGATTATGATGAACTAATATCCATGTTTTATATGAAATTGAGGTTCAGATCTAGTAAGTACAAGGGTAAACTACCTTTAAAATGTTTAAACTATGGTAAGATTAGTCAATTTACATCTAAGTTTCCTAAAAAGAATAATACTGAGCATGATGGAGAACATTATAAACATCATGGAGATGATAAGAAGGTCTATAAGCCTAACAAAAACAAGAAATATTTAAGTATGAAGGTAGGAAAGGGTCATTTAAGAACAAGAAAAGTTTATATACAAAAGAAGATAATAACTCATCTGATGTAAGTGACACAAACAAATCTAAGAGTGATTATGATAATAATGAACATGAACATGACAACAATTAAAACTTATCCATGGCTATAGAAATAGACAATGAGGGTTTCTCAAAAGGGAAAAGCCTTATAGATGATGAAAAATAAAATAAAAAGAGGCTAAAGTGAACCTTGAGGTAGAATTTGTGAGTTCTCTAGAAGACTTGAAGTTTAAAATAAGTAATAATCACAAACTAATATCATTAATTAAGGAATATGAAGAGAAATTGGTTTGTTTGAAGAGAAATTGAGTAACATATCTAAAGAGTATGATGAGTTCATCAATTAGATTGAAGCATAGATGGAGATAGGCACTGGAAGTTTGAAGGCTAAAGAGGAAGAATGCAACAGGTATGGAAATGAAATGGAATCCTTAAAAGTTGAGTTAGATCAAGAAATTATCAAGTTGAATACTTGTGTGAAGTTTTAAAAGAGTACTAATTCTCTAGATAAAATCATGAGTAGTAAGAAGTATGCAAGTGATAAAATAGGTCTTAGTTTTAGAGAAGACCAAAAGGAGGTAGCTCAAGTCAAGGAGAAAGATAATGAGGGCAAGGAGATCAAAATGAAGATACAAATGAAACAACCTCATGATATGAGGCATGATAATTAATTTAATGGTTATTATTTTACATGTAATTAGTTTAGTCATAGAGCAAGAGAGTGTAGAAGACCCTCTAAAAATTAATATGCATGGGATTATTAAATGAATAATCAATAAAGAGGTATGAATGAGGTGCTTTACTATAGTTTTAATAATGTAGGACACATTGAAAAATTATGTCCTAATAGATTTAAAAAGGGAATCAAGTCAAAATAAGAGGTTTAAAGCCCCTAAAGTGCAAAAGAGAAGGCAAATGAATGTGTGGAAACCAAATACAATAAATGTGAGTCATGATTAGTCTACAAGCCCAAGTGGATTATTTGTTATGATATAGCATACATCAGATTTGAAATAAATATGGGAATGTTCATTATCATCTTATATTGTTGACCACATGGATGATGAATATGTCAAGCCAAAGAGACTAATCAAGCCTAAAAATATCTTGAAGGATATTTAGTCTTGTGAGAGCATGGAAATATAGGAATCTCTTAATTTTGTGTTGTTTTAATTCCCTCAGGAAAGGGATGACTCCATTAGGATACATGTAGAAACTATTTAGTTAGAAGAAGAATGATGGATGATTGGTTTGATGGGGGCCTATTTAGTTTTTTCATAAGCCCCAAATTTAGTTGTTGACAAGCATACAAGATTAAGCAAAGTAGTTCTATGTTTTTAGTAGTTAATATTTAAGCATGACTTGTGTTATAGATGGTTTGAGAATTATATTGATTTATTTGGTCAGCCCAAGTTGTGAAAATAAAGGGGGATCTTGCTAGGTCTGAGTTATATTTCAAGTTTCTAAGAATAGTTTACAAAGAGGGAGAATTAGTGGTTTTAGAAGTTATAGTGGACATGACCCTTTGTCATTAATGTCAAAGGGGGAGAAAAAATAGAATAGGCAAGATGAGATGAGAATGATTATGTTTCAATTTGTTTTCCATAAATGATAAAGGGGGAGTTTGTTGAGAAGTATTGTCATTGATTTCAAGGTAAAAGTTAAAGAGAGAATTTTGAAAGCAACCTAATGCATTTTCCATTTGGTTGATGTCATGATTAAGATCAAAGACATGTCAAGGTTTAGATCAAAGAAAGAATCTGAAAGCAACCCAATTATTCTTATATTGGTTGATGTCAAGTTTGTTTTATTAGTGTGAGAGTGTTGTCTAGTGAGTGATCTTGTTTGATATAATTTAGGTAAGCATGTTTGAGTACTAGTTCTTGAGTATAAGGTGTCTTGAGAAGCCTAGTCTAGACCCTATGAGATGGTGTGCATAGTAAAGTTTGGTGAATTAAGTAAGCACAAGATTATGAGAGGATGTTTGGAATTGTGTGATCATGTAATTAAGGTATATATACTCTAAAAGGTGCCTCAAGATTAATTTTTAAGTTTTAATTACTTAATAAGGTTAGGCATGGCACTAGCCATAACATAAAGACACCTTATGAGAAGGAATGAGTATGATGGACTAGTAATATGAGTGCACACAAGCATGATTGGTTATATGAGGTTACTTGAGAATGGATGTGAATCATTGGAGCACTCATGAGAGTCTTAGGGTGATCTTATAGGGGTAGGACCTATAAATAAAGTCTATAACTAGGCCATTTCTAGATCTTGCCTAGCCTAATGAGGCATCATGATATATTTTCAAGACATATGAAGAATATATGGTACTATTTTAGAATGAGAGAGGTTTCTTGAGTATGTAAGTGATGTAAAGATCACATGGAAAGAGGAATGAAGGTTATTTTTAAGGCCAAATGTGATTTTAAAGTCAAGATCTAAGAGAGAAAAGAGAGAGAGTATGGCCTAATGGGGTATGAGATTCTATTTCCAAGGCAAGTATGAGGTCATGGTTTGTAATAAAAGATATGAAAAGTGGTTTTGAGGTCTCTCAAGTACATATAATAAAGGCATACAAACCCAAGAAGAAATTTTAGTTGTTCATTGGCATGTGTAACCTCTACATGGGAACCTGAGCTATTAAGAAAAGATGAAGAAGGGTAATAGTTAAGAACTATAGGAATTGGTTTTGGATTTAAGGGGAAATCCTTTATGAACAATCATTAACACCAAAACCTATGTTAAACCTCTCTAAAACCCTAATAAAGAATAGAAGTGAAATATCTTGTTCAAAATAGCCCAAAATAGTCTCAAATTACTAAAACTATTGAAGAATGTAGTCAACTCTCCTAGGTACCTCCAAGTGGTGGTGCTTAGTCAGATGAGAGAGAAAATGCATAAATACATGCTTATTTAAGAATAATTTGCTATAGCAGTCAAAAGTTATAGTAGTAAAAAAAAGCAAATGAATGGAGGATGAAGCTTGAGATTCATGTTTCATGTTCATGAAGGGTTTTAGATAAGTTCAAGCCCTTAAGTGTAATAAAATGGTCATCCAAGGTAGCCAATCGCTAACAAGGCCTAATGATGCAAACATTGAGAAACCTAGGCAATAATGAGAAGATGATTAGGGATGTGTTATCATGAAATAGTGATGAAATAAAGTGTATCGATATATTGTTTAGAAATTTTAATAAATTATCATGTTTGGTATAAGTTTTGGACATAAGTGAATATAGTGAAAAATTTGCTCATAAGTTGATCTGTCTGGTTCAAATGAGATAGTGAGATACAAGGTCATGAGATTGGTCTACAAAACCAATATTTATCATTTGACTATATTATCTTTATATCCAAGAGTGTTTTAATGATCTCATAGGAGTATGTTCATGCATTGGAAGTATTTAAAGGTGGTAATATATGTGTTGAAGGTAAATTTCACCATGATTATTCTTTAAGGCAAATTGCCAGTCTGGATAAGCAAGTTGTAGTGATGAGTTTGAGGCTCTATGCCTTGAGTTGATATATATAATTAATATGGTGTTACTTCTTTTGACTTTAAAGTAGTTGTCATGATTTTGAAAATATTGGAAGTTAGTATAAAAGGCTGAAATGTTGAATCCAAAATGGCTTGTTTGGTTCTAGTTTGACTATGTATACTAAGGTCAAAATATTGGTCTACAAGACCAATATTTGACATTAGACTATTGGGATTAGTTTTTACATTATGTGAAAATAGGTATTTATGGATAAGTAAATATTAATTGGTTGAGTATTTATCATAAGTAAAAAAGTACTTATAGTTATGTAAGTTTGTAAATAATACAATATTTTTATGTAACAATAATATATTTGTTATTATATTTTTATACATGAGTGAAGTTGTTCAACAAACTCACAAATTTATGAGATTGGGAGATATTTTAGGTAGAGAAGATCTCCTTGATTATAGGATGGTATTCCTATATATTTGTATTGTGTCCTGAATGTTTATTATTTAGAGAATAAAAGAGTACAAAAGATAAGTTTTATGTGATTAAAATTTCTCTCTATATGGCTTCACTGTGAGTTTGCATGAGTTAAATATTGCCACTAGCTTGTCCAAAATATATCATTGGTATTGGAGATAATTATTTGGTCTTATGCTTGTAATGGAGGAGTAATATGTCTATAGGGCAACTTAGCCATTCTTTGTTATCTGAGTAATGTTATTCATTAATAGTCTCTATAAATTATTTGATTTTTCATAAATTAAATTATTCTTTTGTAATATCATTTTGTGTAGTTCTTTGTTGTCTCTACATTTTTGTGTGTGATCCAAGCCTATTGGAGGGGTGAGTGTTGAGGAGTGTGACTATAGTATACCAACATTTATAAATCCTCACAAGGTATAATACACTATTAAAGGATGAATCCATTAATTATGACAACTCTATAGTTTGTATGCACCTTGACGTCATGCAAAAATTATAGTGATTCTATGTATTGCTCTCGTGGATGAAGACATGCTTAAAATACATTGACTAATTCAAGGAATGTCAAGGACAAAATTAGAATTTTTTTTGGCCTTGTTAAAACTAGTACATATAACATAGATCCATGGTTTAGATATAATTTTCATCTATCTAATGCCTTGTAACTATCCACATGTCCTTGGAAGATCACTATGCAAGAAGCATCACTCAGAGTTTAGTTTGGTCACCATTTTCATCAAAATAGGCAATCATGAATCTACAATGGGTATTTAACTCTACTAGGTTATTATGCATCTTTTCAATTCATATTTCACCTTAGAATACATGTAGAGATTTGTACCTATGCACAGATCTCTCACCAGCTTTAACACACAGTTTTAATCATCAATAGGTAGACATGTCAGTTATAATAGGTTTGTAGTTTACAGATAAGTTTTTTAATAGAAAATTGAAATTTGTTGTTATTGAGGGTCATTTATGTTTTAAAATGTTTTTTATATATTCATAACTATTTTGTCATCATGTCAATATAAATATAGTTAGGTAAAGAGTCTTTTGTGTCAAAAGATAATTTTTAGGTTTATGAGTCAAAAAGTTATCTTTATAAATAGATTCATGATTGATGTTTTATTTGTTGTTTATTATTTATCAAAAATTAAAAAAATTTAAATATCAATGTTTTAGTCATGTGTCGATTTAGTATTTCAAAAGAGCCTTTATTATATGTCAAATTTTTATAGGAATCGATCATGCCAATATTAATATTAGTGTCAAATTAAAAATCAAAAGTGTCATTTTGTTGAGTTTTTGTCTTAAAATTCATATAAAAAAGGAGTCAACAGTCATTTTTACATCCATAAAGTATATTGAGTCAAGAGTCATATTTTATGTGTGTCATCATTTGTCTAAAAATCAAAATTGTAAAAATAAAAGAAATTGCCTTATGGATGCAATTTTTTTTGTATACAATGTCCAAATTATGGGGGGGGGGGATTTCCATTCGAAACTTCATGCACCTGAGCTACATCGACATACCAACTACGTAAATAGCTACATACTAGAGGATGGAGGATACATAGAGGTTGGAGGTCTTTTAGTGACCTCTCATTAGTCACCAATGATGGGGCCAAACCAATGATGTGGTGCCATTTAGTGGTGTGTTATTTTTAGTTTTTTTAGTGTGGTAATTATATTTATTTTTAACATGTTTTAAAAATAAGAATAGTTTTACCTATTCACTTGTGAATGATATTCTCATGTAACCCTTTTGTATATTTACATTGGAGAATATTGACCTAAAAAGTATTGTAGCAATCATGATGAAAGGTTAGTGGTAAGCCCATGACATCCATGTTGTAAGGTTAGTGGTAAAAATATGAAAACCATTATGTAAGGTTAGTGATAAACCTAAGAAAACCATTCTATAAGGTTAGTGGTGAACCTAAGAAAACTATTTTGTAGGGTTATTAGTGAAACTATGAAAACCATTTTGGAAGGTTATTGGTGAACTTGGAAAACCAATTAAAAATGAGTGTGAAGGAAGATATTTGTGATGGCACATGTATGTAGAGAATATCATGATCACATAGAGGTGGCATGCTATAATTAAAAAATGAGATATATTATACCATGTACAAACTATGGGGGAATATTGGGATTAGTTTTCACATTGTGTGAAAATAGGTATTTATAGATAAGTAAATAGTAACTAGTTGAGTATTACCATAAAGTAAATAGTACTAGAATTTATGTAAGTTAGTAAATAATATATTATTTTTATGTAACAATAATATATTTTTTGTTATATTATTATACGTGAGTGGAGTTATTCAACCAACTCACGAATATATGAGATTGGGAGATATTTTATGTAGAGAATATCTCCATGATTATAATATGGTATTCCTATATATTTATATTGTGTCCCAAATGTTTATTATTCAAAGAATAAAAGAGTGTAGAATATAATTTTTGTGTGATTAAAATTTCTCTTTGTATGGCTTTACTGTGAGTTTGCATGAGTTAAATATTGACACTATCTTGTCCAAAATATATCATATACCTTTTTATTTTTGCATTTGAGATTGTTCTATATATGCAAAATCATATTTTAAAAGTATCAGTAGTCATGATAAGTATTATTTTAGTTATTAAATATCGTGTTGTTCATGACTAAGTTTTGGAGTGTTCTGGTAGTTCTGAGTGGGCTATTTGTAGAGAAGTGTTTGAGTCCTCTTGCCCTGAGTTGTGAAGTCTAAAGTACATGGTGATGTTTTTAAGGTCATGGAGGTTCTATTCATGTGATTTATTATCATGGTTATGTGACTATATTATGTACATGTTTCAATTTTTCTTGATAGACTTTTTGTAGGTTCATAGGCTTACTTGTGAAAAGTACTAATGGTATGCTTCAAGTGGTAGTTGAAGCTAAAAAGTGTCATGGACATAAGATGAGCTTAGTAAAGGTCGATTTGAGTGGAATATGAAGTTTTCCTTCCATGTGTGGAGTTTGAAAGTTTTTCAATAATATCAAAGGGTAATATGTGCTAATGAAGGCCTAATTGAATCAGGTCTCCTTAAGGCCTAAAAGAGGTTTTTTTGCCTTTAAAGTTGTGGATGACCTATTGTAATGATTTATTCATATATGAAACATGTTTTAAGATATATTTAAAGGGTAAGAAAAGTTTTCAAGTGTATGGATGACCAAGAGGGATATGAGAAAGAGGCTTATATAAATACAAGGTAGTTTTAGGCCTATTGGTATGTATGTAAAGAATATGGCATATTATTAAGTATAATGAGGTATTTTAGACAATTAAAGGAGTGTAAAGGATCAGTCATGATGATATAATAATGTGTTTTCATATGAAGATCAAGGTCATATGACCTAATCAATCTTGAAGAGACCTAATTGAGTAAAGAGGCTTAGAAAATAGTTTGAGAGGGGTAAAAGAGAGATAAGAGATGAAGAAGGTGATCATAATTATTTGTATGATAAATAAGGTTTTATAAAGGTGATGAATAGTTTCATGTGGTTGAGTTGGTGCTGAGTCATCTAGGGGGTTGGTGCCTCCTTGTAAGTTGGTATTTGCTAAAGCCTAGTTGGGTTGGTGCTTATCTAGTTGGGGTTGGTGCTCCATGTGGAGTTGGTGCTTCAATAAATTATGATATTTTGAATTATAATACTATAGTAAATTTTAAAGGATTATTCATGTTTCTTCCCCTTGAGGTTTTCCCACATATATGATGTGTTGTCTTGTGTAATATTGTTTCATGCTTATATGGGTGATTGTTTATGAATTGCTTGATTTATATATTGATGTAATGGTTCATGAGTTCTAAGGAGGAATTGAAATAAAATTTTAAGACATTGATTCACCCCCCTCTTAGTGATTATGTTGCCAAAAAAATTAAGGACATACTAGGATCAATGAACTCCATAAATGTTTTAAATTATTATGATTCATTATTAAATGAAAATTATATGGGATTATTGAGTTATAGGTATTTATTATCTACTAACCAATATATCAAAACTAGTTTCCATTATTATGATGTAGGTATTCACATATGGATAATACAATACTAATAACACCATATACAAAGTGAAATCATGCACATAAATTAAATTATTATATTCACCTTTATGAGAATAAAGAGAATTATATATTTTAGTCAATACTATAGTCAATGTAAAGGTGTAGGTCAATATTCCCATCTAAGGTTTACAAACACAAAAGTATCATACCCAAATGGGACACAATACAACACAATACAAATTTAACTTATTCCATACATTTAATAATAAACTTTCTATTTTCTTTAATATATATTTCAATTCCTTATTTCCTATAATGTAAAATTTTAGTAATATAGAATTATTTTTTTTTCATTTCAATTATATACCAATCAATAAGAACTATTAAAAACTAAAAGTAAAAAAATTACATTATAGACTACAAGGTCATAATGAACAATAATACTCAAAAAATGTTTTTTTATTAATAGAGTTTTAAATCATTATATTCAACATCAAAATACAATAGTAAAAATATAATTTCATCGTCTAGATAGGCATAAGACTCAAAAATATGATCATGATATCTAATAACACAATTTATCTTGATAATAAGTAATGATCCAAGTTACATGAGATTGATTGAGAAAAAATCCCTAGTTATTGACATGTCATTGGGGTATAATCTCCCCATAACATGAATGGTGAGCATAAATGAGATAATAAAGGAGAAGGCATAGATAAAAGTGAAGGAGAAGGAGGGAATGAAGGTGAAAGAACATAAGAAATGAGGTTTTCAAGTGAAATCTAAGGCAACAAGCTCTGAGTAAAGGGAGGATCAAGTGAAAAATTTAAATTTTTCTAGTGTAAAAGGAAAATATGGAAGTAATCATGGGAAAAAATATTAAAGGAAGGTTTTAGAAGCTATGATAGAGGAATAAAGAGAGTGGTGGGATGAATAAGTGAATACAAGCAAGATTGGGGCCAGTTGGAAAGGCAAGCTGATAGGGGGCACCAACATCCTATTAATAAGGATGAAAGGCTCATCAAAATTCAAAGCCAATCAAAGTGGAAAAGGAGGCAAGCTTGGGTTCGATAGAAGGGTCTCAATAGGGTATGGTTAGTGAAAATTTGAAGGTGAGTAAGGATATTCATAAAGGGGTTATCTTAGGGGATGGAGTGAAAATAGGAAAAGCCAAAACCCTAGAATGGTATTTTGAGCCATTTATAGTGAAGATTAAATAATTATATGAGTATGACCTAATATATAAATGTGCCAAGAAATGGCTAGAGATGGGAGTAGTTATTAAAAAGAATTGGGGTTCAGAGTTAAAGGTAAGTTTTTTACCTAAAGGATTTTTTATAGTAGTTTTTAGTTCACTTGAAGCAAAAGTAAAGGTTTTTTATGTTAAAACCTAGTTGGTGAATGGTTTGGGTCTTTGGTTACAAAATTGGATCCCTAATTTTGACCTGCTAAAAGCAAGAAATGGTATTTTTCTAGTATGGATTAGATTTTATGGGTTGCCCATAGAATATTGGAATGAAGATTTCTTGGTAGCCTTGGGAGGGCTGGTGGGAATGGTAATTAAAATTGATGTAGCTTTGCTCTTAGGGAAAGATATACATATGTGAGAGTTAGGGTGGAAATAGATTTGGATCAAGAGATTCCAAAGTTTAAGAACATTAAAATAGAAAATAGGGTTTGGCATCAAAGGATAGATGTGGAAAGTATTCCTTTTAGATGTTAAAATTGTCATCAACCAAGACATATTTAGAAGTTTTGTAAGAATAAGAGGAGCTCACTTCAAACCAAATCTATCAAGTTGAGGCCTCAATGGAAATTGAAGAAGGCTACATAAGTGAAGATGCCTCTTTAGAAGGATCAAGTAAGTGGGGTTGATCAGGTAACTAATGAAAAAGATTCTTGGATTTTACAACCTAAAAAAATTAAGGCTACTAAGGATCTATTGGTTGAGATAGGAAAATATAAAGTTATTTACCTAGATTTGATGTTAAAAAGATAGATTTTATTGAGAAAGAATTAGTCCTAAAAAACTAGATGAATTTTAGAGATTTTAAGGTGTTGAGTAGTTTAGAGTGTAAAGCCCAAGATATCATTTGTTTGAATAAAGAAGACTCAGATGAAGAATCATAATTAGATGAAGACATGAAAGGGGATTTGAATTCAAAAGAGATTATATACATCTCACCATTACATAGCATTAAGATGAATATAGATTGGGGATCAAAGTAGGTTTAGGGTAAAAAAAGATCAAACTAAAGGGGAAATTTTAATAGGAAGGAAGGGTACCCTAGAGAACTTTATGGATGTTGTAAATTAGGGGGTGGAAATGCCTCCTTAGAAATTATGAAATTCATATCATGGAATTTTAGGGGTCTTGATGCCCCTAAAAAAATATGCTTCGTAAAGCATTTGAAAAACTAAATATTTTATTAATTTAAGATACCAAACTTGATAAGGAGGAAGGAGAAAGTTTTTTGAGTTCATTTAGGAGCTATTGGCATGGGACCTTTGTGGAGGTAGTTGGAGATTCAAGGGGATTAGATATTTTTTGGTTACCTTTTTATTCCAAATTTGAAGTGTTGACTTTGGGAGAGAATTGGCAAGTGGGCAAAATTCTTAGTTATAATTCATATTTTTAGTTTTTACTAGTTAGTAGCTATGGTCCCCAAGGTGTTCATCTCAAATATGCCTTATGGGCTGACATTTCATCTTTTATAAAATACTTCTAGATGGTAAAGTTTGTTTTAGGAGGGGACTTTAATGCCATCTTGAGTTTTAAGGATAAGAAAGGTGGTGTGTTTTCTGACTCATAGGTGATTCAAGATTTTGGTAAGTTCATTGAACAGACTGCTTTAGAAGATGTTTCTCCCAATTCAAGTTGGTTTACTTGTAATAATAGGAATTTGGGAAAGGACAATATTCTAGATCACCTAGATAGGTTTTTGACTACTCCTAATTGACATCAAATTAATGGAAAATTGGATTGTTGGGTCTCTCAATTTCTAGGTTCAGATCATCAATCGATTATTTTGAAAATTGATTTTTACTCCCATTTGGAAATATGTCCATTAAAACTTGAACTGATGTGGATGTGAGACCCCTATCTTTTTGAATTTTTACAAAATTTATGGATTTAATATTCAATAATTTAAATATCTAATATGGTTTAGATGTTTAAGAGATTAAAATTTGTGAAAGAAAAACTAAAAGTTTGGAATCGAAAACATTTCAAAAAAAATTTCAATGAAAAATAAGAATTGAAGATGTTGAATGATGTAATTTTTGAAAAAGGGATGGATGATATAGCCTATCATGAAGACAAATATTTGAATAGGGAATATGAGAAAATTATTTATAGGGAAGAGATCTATTTGAAATATAAATCAAGAGAAAATTGGCTTAAAGAAGGGGACACAAATTCAGCTTTTTTTCATCAATCATTTGAAGCTAGAAGGAAGATGAATAGAATAGCACATATCCATTCCTATCAAGGAGTGGATTTAGAAACACTTAAATAAATTAGAGTGGAACTAGTTAAATTCTTACAAAATTTGTTAAATGATGAGTTTTTGTTTAACTCGAGAGCTCAAAATGAATTACTTCAAGTCATCCCTGAAATAATTTCCCAAGATATGAATGAGAAATTGATGGCTCCATTTTCTTTGGAAGAAATCAAAAGGGTGGTTTTTTCTATGGCCTATGATAAAGCTCTTGGTCTATATGGTTTTCTTGTAGTTTTATTTTAATATTTTTGGGAGTTGGTGGGAATAAAGGTTTGGGAGATGGTATAAGAATCTAGAAAGAAGGAAAAAATGAAATCAGAGTTGAATATGACTTTTATTTATTTCTGAAAGGGGAAGTGCAATATTATTTCTTGGAATTTAGACCAGTTGCATTATGTAATATGTTTTATAAGATCATTTCTAAAGTAATTAATAAGATAATGAAACCTTTTATAAATAAGCTAATTTATAGAGAATAAGTAGGTTTTGTTTTAGGTAGAAGCATTTAGGAAGGTATAATAGTGGTGCATGAAATTATACACTCTCTATCCTATAATAATAAAAAAAGTATGATGATAAAATTGGATATAAACAAAACATATGACATAGTTAATAAAAAAAATTTGTTTAAATTTTTTCTAAAGTTTAGTTTTTGAAAAGATTGGTGTGAATGGGTCCTTAGCTATGTTTCTAACCCAAAATTTTTGGTGCTAGTAAATGATAGTCCCTCTAGTTTTTGCTCTATTACCATAGGTTTAAGGCAAGGGGATCCTTTGTCTCCTTTTCTTTTCATTATCATGGTTGAAGCCTTGGGTAGAGCGATTCATGATGAAAAGGATTGACATAAGATTTGAGGCTTACAAATTGTTGATAATTTTGATTCTGTAATGCATCATCAATTTGCAGATGATACTTGTCTTTTTAGAAAAGTAGTGATAGTAGAATCTCTAGAGTTTACATTTTTTTGAGAAGCTATGAAGAAGCCTTTGGATAAAGAGTTAATGAAGGTAAGTCTAAAATTTATTTTGTGAATTATTATCATAGGATTGAAAGGAATCTAAGAAAACTTATTATCTTTAATATTAGAAAACTTTTAAAAAAATATTTGGGGGTGCCATTTTCAAAGAGATTGGTTCCTCAAGAATTTGGAAAAAATTATTGGAAAGATTTAAGGCCCATTTGAGTTCTTGGAAAGGAAAATGGATTTCCTTAGATGGTAGGATTAATCTGATAAAATTAGTCCTTATTACTCTTTTGACATATTTTTTCTCAGTTCTCAACCCTCTAATAAGGGTAATCAACTCCATGAATAAAATTATGAAATATTTTCTCTGACAAGGTTGTGGTGAAGGAAAATACTATTAATGAAATGGGAGCATGTTTGCAAAAGGAAATAGAAAGGAAGAGTGGGTATTAAATATATTCATATTTATAATATTGTGTTGGGAGCTAAATTGGTCTAGAAAATGGTTTTTGAGCTAGATAGATTATGGTGTAGACTTCTCAGAGCCAAGTATCTGGATTCAAACTCCCTAGAGAGAATCATTTGTGTCAGGAATCCACATCAAGGATATCATGTGTGGAATTTTATGTTGAATTGTAGATAATTTATTTAAAAACATGTTTCTTGGATGGTTAATAGTGGTATAAATGTAGATTTTTGGAATGATTCTTGGAATGGTCATCACCATTTAGTGGAAGAGTTTGTAGATAGCCAGATCAAACCACTTTTGGAAAATTTATGGGGGTGAAAGTTTGTGATTATGTGATTTTTGATAGTGATTCAAAAAGTGTGGATTATAGATGGAAAAGTTTTTTAGATCCACCTATTCTGGTAGAAAAGGCTTGATCATTGGAAGTTTGTCTCAAGAATAATATATTTTTAAAAAAAATAGGGATGATCAACTGCATTCTATTGGGTATAAAACATGTATTTATTTAGTTCATCTAGGATATTAAATGGTGGAAGTAGAGGATGAATATTTAAGATGGGAAAGTTTTTTGTGTTGGAATAAAGAAGGTTTATAAAAATTAGGAGCTTTCACCTAGTTGGTAGTTTAGGGCTACATTTTGACTCAAGATCATCTAAAGAAAATTGGGGTTTTGGGCCCTTCTAGATGTTGTTTATGTGAATAAGAGGAAGAATCTATGAATCATATACTATATAAGTGTTCATTTACCTTTTGGTGATGGGTTTGGATGTGTAATAAATTTAATTGGTCCTAGGCTTGGCTACAAACATTCATCAAGCTTTTGCTTCATGATTTATGGGGAATGTAAAAAGTTATTTATTCACTTTGTGTAGATACAACCCAACCATTCTTATTTGGATAATTTGGAAAGAAATAAATGCTTAGTATTTTGACAAAAAATCATTCCCCTTACATGTGGTTCTAAAATAAATAAAACTCTCCATTTTAGAAGTGGTTTCTTCACACTTTTAAAGGAAAAAAGGCATGCTAACTCAATGGGACATGCAAATGTGTGCAAATTGGAAATATATTATACAACGTCCCCTTTAGGGGTCAATAGAAAATAAATAAGTAAATAAAAGTATAAAAGAGGCAATTTGGAATTAACCTAAACTTGGTTGGTTTAAATTAAATTTTTGTTGGGCTTGTAGAGGTAATTTAAGGGCATCTAGTGTAGGATGTGTGATAAAAGATTACAATGGCTCTTTAATCAAAGTTTTATCTTTGAAGCTTCCAGATGGGACAAATAAATAATTAGAGGCTCAAGATTTGACTATTGGAATTTAGATGGCTATAGATTGTGGCATTACCACTTTAGAGATTGAAGGTGACTCTCAGGTTGTGATTCAAGTATTGATTAATCAGAGGGTAAAATACTAGAAAATAGCTAATATCCTAGATTACATCTAGCCCAAGATGGAAAATTTTGATGTTTGGGACTATTATCATTGCTTTAGGGAAAGCAATAATGTGGTATATTTTCTAGGTAATGTTGTTATTAACCAATTTATGGAAGTTAAAATGGACAATGTTAGGGTTAGCTAGGAAGATTGTAGAAATTTTGATTAAATAGACCTTTAAAGTATAATAGGAGTTTAAAGGAGTCTTTAATTTTAATTTTTATTAAAAACTAATTTCCTCTTTTAATTTTGAGTAAGGTAATTTACATGTCATTTGATGATGTGTTCACATGATTGAGTTTTATTGGGCTTTGATGGTGGAGGATTTTTGATTTTTGAGTGAAATAACTTACCATTATTGGAAATCAAGGCTTTTTAAGATCTTCAATGTGTGCATTGATGATTTGAGTTTGCTTGGAAATCACAATGATCACAAGGTGGCTCTTTTTTGGGTTGGTCTATTGGTGGGCAACCATTTTTACATGAAATTTTGGGAGATGGAGTAATTTTAGGTTGAATTAGCAGGGTGGCCATCGGTTTTTGGTAAAGCTAAGACCAAGGAAATGGGTTTTTCAAGCTTGGTAACCTAGATGAAACTATTCAATGTATTTTGGTATTCTAATGGTAGAGGTGGTGAAATCCATTGATCAAGTTTTGGGGTTACAAATGTTGGCAACAAGCAATAAGGTAAGAGTCAATTTTGACTTGGCTTCCCTTTTTGCTAGTAATCTTTAATTTATTTTGTATAATTTAGAGAAAGTCTATAAGTTAGTTGAATTCTTATTTTGGCTAGAATATAGATTGGGGCTCCTATATGATATTGAAACTCTTTATCTTGACCTACCTCCCACTCTTCTATTTTCAAGCAGGGACTCATTGGGTTATGTTCCATTATCTATTTTTCTCTCTTTAGAATTGAGGTTCCTATCTCTGGTTCATTTTGTGTAGGAGGTGGATGAGGCTTTTGGGGATAAATATTTAATGGTAGGGAGTAGGGGCATATGCATGCTAGAATTTCAAGACTTATTATAATGCATCCTAGGTTTGGAAGAATGGACGCATTTGAAAAGGCATACAGATTGTGTTCAGGTAATCAAGTGGCTAGTTAAGGGAATGGCACAAGGGGATTTCAAGGTTCCACCTTGGTGTGGAGGTAAAAATTTGATGATTAAAGATTCTATGAGCATTTACAGAAGGTTTGTCTTCTCTAAGGTGTATAAGGCCAAGAGGATTGGGTTTGGGAAGATGGTGGTTGTGGTGAGAGCTACTTTTGAGTAAAAAGTGTAGGTAGATCATTAATATGGTTTCAAAAAGTTTGGTAATCCTAGAAAATTAGGAAATTTTCTACCCAGTAATGTAAATTTAGTTGATTTAGTTATTTTAGAATGGTTATGTTTAGTATAGTTATTTTTGGCTCCTTTAAGATAGTTTACAATGTCAATAGTAGCTTAAGAACATAAAGGTTTGTCTCCATGAAGGTTGTATGGTTACTATTAGATAGTTTTTGATTAAATATTGATAGTTGGTTTTTTCATTAGATTGTATCAGTCTGGTTTTGATTCAGTCATTTTTCCTTGATATTTTTTAATGTTATGCTATACCACTATGTTGTTTTTTGAATCTTATGTTAAAAAGCCCCACGACCTATTAATTCTCGATCATCGATCCAAAAAAAAGTAATGATCCAAGTTAGATATATAAAAATAAAAATAACACCACAATTTTAGTGGAGTAGACTAATTCCTTGATTATTATTCTACTTAAATATTTAAGGAAAGGGTAATTTGTAAAATGATCCCTCCATTTGTGGACCTTACCATCACAAACCATCATCCTAGTCATGTAACAATCCTCAAATATAAGTAAAACACTATAAAAGTTAATAAAACCCACAAGAAAAAGATAAACATGTTTTAATTTCCACCATGCATTACACAATAAAGGTTTACAAGAATAGAGAACACAAGAAAATAAAAAAACTGTAATATAATAAGCTTAAAATGGTTTAGGGTTTCCACCCACCATTAATGGTAGTCACCAATAGTATAAAGTCCAAATAATGTTTATATCCATCTAGGACATGTGAGAAAATAAATTATATAATCCCCTTAATGATTATTTAAAGGTTGATAAATAAAAAAACTTGGTTTTTTCAATAGACAAATATGTTTACTACAAGACTAACACAACCAACTATCTAAATATGCAACAAGACATAATATCATAGAGAATAAATTAATTCTACTAGGGTAATAGGTTGGTAATGTGAATCAATTATGGGAGAGATAATATATGCATGGCAATGAAATGGACTAAATACCTTGGAAAATAACTCATCCTCTTGTCTCTAACACATATTTATTTATGCCCACCTATATTTCATCACAACGCACATTGTATTCATTCTAAAGAAAAATTAAACAGGGTAAAGTAAATGAGTAGTAAAAAATAAGTAAAAAAGCTTAATTCTCACCCTCAATTCTTGATTTTATGTCTAAAAGTCTCCAATAAAATGCCTAATGCTTTCTTGATTTTTATCCTTATTTTCTTGTTAAGTGGTTTCCTTCCCAACCATCAAAATATTTTAAATATCAGTGAAAAATTTACTAATGTAATCCTCTAAGTAAAATTAGACTCATGGGTGAAGTGGAGGGTTAAATTTATAAATTATTACTTGATTCCACCATGATCAAAAAGTTTAATTAGCTTTTGTAAGATGGACAAGTTTGTAAAAAATGGATCTCATGGAATTGTCATCCATATTTTCACCATTTAAGTCAGTAAATCATCTGATCCCAACCACATATTAGAATTATAATAACTAATGTTTAAGCATTATATTTTATTTGAGGATCCTAAATAATAAGCTCCAAATTTTCCAAAATATCATTCCATTTAGTGTGTTCTAGGCAATATAGGACAAAACATTTGTCCTTATGAGTACCCATTTTTGTAGAAAAATGAAATCAAGTAAATGGTGAAAGGATTGTTGACAATGGGAGTCATTAGACCAAGTATTAATCCTTAAAATTATCCTATATTACTAATATAGAGAAAATATTGGTATTTAAACCTCTTTATTGACATTAGATCACTGTATAAACTCACATTAAAAGACATGTTTCCCATTCCAGTGATTGATAAGTTATTGAATGAATTTACCTTCCAACCATTTCTAAATAAATAAATTTTAGTATTAATTTATTAAATATTTTTTATAACCTATATAAGAGGATAATATAATAAATTTGCAATAAACATTCCAATTCCTTTCTAATAGTCATTTTTGTGCCAAAAGGTTAAAGTGGGATTTTGGCCAAATAAAAATTAGGTATCTAGGACACATCATCATTGAGGAAGGAATTCAAGTGGATCAAAAAATAATTGAGGATATGAAATATTGGCCCAAACCCAAAACACTAAAAAAATAATTTTGATTCATAGGCTTCAATAGATACCATATAAAGTTAATCCAAGACTAAGGTAAAATTGTAGCTCCATTGATAACCATGTTGAATAATATGCCTTTCAATGGTCAAAGGTGGTAGATAAGGTATTTTAACTTCTCTAAAAATAAATGTATACTACACTATCTATTATTATTCCTAGATTATTCAAACCCTTTGTTATCAAAATTGATGCCTTTGGTAATGGCATTAGAGATATACTAATATAAGTTGGTCAAACCCTCTCATTCACTAGAAAGATAGTTATAAGTATATAATTTTCCTACTCCACATATTAAAAGGAAGTGTTATCCATACTTCATGTAATCAATAAGTCACACACATAGTTGGAAATAACTTCTTCATCATAGCCTTAAGTACTTCTTTGAGTAAATATTATCTTCATCTAAATGAGAAAAATGGGTACCCAAATTGATGGAATATGAATATGAGATTACATAAAATAAAGATATAGAAAATGTTTTCATATATGAATTATATCTCAAGTATTAATAAATTAAAATTTAATATGAAACATATTTTCCCATTCTAAAGTGAGTGGATAAGGTACAAGAAGAATGGTCCTAAGATGCCCAAATTTAATAACTCATTCAATAATTGATCATTAATTTTTTTTTTGTTGAAATATCCTTAGATGTTAATTATTTGTGGTATAAATATTATATAGTAATTATGTTCAAATTTAAAATATGAGAAACAAATCTATGAGTAATTCATGCCTCCTGATAAAATGGACACTCAGGTTTTTTCAAAAAATGTGAAATGGTACATGTTGACCATGTTTTGACCTTATGTCAAAATTAGTCACCCACTATAGGTTGAAACTTCATATAGGTGTCTAATGTTTGTCATGGTATTTTCATAGTCTCAAGTGGTCTTAAATTGTCTTATATGCTCATATGTGCCTTGTCTAGCATTGTCAAAATTTTGGTCTTAGGTTTACTTGTCTAGTCCTATGATCAATTACAAGGTCTTGGAATAGTCAAACTTGGTAAAGGTCTAATATAGTATAGGGTCATTATAAAAGGTTACTTGAGGTGTATTTAATATCATATTATCATTATCTAACTTTTATTTGACTTGTATATGTAAAAGTGTTAATTTGGATACCTTTGGGCCCATTTGAAAGGGTTGGACGTACCACTTTAAGAAGATAATGTTTCAGGAAGATTCCAAATGCCCCTAGTGTCATAAAAAGGATGGAGATGATTTAAGAATTGTTAGAGCCTGATAGAATATATATTTTAACACCTAATGTTGGCAAAAAGACACCTTAAAATCATTTTTATGACCTTACAAGATCAATTTTTAGTTGAAATTTTTTTATAAGTGTCAATTGGGCTCCCCCAAATTATTTTATAGCTCTAGACTAAGTTTTAGGTCAAACTAACACTCCAAACACCTTTTTACCTCCATCACTACCTTCAAAAGCTTATGAAGGAGTATTTGAATTGAATGATAAGGATATGAGAGAGAGAATTATGAGATGAAACTTTGGCCATTATTACAAGTAAGCTTGAAATCAATGGATTTGTTTTGCATATTGGTGGCCTCTTCTTTATGAACTATATTTAAGAGTGAAAATAGGTCTATATGGCTTATTCATCTAAGAGGAATATATTATTTCACCTATTTATCTAGTTCAAAAATTAATGGAAAGGAATGATTGTTATGGTGGTTTGTAGAGGTATTGTATCTCCTTTTCATGGTGGTTTCATCATTTGCATCATCTCCATGAAGTGTTTTCACTTGAAGTCTTAGTGTATAGACTATTTAAGTGAATTCTAATATAAGTATCTATTTTTATTCATGGTATTAATTATCATAGGTTTTATAATGATTCATCAATCATGTGAGATCCCTCAATTTCATGTATTTCACATGTTTTATTTGAAGATTTGTTTCTTGTCCATTCTCTTCAAATTTGCTTGTGCTTTGGAACATGGTTTGTGTTTAAGTAATCTAATGAAGGTTTTAATATCAATTTGGGAGCCTATTATAGTGATACATCATGGTTCATGATTCTGAGATGGTATTGTGTTACTAGAAGTGTATAAAGTTGAAGATAAGAGACCATATACACACTCTCCAATAAAATTCATAGTTATTTCCTTCATAGCCATGTTGTACAGACTATAGAGTGTATGGAAGATGTTAATTACTAATAAAGAGGATTGATATATATCTTAACATAATAACATATCCTTGAATGCCTCACTACCATCACCAAGTGATCCTAATTGACTAGAGGCTCCAATTTATTACACACAGACCTCATACATTAGTTGAATATGTGCAGTCTGTATAGATTACTCAAGAAAGTTAGAGTTGATAGAAGGTGGATTGATGCCTAGTTATAATATTTTTAGACCATTGATAAGTATTTAAAATTTATGAAGTGGCTGATAGTTTCAATAAATAAAGGAGTTTAAGAGAATGACTTTGTATATCCCTAGGACAGTCAAGTAGAGACCTATAGGCCTCAAGCCTGTAGGTCCTCTTTTTGGACCCTAAGTAATGTAAAATAAACAAAAAATAAAACCTTTAGATATTAAAAAAAAACATAATTATAGATGAAAATAGAGTCTAACTCCTTTAAGAGATACTAATCTACTTGGGTAGTCAAGGACTGAGTTGATAGTCCTAAGAAGACACCTACAGGTCTATAGAAAAAAAAGTGGCTCAAAAATGTAAAATTAGAGCCTACATACCTTCTAAGACCCTGTAGACAATGAAAAATTAATATAGTTTAGATATTCAAGCATCATTAATTTTGAAAGGAGTAGAGTATGTTAAAAATTTCTATACACAATCATGATCCCTTTGAAGACACCTAAAGGTGGCTTATGGATCAAAATAGTTTCAAGACTAAAGAAGGAATATATGGGTATTTTAGAGGAATTTGAGCCTAGATAATACTTCAACTAAAGGTAAATATATTTAAAATGTTAGTAATGCTATTAATGAGAGACCTAAAGAGTAAGAACACACATTCAAGACCTTCTCAAAGCACCTATAGGCCTACTTAGAGGTTGGTCTATTTCAAGTTAAGAAAAGTTGATAGAGCATGTTTGATAGAGGATTTGAACCTAAATAAGAGATAAATTAATTTCCTAAATTATTTAAGAGGATCACTGATGTGAGTGGTGAGGTTATAATACACAAGGTATAGTCAAGATACCTAATAGGCACTTACGTGTGGTTGTATGAGGATAATCTAATTCTAATCCTAGGAGATAAAGAGATTATAGTGTTTGAAGGGTTTTATAAACCCAAAATGGAACCCCAAATTGTTTAATAATATCAATAAAGTTATTAATAACATTGGTGAGGCCCTAAACACATAATACATAGTCAATGTCCTAAAAGGAGCACCTATAGGCCTTTATTGTAGACTATTCCACCTCAACCTAAAAGAGAGGTAGAGTTAGAGTGTTTGAAGAAGTATATAAAGCCTAATTTAAAAACTTTTATAAGTTTATGAACCTTTAGGAAGTTATTGATGACATGGGGAATGCCCAAAACCAAGTATGCAGTTAAAATACTCTAAACACCACCTATAAGCTAGATAACATAGACTAGTCTAAGGTGCATATAATGACAATTGGAAAAAATGTTTGAAGGGGGGTTTGAAAATAAATTATAAATTTAAATAATTTTAATAAACCTTATATATTTTATTTATAAAAGAGTGAATGCCTAAACCCAGTAATACATTTGAGTGACCCTACAACACCTACATGCCACATGACAAAAGGCTAGTATTAAGGCTTAAGAATGAAAGAATAGGGATACTTGAGATGATATAAGGTATAATAAAAATAATAAAAAGGTCATAAGGTGTATTTATATTAAAGGAAATATAGATAATATTTAATAAACTAAGTTTCATGACCCCATAATCAATCAAAACCCTACACATAGGCTACAACTAGCGTTAAGCAAAATTGAGTCTTAGGGTCTCTATACGAATAATTATGATTTAAAATTTGGTATAAATGGTTGTTGTGATTGAAAAAATTAATTCATAGTATGATAAAGGTCACTAAATTAGTGTCCATATCCACTATTTTATTTCATACTTGGCCCACTCTTTTGGCAAGGGGTAACCATGAGACTAAGAGAGATTTTTTGACTCAAAACACAAATAAAGTTTATAAACCTAATGGGGGGATATTGAGGAAACATAAAAACATGAAAAAGGTTTCCATACACCTCTAGGTGGAAATAAATCTTAGGATTCAACTCAGATGCCCTTAAGGGATATCAAGAAGGAGATGGAATCTAAACCTCAAGACCCCTGACCAGAACACCATGGGCATATAAAGGGGTACAAAGAAACTGAAGAGAATTTATAATAATTTAAAGGGATTTTTTATAGGTGTATGAGCCTCTCACAGTAGTGGGAATGAGTTTTAAGACCCATAACTTAAAGTAGACCTATCTCTAGCCTCAAGAATGCTAAGTATGCCACTTGAAGAGCAACTTTAGATGCTCATACCATAGCTCACACTTTGAATGTGCATATAGGATAGTTGGGATAGTTTAATGGGTCAGATAATAATGTGTTATAAGTTTAAGTATGTAATTTAATGATACTTTCTTTATAAACAATCGTCAAGACCCCAAATAGCTTTTAAACCTCTCTTAAACCCTAATAGTGACCAATCATGGAAAAAAGACTTCAAATGCATATATAATTACATTTTTTTCTCCTAAAACATCTTGGATTTTATTTAGGAATCAAATGAGGTTTATAAAATGTACTTTTATGCTAACATCACTTGTATGAATTTCTACAAATACCTTGTTCTTGTATTTTTTGGTGTATGAATTTCTACAAATACCTTGTTCTTGTATTTTTTGGTGTTTTTCAAGTGTTATGAGAATGAAATAACTTAAAAATAATGGTATGAGGTAATTTGGGAGTTTTAAAGTCTATTAATTTTTTAAAAAAATTACAATATATTTTGGAGGTGATCAAAGTAGGTCCATTTTCCAAGGCAGTCTCAAATACGTTCAAAATGAGACTAGGTGGTAAGGCCACTTCTTGGTTTGTATACTTCCATAGGGTATTAGGACCAAAAAATTGAAATAAAAGTTGGTGATGGATTAGGTAAAGTGAATAAAATTATTTTGGGTGATTTTACATGTATTTCAAAAGTTTGGAGTAAGAAAATAGGATCCTAAGCAAGGATGCCTAATTGAGGCCTGATTTAAGAGAGAAAGATAGAAAAATGGGATTCCACTAAGAATATGAAGATGAAATTTTGTATGGAGATATAAGGCCATATTTATTCCTATAATATTCCATTGGTTTCTCAATCTCACCCTTAAAAATGTATACATAATGAGGTTTACAAGTTTTTAGGGCTACAAGGAAACTAGGCCTAATAAAGGCTTAATGATCAAAATGAGTTCTTGGGAGTTGTTACAAGAACCAAAATTGTTTTTTTTTAAAATTATAATATATTTGAGGACTATTCATGGATTTTGGATGAGTTTAAGGATATTCACTTGAGTTTTAAGTGACTTAGACCAAACTAGGTGTGGGAAGTGAAGAGTTAGAAGACATCTATGCATATGAATGATGGAATGGAAAGTTAGAGGAGTTTATTAAAGCATGTAAGATGTTAACTGAGTTGTTTCAAATTGTTTAAAGTAAAATTCATGGTTTTGAGGTCCATTTTTCACTCCTTTCATGAAAATAAGGGTAGTTTCCAAGATGCTAGTCAAGGTATCAATCAAGTTTGTAACCCCTATGCCACTTGGAAGGTTAAATCTAATTTAGGAGTGAGACAAATGACCTTGGAGGTCTTATGGAATATATAATATCTTATCTAATTATTTTAACTCTCATGGACATGTGTCAATCTTATTATACCACACCTCTCTCTCCCTCTCTTCACACTTCTCTATATAAGTAACCACTTTTGGCTAAGTTTGTGGAATCCACATCTGGTATGGAGAATCTATGATGGTTTGAATACTATTTTTGCCTTTGAATAAATATTTTAAATATATTTTTGAGTTTATAACTTCTTTTCTATGTGTTTTAAGTAGTGCATAATGGAATTGTAAGTGATAATTATCTATCCTTGTGTTCACTTTACTATTTTATGTTTTGTGCAAGTAGTCTACTCTCTAACAAGTCACATGAAGTGTAGTTAGTTCCTTTATCTATATATAAGTGTAAGGAATAGAATTAGTTTCTAAAATTATACCTCTTGTTTATTCACCTTGAGAAATGTGTTTTATATCACCTTCATGTTTGAAATAGTTATGTTAAAGAAACCTTGGATGGTGAAGCTAGTTTTGTGAGTCATATTTCATAGTGCAAGTTAATGGTATTCTAGTAGATATTAAATTGGTGAATAAAATCATTAGGGTAGGTTTATTTCATGTTATATCTATCTCTTTTCATCCCATGTAAGCAAGTAGTATAGGTGATGAGTTAAAATAAACATATTTAGGGAGCTAGACCTTCAATATAGAGGTTTACCTCTACTATAGGCAACCCAAAAGCCTAGAGGCATGTTTCACTCAATTTAGATAAGGATTGAACTACCTCTACAAGGGTGAAAAATTTAGTGACAATTATTCTAGCATGACCATTGGTACTATTGTCTCAAACACATCTTGTCAAGGTAAATGTTGGTCTTGATAACATCACAACTACATAATTGTTCCTCACTCAACATTTGATGATTACACTAAAGGTAATATCTGGTTATAAACCAAGTTTTATTATTATTTTGTTCACGATTCATGGTCATTAATAGGTTAGATTTTAGTATAAGTAATAAACCTACAAATCTACTTCCTCATCCTGCATTTCCTCTTGAAGTTTAGTACCTTGAGCCTATCTTGACATTTGAAGAGCAAGAATATTTTACAAGTCAAGAAGAGAAAGAGAGTGGGGATGAATTTGAGGGAAATATGGCTAAGCAAATTTTTTTCCTAGATTTAAATACTAAAAATACTATAAAATTCAATGCCTATGATTATATCCCTCCCAATGCCACAAAGAGTGTTCCCACTAGTAATGGGGAAGGTCTTATCAACCCAAGAGAGCATATTAGGGACATATCCAAATTTTACAATTTCCATAATATCACTGAATTTAATATTATATTTAGACATGTATATTAGGGGAAAATCCCTTGATTTATATATAAAATTACTAGGAATATGTATCACTACTTGGGATGAGTTTGGGGAATTATTGATTCAAATATTTGAAGACAAGACTAATCATACATTACTCATACATTAGATGAATGTCATTCAAAGAGGTCTCAAATAAACCATTCATGATTTCAATGAGAGGTTTAAAAGAACATGGAATATGATTCCACCTCCCATGATACCCCCTACAATTTTTGTTTACCCAACATACCTTAGAGCTATTGAGAATGATATAACTGTCATGTTGCAGTCCATGGGTGAGTGCACTTTGCTTGAAGCCTATGACATAGTAATTAGAGATTATAATGGTGTGATCCAAGATAGTAAGATTCCTAAAAATTTATCTGTTCCCATATTTCCTAACATGTATAATACTCCTCTAAGTTTTTCTTCAATTCTAAGTTCAAGCAACAAGTCTAAAGCTGCCTAAAAGGAATCAGAAGATGTCATTGATTAGGAAGCAAAGTAAAAGGCCCTAAAAACTCAAATTAGGAAACTAAATCAACAATTTTGAGTTCAAAAAAAATCCATACTACTACCCTCCACAATAAAATATATTTCCACCTCATAATAATGGTAAAGGGAGGGGATAAGTTCAACCTGGTTTCAATAGGTGACCCAGTACCTATAATCCAAACTCTATTGCCAACACAAGAGCCATGGTTTTAGTCCATAGTAAATTGGTTCAAGGAGAAGAATGGTATCCTCAAGGACAATAAATAACTATAAATGAAGGTGAAGTATAATATTTGGTGGCTCAGGGGCGGTCTACTCCTCAATTGATAATATAAAATAATAGCTTCATGCTAGCAAAAAATAAATGAAGAGTATGCTAGTCAAGGAGTGAGCTTGGAAAACTTCCAAGTGGAAGATACACTTATCCTAAATTATAGTAATTAATTTTTAGACAACATAAGTTCAAATAGAATATCCTTGGGAGATGTTCAAGATGTGGATACAATTTCAAACAATCTTCCTTCAAGGAAACAAAGTATGAATGCAAATGTGGTAGCCTCTACAAGTCCCGCACCTCTTCAAAATTAGAATTTGGGAAAGGTGATCGAAAGGAATTCATTGCCTCAATCTCAAGGTACTTATTTATCTCCAAGAATGCAATAAAATGTGAGTGTTCCTTCTTTTAATATCATTGATTATTTTAAGATTAAAAATACTAGTATATATCTTTAGGAGGTACTCCACATGCTTGGTAAACAAGAACTATTTCAAGAATAATTATCCTAAATCCATATCAATCCTTAAACATTAATGATTTGTGGTGTATACCTTAAAAATTTACGTAATCATATTATTTAACTCTCCACCAAATATAAAAATCCCCCACCTTTCTATCTCACCCTTATTATCATAATTGCATTATGGATAGTGGGGAAAACCCTTCAGTTATGCCCAAACTAGCTGTAGACAAGTTGGGATTGAAATATGAGCCATATAGCAAAGGAGTGTTGCATATTTATGGGATACCATCTAAGTCAGTAGGGTTCATAAAATTTTTAAATTTATTCTTGCATGACTTTCAAATTTTTCTAATCTTACAAGACACACTGGTGGTAGATCTACCTGCACATTTTGGTATTTGTCTATCAAGAGACTTCACCACCAAGATTAGAGGATAAATTTATACTGATTGGTCTTTATTGGAATTTAGAACAAGATATGGATCAAAGGTGACTATAAAGACACAACCATTGGCCAAGTTTCATATTGAACCATATGTGGAAGCTAACTCTAATTTTAATTATATTATCCATGAGGAAGAAGAACATGTCATAGATGATGGAGCATATTCCAAACTTGAGGGTATTTATGATATATTACTAGATGAATATGGTGATAAAACATATGAATATGATAATTATGATTTCATGGAGGAAGCAAGCTACATCATTTAAGATGAGGGTGATGAGAATTATGATGTAAGACTTGATGGTCTTTTTCAACAAGCTGCATAAGGTAACTATCTTATTCATATACATGATGATGATGGTTTTTAGATTATAATAGATCATGATAATGAGGAATATGGTGACATTATACTTTCTCAAAATTAAGAGGTTCATGGATGTGATAGTCATTAAGAAGAGGATGATTTATGGTAGTAGTTCCATGCCATAGTTCAGGAGTTTGAACAAGTAAGGCATCCCTTCTTCAAAAGAAGAATAAGCTTGAGAGTGAGGTTATTTATGGACCTAATAATCATGAAGAGAAGTTTCCAATCATATTCAATTAAGATAAAATCATGAAGGATTTAAATTACAAACCAATGTATAAATGTGTGTGGTTGAGGAACAATCAAAACATCAATATGATGTTGAACCCCTTACATACATGTTTGAGAAGCAAGAAGAAAAGCATGATTTAGACATAAAGTGCATCATGTTCTAGATGAAGGTGAAGTTGAAAAAGGTTTCATGACTCCTAAAAATCATAACTAAGAACACTAAATGATCATGAAGGAGGACACATAGGATGCACTGTCAAAAAATACTAAAAGAGAGCTTGGAGAACTATTCCATGGAGTTTCAAATGGTATATTTTTAGCTATCATAGGTAATATGAATGGTAAGTATTTTGATCATATTAACATGAAAAATATTTTGAACAAGCATCCATCATAAAGTGACTTACTCTCATAGAGAAGCTATGACTCAAGAAACATTTTGTGTGATCCTAGTTGAAGCAAGAGAAAAGGTTCCATAACCTCAAACATGTTTTGAAGTCTATAAATATTAGGTTGGGTATGTTTTTTTAGTATTTTTGTGTGTTTTCCCCAAATACTTTGAATAATAGTGTGTGTTTATTTTTTTTTTTGTGTTTTGTGCGAGTTTGAAGTCTTTTGAAGGCATATCAGTTTCAAATTGAGCACAAGAGTAACTCCATATCCTAATGAAAGGAGAAGGCTACTGGTCCATTAGGATTATTATCATGTTACCCCTATGAATCACCAAAAATGTTGACCAAATTTTGACCTCATGTCAAAATTGGTTACCCCATATAGGTTGAAACATCATAGAGGTGTCTAATATTTTCTATGGTATTATCATGGTCTCAAGTGGTCTTAAATATTTATATATGGTCATATGTGCCCTTATCTAACATTATCCAAATTCTAGTCTCAAGTTAACTTGTTTAGTCTTATGGTCAAGTACAAGGTCCTCAAATAGTAAAAATTATTCAAAGGTATAGTATAGTCTAGGGTAATTATAAAAGGTTACATGCTCTAACTTTTATTTCACTCTTATATGCAAAAAGTGTCAATTTGGCCACCTTTGGGCCCATTTAAAAGGGCTAGATGTAAAAATGAAATAATATATCATTTTAAGAAGATTAAAAAAGCCACTAATGTTATGAAAATGTTAGATATGGTTTAGGAATAATCAAAGTCTGATAGAATATGCATTTTAATGCCTAATCTTGGCAAAAGGTCACATTAAAAGCACTTGTATGGACTTACAAGAATAGTTTTTAGTTTAAAATGGTTTATGTTAGGTTGTGGAGCTAAAAGCTTCACTAATGCAAATAGGGAAGGAGGTTGCTGAGAGGTTACTAAGTGTCACAGTCACTGGCATTGGTTAGGCCGATCGATGTCAGCTAGTGGTGGATAGGAATGCAACTGACATCGACAGGAGTCAGCCGATGTCGGTCACCTCCAGGCAAATAAGGACCGACGTCGATCACCTATGCGGTTTTGGAACTATAGGTTGCATGAAAAGTTTGTTAACAAATCGAGTGTTTACATGTTAAGAGCCAATTTCAGACTTGAAGCTATGGATCTAATTATTATAATTAGGTGTCTAATTATTGTTTGCATGAGATCTATATAATAGACTCATGGGCTATATTGTAATTTGTGCTAGAGAGTAAGAGAGCAAAAATTAGCTCCTTCAGAGTGAAGAGAGCAAGGTGTGTTCCTCTTAGTGCCACAGTGCCAAGTATGGGTGCTAGTTTGGAGAATCAGAAGGATTATTCATGTATGTAGGATCTTGGTCAGCAGGTGTGCAAGGCCACATTTGGAGATCTACATGGTAAGTAAGATCATTGATCTACAGGTGTATGTGTGTGCATGGTCTAGGTTTGCAGGTGTGTAGAACCAAGTTGATTTGCAGGTGGCAGCAAAATCAAGGTGATAACAACATAATAGGGAGCAAGATCAGGTGGGATCTACTTGGAGTATGGTGTGTACTCAGTTGGAGAGCAAAGAGGAAGGCAAGGTAGTTCCTTCCATAAGTAAGATCATTTGAGTTACAGGTTGTTGCAAGTTTAGGGGAGATCTACTTGGAGTACGTTGAGTACTTGGAGTGTGTGGAACACTTGTGGAGTGCATGGAGCACTTAGGTACTGGCAGTAGTGGATACTGACTAGTTGGAGGTGAACACCAACTCTATGTTTGAGTTGTGTGTTGGGACCGTAAGAGAGAGAGAGAGCTTTGAGGAAAGAATTATTGTACACTTGAGGTGTGGGAAGCCTCTAAGAGGTGTGAAGAAGAAGTGGCATCTTCTTTATTGTATTCTTTTCTGGATGAGTATTAATACAGTTGTGTATTGTCTCTCATATTCTATGTTGTTTTTGATTTCTAGTTGCTTGTTACTTTTGGTTAATTCTACATATTTAAGTTGCTTGTATATGGTAATCAATGGTGCTTCCATGGGTTCCTGACAGTTGGTATCAGAGCTAAGGTTGCAGGGAGCACGTTTGTGTTTGGTTACAAGTCACTCTCAGGGGTTTTTGATTGAGTGGGAGTATAGCAACGGTAGAAGAAAGTAAGCTAAAAATGGAGGAAATGAATAACATGAATGGTCAATTACGGTGTTATGGAATGAAAGAGCAGGTAAAGAAATATTGTTGGTTGGTAGAATATCAGCATGAAGGAATTGAAGAAGTAGATGTTGCAGGTGTTGTTGCATAGGATACTCTGGGATGTTTCTTGGATAAATTTGAATCTTGGTTAATAGATTTTGTTGCCTCTTTCCATGCAGCCCCAAGTAGAGGGGTTGGTGAGCCTTGTCATAGTATTGGCAAAGGGGAAGTGTTGCTGAAATTACAGGCAACCAACACATGGGTGTTGAAGAAGGTCATGCAGGTCCCAATCTTGGAGATGCAGCTAATTACTTTAGGAAAGTTGGGTGATGAGAGATGCATAGTAACTCTCACAGTGGATTCTTGGAATGTTACCAAGGATGCACTTGAATTAGCATGTGGTAAGAAAGTAGGTACTCTTTATCTACTTGCTTGTATTACTAATTCCACTTCTATTGCACAGGTGTGGCTTTGTAGGCTTGGTCACATAAGTGAGAAGGGAATGGTTGTTCTTAAGACAAATGGTAAGAGTTCAGCTTTAGAGAGCATAGACTGAGATTTCTATGAGCAGTGGGATGCTACAAGAAAGGATTGTGTTTATTGCAGGAAAAGGAAGACTGATGTATTTGATAAACTTAAGAACTAGAAAGCCTTGGTGTTCTTGGAGGAGATGATAGATAGAGACCAGTGGATGGGGTTGGATACTTTTGAGCAGGGCAATTTGGCCATGGGATTGATTCCATGGAGAGCTCATGGGTAAAAAGTCATCACTCACAGGCATACACAGGTAACATCATCAGTCAAGGGTAACTGACATTAAACAAATAAGTGCTGATGTTGGTCATGTGAAGACCAGAGGAGTCAGCAGTGTTGAGCAGGTGGAGACTGATGTTGGTAGGATAACTGGCATCAGTGACCTAGATAGTCACATAGAATTGACATCGGTTGGATGCAGACTATGTGGTGATCGAGGTTGGTCACTGAGACAAATTTTGGGTGGACAACAAGCTATCAAGGAGTCTCAAATGCCCATGGGGAGGATTGAAAGTGTAAGTAAGCCTCAAATTCATTGTTCTTCTTCTTCTTTATATTAGTTGCTAATTGCAGAGCAGGAAGGATCTAGGAAATAGTGGGAGCATGGCATGAACATGATGCAGGACCAAATGAGAGATTTGGTAGGGTTGCCATCCGGTATGAAAGCACTGAGATGAATGGATACCTTGGTTAAAGAATAGAGATAATGGACACGTGAGATGGAAGGATACGTCATATGGTCTTAAGGAAGCTGTAGGACAGTGGTACAGGTTTTGACAAGTGGATGACAAAGCAGGGCTTTAGTCAATGTCAGTGTAACCATTGTGTTTGTCTTACCAGGTGGATAATGATTACAACATTATCCTGTTACTGTATGTGGATGGTATACTAGTTATAGGTTTAGACATATAGGTTTTTTCTAAGCTAAGGGTAAGGTTAGTTTAGTGGCATGTCATGAGGAATTTGGTGCAGCAAAATTCTTTGGCATGAGAGACATGGAAGATCACAGGTTGATTTTGTCTCTAATGGGAGCTGCTATGAATCAGGTGTTAGTGAGGTTCAATATGTAGGATGTAGAACTGGAGCACACCAAGGGTTGGATAGTTCAGTGTTTGAAATCACATGAGGTCTGGTATAGACCTGAGTTTACCCATGCAGTGGGAGCTATTAGAGAGTTAGGAGACAATTTGGGGAAGTGGGTTCTCAGGTATCTGAGAGGGACCAACAGCAAGGATTCATGCTATGCAGGGTCAGGACTTCACTACATGGGTTTGTAGGTTCAAATGTGGTAGGTTACTCAGATGACAGGAGGTGCACCATAGGTTGTGTGGTGGTTGGTCTTCAGGATTGAGCTTGAAGAGGGATACAAGCTAGGAAATAGATTAGACAGGGTATAGGTACAGGTACAGTGCAACTGTTTATCTCCAAGTGGGAGATTGTTAGGTTGTGGAGCTAAAAGCTTCACTGATGTAAATAGGGAAGGAGGTTGTTAAGAGTCATAGTCACTGGCATCGATTAGGCTAACTGACATTGGCCAGTGGTGGACAAGAATGCAACTGACGTTGGCACGAGTCAGCCAACGTCGGTCACCTCCAGGTAGACAGGGACCGACATTGGTCACCTGTGTAGTTCCATAACTATCAGTTGCATGAATAGTTTGTTAACAAATTGAGTGTTTGCATGTTAAGAGCCAATTTTAGACTTGAAGGTATAGATATAATTATTGTAATTAGGTGTATAATTATTGTTTGCATGAGATCTATATAATAGACTCATGGGCTGTATTGTAATTTGTGTTAGAGAGTAAGAGAGAAAAAATTAGCTCCTTTAGAGTGAAGAGAGGAAGGTGTGTTCCTCCTAGTGCCACAGTGCCAAGTATGGGTGCTGGTTTGGAGAATCAGAAGGATTCTTAATGTATGTAGGATCTTGGTTAGCAGGTGTGCAAGGCCACGTTTGGAGATCTACATGGTAAGTAAGATCATTGATCTATAGGTGTATGTGTGTGCATGGTCTAGGTCTGTAGGTGTGTAGAACCAAGTTGATTTTTAGGTGGCAGTAGAATCAAGGTGATAGCAACATAATAGGGAGAAAGATCAGGTGGGATCTACTTGGAGTACGGTGTGTACTCAGTTGGAGAGCAAAGAGGAAGGCAAGGTAGTTCCTTCCATAAGTAAGATCATTTGAGTTATAGGTTGTTACAAGTTCAGGGGAGATCTACTTGGAGTACATTGAGTACTTAGAGTATGTGGAGCACTTGGGTACTGGCAGTAGTGGATACTGACTGGTTGGAGGTGAACACCAACTCTGTGTTTGAGTTGTGTGTTGGGACCGTAAGAGAGAGAGCTTTGAGGAAAGAATTACTGTACACTTGAGGTGTGGGAAACCTCTGAGAGGTGTGAAGAAGAAGTGGCATATTATTTATTGTATTCTTTTCTGGATGAGTATTAATATAGTTGTGTATTGTCTCTCATATTTTGTGTTGTTTCTAATTTCTAGTTGCTTGTTACTTCTGGTTAATTCTGCATATTTAAGTTGCTTGTATATGGTAATCAATGGTGCTTCCATGGGTTCATGATAGTTTATAAGTATCCTTTGGGATCCCTTAGATCATTTTTTAGATCTATACCAATTTTTAGGTTGATATGACACTCTAGACAACTTTTCTCCTCCATTGCTACCTTCACAAACTTAGGAAAGCAAATTTACATTGAATGGTATGGCTAGGAGAGAAAGAGTTAGGATATGAAAATTTGGAAATTATTAGGGGTAAAATTAATATTGAAATAAATTGAATTATTTTCCATATTATTTCCCTATTATTTATTAATAATCATTAAGAGTGATAGTAGGTCACTATGGCCTATTCATCTTAAAGGGGTCTATTCTTACACCTATTTCTCTAGATTAGAAATAGATGGAGAGGAATGATTTTAAGGGTGGTTTTTTAAGGTATTATATCTCATTTTCATGGTGGTTTAATCCATTTAATCATCTCTATTAAGTGATTTCACTTGAAGTAATAATGTCTTAATGTATAGAATATTTTAATGAATTTTGATGCAAGTCTCTATTTTTTATTCATGGTTGTCATTCCTAGAGTTTTTATAATGCTTCATAAATCATGTGATCTCTCTCAATTTCATGTATTTCATGTGTTTTGTCTGAAGATGTGTTTATTATCCATTCTCTTTAAGTGTGCTTACTCTTTGGAACATGGTTTATGTTTGAATTATATACTAATGGTTTGACTATCAATTTAGGCTCAAATGCTAGTGATACATCTATGATGCATTATTATGAGATGGTATTTTATTACTATAAGTGTATACAGTTAAAGATAAGATACCATATACACAATCTCCAATAAAATTCATAATTATTTCCTTCATAGGCATCTTGTATGGACTGTAGAGTGTATGGAAGATGTTCATTGATCATGGAGAGGCTTGATATATCTCTCCACACCTTCATATATCATTTATGACATCACTACCATCATTGAGTGATTATAATTAACCATAGCCTCCAATTTATTACACATAGACCTCATGTATTAGTTGATTATGTGTAGTCCATATATATTAGTCAATAATGTTAGAATTGATATAAGGTGGATTGATTCTTGGTTAGAATTATTTTGGAACATTTGGAATTTTTTATAAGGTATGAAGTGGTTAATAGTGTCAAGAAATCAAGGAGCTTAAGAGAATGGCTTTGTGTATCCCTAGGATAGTCAATAGAGACCTACATGACTCAAGCCTATAGGTCCTTATTTTGGACCTTGAGTAATGTCTAATCAATAAAAAAGTAAAGATTAATATAGTGAATCCTGACCTCATTGTATAATAAAATATATTCCAACTCCTTGAAGATATATTAAACTACTTGGGCAGTCAAGTGAAGGTCAAGGACTGAGTTGATAGTCCTAAGAAAACACCAATAGGTTTGTACAAAAAATTAAGTGGATTGAAAATGTCAAATTAGAATATATAAAACTTATAAGACCTTATAAAAAATGAAAAATTCCTCTGATATATATCTTCAAGCATCATTTCTTTTGAAAGGAGTAGGTTTAAAATTCTTGTACACAATCACAAACCCTCTAAAGATACCTAGAGGTGGCTTATGGTTCAAACTAGTTTCAAGACTAAAAAAGGAATATAGGGGTATTTGAGAGGAATATAAGACTAGATAAGACTTTAAATTAGGATAAATATCTTTAAGAGGTTAGTAATGAAATGAAGGAGAGACCTAAAGAATAAGAGAACATAGTTAGGACCTTCTCAAAACACCTACATGCTTACTTAGAGGTTGGGCTATTTTCAAGTTAAGAAAATTTGATAGAGAATGTATGATAGTTTGAACCTAAATAAGAAATAAATTTCATAAAATATTTAAGAGGATAATTTAGGTGAGTGGTGAGGTTCTAATATACAAGGTGCAGTTAGGATACCTAATAGGCACCTACAAGTGGTTGAATGAGGATACACTAATTCTAAGCCTAGGATATAAAGAGATGATAGTGTTTGAAGGGTATTATGAACCTAAAATGAAACCCTAACTTGTTTAAAAATAATAATAAATTTAATAATGATAGTGGTGATTCCCTAAACACATAATACATAGTCAATGTCTTAAAAGGAACACCTACATGCCTTTACTATAGACTATTCCACCTTCAACCTAAAGGAGAGGAAGAGTTATAATGTTTGAATAAGTATAAGAATCATAATTTAAAACATCAAATAAGTTCATTAACCTTGAGTAAGTTAGTGATGACATGAAAACACTCTACACACCACCTACAAGCTGCAGATCTAAGGTGCATATAATGAGAGTTCATAGAAATGTTTGAAGGGGATTTTGAAACTCAATTGGAACTTCAAATAATATTCATGAAATGTTTGAAGGGGATTTTGAAACTCAATTGGAACTTCAAATAATATTCATGAACCTTGGATAGGTTATTGATACAAGGGTTAAGGCCTAAAACTAATAATACAATCAAGTGGCCCTAGAACACCTACAAGCCACATGACAACAAGCTAGTCTTAAGGCTTAAGAATGAAAGAAAATGGATTATTTAGATTATATAAGGTATAATATAGATATAAAAAAGGTCATAAGATGTATTTATATTGAAGGAAACATAGATAATATTGACCAAACTGAGTTTCATGATTCCATACTCAGTCAATCAAAACCCTGCACATAGGCTACAACCAACCTTGAGAAAAATTGAGTCTTGGGGCCTCTATAGGCCTGATCATTATTTAAAATTTGGTACAGATGGTGGTTTTTATTTAAATAAGGCATTTATGGTATAATAAATGTCACATAAGTAGTGGGATATCCACTATTTTGTCTAATACTTGGCCCACTCCTTTGGTAAGAAGTAAACATGAGACTAAGAGAGATTTTTAGACTCAAAGCATGAAACAAGTTTCTAAACCTCATGGGGGATATTGAGGCAACATAAAAAAATGAATTTTTTTCCATACACCTATAGTTGGAAGCAAATATTATGATTCAACTCATATGCCCTTGAGGGATAACAAGAAGGAGATAGGCTCTAAACCCTAAGACCCCTGACCAATATACCATGAACATATAGAGGGTAAAAATAACTTATAGAGAATGTAAAATAATGGAAAGGGATGTTTTATAGGTGTATGGGCCTCTCACATTAGTGGTAATGAGTTTTAATACCTAGAAATCAAAGTAGACCTCTCTCTAGCCTCAAGAACACTAAGCATGCCACTCAAGGATCAATTTTAGATGATCATACCATAGATCACACTTTGCATGGGATTATGATGAATTTGGGATATTTTTAAAGGGGTTAGCTAAATTTTTTGTATAAGTGGACTGATGTCATTCTATGACCTTTTATTTATGAATAATTTTTAAAACCCCAAATAGGTCTTAAACTTCTCTTGAACCCTGATAGTGACTAATCATGGAAAAAGACCTCAAATGTATATCTAATGACATAGTTTTCTCCTAAAAAATCTTAGATATTATTGAGGAGTCTAAGGAGTTACTCACATGCACTTTGATGCATATGTGATGTTATCAATTAGATTTTTCACCCACTATGTTTTATAAGAGTTCTTGTATATATAAATATAATGACACAATGGGATCACCTCTAAGTTGTTGGACCTTTGAAAATTGAGGTGAACCTATAAATAAGGATGAATTCATTTCACAAATCTTAGTGCAATTTATACATGATCTGTTCAATTATAACTATAACTTCTTTATGATTTTGCTCCTAACTGGGGTTTTAGTTTGTTAGGAAAAGAGTTTTGAAGGAGTTTTAAAATTGGAAATAGTGATACACCAAAGGGTTCTAGTGTAAATTATTACTTTTTTTATTGAACATAGTTTGAAAAAATAATATACTAAAATTTATTGAAGCATAATCTTATACGTGTATAACACCAAAGGTAATATTGGACATTTTATCAAATAAGGAACAAAGTTATTAATTTTTCCTCAACAAGATTTCAAAAGGGCAAGATAAATACCACAAATGGTCCTATATTATTGAAATAATTATTATATCATTAAAAAATGTAATAAAATCCTTACATACACAAGGATGACACAAAATAAGGAAGGAAAAACTTCAATATATTAATATTCTCTAGGTTACAACATGTATATGAACTTCTCAAAAGCAAAAAAAATTATCTATCAGCAAAAGAGATCCATGGGCTATGTAGGAGACCCATATTTATACAAAAAACTTACTCTCTTGAGAGAGAATAAGTAAAAAAAATTAAACTTACTCTTAGATTAAGAAAGTAGTGAGTGTTGATATAAATGTCCTCATTTTAAATAAAAGAGGCATATTTGGTGGAGTGGAAGGAAGAAAAGCACTATAAAATCAATTGAGCACTTCACCAAGTGTTGAAGAAGGATAAAATACTATTGAAATATTCCATTAGAACCATCTCTCCTTGAGCTCAGTTGAAGAAGTCTTTCACAAAGAAATGGGGGGTGCCAAAATGAAAATTCAAGACTTGGTCAATCTTTTTATGAAGTTTTATACTTTTTTAAATATTTGAATGTTTTAAAACATAACTTGAAAAACCTAACTTGTAACTTGCAGTTGGGACTTTTAAAACTGATTAGTTACTTGACAAAAAGGGATGTGCAAATTAAAATGTTAGATTTTACAAATTTTAAGTCATTCAACTTTTAAAAAATAAAAGTGCAAAATATAAGTTACACTTTTTCAATTTAAATATAAGAGTTATCAAAATGATAGTAGCAATTTACAACTTTCAACTTTACAATGTATCTTATAAAATTTATAATTGATAGAATGCATTCTTCTCAAAGAATTAAATAATTAATTAATGGCAATTACATCAAAGGATTCCTTGTATTTTTTCAATTGTATCTTCTAGATGTAAGTGTCAAAGATATTGAATATTTATTGGAGGTGCTCTTCATTAGGACTAATTGTGTAAAGATTAATTATGTCACATTCTATCATTACCTTAGATAATTATCTAGAATAAGCTCTATAGACTTAGATATTTTTACCCATATGATCAAGTGTATTATGGTACCTATTAAACTAGTGGATGGAATTCAAATTGAAATTTATGTCATATGATAACTCCCTCTCAATCAACTCTTTGAATTTATCTTGAAAAACCTAAATAGGAAGAGTTTTGTCTTGGTAATATCCTACCTTACATGACAATTTACAAATTAAATCTTCAATGTCATACATTACATCAATGGCTTTATCACTTATGCTCTTAGATTTATCACTAATTTCACTAAGTATTTTGATTTTGAACTTGTCTACCCTCTCCATCTAATCATGCTCCAAAGTATTTTTGAGACTCTTTTCAAACATGAGGATGTCACTCTCTATCTATTCAATGGCCTATAACTTGGGAAAGTAGAGATTTAGCCTTTCAACTTCTTCCTCTTATTTTTTTTATTTCTACCTTTAGAGATGTAAGGTCATCCTTAAGTGCTTTGTAATGATCCATGACCAACCCTATCAACTTATTCCCTTTGGTGACTAGTTCTTTAGTCCATTCCTTTATACCTATACCCATTTTTACAATATTTGTAATTGTATCAAATGTCTATTTATTAGGGAGCTGAGGGGGAAATTGAGTTGGCCAACTTGATTCAAGAGGATGTGATAGTTATATGAACCTCCTCAAAGTAGTCATCAAATAATCTACCTTGTTCTTCAAATCATCCTTGGTGACCTTATCACTATCCATTTTCTCTAAGAGATAATTTATACTTGTTTGGACATCATGTTTTAGTCCCTCTCTCATTAGAAAACTAAGGTGTACCTTGGATACCTGATAATCCCCCATCACTAAATCTTATTTATATTTTTCAAGTGGGGGAGCTGATATCTCCACATGCTTCTCCCTTGTTTCATCATAAGATACCTTGTAAATGGTCTTAGGACCTCTCTTTGGTCATTTATATTCTTTCAATAGACCAAAATCTAGGGTGTTAGGAGATATGATTTGTTTCCTCTTCTTAGACACTGATTATGTGAGACAAATAGGAGTGGATACTAATGAATATTGTCCTATCCTAATGTCCACTATTACCTATGAATTTGTGACTAAAATTTAAACACTATTGATTATTATAACAAGTGCCACATCTACCATTGATATTGGAATTGAGTCTTTAGCTGATGATTTAGCTATTTCTACCCGTTGGTGGGTTGATTAGCCATAGTTATGTTAGTGGGATTATCTATTTACACCTACTTAGTGGGATTATATATTTACACCTACTTAGTGGGATTTTGGATCAAAGTGAGAGTTAAATAAGTAGAGGATACTTGGATGGGTTGAGTGGATGTCATATTTAATTAGAAATGCATTATATTTACAAATCAATCCTAGCTCAGAGAAGATAAACCCCACTTACACTTTATATTAGGGATACATTATATAAATGATAACATGACCAAGATTGATCTTCTAGACCCAATTAAAGGATCTCTTACCATAATAATATCACTATGGAGGGTTCTAAATCCTCCAGTCAAGAAAATCTACTTAATAACCCTAACTAAGTCCTACGTTTTCATATTCACTATACTAATAACAAGAAAAGCAAAGAAATATAATATAGTGCTCACCAAATCTTTTGGTACAAAGTGGGGATAATAAATAACAAAAGTAAACATGCATAGAAGACATATAATCATGACAATTAATATGGAATTATAATGCATGGAAGAGATATGCAAATGCATATTTGTCTACTCTTATAAATGAGGAACAAAGTTATGAATACTTACCTTTGAAGATGAACCGATCAAGCCTCAATATTTCCTTTAGATAAGGTGATTCATAAGAGGTTATTGTGGTATGTAAGGATGACAAGGATAAATCAGATATAGGCTACATAACCTATCAATACATCTAAAAGACCTCTCCACAAGACAAGATCTATATCTCTAAATAAAGTATGAAATCCTAAGCTTGCTCCTCAAGTAGAATGGTGGATAAGTAGATGCGTAATATATATTAATTATTATTCCATTTTTTAAATAATGGAAAAATTATTATGTTTATAAAGGCAGATTTAACCCTAAACCTTTCCAAAAATTTTGGTTGATAGGGTCGACCCATTCGATCTAATATCATTATTGACAAAAATTCACTAGGTCATAGACTAGGTTAGCCAAGAGCTAACCTAGACCCTAAATAATTTTTGCCAATAAGAGTAAAAGGTCAACATAGTCATGTAAACTACCAAAATAGGATTTAGATTAGTAAAAAGGGTAGTAAAGGTTGTAAAAAACTATAAGATAGTGCAAAAGAGAAGGACAAGCTTAGGGTAATGGTTTCTAGGAGACAAGTGTGTAGATAACAAGTGGAAAAAGGGATAATAATCCTATAAAGCACCAATGTTATAGGCACCCCTTTCTTGGTGCACCTCTTAAGGCATGCACTCAGAGAGATTGAGACTCGATAAGTTCCTATAATATAAAAAGTGTCAATAATTGATAAAATTTAAAAATATTATGTGTATACATATGCCCCACTCAAAGATCATGATATGTCACATAAGTGTAATAGGGGATGGTGATTTGAGAATAGAACATGATGACACATAATGTTGATGCTAAATAAGGTGTAGTAAGGAGAAAATAAGATAAATTAAAGGGAAATTTTTTAAAACACATACCTTTATTTACCTTAGTGTTGTAGATAAAAAAGGAGATGCAAGAGATGAAAATGCATCCAATTTGAGGAACATTAGGTGAATTTATAGAGATTAGTGAAAAAAAAGAAAAAAATCAAATTTTTGTAATATAATAATGTAATAGCAAAAAATATTCTCTATGGAATCAATATTCTAAAAATTTTTATGGTTTAGAAAATGAGTTAGTAAAAATAAATATATGATCAAAACAAGGAATTTGATAGTAAATATTTGAAGGGTAGATAATTATGAATAGTAAATATAAATAGGGTAAAAGAGTAGATAAATGAGAGAATTATAATATAAAAATGTGAAATAGCACACCATTAAATCATGATGTGTTGAAAGAATGAAATAAAGGATATCTAATTATTTTACCCTTAAAAGAGATATAGAACCAATGGGGATTTAGTATAAGTATTCAAGTACAACATATATACATAACACATATTATTTTATACTGTGTGGTAACTAATAATTGTTTTTTGATTATTTTATTCCTAACTATGTGCTTGTTTGACCTTCCTAGAGATCCTAGATGGTGAGGAGATGACAACTGAGATGAGGAGGATGCATGACAACTATAACGAGTGAAACATAGGTAAGCAATTGAGAATTTTAATTTTTTAGTATTTTATTTGAAATTGAGTGTTTTATAAAAAATTGTTAATTAGACTAAATCTAGATACCAGAATAAACCCTAGGAAATTTTTAGGGACAATAGGGGTCAAATGGGGAACTGGGTAGAAAGGGGTTAGAGTAATACATGCCTAGGGCATTTATTATAATGGGTTAATGAGTTGTCATTTTTGAAACAACAAAGTCAACCTAGTCAACCTAGTAGGTAGTAAATAAAGTTTTGAAAGGGACAATAGTAGGTCTTGGCTGACTTAGTTGGTTGGGAAAAAATGCTACATAGTACATAATGGATGACTTAGTTTGTTAAGTCAAAAAACCAACTTAGTATTATAAGGGAAAAAGGAATGCTAACTTAGCTATTTTAAGGCCAAATGGCTGACCTAGTATTATAGGCTCATCTTAGTTGCTTACTAAGTGGCTAATATAGTACTAAAATGAAGTAAAATGGTTGATATAGTACTAAAATGAAGGAAAATGGTTGATATAGTACTTTTAAGGCCTAGGGTGGATAGTTTAGTATTGAAATGGCTGATTAAGCTAAAAATAGGTCAAATTGGTAAGAAATGAATAGATTAAGGAAAAAATTAAACTTTAAAAGAATGTATTTTAATTATGAGTGATATAGAGATCTAATACATCTTTTATTTTTTGATTATTATAGGGGCATCAAAAATTTTAGTGATTGGTAGACATGTCATGGATACCAGATCTATTAGAGTTCCTGATGGATGTAGATAGAGTTAGATTTCTCATGATAATATTGGGTGGCATCATGGAGATGTGGTGGGTCCCATTGAGTGTCGATCTAGTGGTTATGTTCTTAGGAGCCTAAGAATGCTTGACCAATACTTTTAGATGTGTGGTGGATGGGGATACCATAGAGGTTGGTATCACATTAGAGGATGTCCATATGTTGTTTGGAATTATTATAGGGGGACACTGATGATCATGGGGATATCAGATGATTAGGAGGAGAGGTGAGCATTAGCCCAATGATTGATGTGATCAAATAGGATTTACCTAGGATTGAGGGTCAATCAGTTTGATGTCTATATTACATAGATTATGGATATATAAAAAGATATGATAGGGTCTAAAATAACATGAGTATTATGTCACAAGCTAGACATCAAGGTATTACTATATGTGATAGCCTTATGCCAATCGATATCAGATTATGGGCACTCTATGACTTAGGTTCTATCATCTAGGTGTAGCTCATGCATGATATATATGGGATGTTATCTAGAGGGTAGAAGAACATGGGGCTAGTGGTACTAATGAGTACCTATATATATGATAAGTTCTCAATGTATCAACCAACTGGGTTGCCCCATGTGGTCGATGATTGATTATCATGGGTTTTGAGATGGAGATAAGATTAGGTTGTATGGGTCATTCCCCATATGCTAGTACTACATACAATGACATAAGGAGAGATTACATGGTAGCCTTATACACACATTGTGACTATTTGGCCTACTTGGGTGACTATAGGGCCAAGGTTAGCATGAGTGTAAATCATAATCCATTATACCTAATGGGTATAGCCACATCTAATGGCACATTTTATAGGATAGTTGAAACTCCCTCAACCCAAAAGTTATTATAGTATTTCCTACATTTTGGGCTTGGAATAATAAATATATGAGAGGGAGAGGAGGAAGAGCACTATTTAAGACAATCAATATCAAATTATACCATGTGAGACCATAGGCTAGTCAAACATGATAAATGGAAACTAGAGATGACATGGATGTAGATACAAGAGTGCCATAAGTACCAAAAATAGTATTAGAGTAGGAAGTGTGGTGACCACCTTGATCACACCACTAATAGATATATCAGAAATAAGAGAGAACATAGAAGGTGGTCATCCAAGATGACCCATACATTAGCTCAAGATATAACTAGTGTATAGAGGCACCATTGAGGTAAGGAATGAGACATACATAGGTGGTGACCTCAAGGTTTGATTTGATTGGGAAGCATCCCATAGATTAGTTAATCAAGGCATGAGATGATGGAGAGATCATGATCAATGGATGAGTATATGGGGAGATGGTGGTTGGTGACACTAGGATATGTAACAAATGTTGTAGTTTTTAAGCTTTGAAAATAGAATACTAGTCATATAAGATTTATTGATAGATTATAGATATATATATTTTGAAATATATTTGTGATCTAACATCTTTCTAGGTTGAATTTTTCATATTATATAGATAAGGAGGAGGTTATATGGGGATCCCTAGTGATGGGATCATACCATGATATTCTAGATGGGCTGCTAACACCATATGACCCTACCATCTACCCCAGCTTAGGTGAGCTAGTGTATACTAGTAAGGGAGGATGTGAGGTAGATATAGGCATGTGGAGATGGGATAAAACCACCATTAGGGGTGGGATCAAGAGAGGCACATGAATGGTAGGCTTTGGATTAGGAAAGAGCCACATATTTGGCTACCACTATTCATCTAGGATAGGTATAGGCTTAAGTGGTCAACCTATAGGGTAGTACTAGGTTTGATATCTTGAACATCCTCATTTTAGTGTACTATTTAGAGTAGACTATCTAAGACATCTATGGGTAGCGTGGCTAGGCCATAAGATAGACATCATAGAGACCATCTTTAGAGTTGGAGTGATGCATTTTTGTATTTTTTTAAAACACATGATATATACAAAGATATTCTATTTTTATAGTTGGATGTTGATCTTATGTGTTGTATTATGGTTGTGGTTATGGATGCATGGATTTATTTATTTATAGCACATGTGTTTTGATTTTTTTGTATATGCTATAGGAAATATATGTGTGGTGTTTTCTTGTCTAGCATTATGTAGGACACATGCATGGTTAAAATGAAATAAGCAAAAAGGACTTGGAAAAGTATAATGAATAAAAAACAAATGCACTACATAGTATTTCACATTGGGAAATGTGTAATAATAAAATATGACCAAGTATATTAAACCAAAGAGTGGTAAACAAAAGGGCAAATAAATTGTTTTTAAACCATGAAAAATAGTGGCACTAAAATAAAACACGTAAAATCACACTAAATCATGTTGGGAAGTATGAAAATAATGTAATAAAATAGAAAATGCATGAAAGACTAATGGTATAAAATTAAATCAATTAAGTCAATAACTAATACTAAATCACGTTGGGAATTATAAAAGAGAAACAAAATTGGTAAAAATGATCTTAAATTAATCACACTAATTCAAGTTGGGAAGTATGAAAAACTTAAAAAATGGTTGGATTCTTACATGTAATAAAAAAATAAGAAGATAATAGATGAAATATTAATGAATTAAGCATAAAAAATATTAAATCAAGATGGGAAGCATGTAAATGATGTGTAACTTATAATAAAAGGAATCTTATCTCATATTTGACACATGTAATTTCATGGTGACTTGGTTATTAGAAGATTTTATGAGGAAGGTCAAGTCCTATCTATAGTCTTACACTGCAACTCACAAAGGGAATACCAATGAGGTGGAATTAATGTGAAAATATAGTAAAAAGAGATGTTTGGAATGGTAATTTGATAAATTTGGTAATTTGTGAGGAAGGCTAGGTCTTATCGATGGTCTTACACTGTAACTCACAAATAGAATTCTTGGGGGAGTAATTAGTGAATAAATCAATATTTCTCAAGGGGAAACATTGGGATTATAGGGTGTGAATAAAGGAATATAAGAATTATAACTTAGGAATCTTGTGATAAGACCTTAAGAGACATGATGCACACTGAGGACATGAAAAAGACACTAAGTGACTAGTGACCATCAATATATAGAGGATACTTGTTCATTATAGACATAAAGCTATGTAGGTAAATAAGTGTGATACTAAGATCAAATCATGTGGGTTGTTTTGAATAAGAAAATTAAAATGGACCTACCTTCCCATAATGTGTTTCTCACTCTTCAAGACCCCTTATAGAGCCTTTGGTCTATTGTAAAGACTGGGTACTTGCATGAGAAAGTATGTAGCACTAAAAGATTTTTTATTTTCCTTTTCTAATCTACTAGCCTACTACCCCATAATAAACCTTAGATCTATTATGGGGATAATTTTGGAGTTGTAGCTTAGATTAGAATAATGATATATGCTTAGAATCATGTCTTTTAGTGTGATTTGAATTTTGAGAATTTTGAATGTTGCCTTTCTTATCATTGCCTTTTGTTAAATGATTTGGACTTTGAATATTTTATGGATTTTAAGATTCCTTCTCCATATAGACTTGGAATGACTAATCATGAGAGATGAAGTGATACACACAAATGATCTTTAGGCTTTAGCTAAGGAATATAAACATCCAAAGACAAGACTAACTAGAACACTTAGGCTTCATGATGAACCAACATCTTATCTCAAGTCTCAACCATGTGTATGCTTAGTTTTTAAAAAGGAATAAAGGGGTAATAAGAGGATATCCAAAGTGGAATGGTAAATGGAGATTAAAATGAGATGATTGTTTTACTAACTGATCACATGGTAAAGAAGGAATGACTAAAGGGAGAAAGGTTTGTATAACCAAATCAAAATAATAATTATCTATGTTTATCGAGATAAGATAACAAATAATCATGAAAAAGAAAAAGGGGGTCATAAGAAAATGAACTCAAGAAAAAAAAGAATGCAATTATGAAAAACAATCCAATTATGAAAAAGAATCCATAAGAGAACATAATGACATCATAATCAATATCAAATGTGAAACCAAAGTCACCATGTAAAATAGATAAGAATTTGACATAATGTAAAATGATATAAAAATAGATAAATGTAAAGTTGGAGCATATGTCCAATCTAAATGAAAATGTAAGAAAACCATGCATGTGTTCATAGGTACTAATATATTTATCCACACACATTATCCATAAATTTTGATAAGTCTCTATGAAGTTGAATGAAAACTACAACTAATGTCCCATCAATATTCAAGGAAAGTTGAGAAAATACTTCACATTGAATCTCCTCTAAAAAAAATGTAGGAATGCTTGAAGGATCATATTGATGAGGGATATTGTGTAGGGGATGATCAAGAGAATGCATGGGAGTGGTTTCTAAATGAGATGAAGGGGTCATTAGTGGGGAAGGTGCCACTATTTATAGACTCATGGGTGGAGAAGAATCCATGGGTTAGGGAAAGTCCACAGGTGAAGGATTCATGAGTGGAGGAACAATAGATGGAGAAGGGACCATAGGTGAATATGGAACCATAGGAGGTGGATTCATTGGGGAAGCTATGTGAGATTTATTTTGAGAGTAGCCTATGGGAGGAAGGGAAAAAGGTGAAATAATGGCTAGGAAGTGATCCTTAAGATGTTGTTGAATGATACAACAAAGATCAATGTGATGTGTGCCACATTAGTTTTAGAGAAAATATACCTCTCCATACTTAGGAAGATATACAAGTAATGTCTTCGGGGGAGGTATATCCATGTCTGAGGGATAAGGAGTGGTGGGATGAAAGGTGTTGATATATTATTGTAACATTCAATAATGCATGGATGAATGGTTATAAATGCCATAGAAGCAATAGATACACTTGTGAGTAGACTTGGTAGGTGTACTTACAAGAGGAATGGAAATGGAAACTGAGGAAGATTGGTATATAGAATAGTTTCTAGTACAATGATCAAAAAATTTATGAATGTCACAATAATGATGATTGGCCCATTTTGTGCTTGAAAGAGCTAGCTATGGTAAAGGGAGAAAACTATCACCAAGAAAAGGTGGGGCTAGTGGAGAGACTAGACAAGGCTCAACTAAAGGATTAATAAGATTAGAAATAGGAAGAGACTCAGCTATAAATCAAGAATATGATCCAAATTAGGATCTACTAAAGGAGGGGTGGGGTCCATAAAAGGATAAAGGATAGTCATAAGTATCTCAAGGCTAAGTCAGCTAGAGGGGTCATGATATCTAGTAAAGTGATAGGGACCAGTCATAACATGATTTATAAACATACTCCTATGAGGTTATTCAAAAATTAGAGGTACGCACACCATCTATACCCTATGATAAAGAGGAAACATGATAAAATTATAAATTATATAAGATGGAATACTAGAAGATATACTTAAATACTAAAGAAAAGAGGAATGATAACAAGTAATCTAACATCTCAGGCTTGAATTAGACTTATTAAAAATGGATCATCTAGGGTATAGCCATCATCATAATCAAGTGTATGAAGATTGATGGTGTAGGTAGGGATGAACTTGTCATCTAATGTGGTATTATGAATGTAATGTTGAGTATTAGTTAAGACAATAAGGATATCATCACAAGGTGGTTGATGGGAATGAGATTGCAAAGAAGTGAGACGCTGAGAGATGAGATGAGGTGAGAGATATAAGGTTTTAATCTTTAGATTGATCTTGTCAGGCTCATCATCATCAAAATATTAGAGGATAGGGGGAATATTCCTAATGATTTTAGGGTGACCATTATAAATTCAAGTGGAACTTATAGGAAAGTTAAATTGTTAAGATTCAAAAAATGGAATGCTTGGCAAAGGTTCAAGGGTAGGAATCTTGAATACTCCAAGGTCTTGGAATTATTCAAAATTTCAAGGGTTAGTGTCACCTTGAATCTTATAGTAGGTTTCATTATGAGTATATTGGACACATTGGCAAGTGAAAGAAGCAACTACTCTCATGCAATGAGTCCATGACCTACCAAGAAAAATGTTATAAAATAGTGGGAAATTAAATATCATCACCTTAATGCAAATAGTGACAGGTGGGATAGTAATGTGGTGCCACACACAACCTAAAGGAGGAAATTACCTTCAGTCATAGACTTGATAGGTGCTATGTGTATATTTGAGATTACACTCAAAATATCCAAGGGTTTTGATAAAATCAAGAGAGGTAACATAAGTGTCATAACCTTCATCAACCAAAGCATGTTTGACTTGGATATCACTGATTTGGATACTGATAAAGGGAGTAGGATCATCCACATGAAGCATAATCTCATCAAGGATCATAGAAGCAATGGGAAATTTGAGGGTTAAGAGAAGTGTCCATTATCTCATCAACATATATGGACATCACTTTGCACTATTGTAAAATGCTATCTTCTGATCCAGATAAGGTGGCTTCACATCCTGCTAAGGGAGGATGAGGGGTGTTTATTTTGAACAAAAGATGCATAAGATGGTTAAAATGATGTAGAGAGGTATACATAAGTTTTATAAATAGGATTTGAGATGGGATATTAATAAGTTTTGTGATAGGATCCCACTCATCATAATCTATGAAAGGAATGTTGGAAAGTGGTGTATAGTGTTGAAGGAGGTCCTTAAGAGGAGGAGCTGAAGTACGTGTCAAATAAGAGGTATAAGGTTTAAGTACAAGACATGTTTGTTTATTAAATTTATAGGATGTAGTATTTGATGTAGCTTTGGTTTGAGAGAGATTAGAAGAAGTGTTAATAGAAGTTTGATTATTGTTAGTGATAGGTAAAGAGGTTGGAAAGATGGTAGAAATGGTATGTGAAGTGTTATCTAAGGGAGGTGTTGTAATTGGTTCATCAAAGGTGTTAGGATAAATTAAAACCTAGGTTTATCCCCAAATTACATAAAATATAAATTATGAAATGAATTAATCAAAACATTATAAAAATAATCATAAACATGCACATAATAAGAGATGCCAGATTTAATGTGGTTCACCCAAGATGGGATACATCCACTAGACTTGTCTAGTGTATTATTTATAATAATACAAGGGAGAAAAAACATCCTATAACAAACCTTGTTACACCTTTCTACCTTTTCTACCTCCTCTCTATGTACAATTTTTTTTTCAATCATACATATCAGCCATATATCAATCCATTTTAAGGTGAAAAACACATAAACATAAACTCTACCATCAGATCTAGAAACCTTTAATCAATGGCCTAGATTGACTATGAAATTACAATTTAACAAGGTAATTTTAATGAAAATTTTCTCTAAGGCACATGGCCCTTAGACCTCACAAGGGGGTTCTCCCTTTGAAACCCCCCACACCACCAGGGATTCAAAGAATGGGATCCAAACGTAGATGAAATAACATTAGAATTTAAACGTCTAATCATAGAAGATAATAATGATCCACACCTAACAAAAGGATATAAGGTCTTATTTCCCCAACTTATTTAGGTGATTTAGATAATAATCTTAGATAAAATGAAATATGTGAGATAATTGAGGTGTGTGTATGGGTTGAGGATCAATGAAAGAAAACACCCTTAAAATGTTATTCATATTGACCACATTCTCTTCAGGAGTTGGGTTAAGAATAATATCAATATTATTAGGAGAAGGGGTAAGTTTTTCTTGGTTATCTTTGTGATTTGGAAGAGGATATTTATAGATGGCCAAATGAACATTATCCTAGTTCAAATCTTGAGATTTAGTTTTTGTTTCTTGGGCTTTGAAGGCAATTTCATAGGATTGTTGACATTTATGAATGATAGAATCATGATCAAAATTGGGACCAAAAAGGAAATCCATAGCCAAATTATTAATATGCCTACACATCTCATGAGAATGACCCCAACTAGCATGAAACCAATACATTTTATTGGGATCATACCAAGATTTAATGGGTTGAGTTGGATCAAGTTATCATGGTGAAGGCCTTGGTAGATGTTTTTGTAATTATGATAAGGATTTAGGTTTATGAACATTGATGTTATTGGTTGAAGATAAATGAGGGTTGGTGATGTGATTAGGAGGGGAAGCTTATTTTGGAGTTTGGCTAGCAACAATAGTTTGAATAGTATGAATGATATCATAAGAGTTAGTGACACCATCATTAGTATCATGACCATTCTTATTCTTGAGGAACATATGAGTAGACATAATAGATTGGGATGGACTGAATTGACATATAAGGAAATATTGATGCTTGGCTTGGTCAATGGACTCTTCTAAAGTATGTGAAGAGAGAGTCTGGACCTGATATTGCAACTTGGGAAAAAGAGCATTGGTAAATAGATGAAAGAGGTTATCATTTGCCATATTATGTTCACATTTTTTAGACAAGGTCTTCCATCATTTGATAAAATATTATGCAATTTCAGTCTCAAGTCACTCACAATTGATAAAATAGGCCAATGTATTCTTAGGGAGATCACTAGTTTATAACTCTTGGACTAGAGAATTAATTAAATGTTCCAAACTAGTGATAGAATGAGATTTGAGTTGGTTGTACCAATCAAAAGAATCACCTATGAGAGCTTTTTCTAATAGTTTGGTAGTGTCAAAAGTATTTAACTTGACCCAATCTTTATATAGATTTCCAAATGTTTTTAAATGAAGAGTAGGATAAGTTGACCCATTGTAAGAAATAGTAGGGGTGATACCTCCTCTATCGATATTATCAATTTGAGAGGTAAGAGGATAATTTTGAATATGATTGATTAATTTATTAACAAGAAGAGGTTGAGGGATAAAATTACCTTGGGAATCCCAAAGAGGAGGTGGGGTAGCATTTTGATTATGCATGCACCGTGGAATTTGTTGAGAGTGGTTTGAATATGGATAAGATGATTTTGCATTTGAATTATTTGATTTGAATTATTAAATTTAAATGCATTCATTTGATAAAGAGTTTGTAATAGGAGTTGATGGGGTTGAGTTAAATTATTAGCATTGTTTGAAGTATTAAAATTGGTAGTAGTGGCTTGGGTACCACTATGGGTGTTAATAGGAGCTTGAGAAGAACTATTAGTAAGTGAGGCACTAGTGGCATAATTTTATTGTGTGGGAAAAGATGGAATAGTAGAGGGATGACAAGAATCAACACTAGAGGCATGATTACCTTGGGTATAAAATGAATAACTAGTGGAAGAATTGAGAACAATGGGTCTTAGAAGAGGCCCACTAGATGTATAACCTACCATGTTAGTAGAGATAATAGGCATGAAATCAAAGAGGAATAAGTCATGGTATGATAAGGGGTTAAAAGAGAGGGAAGAGGATAGGAATCAAAGAATCTAGTATCCCCAAATCCATGTGATAATGTTAGAGAAAGTGAATGGGGCTCCTCGACTTGACCACTTATCATGAGATGGTAAATATTAGAAAGATCCTTTCCTTGATGTTGAGAAAAATTATTGATGAAGAAGAGAATTTTTGGTGTATACTCTAATTTAGGTTGATCTTCAAATGAGAAGAGAAGATTATGAAGTGAAGAGGAATGAGGAGGGATACCATAGTTTGTAGTGTGAGTGGATATATGCACATTACTTTCATATAAGATAGGAGCCAAAATATGCTTATGAAAGAACCTATTAGGGTTGGAAAAACTCATCATATCTATTAAATTTAACTCAGTTTTGTCTTCAAATAATAAGTTTATGATGAAGCAGAGAAATTAGGGAAAATAAATTTGATGCAAATTAAGGAGATATAAGATGCAGATAAGAGTAAAGATTTGACTAGGTTAACTAAGTACTAAAAATAGGGTATGAAATTGAGCCAACAAGGATACAGAGTCAACTAAGTCAGCTTAGTATAGTAACCTGAGATAAAGGGTATCTTGATAAGGATACAAAGTTGACTAGGTTGACTTAGTACTATAAATTGAGAGGTAGAAAGGAGTACTAGGTTAATTAGGTCAACTTAGTACTATAGTTAGGGAAAAAGATAGTCTATAAGACACTATTGAACAAAATGATAGTGTATTGAAAATAAAGAATTTTTTTGTCATGTACTTTAAAGAAAGAAATGGAAGCAAACACACAAGCAATTGGATCAGTGAGGATCTAATTGAGGAACACGACATAAAACCTTGTACCAATGCTAGATAATATAAGTTTTTTCAATACAACATAGAATGAGAAAGAAATGAATAATCAACTGAAAAATAAATGATAACTAAGTGGTCATATTGAATGTTTTTAGATTATTATAAAGTGTTATTTAAGTGTAATATGGACGTTGGCTGAAAGTAAGGAACTAGAAATCAATTTGTGGATGGTTTTAGGACATTTAAGATGAAAGGGATATGTGTCAGCAATGGTACTATATTAGTATTGGGGCATGCCCCCTCACTTCATAATCCTATAGTGATAAGGGTGTTGAGTGTTTTGATAATATATACCATTAACCACATGTTTATAATTGGCCAAAAAACCAAGTTGGCTTTCATTTTGGTGATGAAATCCAAGTAGTTAGGCCTTGGTAAGATAAATGTTAAATGCATTTTGAGTATTGTGTGATTTTTTAGTGTATGCAATAAAGAGAAAAATAGTGTAACTATATAGTATATTGAAAAACCACCTAATTAGACTATGTGATCTACTCTAAGCATGCAAACAATTGAAAGTGAAAGTGTGATTTGATTACTAGAATATAGTTGTTAATTCCCAATTTAAACATGGTACAAAGTTAGTTTAGACAATATTATATGAAAATATTATAGAATAGATTTGACAAGATCACTACTATACTATATAAGTAAGATCCTTTAAGAACTAAGTCGACCAGGTCAACATAGTCTTTCAGACAGAAGACAGACTACAAAACTAGGTTAACTAGGTCGACCTAGTTTACTATACAATTTTAATTTTGAATACTATAAAAATTTTAAAACAAAAATGTAATGAAAAACTAAATTTAAAGAGAGAGAAAGGAAGTAACCTTGGTGGGTTGGAAGATGTTGAGGACTGTGAAATTTTTATTTAAGTACCTTAAATCTTGCTTGTAAGTGATACCAACTATGCCAATTGGATCGACCTAGTTCTATAATTCCCTATTTACTAAAGCCTATTTAAGATGGTTGAGTAAACCTAGTTAACTTGGTTTGTTATCTCCAAGCTGACTATGATATTAAGTTAACCTACATGACTTAGTTTGTTATTTTGGAGCTAGATAAGAGACTAAGTTGACCTATTTGAGATAGTCTATTATTTGGAAGTGAATAAAAGTACTGTGTCAAACCTGTTTGATCTAATAACCTATATCTAATGAAGACCTACATAGAAAGAATAGATGTGACTATGTTAAAAATGTGTACAAAAGTTAGAAATTAAACTAGCCTAGTCAACTTGGTATCACCAATATATAAAAATAATAAAATGATATAAATGAAAAAGAATGAAAGACCATATATAAGGGTTAGATTCATGTTGAGTTTACTAGAATGTATGCAATCAGAAATACATCAGATCTACAAATAAATCCTATCTTAGAGAAGATACATCCTACTTACACTTATGATTAGGGATACATTAGATAATTAGGAACATGAATAATATGGATATACTAGACCTAATTAATGGATCTCTTACCACAATAAAATCACTAGGGAGGGTTCCAAAGCCTCCAGTCAAAAAAAATTATGCAATAACTCTAAATAAGTCCTATGTTTTCATAGTCATTATACTAATAACAATTAAAGCAAAGAAATATAATATAGTGCTCACCAAATTTTGTAGCACAAAGTGGGGGTAATAAAAAACAAAAGTAAACATGCATATAAGACATATACTCATGTCAATGTATATGGAATTCTAATTCATGGAAGATAAGTGTAAATGCATATCTATCTACTCTTACAAAGGAAGACCAAAGTTAGGAATACTTACCTTTGAATATGAACCCATCAAGCCTCAATATCTCCCTTAGAGAAGGTGTTTCTCAATAGGTTTTTGTGGCATGTTAGGATGACAAGGATAAATCAGCTCTAGGATACACAACCTATCAATGCATCTAAAGAACTTCTCCACAAAACAAGATCTATATCTATAAAGAAAGTATGAAACCATAAGCTTGATCTTCAAGTAGAATGGTGGATAAGTGGATTCAAAATATATCTTAATTATTATCTTATTTAAATATTGGTGAAATGATTGTGTTTATATAGCTATATTTAACCCTAAATCCTTCCATAAGTTTCAATCGATATGGTCAACCTAGTCAACCTAGTATCATTATTGAAAAAAATCACTAAGTCACAACCTAGATTGGCCAAGAGATGACCTAAACCCTAAATAATTTTTGATAATAATAGTACAAGGTTGACACAACTGAGATAGTCATGTAAAATACCAAAAGAGGTTTTAGGTTAGGACAAGGGGTACTAAAGCTGGTAAAAGACTATAGGAGTGTGCAAAAGAGAAGAACAAACTTAGGGGAATTATTTTTAGGAGACAAGTATGTAGATAGGAATTGGAAAAAGGGGAAAAAATACTATAAAAAACTAATGGTCTACCCACCCCTTTCTCAGTATACCCTTTAAGGCATACACTTAGAGAGATTGAGACTTGATGAGTTCCATCAAGATAAAGAATATTAATAATTGATAAAAGTTTGAAAATATTATGTGTGTATACAAATGTGCTTACAATGGTTGTGGAGGTTGAGAGTGACACATGTGGAAAGGTACAAATGTGTAGAGGTAATAAGGGAATTTATAGAAGGATGGTGTCCAAGGACGCAAAAGAATCTAGAAGTGTGGTTGGAATGACTAGAGTAGATGTAATGGGTAGTGTGATGGAAGATGAAGATGGAGTTTTTACCAACCCAATGGCTATGATGGATAGTGGGGATATATTTATAATTATTGAGTTGAAAACCATGTATTTTTGGGTGGTATTGGTGATCAATGGGGTAGTATTAGATATATGGGATGAGGCATAAGTAATTATGGAAGAGGGAGGTGAGGATGGAGTTGGGATAACCAACTAAACTTATTAGATTATTTCTAAGGGGATCACTTACACTAGTGGGTTGGTAGAAATAGGAGAAGGGGTTATAATAGTTGAGTCCCCTATGGACACTATTAGTTCTTGGTTAAGTGGTTGGGTTGTTGTCACTTGGGTTTTGGAAGCAACCCTTTTTGCATTCAGTTTTTGCTTCCCTTTGTGTGAAATAATTGGTCCCACTACTTGATCTGTATGGGTGCCACTGATAAAACACTCTATTACTTCTATCTCTATCCCTTTATCCTTTTCCTTTTTGAACCTATCTATGATGTATAGGCTCTCTTTTATTATATTTACCCCCTTATTTCTTAGTTGGTTTAAAGTCTTATTTATGATTAGGGTAGTCTTATCTAGTAAAAAAAGGATTTAGGTGTAGACCACCTAATTTGAGGAAGAGGTTAAAGGTAGATATGATTATCATAATAAAACCTATCCACTAGTTGTTCCTCATTTTTCAAATATTATTAAAATGGTGCCATATCATAGTTATTAATTTATTCTAAGGTTATCCTAGAATAGTACCTCAACCTGACCTCTTCCTCATCTTGGATGTCCTCCTAATAATATATATAAAAAGGAATGTGAAAAAATGAGTAACCCAATAAATAAGAAAAAAAACCTATCACATCATAAAATTTCATAGCATCAAGGGTTATCAAAGTCTTATGAGTCATTTATGCTTCTACACATTTGGCCTTGGGTAAGGAAGAACATGTGTATCTCCCTATACTAATAGGGAAGTGTATACCTGTCTTGTGACTACTTGCTAGGAACTTGTGGGTTTTGACTAGGTGTTTTACAAGTTCCATTAGGGCTCATTTGTCATAGCATCAAAAAAACTTATCTTCCCTAGTTCTTGTTCAAATATAGTTATAATGTAGTAGATAAAGGAATCATTGACTCTCCTAAAATACTCCCATAAAAAGTGAGATTAGGATAGTAATTATAAACATTGTTAACTTGATTTGGCACTGTGTTTAACCCTAAGAATTCCCTCCCTTTTGCTAAAGCATAGATGAGGTAGGAGGTCATGTAGAATTTTTTAATAGTTTAAATCTCTACCAACTATCTATGAATGGAGTCACTAATCATTTGATCCCAATGAATGTATTTTTTATTTTTTTAGATTACCCAAATATACTAGTACATCCAATCTTGATAGGTATATTTAGGCTTCTTGTAACTCTATATAAGAGTAAAATGATGTCCCTTACTTTGTACTTGAATTCTATCCTGGCCAAATTCTTAGGCATTCTTGAGGATAAAAATTTAGGGACCTTTTACCAATGTTTGTTTATAATCCATGAACAAGATAATTTGTTATCTTGGTATAATTTCTTGGAGGAGTCAATAGTAATATCTATGTAACTTTCAAACTTTAGGATTAAAAACATAATGTCAATGAAATCCAGATCTAATCTCAAATTTTTTCCCCTTTATCATTCACTACCTCTCTCTTCTCTGCATCATAATGCTTCCATAGTGAGTAAAATATTGGAGATTTATACTAAGAATGGAAAGGATACATCCTAAGGTAAACCACTATCATATATGCTTTGAATCCAGTCATTTTGAATTTTACATTGATCATAGTCTAGAAGTTGGCTAGGTTTGTGTGGCCTAGGTTAGTGTCAATTATCTCATTAATATTGGAGTCCAAGATATAAGGAATATAAAGTTCCTTTGATTTGAACTTCACCTCCTTCCCATATATATACACTAGGAAAATGTGTGAGGGAAACCAACTACAAATTTGGTGAAGATTTATAATTACAATTGCATGTAATTTTATTGCTTCTAACTTCATGGAGTTTCTTTATGCTTTTGTAGGGTTTTAACTCTGATGGGAATATGGTATGTAATAGTAGATATGAAACCCAACATATAATTTATAGTGTTTTAATTTGAAAAAACACTTAAAACGTTTGACCAAAGGTCTGGTGGGGTTATGGCTTGTATTTTCAAGTCGGATCTCTAGTGGGAACTCAAGGTGAGAAGACAAAAGGGATCTCTACCTAGATCTAAGTAGGTATTTAGGTGTTTTTGGGTACCAAAATATCTATTGAAGGTTCAAGTTTATAAGACAAAAAAGACATCCACCTAGATCTAGACAATTTTTAGAAAAACCCTAAGATAATTACCACAATAACCTAGACAAATTTTAATAAGCTATTAATATGTGAATGTAAAAATTATAATTTTATGATAAAATGATGATGATTTCAATAATTTTAGAGAAAAACCCTAAATATGGAAAGGTAAAATAACTAATTTTGTATAAATAATAACAATGGTGGCATATGGTACACAATAGACTAAAGGAAAGACCTAGAAGAATTCTTGTATGCATGTACAAGGTTTACAAGTGATGGCTCTAGTTGTGGCATTATTCGATGATAGAGATGAATATATATAGTTAAAAATATTTATTAAAAATGGATATTTGGTTTTAAATGTTAAAAATGGTGTAAAAAACCTAAATTATATACCAAAACTCATAATAAATGCCAACATGCCAATTAATGGTGGTAGATGGGTTAATAGGTAGAAACGAATCTTTCCAGAGTTAATTTTCAAGTTTGTAAATTGAAATATGTTTGTAATTTTAAATTTATCACTTGAATTGGTAGTCATAAATTTAATAAACCTTTGCATACTTTAATTTTTTTTAATATTCTCTTCATTCTCCACTTTCTACTTGTTGTTGAGGGGTTTGAGAGGTGAACATGTTGTAGGAAGTGGGAAGTAGAATTTGGATTACACTTTACAACTTTGCAAAGTTTAATGGGAATTATGATTCCTAATTAGGTCTTAATTAAAATCAAGAAGTAGATTTTCCATCACACTTTTCAACTTTGTAAAGTTTTAAAGTGTAATGTCATTTCTAATTTCCACTTGGGACTCGGTAGGTGGGAAAGTGGAGGGTTAGGTGCACTTTACAACTTTACAAAGTTGTAAGGTACAAATAAATATCTAATTTCTTCTTGGGTCTTGGAAAATCCTATTTAGGCCATTCTAAATCTTTTCTCATAAACTTTTATAGGTCTCCTTTAAGGCATAGGGTATTGTGAGGTTTTTGGCACAAAAACATCAACATTTTTGGTAATCTTCATGGGGTGATTGTCTGCTAATCAATTTTTTCTAGTAGCCTTATAGTTTATTGGGTATGTAGTCATTTGAATTTTATCACATCCTACTTGGAGAAGAAATAGAATTAGTAACTACCCTAAACATGAAACAAAATATGGAAAATAAAAACCAAAACAAACTAAGAAAGCAAAAATCCTAATGAGTTACAAAGTGTGCAAAGACATTTATTTGTAGTAGACCAACTAGTCTTAATATGTAAAAAGTTTTGGAAATAATTCCAAACTTAGAATCATGATTTGAGGTATATCCCATTTACTAGGATGGATATCTCTAATCCATTAAGCCTGGATAATTGAAATACATTAGATCATTTGTAATGGGTTAAGATCTATGGACCACTCCATATTGCATCAAATTTTGTATGCTTTCCTAGTTTGGCCCTTTAAGCATCCCATTTTAGAACCATATATCCTTCATTGAATATATTTTCAAATGATTTATTATTAAAATTTATCTTTACTTGAGCTTGACTTACTTCTAGAACTTGTATTGACTGGTTCCTAACCTCTTTTAGCTCCATGAGTTCTACCAACCACACAATCATCTCATCATTTTCAGTTAATTCAAACTATTGAGTGAGTTATAAATATGGTAAATCTATTGATAACATAATTATAGCTTCACTTATATATACCAACATAAATGGATAATTGTAAATGGCTCTTTTGGGAGTGATCCTATTTGCCCAAAGTGCAGATTTTAGCTATGTGCTAGTTCCTCTAGTTGTCTTCCATTGTACTTTTTATAATCCTTATGAGATTTTTGTTGGTGGATTCTTCCAAGCTATTACTTTATGGGTATTAATTTGATGAAGTCTTCAAGTAGACATTATGTCTCATTGCCTATTAACTCACCATAAAAACTTTGGTATTGTCTGAGATAATGGTGTAAGGGACACCAAATCTAGTGAAAATATTCTCCATGAAATCTAAAATAGATAAATTTGTGTCATCTTTCAATGTAATTGCTTCAGTCCATCTAGTAAAATAATTAGCCACTATAAGGACCCATTTGTTGTTGGTATTTGATGGTGGATTGATCATGCCAATAAAATCCAACCCCTACTAAGCAAATGGTTAGTCAACTTGGATTAGTTGGAGAAGAAGAATTGATAATAGTTACTTACCTATAAAATAGGCACATTTATAAAAAAATTCACCCATCTATGTGCATATTTGAATAGGTTAGGCCAATAGTAGCCTACCCTAATTATTTTTATAGTAGTGGTCTTTGTAGAAAAATGGCCACCTGAGGAGCCATCATGAAACTCTTCAAGTACTTGGGAGATTTGATCATGCTTGATGCAGCTAAAAATAACTCTATTAATATCTTTCCTAAATAATATCCTATTAATGGGAACACAAGGAATAGATTATAGATTGAAGTACCTTTTTTTGGACTACTAGAGCTTGTGTGGGTATTCTCTAGTTTTCAAGAAGGTAGTCATGTCATAGATCTAGTTGTTGGGAAGATGAGGATTCATTGGTTGAAATGCATGTTGAATGTATATTACATAAAAAACCTTAATGTCATAAGTAAGCTACTCACATAAGCCTTTTCCTCTTATGACCTTATTTATTTTAATGATTACATCATATTTCATGACTTTTATGATTCAAACCACTCTTTTCTCATTTATTTCTTGGTTCAGAAGGAAATCCTTTACACTCTGGTGACTAACCATCAGTGAAATATTATTTTTTAAGAGCATGTGTCTAAATTTTTTATGGGATTTTATTATTATGTACACTTGCTTCTCAACAAAATTGTATCTTTCCTCATAATAATTTAAGGATTGATTGAAAAAGGCTATGGGATATTCAAAATAATCATTATTTTATGGGGTTGGAATAGCTGATACACTACCTTCCCCTCAAAAAGTATAGAGAATGAAATCAATCTCATAGTTAGGATTTATAGGAGTTGTATCTTGAGAAATAGCCTACTTAATGGAAAATGCATCCTTTCCTTCCTTTGTCTATCTAAAATTGATCCCTTTTATTATAATATCAGTAAGGGGTTTGTCCATGGTGGTAAGATTTGAAATTAACCTCCTCACAAAGTTGATTTTCCCCAAGAAACTCTATAACCACTTTTTGTGGCTTGGAAGTGCTAGTGAAGAGATAACACTTAATCTTTTTAGATCTATTACAAGACCTTATTTCAAGACTATGTGTCTCAATAGTTTCCCCTCATGACTAAAAATATGAACTTATTTGGATTGAAGGAGACTCCAAACTCTCTACACCTTTCAAAAACTTTCTTGAGGTGATCTAGGTGGTCACCAACCTATTTTGAATAAACTGTGATGTCATCTTGATATAACAAGATCATTTCATTGATCAAACCCTTAAAATCCATATAAATATCTCTTTTTAAAAGGTAGAACCAAAATTGGTCAGATCAAAAGGCATCTTATTGTATGTGTATGTGCCCTATTTGATACTGAAAGTGGTATTAAATTGGTCAAAATCCCAAACTAGGATTTGGTTATATCCAGAATAACCATCTAGAAGGGAGAACCTCTCAACTTTACCTATAGTTTTGAGGATTTGATCCATGGGTGGAAGGGGATAATGATCCTTTAAGGATTATTTATTTAGGTCATGTAAATATACATAAATATTGATTTCACCATAATTTTTCCTAACGGGGACCAAGTTAGCAACCTAGGATGAGTGTTTGATGGGTAAAATAATGTTTGGTTCTATCAACTTGGACAACTCACTCCTCATCAAAGGCTCTATTTTTTGGTTTATTGGCCTCTATGTTTATCTAATAGGTTTAGTATTTGGGTTAATCTCTAATTTGTGTTGGGATAGGATAGGGTAAAAACCCCTTAGATATTTTTAACTCCAAGAGAAGTTATCATCAAATTCTTGACATAATTCAATAAAATCTTGAGTTCCAGAGGTGTTACATACCTTTTCAATTTTCAAAGACTTGCCTTCTAAGATGGATACTGACTCATAGTCTTCTTCTTTGATTATGATTTTTTTCTTGTCACCCTTCAACTGATCGTCAAATTTGAAAATACTTTATAAAGTAACAACATCCATGGGTAAGTTATTAGTCTTTAGATAAATTATTTACTCCCCATACTTTTCTTGGAGCCTTGAATAATTTTTATCAAATAATTCAACCTTATCTCATATAAAGTTAACAATTTGTTCATAACTATTAAAAACTTGCCAGTTAGTTGCATTATTAGGGATGGATAGTCTTACTATCATCTTTACATGCAAAATGTTGTCCTTAATATTTTTAGGTAGATTATATTGAGAACACACTAAGTCCATGTGATTAAAATCCTTGTTTTGTGTTCTTAGTATCACTTAAATGTTTAGAGTAATAAAATATTCAAACAAGTCCCAAACCCTATGTTTGTAAGATCTGAGCAAGCTATTCTTGGTTGTGCTCATTTATCTTCCCTGGTGAATAATTAGTTCAATGCCACTAAATACCTACAATGACTAAATACCCTTTTCCTTTTCCAATTAAAGACCTCAAAAAAATGCTTCATATTCTTCCATACTGTTATTGTTTTTGAACTATAGTCTAAGGGAATATAAATAACTCTCCTTTTGGGGAGAGACCAAAATAATACCAAGACCTACACCATTCTTACTCCTTGAGCCATCAAATTATAGTTTCCACATTCCCTTATGATCTTTGGATGGTTTAAGAATATTTGGGATGATTGCATCATATTCATGGATGAAATATGTACCCAACCCTATTAATTTCACATAATCATAAGGGTTAAATAGGAAACTTGGTCCCCATTCATCAAGGTTAGTGTCTGGGATTTCTTTCAAGGGTATTAAAACTTCATGGTTAGGTTCCTCTTATTGGTCTTACACTACGAAATTCATATCCACAAGTGTAAGAGTGTATTTTTAAATATGGACTTTGGCAATTGGTTTATCCCTTATGGCCACTCTAGTCCCATATCTTGTTCTGAGTAACATATGTGACCAATCAGTAGATAAGTACCCTCATGTTTTTGTAGTGAAGTCTCGAGAAAGGAAAATGAAAAAATAGGGGGTAGGTCAATAACCAAAATGTCTTAGGATATGGATAAGCTTGGACATGTATGGATGGTGAGGTTTAGACCTTTAATAAACCTAAATTTTTTGATAATAGTTCCATCCAATTAAACCACACCTTTTGTGACAAGTGTGTATTAAGTACCTAATACATCCACTATTTTCTTGGGCATAATAGAGCTGTTAGCCCCATAGTCTATCATATAATTATGGATGAGGTCTTTTACAATTATGAGGGAAATTTAAAATGGGGATTACCATTTTTACTTACTTTTATGTCCATTTGAGGTTGACATAAGCTAACCATAGTAATGGGTCCCTTAATTGAGTCCTTATCTATTTGTTGGAAATTTCTTAGAGCTTCTTGAAGTAAGTCCCTCTATACTGGGATAGATAGTGCTTCCCACGTAGTAACATTTAATTTAGTATTTTTCACTTGATATATAATATTAAAAATAATTCTACTAGCCTTTACTTGTGCCTTTAAAGGAGCTATATATTTTTTATGAGATTTGGGATCAATAGTTTTGATTTCGACTGACCCATCAGCATATTGGGTGGCTTTTGAGTTGTGTTGCTTTTTGAAACCTCATGTATAACTTTAGAAGTTGTAGCTTGTTTAAATTTTGGGGGCTGATAACCTTATATTACCCTCTCCTTAGAGTGTGTATTTGATGCCACTAAACTACCACCATTGGTTAGTACTTCCTCCTAGTTTACACCATAAAAATCCTCTTCTTGTTAGTTTAAAAGAGTGGTCTCATTTTGAACAGGCATTCATACCTCTTTTAATAAGTAGCAGTTTATTATTACTACCCTTAAGGGTTTGATATGCTTTACACCATCAAGGCTTGACTAATGACACCATGAGGGTAAGTGTTTTGATTATATGGTTGGGCATAATGATAACACCACTTGTATTCTTGGGCTAAGTTATTTTGGATAGGAACAATGGCCTTAGAAGTACTTGGGGCAGGTAGAGTGTGAATATTTAGGGACTTTGCTTACATTATTTGGATTTGAAGTTATGAATTACCTTGGTATGGATACCTAATGGGTTGATATGACTAGTTAGGTTGTTGATAAGGCCTATAATTTTGGAACTGTTTCCTTTTCATGGTTACCAACTCATTGCCAAATATTTGAAGCAATGTTTTAACTTTGTACAAATAATTAAAAGGGATAGGAGGTAAATCTAGTTGATTTCTTATTATAGGAATTGGGGCTATAATATATTGAGTGGGAGATAATTTTGGGAATAATGACATTAGAGGCTGAGGAGCAATTTTACCATCTTGAATTAGGTAATTTTTGGATCTTATTTCAATGCCATAAGCATTTGGGAGTGTGATGCCACCCATCCATGTGATCATGAAAACTATATCACTATTTAAATATCTTAAATAGTAAAATAAATCATTATTCAGGGATGGTTTTACTAATAATAGGATCTTATTCCATGTCTTTTAGAAGCAAAAATTAAAGACACTCATGAACTCATGGGGAGCCCATATAATGGTGGTTAGTTGCTAAACTATATAGATGTGGTCACTCTTATCCTCAAATTGTATGCATAGGGAAAACCCTAGATCATCCCAAACACAAATGGAATTAGGAAGTAGACTCCTATACCACTGTAGATATTTAACCTTATATTATGAGGAAAGAATTTTGATAGAAACATTTTCTTGTGCAATGTTATAAACCAAACATATGTTAGCAACATCCTAAATGTGTTTGATGGGTGTGGTGGTTATTTAGCTAGTAAAATATGGAAGGATTTTTAGAGCTGAGGTAGGTATATCATCATACTAGGATAACATAAGTGGGATACCTCTATTGAATGGTAAAAAATTCTAATTTATCTATGCCATAGTGGGAGGTATGAAAAAATTATGGGTATTTATGGGAGATGTAGATAGATTTGTAGGATTTACTCTAGGGTTAAGTAAAAATGATCTTGATTTCTTTTTATATGGAAAAGATAATTCTTGAAAGATAGTCCTCTTACCTTTACTAGATGATCATATATGTATATTTGTCATAGATAAACATGAAGTTCATGAATTCATATGTCATTAGATTCACTAGGTGCTCTTGATATGTGTACAAAGTTAGCACAATGATTTCTAAGAATAGTATCAATTTATTAGCTATGATCTTTAGGCCCCACCAGGCATGCCAAAAACAATTATCAATTAGATTTTGCACTTGCTATGTTTTCTAGGAGTGGTTGTATATAGAAATATATTTAAATAATGGGATCACCTTCAAGTTATGGGACCTTGGAAGATTGAGGTTAACCTCTGAAGAAGGCTAACTTCCTTTCAATAAGCTTAGTGTAATTGATACATGACTAATTCACTTCTAACTACAAATTCTTTATGATTTTTCTCCTAACTAGAGTTTTAACTTGTAAGGAAAAGAGTTTTGAGGGAGTTTTAAAAATATAAATAGTGATGAACCAAAGGTTTCTATTGAAAATTATTACTTGGTTTGATTAAATACAATTTGAACAATAATATACTAAAATTTCTTGAAGCACAATCTAACACTAATATAACAACAAAGGCAATATTGGACATTTTATCAAATAATGAGCAAAGTTCTTAATTATTCCACAAAAACATTTCAAAAGGGTAAGATAAATACCACAAATTATCCTATATGACTTAAATAAGACTTATATCACTCATAAATGTAATAAAATTAGTACATGCACAAGGATGACACAAAATAAGGAAGGAAAAAATTCAATATAATAATATTCTATAGGTTACAACATTTATATGATCTTCTCAAAAGTATAAAAATTTATCTATTAGAAAAAATGTTCCATGGGATATGTAGAAGACCCATATTTATACAAAACCTTACTCTCTTGAGAGAGAATAAGTAAAAAACTTTTACACTTGCTCCTGGAGCAAGAAATTAGGGAGTACTAATATAAATGTCCTCATTTTAGCTTGAAAAAGTATCTTTGGTAGAGTATAAGGAATAAAAGGACTTTAAAATGAATTGGGTGCTTCACCAAGTGTTTAAAAAGGAGAAAATGTTGTTGGAGTCTTCCATTCAAACCATCTCTCCTTAAGCTTAGTTGAATAAGTTTTTCACCAATAAATGGAGCACCAAAATGAAAATTCATGACTTGGTCAATCTTTTAATAAATTTGAATGCTTTTTTCAATATTTAAATATTTTAAAACATAACTTGCAAAACCTAACTTGTAAATTGTATTTGGGACTTTTGTAACTAATAAGTTACTTAACAACAAGGGATATGCAAATTACAATGTGAGCTTTTACAAATTTTAAGTCATTCAACTTGTCAAAAATAAATGTGAAAAATATAAGTTGCACTTTTTCAATTTAAAGCTAAGAGCTGTCAAAATGATAGTTGAAATTTACAATTTACAACTTTACAATGTAACTTTCAAAATTTATAATTTACATAATGCATTATTCTAAAATAATTAAATAATTAATCAATGATAGTGAAATTAGAGGATTCCTTGTCCTTTTCCTCTTGTATCTTATCGATGTAAGCACTAAATCTATCAAATATTTCTTGTAATATCTCTTCATAAGGACCAATTTTGTAAAGATTATTGATGCCACATTATGTCATTACCTCAGATAATTCTCTAGAAGAAGATCTATAGACTTGGATATCTTTGCCCATCTAATCAAGTTTATTGTAGTACTTGATAAACTATTGGATGGAATCTAAATTTAAATTTGTGTCATGTGTTAACTCCCTCTTGATCACCTTTTTGAATTTATCCTAGACAAACTAAATAGGAAGAGGTTTATCTTGGTAATCTGCTACTTTATATGATAATTTACAAATTGAATCTTTAATGTCATACATTACATTAGTGGCCTCATCACTTGTGCTTTTGGCCTTATCAATACTTTCACTAACTATTATGATTCTAAACTTGGCTACCCTCTCTAGCGCATCATACTCCAAAGCATTTTTGAGTATATTTTTAGACATAATGATGTCTCTCTATATTATCAATGGCTTGTAACTTGGGAAAGTAGAGGTTTAGCCTTTCAAATTCTTCCTCATATTTTTTTATTTATACCTTTAGAGATGAAAGGTCATCCTTCAATGTTTTATAATAATCCATGGCCAACCCTATCACCCTATTCCCTTTAGTGTCTTATTCTTTAGCCCATTCCTTTGTAGATATTCCCATTGTGCCAATATCTATTATTATATCAAATATATTTTTATCAAGGAAGTAAGGAGGAAATCAATTTGTATGGGTTGATTCTAGAGGATTTATTGGATCTATGACCCTCCTCAAGGCAAGCATCAACTTCTCTATGTTGTTCTTCAACTCATCTTTGGTGACAAGGTCACTATTCATTTTCTCAAAGAGAGAACTTATACTTGTTTGGATATCATGTTTTAGTCCCTCTCTCATTAGAAGACCAAGGTGTACCTTGGATGCCTAATAATCCCCCACTGCTAAATATTCTTTCTATTTTTTAGGTGGGGGAAATGTTATCTCCACATACTTCTCCCCTATTTCATCATAAGAGACTATGTAAATGGTCTTGGGACCTCTCTTTGGTTGTTTAGATCCTTTTAATAGACCAGAATCTAGGCTATTAGAAGATATCATTTTTTTCATCTTCTTAGACACTGATTATGCAATCCAAATAGGAATGGCTACCAATGAATCTTACCTGTGAATCTATGACTAAAGTTACCACTTTGGTAGTTATTGTAATAAGTGTTGTATCTACAAATGGCCACTGTTACCTGTGAATCTATGACTAAAGTTACCACATTGGTAGTTATTGTAACAAGTGTTGTATCTACCACTAACATTATTGCTAATTCTTTGGCTAATGATTTGATTATTTTTACCCCATTGGTGGGTTGAATAGACATAATTACGTTAGTGGTATTTTGTATTTCCACCTCCTTTGTGGGAGTTTGGGTCAAATTGAGAGTGGAAAAAGGAAAGGATACTTGGATGGGTTGAGTGGATGTGCTTACAAGGGGTGTGGAATATGAGAGTGACATAGGTATAAAGGTAGGCATGTGTGGAGAAAATAAGGTAAATTATGGAAGGATGGTGTCCAAAGTAATAAAAGAATTTTGCAATTTGGTTAGAATTACTAGAGTAGAAGTAATGGGTAGTGTGATGGAAGATGAAGATGGAATTGTTATTGACCCAGTAAATGTGATGGATAGTGGGTCTATAGTCAGAATGACTGAGTTGATAATCATGCATTGGTGGGTGGTGTTGGTGATCAATGGGATAGTATTAGACATAGGGGATGAGGTGAAAGTGATTATATAGTATGGAGGTGAGGATGTATTTGGGATAACCAACTACACTGATTATATTAATTTCAAGGGGATCACTTGCACTGGTGGGCTAGTAGAAATAGAAGGGGTTATAGTAGTTGAGTCCCATGTGAAAATTTTTAGTGATTGGTCTAGTGGTTTGGATTTTGGCACTTGGGTGCTAGGAATGATCCTTTTTGCCTTCTATTTTTAATTCCATTTATGTTAAATAATAGGTCCCCTACTTAATCTACTTGGATGCCACTACCAAAACCCTCTGTTACTTCTTTCTCTACCCCTTTATCCTTTGCCTTTTTGAATCTATCTGTGATGTTTAAGCTCTCTTTTATTATCTTTACCCACTTACTTCTTAACTAGTTTAAAGTAATATTTATGACTAGGGTAGTCTTTTCTAGTAAAGAAAAGGATTCAGGTGTAGACCCCCTAACTTGAGGAAGTGGTTGAAAGTAGATATCATTATCATAAAAAAACCCTATCCACTAGCTATTCCTCATCTTTCAAATATTTTGGAGTTAGTGAAATATCATAGTTATTAATTTGTTTTAGGTTTATCCTAGAATAATCCCTCAAAATGACCTCTTCTTCATCTTACATGTCCTCAAATAATGTTCATAAAAGGGAATGTGAGAAAATTAGGAACCTAATAAACTAATAATAAAAAATATTACATCATAAAACGTCCTAACATTGAGGCTTCTAAATTTCATATGAGTAATTTATGCCTCTACACTTTTGGCCTTGGATAAACAAGGGCATGTGTATCTCCCTATATTGATAAGAAAGTGTATGCCTATCTTGTGCCTGCTTAACATAAACTTATGGTTTTTCACTAGTTAACTTACAAGTTACATTAGGGCCTGCTTATCACTAGAATATTGGGAAGGGTGTAAGGACACCCGCTAAAACTATCAACTCTAATATAGGAAAATGTGGGGATCCCCAATTTACAATCTATGTTGTCACAACATCAAAAAACCTTATCTTCCCTAGTTATTATTCAAACATAGTTATGATGCAATAAATAAAGGCATCATTAACTCTCCTAAATTATTGTTTACTTCCATCAAAAGTGAGATCATGATAGTAATTATAAAATTCGTTAACCTGATTTGGCACTATGTTTAACCCTCAAAATTCCCTCCCTTTACTAAATCATAGATGAAGTAGGAGTTCATATAGAGTTTACCAGTAGTTTCAACCTCTACCATATATCTATGAATAGAATCATTAATCAACTAACCTCAATGAATGTATTGTTTATTTTTTTGGATTACCCATATATACTAGTACATCCAATCTTGGTAGTTTTTCGCATTTAGGCTTCTTATAACTCTATGTAAGAGTACAATGATATCCCCTACTTCATCTTTAAATTATATCTTGGCCAAGTTCTTAGGCATTATTGAGGCTAAATATTTAGGGATATTTAACCATTAGTTGTTTATAATTTGTGAATACGCTGAGTTAC